>FR997800.1:14030160-15258494 GCA_905475355.2 Clostera curtula | reverse complement strand
CCCGACCCCGGAATCCAACCCCGTCCAATTGAAGTACAAGTAAGAAGTACGTAACGAGGATTGGAAGTACGTGTCTTAACAAAGTAACAGTTTTTTTTTAAATGAGGCTAAAGTACACTTACGTCAAGATCCCATAGTTGATTGTAATATGAATTTAAGCGCATTTCCAATTATTCGAAGCACTACACTGAATATTATTTAAAATCACATGGTCGTAAACTGGGATACACTATAATGAAAACATTTTATGTAAATCCAAATTTAAGGTGATGGAATTCCATGATGAAAGTTTGCGAGTACTAGGCGCACATAAAATGTGAAGAGATCTAAAAGCCAAGGGTAGCGCGGCTGGGCGGCTCGAGGCGGGCGCCCTCGGCTGGTACTATGCAATAAGTGGGAAGTGCAAGTTACTGCTCGACCGCTTGCAAGTCGTTTGCATCGATCGGTGTTACTTTCTTTAGGCTCGTGTCAAGGGGAGAGCACAAAAGATTTGTGAAGCGAAGAAAAGAAAATATAACGACAAAATACGGTTGACAGGCAAAATTATATTATTTTGAGAACCTTTATTAAATAGTTACTAAAAGTTCACCTAATTGTGTAAAATATTGATTTATCATATTGAAATTTGGTGTTTTCGTATGGTAACGTTTGAAATACATTGCGTCACCACCGCATTCCATCCTGAAGGTGTCTTAAATAATAGTCGACAATAGGACAACGCCGAAAACCCAGCCGCAAGAGAAAGAAAACTTGATTAGAAACCCTGTGCATACCTGTCTGGCCAGCGAGGTACAGTAGGCTAATTACCCTCCATGTAGCTGAAGGAGGAAGCCCGACTTAGCAGTGGGTCGTCTGTGGGCTGACTAGCCGTAGTAAAAATATTAACGTTTTATGAGATTATTCAGTTTTTTTATTATTTTAAAATATTGAAGTTTCTTTTACTGGTACTTCATAAGCAAAATCTAAAATTGTTGAACCTCCGATACAGATATAAAAAAAACTAAACATAATTTTTCACAACAGCATCTTTAAACCAAATCTTTGAACCTGCTCTATGTTTTAGAGCAATGCAGTTTAGCCTTGCCATATGAGGCTTGATGGTCCTATTTACTGAAAGTTTTGAGATGTCAAAATAAAAATTGATATCAACAACAATTTTGGTCATACAGATTAATTTTAGAATATAAATATATTTGTCAAAGATAGTTTGTTTTTACAGCTGAAATAAATACTATTGCGGGCAATATTTATTTAAGCCAAGGCCGTGAAGTTTACTATTTATTGTGTTTACTGTTTATAGTCGTACACCTACGAGTACTTGCTGTGGGCACTACGAGGGAATTACAATCCTTTATTGATTTTTTAGGTTTGCACGATTGTTACAATTGAAATTAACCCATTTTTTAACGGACTTATCGCGGGCTTTTATTAGGTACTAGTCCCGTGACCACGATTACAGCAAAGCATTCGAAACGTTCGGGAATTGCGTAATAAATCCGTTAAAAAGTGCTTAATTACAATCCTTTTTCATATTTGAGGCGTCAAAACGCTCACCTAGAAAGTAAACTTAATGCCTGCCATGCAAGTGTTCATTCACGTATCAACATCAAACTATGTAAATATCGCTATGATACTTGGCTTCACAAGGCCTCTAATTATACTTCATATAACTATTCCTAATATCTCTCATATAATTTCACAGTTCTTTTTTTCTCTAACTGTTCTGGTTTAGCAACAAGTGGTCTCTTTATGAAATCTGTATCAACCCCATGGCATCATGAAAGGCTCAAACCTCCAGTGCAAGTGTTCAGGGAGAGCCCCCACGGGGGGAGGCCGTAGTAGAAATATCCTTCACCTCCCGCTAGGTCACGGTTAACGGTACCCCCGGGCTGGGTGACGGGCGACGAAGCCACCTTCGACCTTGGATGGGATGCGTGTGCTAATGCAGTTTACACCCTCCCGTAGGCGAAGCTCGTGGTAGGATTAGTGCAGTAATGTTGTTGGTTCACTGTGTTATCTTATTGTAAATAGTAGGGAAATGTCTAAGGTTACTAAAATTTATGTGTTTTAGTTTTAACTTATTTTAAATTTCGGTTGATAGGTCAAAATTGTCTTCGATAACTATTTGTACCTACAAAAACGTAACATTTGCAGATAGCTATTTTTATATCTTTGCCAAAAATGCGGCAGGTAAATATGGTTTGCCAATTTTTAGCACCAAAAAACTAGAATTAGTGTAAATATTCTAGAGAAATGTGTTATTGTTCCTCATCAAAATTAATATCAAATTTATTATCTTTGGACAAATTACTAAGGCTAAACCAAAACTATTTACCAGTATTTTAAAAAAGAAGCTATTACTAAACTATTTATTATCCATAATATTATTTATTGAGAACTTTATTTTATTTGTACTCTATTCAAATTATATCCTCTTTGTTTTCTATCGAGACATAAAAACGAAACGTCTATGGACATGCGTAGCCAATTCCTACATCCTCGATTCTCGCATTGCGCATGAAATCTACGACAACCTTATAACTATTGAGTTAGAGCAGATAATTCATTAGCATAACTTAGTACGTGGAAATGAAATACGCGATCAGTAATGGTCCACAAATCGTATTGAATAAGGTTCAAAATTGGAATACCCAGTTCTTCTTTTGGGTATGTTTCGGATAGGATTTTGAGAGTTACTTCTTTATGTTAAGGTTGTGTTTGGTTTGGAGCGCTTTGGTAGGTGGTGGGTGGAAGTGGGTCGATACGAGCCGGGCGCCGGGCGCTACGATCGATAGAGAGGGGTAAGGCCCGGGCCGTGCATCGCCCGCGTGCCTTCACACTACCCAACAATACTTTTCATACCTACATGCGACAATTTGTGAAGCATAATGTCACGACTTGCAAATCAGAGAACGTAAGCTTCTTTTTCGTGTGGTTTTTTAATACAATTTTGAGTGAATATTATTTTAGGAATATTTTTATGATTTCTCTTTAGAAAAAAGGAAATCCCTACCCTAAGTATGACCAGTTTCGCGGGGACAGTTTACAAACCTGAAACTCACGAACACATATGACACTCAGACTTTGAGCAAGTGCCTCTGGTTTACGCAAAGATACTTGCCGGACCCCAGAATCGAACCGGAGACCCGTGATCCAACGTGGGCACATCTAAGTCCTAGACCGACACCTAGTCTTTGGCAATATATGTGATTTTAACCCATGATGGACTGATAAACATTCATTCATTCACGCAGATGAGAAACGTTTAGGAGAAAACTGCCTCGTTGGTCTAGCGGTTGGATATGTCGCATTTGTTTCAACGGGTCCCGGGTTCCATCCCGGGGTCGGGCAAGTGTCTTTTTTTTCTAAACTACTTGCTCTGAGTCTGGGCGTCATTTGTGTTCGAGAATTACATGCTTGTAAACTCCCGCGATACAGGTAAAAAAAACAATTAAGGCCTTTAATTTCCCATTATCTTTATAAATTTGGTCAGCTGAATTAGAAATGTTCAACCTCAGGTGAACAGGTTTGCACGAACTCAACCTAAACTTACCTAATAAATATAAATAATAAATATCCTTGGACATTTCACACAACGCCATCTCGTCCCAAGCTAAGCAACTTAATGCTTGTGTTATGGTAACGAGATGGATGATAAACTACTTTTATACTCGTACATTTTTTTTTGTAAATACATACATATTATAGATAGAAATGACACCCAGACTCCGAGCCAGTGCCTCTGGTTTAGACAAAGACACTCGCCCGACCCCGGAATCGAACCCGGGATCCGTTGATCCAAAGGCGGCACATCTAACCACTAGACCAACGAGGCAGTCGCGGATTACCTGGAAATTGATCGTTGATGTGACAATTTTCATAGACTCTGCGTAGTTCCTTAGCACGGAGTCAGTGCTAAGGCAGCTCTGTCGCCACTCGTACAACTGTTCCAGCCTGGTGACGCAGCGCTCGCAGATCTTCTTCGGGAGGAAGTCATCCTTCGAAATCTGCTGGGTAAACGGTGGACAAGGACACTAGTTAGATAGGATGATTACTATCGTGCCGAGGACGAGAGATTTGGATAGCTTATGTTTAACTTGGTCGCACCTTGTATGCATTAAGGTGGATGCTCCAGGGTAGCCCGCGAAATTCAAATTTTCTTACGTTTTTTGCTATTTGCAGGTCAGTGCTAGGTTGTATGTTGATTAAAATGTTATTCCCGGCTGTAAGACGTATGTAGTTATAGAATTTTAAAATCATCAAAATCATCAATACAACCCTACAAGCTCATAAAGGTGCAAGAAAATCTTTTCAACGTCAAAGTCATTCTTGCACCTTTATGAGCTTGGAGGGTTCTATTGATGAGTTTGATGATTATAACTCTGTAACTACATACGTCTTACAGCCGCGAATCAAATGTTCATCATCATACAACCTAGCACTGCCCTGCAAAAAACGTAAGAAAATTTGAATTTTGATTTTTGAATTCAAAAATTGAATTGAATTTTGAAAATTGAAAACCTTAAACAATTATTTCAATTAGCTCTTTGTAGAGTCCCATCTAGTTATTTCTTTAACATAGTTTTAGTTTCATCAAAGTCGTAACAGATTTGCAAGAGAGAATGCATTGGACCATAACTGCTACATATTTGAGTTTCCTAGTGATGTAATAGAACATTTTAGAACAACATTTTTCAAGTAGTGTTTCTTCTATACTTGTTTGGCTCATTGTACCTCTAGTCTAGCAGTAGGGCAAACCGACAAAAACTGCTATTTGGCAGTAGGCACATTAAAAGCGTCCGTGTGGTGACGGATTTAGAATACACAATGTCACCAACTCATCCTGAGGGTGTCGTAAGAGGTGACTAAACGAGCGTAAGAGGCAGATCACAGCCGTATGAGAAGAAAACCCTGTGCAAAGCTAATTCAGTAGGCTAATTTCCCTCCATGAATTCAGAGGAAGCCCGACTCAGTAGTGGGTCATTTATGGGCTGAAACGACGACCAAATTATAAGCGATATTTTCTACAACAATGGCCATCAATAAAGTTCTTTATCATTAACTGCGATGAAATGTCTATTCAAGCCTAAATACGGAATCCTTCAAAATGAAATCGCTCGCCCAATGCTGCAACTATTGTCATTGAAATCTGACGTCTATGACAATACCATTAGAGGCGGGGGGTGGTTGTCAAGTTTGTACGTACAAGGGGATTATGGGTGGTCACGTGGCGCTTATCACCCGCCATGTAGTGCGGGGTACACTAATCCGCGATGTATGTTGACCTATTTCAGATACCATTTGCTTGGAACTGATACTGTTCGGATGAGATAACCTGTTCTGCGTCAAACCAATTGTCTAGCCATAACTTTTATTATATCTGTTTTATGAGCTATAACACCTTTTCTGTAGGTACATCAGCCCATATACGGTTCGCTTGATACAGGCTCTCGCCATTTCAATTGGTAAAATTGGCACAATTTATACTACTTTAGCCAGAATATTGGTATAAAAGTTGTGTGTCATCACAATTTAAATTATTGACTAGATAAGTAGAATATTATGCCGTCGTTAAACGAATATTTGACATTACGATACTAAAGAATTTGATAATTTTGTACTAGCGTGTTAATGTTGCCGTCAGAATAGTTAAAATGAATCACAAAATTCAACATTACACATAATAGAGTATCAATCAATATTCTTTAAAGTACGTAGACCTGGTTGGTTCATACTACACTTGGTTATAACGCGTTCGCCAAGTCCATCTTCGACCTACACTAAACGGTGCAGACATTCAGTTATTGATTTCATAGCTTTAAATAATGAACTAATATTGACCTGGCCAACTCAAGCATCAATGTACTTTAAAATTAATTAAGTATAGTCTTTCTTAGCAATATATTTTTTTAACAAAGAATCAGTTTCGAACTCTAATAATATTCTTATTCAATATAAAAAATATTGGAGTGTTAAAGTGGCGAAGTCAATTTAGAGTGAAATTAGAAATCAATGTAGTCGTATTGAGTCTGCGTAGGTTAGGTTAAAGTCAAGAGGTCGACGATCTGTGAGCGGGAAAACTAGCTATATGCCCTTTTTGACAATGACCATTAATCGATAGATATGAATAGATAACTAGGGTTAAAGATCTGCATTTAGTGCAATCTAAGTCATTATAGAAGTCGTCTTTCTAGTATTCATGAATTAAAAAAAACAAATTCGTTATAACATAGTCAGTGACCTATATGCATGCTTATTAACCTTTACGCAGCTGTAGTAAATATTTTTTTCAATATAGGCATTCGTAGAACCATTTTACATTTAGAGAACAAACAGTATTTGAATCAATGAGTGAAATAATGTTATTAAAAAATATTTCATTTAAATACGTTACCATTTTAAGAAGCTTGTGTTGCACTCACTGCGATTTTTTAAAGCGATGATATAGAACTAATAAACAGATATTTATGACTTTATTTTAGGAATTTGTTGAGAAAAACAGTAAATAATTCTCCGCGCTCCACACACAGTTGATGACCGTAGCGCGTAGCGCGCAGGCGTCTACGAAAGCTACACTCGTCTGCTACAAGGTTGTCCCACTATTACAAAGGTTACTACTGCACCAATTTTGTAAAAAAAAAGGAAATTGACTCACCATAGTAGGCAGGCAAGTCCTGAGCTTGAACAGTATCTGACGCTGCTCGGACTCTTTGTCAAATATGTGGAGCCTCGGGCCACTTTTGAGCGAGCACAGTCGACATAAGTCGGTGAACGCCGTGAAGTTCAGGTCTTCGGGCTCGGTCATCGCGAAGCACCTGATGAGGAGGTCAAGGAGGCAAGAGTTGTCCATGTATACGGCGGTGGTTCTCGGGTGGGGAGACAGGGTCAGCGCCGCATGCCGCGGGTGCAGGGAGGCGTCGCGCCGTGGCTGCGTCCGGGGGGCACTGGGTTCGACTCGAGCCACCCTCTCTCCCCTCTCTCCCCCGTCACCCCTCGGGCCTCTGCCCCCTCTACGTACCCCCCTCGTGCCCCCGCAGGGGTGTACGGAAAATGCGTAGTTTTCCCACTTATCGCCCGACGGTGATATGCAATTGATTGGGATGTTTGTTTTGCGCATAGATAAGTCAATATTGATTGATTGTGTTCAATCTAGATGGTTTAGGCGGCAATTAATTTTATATGTTAGCTTATTAAGAAGATTGATGCCAAATACCTCATAGTATTTAAAATTGACCCAAAATATCATTACAATCATTACGTAACAAAAAGAACATGAAAATTCATGTTCGCAATAAATATAAAATATAAATATCCTTGGACATTTCACACAACGCCATCTCGTCCCAAGCTAAGCAACTTAATGCTTGTGTTATGGTAACGAGATGGATGATAAACTACTTATATACATTTTTTTTTGTAAATACATACATATTATAGATAGAAATGACACCCAGACTCCGAGCCAGTGCCTCTGGTTTAGACAAAGACACTGGCCCGACCCCGGAATCGAACCCGGGACCCGTTGATCCAAAGGCGGCACATCTGACCACTAGACCAACGAGGCAATGCTTTAATTGCAATAAGTTGACAGTGCTATAGAGATTATTTTTTATGGATATGACAGTAAACAACGTTGCTTTCTGTGGTTTAATAATATATAAATTATAGAACTCTTTGAATCAACCTCTTTACAATAAAAAAAGTCGTTGACATTTATGTATACACACTGTCATAGAAGTCCAGACTTTAATATTTTTATCTTCAGTTTTCTATATTTATGGCTTCAACTATCGGGTGGTTAATGGACGCAGGGCTATAATTTAAAAGAGGAAATTATTAATATAATAAAATAAAGAACAGAAGAAAAGAACAGATATAATTATGGCAGAAAGCTCTTCTTCATCCTCAGATGCTGAATACCATGCATATTCAGAAAGAACTCTTGCCATCATTAAGCCAGAGGCTGTCGAAGACGCTGAAGCCATCGAGTGCCATATACGTGACAACGGGTTCCAAATCCTTGCTGTTAGTATTGCACCGACGATTTTTTTTAAATGAACTGCCCCGTACTGAGTTTACTATTATGTTGTGGAGGCACTATACAAACACATAATTCACAATCACTAAAGACACTTGCCCGGCTGCTGAGTCGGACCGGGGAGCCATTGACAAGCGCCATACCTATACGCAGCCTAGACCTAGAGAAATCTAGAACTACCTGGAGTAGATATAACTATTCGACTTATTAGTTTTAGGCTTTCCGTGTGGCGACGGGTTTCGAATACTTTTGTACCGACAAAAAGAAATGACAAAGTCGATAACCTAGCAGCAAAAGGTTTTTTTGCCTTTGACACCAGTAAACGCGCAAACATTGGAATTGACTAACGACTATAATCCCTGTGGATTTAGAATACACAAGGTCACCAACCCATGCCATCCTGAGGGTGTCGGAAGAGGCGACTAAACGAACACAAGTGGCAGATCACCTAGTTGCTAGAGAAGGAAAACTTAATACAAACCCTGTGCCTACCCGTTTTGCCAGCGTGGCACAGTAGGCTAATTTCCCTCCATGAATTTGGAGGAGGCTCGACTCAGTAGTGGGCCATTTATGGGCTGAATCGATGATGATGATGATTATGAACATTAATTAGTAGTTCCTTAAGGCATGTTCATCCAGCCAGACGAGGTATACCTGGTTGAGACCGCCTGTCAGGTGAAGAGTGTCGTTGGGGATTTAGTATATAAATGAACTGTGTTTAATTTATTGGCACTAGCTGAGATATATGGTAAATCTAGCGTTTCTGTGAGATATTTTGAAGGATTTAGAATAGTCACCACCCTATTCTATCCTGAGGGTGTCGTATTCGTGAGATCCGACAGAAGGAAATGACAAGGCTCAAAACGGTACTAACGTCAAGCCAACGTGGTACTGTAGGCTGTTTCAAGTTATTTTGTGGCCAATAAACTACATCGTCTTGCCAGCGAGAAACACTAGGATATTACTATTGCTGGTCTAGAATACCTAATCCCAAGCATTCGGTGTATTTTTTAAAATAAAGAGGTATCATTAAACATCAAGTCATTCATGGGTTGAGAGCAAGAGTGAAAGTAGTTAGATGGGTCTGCTCATCTATGTGAGCCAGTCATTGGCAGGCCAGAGGCGATAGGGAAGGGAAGGGTTGCGATATGCAAAACTCTACAGTGACGTCTGTCGAGAGCGGCCGAGGGGCGCCTTCATTATTCCGCGTCACATGCACCCTTGTTAGCGTAGGGCTGTCTCATTTCAATAAAATAATTAAATTTAATTCGATTGTAGCGACCAACATGCTACATACTTTACACAATTTAGTACCCGAAAAATCTGAACTAATTACATCAAGAAATATCGCCTACAAATGCGAAAATTACCAAAAAGCCCTACACCGCGATAGCGAAATTTTAAGAGCAATTCGAACAGTTAAGATTTCCCCGATTACAACTATCGGGGGATAGGCGCTGCGACCCCTAGCCAGACATACCACCTCGTCTGGCTGAATGATCATCCCTTTGCGCCTAAACGATATTAAGGATAAGTTTTTATTGTGGTTATTGAATTTTGAAGTTGATGTTAGAATATTTTATACAGCAAATTTAAAGATCTCAAACTACATATTAACAAAATTTCCGTGTGGTGACGGATTTAGAATAGATTGTGTCAGCAGTCACCACCCCATTTCATCCTAAGGGTGCGGTAAGAGTCGAAAATAGGATATGACAAGGTCGAACACCCGAACACGTCGCAAGAGAAGGAAAACTTGATACTAAACCGTCTCGCCAGAGCGTGGTACCGTAGGCTAATTACCCTCCATGTAGTTGGAGGAGGCCCGAATCAGCAGTGGGTAATTTATGGGCTGAGAAGTAGTAGTATAATATCAAAATAAGCAAACTTGATTATGAAATACGAGCGGAACGTCGTCATGAAATTGTTTATGTCATGCAACGTCATCTGGTCAGTACCAGATATTAAAATGTGTGTTACAAAACCCAAAAAGAACGTATAGATTTCAAGTTTCTTCACAATAGCCAGGGCCGGATTTAGGGGTCCAGAGGCCTCGGGGCAACAAAGGAGTGGAGGCCCCCTTGCCCCAAATTATTTTCCAATGGGGCAAAAAATGCGTGGTAAAATCAAGGGGTCATGTTACATATAGGGGGGGGGGGGGGGCGAGTGAGCTGATAATTAACATTAATATAATCAAATAATCATGTATGTATTAAGTTAAAATACTTTAGGCTGTAAAGGTAAAAGCGAAAAAAAAATATCAAAGGAAAAGATGTTTACTAGGTTTCCTAGTTGAAATTTGAAAGATTTTTTTTTCTGAAGTCTATTGTGGAGGCCCCCTGCTTGTGGAGGCCCCGGGGCTTTCGCCCCGGTTGCCCCCCCCCCCTAAATCCGGCCCTGACAATAGCTATGGGACAAATTACGTGGTGTAAACAAAATCTATTAATCCTGTTAGGGTTTGTATGGATGTGCCATTTTTTTCAGATCATTTATTTGTTTCATAGTTATTATACAAGTTTTAAGGGAAATCATAAGATTATTTATTGAGATTTTTTTTAATAGACGTTTTGTGTGATTTAGGAACTCGTGCACTTGACCTACAAATAATTCACGAAAACATAGACACCCAGACCCAACGCAAGTAGGTACCTATCTCTAAATAAAAAGCTAAATAAAGCTCTCTAAATCTAAATTCAAGCAGACACTTGCCCGTATCGAACTATGGACCCGTGACCTCAAGGAGGCGCATACCATCCCTAGGCCAACAAGGCGCCCAATTGGAATTATCAGAAGTTACTCCAAAAATGTTGCAGTCTTATCGTCTAATTAAATTACCCAACGTTGCCAACCCTAACATGATACACATCTTGGGGAGCAGCCTCGGCGTTGGTCACCGTTGTTATCTATAGAAACCCTAAAAAACTAATTACATATCCCCTTGACGTTTTGAAAGGGTCAGTCAGTTCAATATGATGTACATTTTTGATATTATTTAGCGTTAGACGCCGCCTGTGACTTCGCCTGCATGGAATTTGTGCCCCTGCTAAATAGGTGCCTGTTTTTAAAACGCTTTTTTATTGGATATACACCTATTATCGTTAGACTCCTTTTTCGTTTTATATTTTCCCATTTGGTGTATTTCACGTCAGAAAGTAATCAATGTCCTTCTTCAAGGACCAATGTGAATATCAAATTGGATCAGAAGCGGCGTTGATGAGAAATCGTACCTTAACCAGTATTATTGCTCCTAGTCATACCTAAAGCAACATATATTGAAGTTGGCTGTAATGTCAGATCATGCTTGTGAACAGGTGCCGTTGCTGGGATTCGGTGGAATTAAGAGTCTAGTCATCTTACTGATGAATACGTAGAGATGTGGCCGGTTGTTTATGGTTACGAATCTGTATGAATCTTAATCTGTGTTTTACTTACGAATCTCTAAGAGTCTAACTTTGGATAACCTTCATAAACATCTCAGCCCATAAAATGATAAACGCTTAGCCGTTAGTGTGACTGTAGATATGACGACTGATAGGTGTTTAAGGAGACTACCACCTAGCGTGGAATATGGATCGTAAGATGATGATAATGGTAACTTTAAATATGACGATTTATAAGACTTTTGTTATAAAACCTACGTAAATAAAGTTCATTTTGAGTTTGAGTCGGGTCTCCTCCAAGGAGGAAAATTTGACTATTAAGTTTCGACGACTGCTGACTATTTTGCGAGCTTGCTCTCACAAATCTATTTGACTCCTAAGTTTTTATCTACTACTATGACTCTAGTAACTCACTAACTCACTAGCCACGGCTGAGTGGATCCTCCCGACACATTGAGGGTAGTGGGCCAACTGTGCCACGCTGGCCAGACGGGCTGCCACAGAGGCTCGTTAGAAGATTTCCTTCTCTTCCGAAAAGGCCTTGTCACTTCCTTTTGTCAGCTCTTACGACCTTCTCAGGATTGAAGACGATGTTGACACTGTAAATCCGTCACTATGTATGTGATTTCAAGAAAGTACAGTTCCTCATGACTCCTCTCTATAATGTTTAAGGATCTCTATAGGCGTT
The DNA here is from genome assembly GCA_905475355.2 of Clostera curtula. Lineage (NCBI taxonomy): Eukaryota > Metazoa > Arthropoda > Insecta > Lepidoptera > Notodontidae > Clostera > Clostera curtula. Next base: position 15,246,388 of record FR997800.1, on the reverse strand, counting down.
CCGGCGTTTCTAATTAGCTCAAATGTTTTCTTTTTCTGCAAAATGACCCAGCCACGCTTTTATGTGTCTATCATGTTGATTTAATTTTCTTTATACCCCAACCCTTGCTCATCATGACGTTCACTTTTATCTATTATTGCACCCTTTCAAGTAAAATGTTCACCATCAAAATCTTCTGTCTCGATCACTCTTCTTAATACGAGATTTCCCTAAAAATACTGCCCGATGTGTTTTGTTTCCTTTTAGGTATACAAACCTCTCGTTCCAATAACGAACACGACCAAATAGAATTATACAATTTGATGCAGTCGTTCGGAAGTTATGCGCGTAGGTATTTCGGCGATTCATTTTTAAATAAACAAACTAAGGATATATGCTAATGAAAAGAAGCAGTTCAGTGTTTAAAATTGTTTTCCATCTTGAAGTATGAGAGGGCAATGGTTTTCTGAACCAGAATTTTACTACAAATCAGAGGTTCCTGTGAACACCAACCAACTAGCAATTGGTAATATTGTCAGCATGGCAAAATTAAAATAAATAATTTAAATATTCTTGCAGAGGCGCCAACTTCGACTGACCCCTGAGCAAGCTGCGGAGTTCTACAAGGGCCACTATGGTTGCCACTACTTCCCACATCTTGTTGCTCACATGTCAAGCGGGCCCGTCATAGCTATGGTACTAGCAACGAGGAACGCTATACAAAAATGGCGAACACTTATGGGGCCCGCTAGGTGAGTGTAAAAACCAACAGGACCATTACTATTTAAAAAATAGCACGTTAAAAGAGTTATGATGTAAATATTAAAGGGATTTTGTCATGAAACTGCGGGGTGCAAGTATGGTGTAAGCGAACATGAGTACGGGTAATGAAGCTTTCGAAAAAAAAGTTTTTAAGTTTTTGCAATTGAAATACAATAAAATAATAGAAAGACGTAGACTCTGTACAGTGTTAATAGATTTACGTACAATAACTTTGTTTTCTCGACGTTTCGGCCTAATTGCACCGGCCGTGGCCGAAATAAAATTACCTAAATGTATAGATCCTGGCCACATCTGTCTTAAAACTGACGGCCGCTGGGGCAAACAGGTGCTACAGTGGAGACCACGTACTGGCAAACGTAGGGTGGGACGCCCCCCTGCTAGATGGAGCGACGATCTGCGACGGGCAGCCGGCAGCAACTGGATGCACAGAACCGAAGACCGGGTTCAGTGGCGAGCCTTGGGGGGGATGATAGATCGATATAGATACGGTTTCTTTCTATTGAAGGTTTTTAATGCCAAAATGTTGGTATCTTTTCTTCCTGAACCTCATGGTGTTGATATGAATTGGTAATTCCATAGTTTCCTTTAATCGATACGCTTAAAATCATTTTGATTTAGAGGCGTCAGTGTGGTAACGGATTAACAATGCATATGCAGAACCCTAGCTGTTAAAGAAGAAAAACTTGTTATGAACGATGCTATTAATTTTCCATTCTAATGGAGCGTCCTCCCTCTATCAAGTCGTCAGCCCCGGCGACTGTTATTTCAACTATGGCAGTTGATGCACTGATTTAGTATCTAGTGTGAAAAACTGACATCTGGTCTAACCAAGTGATTACGGGTAATCCCACTAAATCAGGATGCGGCCAATTCTGGTGGAAATCAAGACGGCAATCACTATAAATAAATAAATATCCTTGGACATTTCACACAGCGCCATCTCGTCCCAAGCTAAGCAACTTAATGCTTGTGTTATGGTAACGAGATGGATGATAAACTACTTAAATATTTTTTTTGTAAATGCATACATATTATAGATAGAAATGACACCCAGACTCCGAGCCAGTGCCTCTGGTTTAGACAAAGACACTTGCCCGACCCCGGAATCGAACCCGGGACCCGTTGATCCAAAGGCGGCACATCTAACCACTAGACCAACGAGGCAGACTTTGTAAATCATCATCATCATTTCAGCCCATAAATGGTCCACTACTGAGTCGGGCCTCCTCCAATTCATGTAGGGAAATTAGCCGACTGTACTATGCCACGCTGACAAGACGTGTTGGCACACGGTTTGTATCAAATTTTCTTTCTATTGCGGCCGTGATCTGCCTTTTCCGTGTGGTGACCGATTAAGAATACATAGTGTTACCACCCCATTCCGTCCTGAGGGTGTCGTAAGAGCCGACAAACGGGAATGACAAGGCTGAATACCTAGCCGCAAGAGAAGGAAAACTTGATACGAAACCTTGTGCCAATCCGCCTGGCCAGCGTGACACAGTAGGCTAATTACCCTGCCTGTGATGAGAGGAGGCCCGACACAGCAGTGGGTCATTTATGGGCTGAGTAGTAGAAGTAGTAGTAGATCTGCCTTTTGCCCCCCTTTAGTCGCCACTTACGTGATACTCTACTCTACCATACTCGTATGTGTTGGTGACTTCCTTAGTTAATAATAGCCGAATTGGTGAACATGGGAGAAGCCAGGCAGATAATGAACAGGTTCAGGTCTGAGATAGTGGGAATTCAAGAGAGTATAATCCGTTTATGTATGAGTTCTCTTATTCCTTCCTTAGGGTAGCAGAAGCGCAGGCTTACTGGCCTGAAAGTCTGCGCGCGTGTTACGGCCGACGCACCAAGTACGGAGACTACTTCAATGGTCTCCATGGCAGCGAGAACCACGCGGAGGCCGTCAGAGAAATACACTTACTCTTCCCTAATAGTTAGTGACATATGTTTTTATCAAACGTATTGCTTCTTTCCAGCGTTTAGCCTTTCTAGCGCGCTAAGGTTTTAATTCTGTTATTGATGCCAGAGTTCTCATACTCACTTCAAGACTGATGGCTATGTGTGGTAGCGTCATATATTATTATCAGGTCGTCCTGTTCCCTGCAATATGCGTGAGGGGCGCGATGGATGTCATGCTTGTGAACAGTGAATATTGCTGATGTTTGGCTCTTTGTGGCTGTTGCGCGGCCTTGTTAGTCCTAATAGTCTTTTAGCAATTTATATATATCAATGAATGTTTGTCTGTATGTCCACGATATGTCCAGAACCGTAATATTCAGCAAAGTGTTGTGCATGAGCTCACGAATATTTCTGAGTTGGTACGATTTTAATTATTTTTTATATACCAATTCGAATTCACTATTCATAGTTAAGCCAGGACAACGTCGGCCGGGTCAGCTAGTTGTATATAACAAAATAGCGATCTAAAAAATCTACTATAGTTTCACATTGGCTGTTCTCTGTAGAAAAGTCTTCGGAACTGGTCTTAAGTAAATATATATTGACTCGTTAAAAGAGCTCAAGCCAATCGTATTGGCACCAAGTCGTATTGGTTTATTTCTGACAACTTATTACATCAGGAATTCATGCAGAATCCTGATATTATGAGTATTTATTATTACACCAGCAACGTTCTCAATAACTTTATCATCTTTTACAGTGATAGTAGGCCCGCTATTACGCAGCTGGCAGGTCAAAGACTATATGCAGAAATACATCACACCGACCCTTCTACCGGCGTTGACAGCCCTAGCACATGAGAAGCCAGCAGAACCAATACTCTGGCTGGCCGAACACCTACGAAGGCACAACCCTAACGAACCCGAATTCGCACCTCAGCCGCCCGAGCAGAAAGATGAGAAGAGATGTCACACGCCGCTACCTTCTGAAGAGTCGTTGGTGAAATGAGTTGATGAGATTAGATGTTCGATTGTTTTTAATGGATTTTGTTTTTTTTTTCATTCACGGTTTTGATAGCGTCCATTATTTTCTAAGGTGTATGTATAATTACCCACTGCCGAGTCGGGTACCCTCAAAATTCATGGAGGGAAATTGGCCTACGGTTCATACGGTTGGCTAGGTTATCGGTCTTGTCATTTCCTTTTGTCGGCTCTTACGACACCCTCAGGATGGAATGGGGTGTTGACACAATGTATTCTAAATCCATCACCACGCGGACTAGTAAACGTGGTGAACCGATTTCGATACACATTGAAATAGGACATAAATAGCTATAAGGACCTCCGCGCATTAAGCGGCCAGGCCGCGAGGCCATGTTTTGGCGCGGCCAACGAAAAACATTGCGACTCACACGCAGCCAATTGGCCGCCTAATGCGCGGGGGCTCTAAAAAAGTTCTGAAGTAACAAAGAAAAAAATACGGTCGAATTGAGAACCTCCTTGATTTTTTTTAGTCTGTTATAAGTATCTTTCAATAAAGCTTGTGAAGCATTTGTGGAAATGTGAATGCATCTGTCCAAGACATCGGTTTGCATGTCTCTTCCAGCTTCATAAGAAAAGTATGTATTTTGTGATTTGGATTTATACTATTTATTTTTATGCTTGTCCGTGTGGTGACGGATATAGAATACATAGAGTCACCACCCCATTCCATCGTGAGGCTGTCGTATGAGCCGACAAAAGGAAATCACTAGGCCGAGCCGCAAGAGAAGGAAAACTTGAACGAAATCATGTGCCTACCCATTTGGCCATCGTGGCACAGTAGGCTAATTACCCTCCATTTAATTGGAGGAGGCCCAACGCAGTAGTGGGTCATTTATATGCTGAGTAGAAGTTTTACGGTAAAATAAAAACACGTATACATTTTCCCAATTTTATTTTTCTACAAAACAGTTTACAAATGAGCTATCACAGGCTGGCGAAATTGGTGCCAACGAATTATGTCCACTAGTAGCAGTAGATAGCAAAATGAATGATACAATTTTATAGCTATGAAAAAAAAACAAATATGAAGTTGTCATCTTACAATAAAATAAAAATATCCTTAAAATCACACGATGCTTCTAAATGTCATATATTCCACTCCCGGGATTATTTAATTTTAGACTCTAAGTACTAAACATTTTGAGATTAATATAAAACCATTATAACATTTAAGAAGCCTATAACTAAACGGTAAAAATACCTCACCGCAACTGTTTAGTTATTACGTAGTTTATTATTGAAAAATATGTTTTACACAAACATGTATTTTATGGCTTAACAAAAACAATCGCTGTGTGGCATTTTCTTAAACTTATCGTAACAGAGATTTGGTAGATATTAAAAAGGTATCGAGATTTTTTAGTTCTGCTATAATCTCGCGCGCAGCGTCTGTAAAAAAAAATATAATTGTATTCAATCAAGCAGTGATAGAGAAGACCATAAATGTTGCATTTTGTCTGTTGAATCTTACTAATATTATAAACGCAAAAGTTTGTAAGTATGGATGGATGGATGTTTGTTACTCTTTCACGTAAAAACTACTGAATGGATTTCCATGAAACTTTACAATAATGTAGAATATACATCAGAATAACACATATGCTACAGTTTGTAAATATATTGTGTGAATTGTCCAAAACTATAACAATATGTGTCAAGTTAGTAGAAAAAAAACTGACGAGAAACTAAATCACCACGCGGGTAGAACCGCGGGGCGCAGCTAGTATTTCATATAGGAATGCGAATGGAAAACTTAAAAGAAAACCCTCCGGCTGGCTTGGCACAGTAGGCTAATTTCCTTCCTGTCCCAACCCATTCCATACCGAAGTTATCGTAAGACGTAGTAAGAACTACTCAGCCCATAAAAGACCCACTGCTGAGTCGAACCTCCTCCAATTACATAGAGGGCAATTAGCCCCTGAGTTGACACAGGGTTTTTAATACAGTTGCTCAAAAAGTGGCATATTACAGGGACGTATAGCGTTCGGGAAGTGGGCTATTACACACGCGTGCTTTTTCTTTACCATTCCCGCACTAGTGCGTTTTCTTTCCCAACTGTCAAAATAATGTCTAATAAAAGGAAAAACCAACCATGAAGTTTTTACTAAAAAAAATCATAGAAGTTTTTATGATTCATGCAAATACGTATATTTCTAAAAAGAAACTACGTACTAATTTGTTTCAATATCAGATTTAATGATTTGATTGAATGTGTTTTATTTCATCTAATTAAATTTCATTTCATATCAATAAAAAAATTCTACTGAAGACTTGGCTGTATGGGCATTGTTCCTTTTGCCTACCAGAATGGGTGAAGAAAAAAAAACCTGCTTATATTCTACGGTCGGCGCCATTTTTCAGAAATGATTAGTTGAGTTTATTGTGTTTATAATATTTTATTAAATTGCTTCATTTTTTCGCAACTGTATTAAAAATAGTCGTTCAGTACACGTGCGGAACCGTCATTGCAACTTGTTCCGACTGTCAACCCTCGCCTTCGGCTGCGCCTCGGCTCGGGTAGACATTTGTCGGAACTCGTTGTAATGATAGCCTTTCCGCACTTGTAATGAAATATACTATTGTGTTAAGTTTTCCTACACTTGGGACGAGGTGATCGTGACGAGGAGCCTCTTACATACCATTAGTCGCCTTTTACGACACCCTCAGGATTAAATGGCGTGGTGACACTATTTATTCTAAATCCGTCACCGTATGAATTAGTTGGCAGAAAATTTAACTTGCCAGTTTGGGATAGAATGCTGATTTCCCCGGTCGGCGTCAGAGTAGACTGCGTTCTAACCTAGTATAGTTATACTAACTTGCTAATACAAGTTTGGGATCCTGGTGTTGTGAACATGTACAAGCGACGTTAACCGCCAGGCTGGCTGTAGGTATTGTGCCCTACTAATATTATAAACGCGAAAGTTTGTAAGTATAGATGGATGTTTGTTAATCTTTCACGTTAAAACTACTGAATGGATTTTAATGAAACTTTACAACAATATAGCTTACTAACTGACCCGGCGAACTTTGTTCCGCATTATAAATATTTAAAACAAAAAGAAAGTTGGACATAGGATACCTGACATTTTTATCCCGTCCGTATAAAACCTACTTTAACAAAACGCAACTGACAGCGAAACGTTATGTTGTCTATAGTTTAATATGGCCGAAAATTTGACACTCAGAAATTTTTAATTCGACTTGTTTATATTGTTGTAATTCACATAATATCTTTATAACTTGTAGCCTATGTGTTATTCTGATGTATAAGCAATATTATTGTAAAGTTTCATTACAATCCATTCGGTAGTTTTTACGTGAAAGAGTAACAAACATCCATCCATACTTACAAACTTTCACGTTTATAATATTAGTAAGATATGTATATATAACAATAAATGTTAAGTACCTAAGTAGACAAAACAACTGACGAAATAATAAATTTCATCACCACTCGGCTAAAACCGCGGGGCGCAGCTAGGCTATCTTCTTCTTCTATATAAATTAAAATGAATCGCAAAATGTGTTGGTAAGCGCATAACTCGACAACGGCTGGACGAATTTGGCCAATTCTTTTTTTTAATTGTTCGTTTTCTTTTTCCCATACAAACGTTTTCTAAGTAAAACGTAGAGTCAATATCATTATTCTTATAAACTAGCGGCCCATCCCGGCTTCGCACGGGTGCGATGTTACTCGCCGTTATTGTCGTACCGCGGGTGAAGCTAGTACTAAATAAAAATACGTCTTGACCACTCACCAACTAGTTCCTCTTCTCTCGATGCATACGAACGAATGCGGCGTCAGAAGTGGAGCAGAGGCCGATCTTTTGGCACACGCCTTTAGTGCCGTAGGTTTCAATGAGATGGATCACGCTGTCGCCGTAAATCTCCATCAGAGTGTGGCACTGATGATGGGAAACAAAAATTATAGTAATTCTCCTTCTTCTCAGCCCATAAGGGACCCACTGCTGAGTCGGGCCTCCTCTAACTACAAGGAGGGTAATTAGTCTACTGTGCTACGCTGACCAGACGGGTTGGCACAGGGTTTCGTGTTTTCCTTCTCTTGCGGCGAGGTGATCTGCCTTTTGCGTTCCTTAGGTCGACTTCTACGACACCATAAGGATGCTAGGTGACAAAAAAAGTCACGGATATTTGTATACAAAGACCCGTCAACCCGTCTTGCCAGCGTGACATGACTGCGATGACCTTGAAGGAGGCCCGACTCTGTGGGTAATTTATGGTCTGAAACACACCACAAACACACACACACAAAAATGGCGATTTAAAAAAAAAGGAACTACTGAGCTTCTTGTCAGCTCTTCTTTGTAGAGCAGCCTTCCGAACCTGGTCGTAAATAGTAAATGTTATATGTATATTTCAATATAAAATATGTATGTATTTACAAAATAAAAACAATATATATATATTATCATCCATCTCGTTACCATAACACAAGCATTCAGTTGCTTAGCTTGGGACGAGATGGCGTTGTGTGAAATGTCCAAGGATATTTATTTATTTATTTATTATTTATATTGATTGACGTATCAAAAGAGCTCAGAGGATCCAACTTGAATAAATATATTTTTGATTGTGATATCTCACCCGGTCGTTGTACTTGGCCGGAAGAAGGGCGCAGGATTTTTCGACAATGTGAACGATATTCCTGTCTACGCGGTCGTTGCTCAACACTTTCTTCACGGCCATCACGACCGTCTCGCACACTGCGCAGTCAAGGATACCTTCTGCAAGAGGGTTAGACAGAGTCCAGGTCAGGTCAAGGCCAAGTCAAGAGTACCCTAAACCGAAGAACATGTATGAAGGGAATAATAAAAGTGGACGAAGCGAAACAAGTATGTAAGGATCGTAGCAAAGAAGTGGTCTTTGCATACCCCCTACGGGATTATATATATGTATGTATGTGAACAGAGTGCGCCAGCTGCTTGTTAGGACTGAAAATATGATTGGTGATTTGCTGAAAGTTACCATATTGGTTTATAACTATTTGTATAAAAGATTGCTGATAGTTCTAGTACGCAATACGATAATCTCAACAATAAAATCATTGATATTGGTACATCAGACCATAAAAAATCCGCTTTTAAAAAGAAAATTTTGGAATCACTAAATATATAATTAAAAAATCCTTCAAATGCAATGAGCAATAATAAAAACTTATAAATGGATTTCTGTTTTCTTTTAGTTTATATTTATGAAGTTGATCCAAGATTTGCCAATGCTGAGCATACCTGTAACTGACATGCATACTAGGCTTTAACCTGATGTGTATATGTAATTGTAATGAAATAATATGTATGTTGTTGGCGCGTTAAGGAATAAATAAAAAAAAATACTGCTGGTAATTCTGCAATGTGATGTGTTATCCTATTTCGTGTGAAAACCTAATATCATAAAGTTACATGTAAGATACCTGTTATTGGCAATAAGAGCTATATAATAATGTCGTTGTAGTAATTAAGTGTCATTAGCTCTAGATTAATAAAACATATGTATACTCTATACATCTGTACCGCAAAAAGCTTATATTTTTAGTGCATTTAGCTCTACTAACAACTAGTATGTCATCCAAATATACCCAAAACGTGCCATTCGACAAATGTTATAGTTCAAAAATTTAAGGGACTAATCGGAAGGCAATAAATGCCAATCGAAAAAAAAGTAATTTCCTAAATCGGTTAATAAATGACGGCGTTATGGTAACACATACAAAAAGTTGAATTGAGAATCTCATCCTTTTTGAAGTCAGATAAAAATACCTTTGACCGTCTGGATGTCAGCAAGGTGGCCACTTGAGCTGCAAAGTTTGAGTTCCTCGCAGACCTCATCGGGATCCAACTCCTGGGCAAGAAGACTGATCACCAGGTCCGCGTACTTCTCGACGAATTGGTCGCACTGTGATCGAACCGATTTGGGCATATGCGTGCAAACGCCGTGCACTATCTTCTTGATCTCATCCTAGATAAACATGTACTATATTTAACAACTATTACTAATTTATAACGTGATTTAATCTATAGTACTAACTTCAGACACACTAAAACTGTTTTCGCTTTAGGTGATTGTAACAATTATTTAAAAAAAGCCATGTGGATAAAATTAAGTATAAAACGCTGTCTGGCTCGCCTTATCGAGTCTAAAGAATGCATAGAGAGGAAGAGACGGTCTGAGAGAGTCTATAGCATGGATGTCGGATAACAAATAATAATATATTTGTTGTTCTATTATGGGCATGTAAAAATAATGTGTCCAAAACTGTAACCTAGTTCAAAAACTCCTCCAATTAAGTGTTACGTTTGTAGCATACAATAAATCAGCCTGTATAAAAAAATGCGAAGTGTGGTACAAAGAAGGTTTAAAGATAAGTTTTCACTGTGATGATAGGTTACTGTTAATTACAATAGCTCCTGCTAATCTATTAAAATATGATATAATTGAGAATTCTTACAAACCATTTTTATTTCTTTTATAGTACTTTACCTCGTTCTTTTTGTCTTTAATCTGATCGTCGATCTCCTTAAGCACAAACTCGCAGATAACGCACACAGACTTGTCAGAGACCGGCGGTCTCACATGACGCCCGTTAACCGTGTTGTCCGGAATTTCATTGGTCTCTGTAAAAAGGAACACCTTCGACTTAACACGCCGGTTCAAATTTCTCACCGCAAAAATGTATTGAACATGACCATACCAAACGCTAATTATTCATTCGATTTGTTGTTCCGATACATTTTTATATTACGGATATCGGAATTCCAAGCTGAATAACAGGGACACCGCTTTAGGAGTGTTGCAATCACGCAAAATACAATCAAACTAATTTAACTAAACTAACTCGAACTCGGAACACTACTTTGTTCTCAGTGCCTCATCACCGCACAAATTATGGCATCACCGCACAAATTATGGTAGCAACTCTGTTGTAGCGCGGCTACTTCGGACATATAACAACAGATTTAGTAAAATTGATATCTTCTTGTTGACCAAAAATAGTTTCAAAAATAACATCATTCGAATTCTGATGGAAAATTCCTGTTACTAATACCCTTTTACTAATACGCTTTTCATTTAATTATGTCATAGTTTCTTAAGTTACAGTTTCACAGGACCAAGGTCCTTTTTCTCTTCTATGTATTGTTTTTTTTTTTTTTTTTTTGTTTTTAATAATTTAAGTTTTTTATAATAAGTGTCAATGTTATTTGATAATTTATTATATTTCTACCTCATATTGCACCGTCGTGGAACTCTGTAATTGGCTTAGATTACTGTAAGGTATATGTAAAATGTAACATCTTTAAGAAGCTGTAGAGATTCCTTAAAATAAATAAATAAATAAATAAGTAACTTAACCAAAATTGAGCGAAAACATTACAACAACCTACATCTGTGAATCCGTGGTCTAGAACTAAGATACCCACGCCATATATGCATTAAATCATATTCCGTGTGGTGACGGATTTAGAATAGAATAAGTCACCACCCCATTCCATCCTGAGGGTGTCGTAAGACCCGACAAAAGGAAATAATGATGTCGAACACCTAGACCACCGCAAGAGAAGGAAATTTAGATACTAAACCATGTGCCAACCCGTCTGGCCAGTAAATATAAATATATAAATATCCTTGAAATTTTCACACAACGCCATCTCGTCCCAAGCTAAGCAATTAAATGCTTGGGTTTGATGATAAACTACATAAATAATTTTTTTTGGTAAATACATACATATTATAGATAGAAAACACCCAGACCCTGAACAAATACTTGTAGGTCGTACAAATATTTCTTCCGTGCGGGAATCGAACCCGCAACATGGTGCGCAGCAGTCGATCGCTCAACCACTGCGCCAACCGTGTGGCACAGTAGGCCTAATTACCATCCATATATCCCTTATATTGTGCGTGTGGTGACGGATTTAGAATACACAATGTTACTAGCCCATATGTATAGTCTCATAGTAGTCATAAGTCTTTAGGGTGTCGTAGGAGGCGACTAAAAGAACGCATGAGGCAGATCACCTAGCCCCAGGAGAAGGAAAAATTGATACAAACTATGTACCAACCAGTCTTGCCAGCATGGCACAGTAGGCTTATTACCCTCTATGAATTTGGAGGAGGCCCGACCAAGTAGTGGGTCATTTATGGGCCGTAACGACGATTTCCTTTATATGAGAGAGGGAGAGGGGCCGAATAAGCAGTGTGTCATTTATAGGCTTAGAAGTATGCATTCATCATCATCATTCATCATTTCAGACAAAAGACGTCCACTGCTGGACACAGGCCTCCCCCAAAGATTTCCACAAAGGCCGGTCCTGGGCCGCCCGCATCCATCCTTTTCCGGCGACCTTAAACAGGTCATCGGTCCACCGTGTGGGAGGCCTACCAGCATTGCGCTTTCCGGAACGCGGTCACCACTCGAAGACATTTCTGCCCCATCGGGCATCGGTCCTGCGCGCTATGTGCCCTGTCCACTGCCACTTAAGTTTGGCAATCTTGTGGGCTATGTCGGTGACCCTGGTTTGCCTGCGTATCTCCTCATTTCTGATTCGATCTCCGAGCATAGCCCTCTCCATTGCCCTTTGGGTGACTTGGAGCCTTCTGATGGAGCCCATAGTGAGCGACCACGTCTCTGTTCCATATGTCATCACTGGCATATGGAACAGAGACGTGTATATGCATTAAAAATGATTAATTTCCAAAACCTTACCTATATCGGCGTCCTTAACCAGCATTTTAGTAGGCAGCAACGGCTTCCTCCTAAAGTTATTCCTGTCTCCTCTCAGCTGGGGCTTGTCGTGGTACTTGTCGATGGACGACCGGGTGATGTTCAACGGATCGTGCACTTGGTCTTTACACAGCTTGAGGAACACGCAAATCTCTTGCGGGTCCAACGAAGCGTCCAACATTTCGACCAACTGGTTGCTGTATTTGTCGACGAAGTCCACACATTGGGTGCGCATTTTGTCGGACAGATGAGAGCAGAGGTTGTCGAGCGCTTGACGGATTGTCTCCTGAGGGACAATACAAGAGTACAGTTTAACCTGACGGAATGTACAGTCCCCGCCAACCTTTACGGCTGCTGAATGTAGCCGTCGGTGCGAACTTGCGCATCGTAGCACACTCACACTAAAGCAAGGGAGGCGAGGCGCGTGCCCTGCCTCCACCTTTAAACATAGATTAAAAAACATCTGGCCGCTAGCTAATCAAAACAGTTTCTGGCGTTCACAGCCGTCAATGGTTAAACTATGTTTTAAGCTACTGACTTGGTAGACGACTTGGTACTTGTCTTAAGTAACACACACAGACAATAAAGGATCACATTTATGAAACGTTACATCTTACCTCACTGCGGTTGTTTTTGATGACAGCGATGACTTCTTCGACAGCGAACAGACAGAGGGGACAGTTAGACGCGCCGACGGTTTGCACCTCAACACGGTGGATCTCTTGCGTTTGTGGGCACAGTCCCAGCGCTGGGCAAATCTGATAAAATATTTATTTATTTAAAAGCGTTTATTTACGGACATTCCATGTGGTGTCGGATTCAGAATACATAGTGTATCCCATTTCATCCTGAGAGTGACAACGGAGAATGATAAGGCATAAAACTTAGCCGCAACAGAAGGAAAACTTGATACGAAACGCTATGCCTACCAGTATGGCCAGCGTGACACAGTAGGCTAATTACCCTCCATGTAATTGAAGGAGGCCCGATGCAGTACTAGGTATTTTTTTAAACGAATCGTTGGTCTAGTGGTCAGATGTGCCGCCTTTGGATCAACGGGTCCCGGGTTCGATTCCGGGGTCGGGCCAGTGTCTTTGTCTAAACCAGAGGCACTGGCTCGGAGTCTGGGTGTCATTTCTATCTATAATATGCATGTATTTACAAAAAAAAAATGTATTTAAGTAGTTTATCATCCATCTCGTTACCATAGCACAAGCATTAAGTTGCTTAACTTGGGACGAGATGGCGTTGTGTGAAATGTCCAAGGATATTTTTTTTTTTTTATGATGGGGGAAACCTTTTATAGGTCCCCAGCCGGTGGGACGGGGCTGGGGTATGTGGGAATCCCGGTCGCGTTGAGATGGTGAGTTGCGAACCGGTTTACCCACAAAAACCTACCACTGTTGTCACCGCGTGTCATTCTGCCGTACGGGAAACTACATAGCCTCTCCGTGGCACTAGGTATAACCTGCATCGCGGGGTCAGTTTACAAACATGAAATTCACGAACACAAATGACACTCAGACTCAGAGCAAGTGCCTCTGGTTTAGACAAAGACACTCGCCCGATCCCCGGAATCGAACCAGAGACCCGTTGATCCAAAGGCGGCACAACTAACCCCTAGACCAACGAGGCATGTAGTAGTAGTAGTAACGTCGGTTAAAATAGCAGATTTGGGACGCAGCTTTCTCTCTCTCTCTTTCTTTCATACTCACACACACAAACAAGCAAGAACTTCGAATGTGTGAACTACTTACGCTAGCTGGGTCGATTTGTTGCACCAGAAGAGCGATGACGGATGGTCCATACTGTGTCACGAACTGCTTGCATTCCTCGTTGACGGAGTTTGGCAGTTTGTCGCACGCCTTATCTACTATAGACATGATTTGGTCCTGGCATATAAAAACATTAGTTAGTTTTAATGTTGCTTTTAATGTTTATGGGAATCAGACTTCCCTTTTTTAACTTACAAAACTAAGTAACTGTCAAAAAATCTTCGGGAAGTGTTTTTTTTTCTGTAGACACACAGCTAAAACAGTTGTGAGCTAGGTAAACTAAAAAAATGTACCTACAATTTATTCACTTACATTATTTATATATGTAAATAATGTAAAAATAAATGTTCACAAAACACCAAACGCCATTTTTTACTGTTGCGGGTACGTAAAGATAAAAGCTGAAAGAACCGTAAAAATTACCGTAAACTTCCCAAAACCGTATACTGTATAATTTCGTACCTCATTGCGCGAGTCGCTAATCTCAACTTGCACGTAGTGAAGGAAGTACTGGCAGAAGGAGCAGGCAGCCTTGCCCTGAGGCTGAGGCGGCGCCGATACGAACATGCGTTCCAAAGGCAACGGCGGCAGAGGCTCTGTGTCTTCGAGTACGCGAACGTTCGTCTGCTTAGGGGATACTGGGACGCGTGAGAGCTGTAGGATGATCAGGATATAATGAAGATACTACAGGACATCACTATATAATCAGGGCCTTCAAAGCGAACGAGTCTAGCTTAAAGATTTCTTATTTTATTTATATGATTTAATAAAGTACAATAAAACAAGTTTCCATTAATAAGCATACAAACGGAATATTCGGTTGATATTTATAATAGAAGATTATGAATATATCCAAATATCTATATTATGTTTTTGATATACGATAACACTAGTGTATAAATAAGACCATATCAAAGAATCCACTAGCATATGAACGTTCCGTTAAAGTAACTCCATAAACTCATGATTATTAATGTATAACACTCTTAGGGTAAAAAATTCAACGTCGCATTTTCTTAGCTTTAAATATTTTGATTGGTTCGAAAGAACCATATTGTGTACAGTAAGCAATCAAAATTGGGTACGGAAACTTAGAAGTTTGGCAACGTCGCAAAAGTAAAGAGTCGTCATACGGGTGACAATTAATTAATTATTATTGATGACATTCTCAAAAAAAATTTTTGGAACTCATATTCTAAACATTTTGTATTAGTTTTTATAATATAATAAATCCCAAGAATTATAGTATATCAAAAACCACACGTTTACATACATGATACATACAAAGAAAAAGAAAGAAAAAAACTCGATTAAGTAAAATA
Source organism: Clostera curtula (assembly GCA_905475355.2). Classification (NCBI taxonomy): domain Eukaryota; kingdom Metazoa; phylum Arthropoda; class Insecta; order Lepidoptera; family Notodontidae; genus Clostera; species Clostera curtula. Next base: position 15,230,838 of record FR997800.1, on the reverse strand, counting down.
CATACATGTCCCACTCCTACCAAAGTTAGAATCATCGGTTCAGCCATTCAATAGCTACTATACCATAGACAGACACTACAGCCTTACAACACCGTTTTAATTGACAAGCTTAGACCAGCATACCTTCTCTTCTCCAGCGGCAAACTTGGGCGTCATAGTGACAGCTTTAACAGCCAACTCCATCGGTAGAAGTGGAGCTACTGGCTCAGATGTGGCGTTTCCACACATGCCGATCATGGAGCAGATGACGTCACCCTTCAGGTCCTCCGTCAGGAACTTGTAAATCAGGGGGTAGTACTCATCGGCTAAGTGTAGGCACTCGTCCTTGAATTTGCCAGTTTGCTTGCATAGACCTGATTAAACGAATGAATGCGATATGAACGAAAGAACCCAAGCTCGAATTTATATTCGAGATCATGTAACATCCCTATTCGGTAATGAATCTATGACATTTCTACATGCCTCAATGTTTTCTACTTCGTAAGAAAATCTGCCTTGGCAAATCAAGATATTTCAATCCGGCTTATGCTTAGATGGAAATAAATAAATAAATATCCTTGGACATTTCACACAACGCCATCTCGTCCCAAGCTAAGCAACTTAATGCTTGTGTTATGGTAACGAGATGGATGATAAACTACTTAAATACATTGAAATTAAACACTTTTTAACGGATTTATCGCGTGTATATTACATTATTTAATTCCCGACGTTTCGAATGCTATGCAGCAGTCGTGGTCGCGGGACTGCTGCAATCGGACACGCGATAAATCCGTTAAAAAGTGTTTATTTCAATGTGTAAAAATCGCGAAAACCTAAGAAATCATTACTTAAATACATTTATTTTTTTGTAAATCTTACATATTATAGATATAAAAAACTGCTGAGTCGGGCCTCCTCCAGTTATATGGAGGGTAATAAGCGTACTATACACAGCACACAGGGCACAGGGTTTCGTATCAAGTTTTCCTTCTCTTACGGCTAGGTTATCGGCCTTGTTATTTCTTCTACGACCCCTTCAGGATTCAATGGGGTGGTGAACACTATGTATTCTAAATCCGTCACACGGAATTCTAATGTACACACTCTGCTTTACTAATTCTGTTAAACATTTTAACAATCTGAACGCCCAGGCCACTCGGCTGTTTTTTTTTAATGTTTTCATAATTCTGTATCAATATCCGTGTGGTGACGGATTAAGAATTCATGAGTCACCACCCGATTCCATCCTAACGGAGTCGTAAGAGCCGACAAAAGGAAAATCACAAGGCCCAAAATCTAGCCGCAACAGAAGGAAAACTTCATATGAAACCTGTGCCAACCCGTCTGGCCAGCGTGGCACAGTAGGCTTACTACCCTCCAGGCTCCATATAATGGGAGGAGGCCTGACTCAGCAGTGGGTTATTTATGGGCTGAGTAGTAGTAGTAGTGTCAATATTATTTTCTTTATATTTTCTATTATATTCTTTATTATACCCAAATAAACCAAGTTACTTCATTCCCTGTTACTTTAGTACAAAATGATCTCACCCTTTAATACTTTAGAGAACTCCATTTCGGTAGTGTTGGCGACCAGAACATCGCGCAGATGCTTGACGAGTTGTTCGCAAAACTCGCAAGGTACATCACTGGAAAAGGCAAATAGATTCGAGTTCCGATTAAAACATACATAACTATCTGTGAATACCCGCTTCGCATTCCAGATCATTCTAGAATTTTCTCATTCGATCATAATCTAGGCATACATTTTAGAACTTTCTAGATCATTGCAGGTATTTCTAGAACAATCCAGACCATTTTAGACCAATGATACTCTCACATTTTTAAAGTTAAGATGTTTCAACGCCTATATCGTTTACACCCTTATAATTATCGACTTGCAACCAACATAGTGCACGATGGGAGCCTTGTACCTATTGCCACATACAATCACTATTCGTCTGCGATGCGTATTTTTGGCTGCAAAGTGAAATATCCGGACACATACCACCAATTTTAAATTTATAAAGATTTTACAATAAAATTGGTTGTATTTTACTGAAAAGTTCCACCATCATTATTTCAGCCTAAATTAGGTCACTATCACTCAAGCATAGACATATACCTGCCCCAAGGATTTCCACAATAGCCGATGACAAATCGCCTGCGTAACTTTAACAAGATCGGCCCAGCATGTAAGGATTACTCCTGATATTTTTTTTTGTTACTGTAGCTCCAACATTAGAGTTGGTGTCGGCATTCATCTAACTCGAGGTCAGAGTCTAGGTTTAGCTATCTCCTTTCATTATCTAGTGCACTATAGCATTCTTCATACATCTCTTTCATACCTAATTTACTTTTAATCTAAATCCTAATATCTTTTAAAATTTTCTTTATTTCACCTACTAATATACTTTGTAAGCTACTTAATATTTTACTTGTTTATTTAAACTATCTTTATCCTTTTTTTATAATCAAAATAATATATATAGCTAGTATATATATTATTTTAATGATTTTTTGGGTATTTGTATAAATTTTTCATATTTATATACCCCTGATATTCAAGATGGTCACTCTGTTTGTCTAAGTCTCATTTGCAAGTTCAACCAACCTCAGAGCTTAACACTTTTAATTTACGAACACAAATTATACAGACACAAAGCAAGTGATCAAGACACCTGCTAACCCGGAATCGAAACGGGACCTATAACCCAACGGCGGTATCCAACCACAAACCCAAGGCAGTCATGTGTATTACGGCTTTAATTGGCCAGTTTGCGAGCGAAGACATGAATGAACGAATGAATGAGGTATGAATTAATGAACGCGGTTTGTGTTTCAGAATTGCTATATGATAACTCTGAGGAACATTCTTATTGGATAATGACCCAAAACTAAACGAATTTTTAAACTTGACCCCCTGTCCGTGTGGCGCAGAAATGAATTATCCCTGCATGAAAATGAAGAAGATCTGACTCAGTTTGATAACAATATGATAACAAAAATGCTTACTCATTTTCCTTGTAGTCGGTAAAAGCATTGGGGAAAGTAAATTCGTCGTGAGAATGGAATTTGTAGGCGCATTGCCCGCTAACGTGGCAGAGGCTCTGAGGAGTAAGATCTTTCTTGACTGCTTCTAGAATGTTCTCGTAGTACTGGAAGACGAGCATCGAGCAGGAATCCGATAGGGAGTCCATACGACGGCACACCTGTTGAGTAAAGTATAAGATATACATTTCTTTTTATTATTATAGTCGTTCGTCGTTTCAGCCCATAAATGGCCCACTGCTGAGTGGGGCCTCCTCCAAATTCATGGAAGGAAATTAGCCTACTGTGCCACGCTGGCAAAACGGGTAGGCACAGGGTTTGTATCAAGTTTTCTTTCTCTAGCAGCTAGGTGAACTGCCACTTGTGTTCGTTTAGTCGCCTCTTACGACACCCTCAGGATGGCATGGGTTGGTGACCTTGTGTATTCTAAATCCACAGGGATTATACTCGTTAGTCAATTCCAATGTTAGCGCGTTTACTGGTGTCAAAGGCAAAAACCCTTTTTTGTCATGGCGCTACTACCTGTATTGCATTGTAAAGGAGCGAAGCAGTTATCATAAATATCGACAAAACGGTCCGATTAGCAAAACGAATAAACCACAAAGTGCAACTCCACGTGGCTCCAAACTTCTAAGAGCTTCCAAGGCAGGGGGCCCTGTCGCGTTTCGAAACGTTACTTATTTTTTATCTATGGCAACTAGGTTGTCTGTTTTCGTCCGAGTTAAATTACTACGCGGTGGCACTTGCAAAACGTTTAGAAATTTATTAGTAAATACTAAAGTTAACAAGAAGAAGAGAATTCCTTCGAAAACAAAAATCAATCCCCCAAGGAAATAAGCGGCGACTACAATTTGGTTTATAATATTAGTATACCTGGAGCAGTCCAACAAGGAAATCGTCATAGCTCGTGGCGTCGAACTTCTTGCGAAGTACTCCGACTGTGCTCTGGCAATTGTTGCATTCCGCGCGAAGCTTCATCTTGGTATTCTACAACAAACAACAACAACAACAAACTTAATAAGATACACGCAACAAATCGTGGATACATAGATAGATATAGTATGTATTGCCTACCAAAATTTTCATCATCGCCATTTATTAACTGCCTCATTGGTCTAGGGGTTAGATGTGCCGACTTTGGATCAATGGGTCCCGGGTTCGATTCCGAGCTCGGGCAAGTGTCTTTGTTTAAACCAGAGGCACTTGCTCCGAGTCTGGGTGTCATTTGTGTTCGTGAATTTATATTATGTCTATGTCTATAAATTTCATGTCCGCGATACAGGTATACACCAAGTGTGTGGGTAACGTTTATTAAAGAAAAAAAAAGTCTATTTATACCCACTACACGCAAATTTCACAAATACAAATTCATAGGAATTCATTCATACCTGATGAGTTTTATTAGATAAAGGAGTTTATTTTAATTAGAGTGCTGACTACGATAAAACATGCGCGCAGTCGCGGTTTGCAGCTAGTATTAAATAAATATTCTAACAATAAATGTGACCCGATTCGAGGTCATTGCGCAACGTAAACAACACGAGAACCGATAAACTGTTTACTGTAAATCGAGTTTAATGTGAGACCATATAACACATTGTATTAACTATCTCTTAAGCTGTCGTAAAATTGATAGACATTGGTTCATGAAAATGAACTTGCAATTGCAAACAACACATCGCAGATTTCAGTACGCCGATTGCATGTAGTGACAAGAAATAAAAATGACATGTAATTATTGGAACTACGAACAAGGTCCCACTCATCAAGAAGCGGCTGCACCGAAAGGGTGTCAAAGTGGTTTAAAATCATGGAGTTATACGGTAGCAAACATAGAAACATACTACTGAATTCAAATTCAAAAGGAACTTTGTATGTTTTATCACAAAACTTTTATGAATCGTCATGTTTAAAACTACTATCATCATCTTTTGTTCCTTGACTCACGCTAGATGGTAGTCTCCAGACACTCCTATCGGCGTCATATATAAATTGAGGTCTTTCTTAAGCTTGTTCTCATTCACACAATCCATCAATATATTTGCCTGTTTGAAAGAAAAAAAGCAATAAAGTAAGTGAAGAGAATCGTGAAGCGAAACCCGGGGTCCCGGGTTCGATTCCGGGGTCGGGCAAGTGTCTTTGTCTAAACCAGAGGTACTTGCTCTGAGTCTGGGTTTTATTTTTTCATGTTTGTAAACTTCCCCCGCGATACAGCTTATAACTAGTGCAAGGGTTTCGTGTATTAAAAAAAAAGTAAAATACCCTCTACTAATTTATTTTGGGGAAATATACGCGACTGTGAATCTTATACGAGTCGAAAAATAAAGCGTTATCTTCGATAAATTTATCAAGTCACCTTGAAATTTCTTATTGTATCCAAAGTCATACATATCTAGTGGGTTAACTCCATTCGGAGTGCTCCTTTAATTAGTTAGCTAATCAAAATCCAGCCATATTTTATTTTTTCCCTATAGCAGATGTTTTTTTATCAGAATTTTAGTAAATATTGGTTCCGGTGAAACCTAACTAACTAGCTATCGATATCATTATCCTACAAGCTAAGTATTCTGAGGCCCCTGAAGTTTCTTGCATTCTGATGTTCAGAGTATAGACATTTTTCTTACTGGTATAGAGGTACTCTGTACAATTTCCTGATATAAATGTTGTAAGTTTGGTAACTCAAACTATATATTATAGGGAAACCTATAATTGACCATACATTAGTTAATTATTTCCTTGTAATTTTAGAAACGCGGTTGGTTTTGTTAATAAATCAATAAATATTAGTAGTATTATAGATCCTACCATGTATGTTTAGGTATCATATTTTTATGTAGCCAATTATCAAATATCAGTAAGTGTTATTTTCTATATTGACCTACTTAGTAACAAGACGAAGCAACGAAAAGATTCTATACTAAATTATAAGTTAATGTGTTCATTAGGTTTGACTAATTTACGAGGTCGAATAAAAAACACAAATACGATACCGGATACGATAATACAAAAATAGCAACTAGCGATTAATTCGTTTCCTTTGAAATTAAGTGATAGCGAACATATAACATGCAGCTGGATGCGGCAAACTGAAGGCAGGGCGCTATGGCGCTGTTAATGGAAGGCTTTTAGGACCCGTTGGGGCCATACCGGCTCAGGGTCACTTAGGCCCACGGGAGAGGTCAGGCAAAGAGCGGCACAGTGTCCTAGTGGCTTTTAGATCTTCTGTCTACAGAGTTGCCTTATATAGCATGTTGATAGTAGTTTTATATATGACAATTTATCGTCATAAAAGATTTGTCTTAAAACCTACATGAATAGAATTGAAAAGTCCCTTTTGAATTTGAATTCAGTTGTATGTTTCTATGTTGGATACCGTATTACGCCATAATTTTAAACCGCTTTGACACCCTCTCGGTGTAGCACCAAAATTTCAGGCTTAGTATTTTCCCGAACTTTGGCAACATCCTGATCAGGAGTATTGTCGATCCTTTTGTTACTAACTATATATTTTATCAAATAAAATATATTTCCTCCAACGGCATTGCAATTTTTTTTATCAGTGACTTGAATGTCTTTGACCCTAGGCTTGCGTGTTGGAAAGCAATGGCAGGGTCTATGATGGAGCAAGCAATTGAAGTAAATGCCCTGTCGGGCACCGGCTCTCACATACACACGACGAATCACAGTAAAACAGCTTGGCGTCAGACTTAGATGTGAGGGTGGTAGCTAGCCGGGCGGACCATTAGATCCTACCACCAAGCGCGCTGGGTTTTGTTGACTTTTACAACACGCGGTATTGGCCAGCGTGCGGTGGCGAAGTTTTATATTCTGCCCCGTCCCCACACATGTTCACAGCGAGTACATTTGAAATTAACTTACGAATCGTTCCAGAAGCGCGTCGATCTTGGCGTTGTTGCACAGTCCCGCGACTGAGCACACAGCCTGGGGATTCATTTGGGAGGCCAGCGTCTCCACCAGCTCGGGAACGAAGTCATCGGCCAGTTTCATGCATTCCTTTGCCACGACCTTGATTGGGATCAGCTGGCATGAGCCCTCAAATACTTCTTTAAGTTCCTCCTGCAAGAGATTTTATTGTTCTTACCTAAAGATTGTACACATTCTACATGGTCTATTGGTGTTCTTTTTTGTATAGTCGTACAATGAAGAGTTATCTAACTAAAGATAGAGCATAGCGGATTAGCAGAATCACTATTATCATGTCAGCTTCTCCAATTTCATTAATTTGCTGAATTAACAAACTGTGGTTGCAGAACATTAGCTGCTTAATATCGGTCGTCACTGTCCATGGATATTTAGAGTTCTTGAAGCAAAGCATAGTCTTTATTCGGTCATCAGCTGGATGCGTCAAGCAGAAGACAGGGCGCATTTGCGCTCTTTAGGGGAGGCCTATGTCGAGCAGTGGACTAATGTAAACTGATGATCATGATGATAATAATCTTGATCGGCACAAACGTATCAGCTCTACTATTATTAATACTCAGCCCATAGCCTCAAGATGGCATGGGGTGGTGACACTGTATTATAAATCCGTCACCACGCGGACAATCAGCATTTTATAGTACCTACTAATATTTTATGAACCACGTGATGGAACCATGTACTCTACGAAAGTGAGAACATTCCGACGCTATCGGGCAACGACAGCGGAGCGCTCCAGAGTTCATCGTATGTTTGACACAATTGATAAATAGCGTTCTCAACATATTTTAATAACATTATCGGCAAAACAAAAGCTATTGACTCTATTTCTTAAGGTGGATGCTCCAGGGTAGCCCGCGAAATTCAAATTTTATTATGTTTTTTGCAATTTGCAGGGCAGTGCTAGGTTGTATGATGATGATCATTTGATTCGCGGCTGTAAGACTTATGTAGTTACAGAGTTATAATCATCAAACTCATCAATACAACCCTCCAAGCTCATAAAGGTGCAAGAATAACTTTGACGTTGAAAAAGTTTTTCTTGCACCTTGATGAGCTTGGAGAGCTGTATTGATGATTTTAAATATATAACTACATACGTCTTACAGCCGCGAATAACATTTTAATCAACATACAACCTAGCACTGACCTGCAAATTGCAAAAAACGTAAGAAAATTTGAATTTCGCGGGCTACCCTGGAACATCCACCTTAAACAAAACAAGTAAGAACTTAATTGACAACTTTCTTGATCTAATCTTGTTTATGCCCGCGACATTGGTCACGTGAATTTTCTAGGGTAGTGCTACTACTACTACAAAGTCCATAGATGACGCACTGCTAAGTCGGAACTCCTCCAGTTTCATGGTGGGTAAGTAACCTACTGTGCCACGCTGGCCAGACGGTATAGCACAGAGCCCCGTTTCAAGTTATCCTTCTCCTGCGACTAGGTTTTCTGCCCTGCAATATATTTTATTCGGCGCTTACCACATCCTCAGGATGGAATGGGGTGGTGACACTTAGTACTTTAAATCCGTCACCATACGGGTAGTAGCATGATGATAAATAGCCTAAAGCCTTCCTAAATACATAGACTATATATTCTAATAGCAAGATGTCGTTCGTCGTTTCTGCCCATAAATAACCCACTAATAGGTCTGGCTTTCTCCAAATTCGTGGAGGGAAATTAGCCTACTGTGTTTATATCAAGTTTTCTTTCTTTTGGGGCTCGGTGATCTGCCTGTTGCGTTCTTTTAGTCGACACCCTAAAGATGGTAAGGGTTGGTGACATTGTGTATTCCAAATCACCACACGGACAAGCAAGATGTAGAATCTGAAAATACTGACGTTTCATCCGACACCTATGTCTATTTACTAAATGAGTATACGCTAATCGCTACATTCGCTACCTAATACAAATCGTCAAACAGCAAGTACCTGGGTTTCGTTGCTCTGTAACTGATCACGTGCCTGCTGTACCATGTCTGTGCAAATCTTGCAGATGCCGTCATTGTCCTCGGGGAAGGTCATCTTCGACCACACACGGGTCACGCAGTGGTGAGTAGCTTTGCACTCGCGGCCCGTACTGTGTGGACCAAAATCAAGTATACACCAAATACTTCACTAGTATCTAGGTGGAAGTCGTGTGATACCTAATACTTCATTAGTACCTAGGTGGAAGTCGAGTGATACCTAATACTTCACTAGCATCGAGGTGGAAGTCGTGTGATACCAAATACTTCTCTAGAATCGAGGTGGAAGTCGTGTGATACCTAATACCTCACTAGTATCTAGGTGGAAGTCGTGTGATACCTAATACCTCACTAGTATCTAGAGTGGAAGTCCCCCAAAATGATTTTGGATGGATGTCTCTCTACTTCTCAGCCCATAAATGACCCACTGCTGAGTTGGGCTTTTTCGTGTTGCACTAGAAATCCTGTAGTATTGTTCAAAATGTTGGATAATCGCGAAACATCTTTCTTTTTTTTCAATCAAATCCCCTGCACTAGGTATAACCTGTATTGCCGGGGTAGTTTACAAACCGCCTTCGGTTTGCCCTTTACCGACCCCGAAATCAAACAGGAGGGCCGTTATCCGAAGGCGGCACATCTAACCGTCATGTTTTAAAAACTTATAATCCTTATATTGTTTGAAATTTGAAGATCGAGTAGCCTTAACCTCTACGTCATGTTAGCTTACGATACATTTCCAAGGAAACCGCATTACTCATCATGTAATCACACGAATAGCACTGTTCGTATCATCGTGTTAATTTCTAGAAGTACATATACAGCTGTACTAAGTCCTAAATGGCGCCGATAGTTGAATACGGCATTCGTATTCAACTATCGGTAACAGCTTTACGACATTTTAACGATTAGACGCAATGTTCGTGCGAAAATGTATACCTATTGTAATCAATAGGCTAGGCTTACAATCAAATGTGTTCCCTAGAAAAATCTAGAATATTCCAAGAAGAACATTTACGCGTATTACTAGTAGATACTATTATTATTCGCCGTAAAGCGATGGAAGGTCGCCGGAAAGCAATGGAATGTCGCCGGAAAGCGATGGATGCAGGCGGATCAGGACCGACCTTCGTGGAAATCCTTGGGGAAGGCCTATGTCCAGCAGTGGACGTCTTTTGGCTGAAATAATGATGCTGATAATGACTATTATTATTGGTTTAAATTGTTAAGTCTGTATTATGCGTGTTAAAGGTTTGTTTCTAGAGTAGATATACATATACATCTCGAAGTGTCTATATTTTGTCAGTTGATCGTATTTAAATACTCTCCAACAATGTGAGTATCTATGCCGTGGGAAAATTTTTTCGGATTATATGGCATACCATGGTATAAGATATTGATCCCCTGTACTGAATATCAACTCAGACACGATGGAACCAAAACATATATTATTACAGATTCTAGTAATCACTTGCGATAGCAACTGAAATGTGCATGCAATGTATTCTAAATTTCTCGATGGACCATCTGTCTATATGTGTGGTACTGTGGTTGGGATAAATCTGGTTCTTCACTGGGTTAGGGCCGCCATCACCTAAATTGCAGCCGCCGGATAAACACGGCAAAAATCCCGGACACTTGGGAAAAATATGTTTTTTTCCCCGGACACCTCTAAAAAAGTATATTTTGCTTAAAATATAAAAACAGCTGAGCCATCTTGAATACGGGTTGTTGTGGATGATTTTTTTACAAAGATTTATTTCAATTTGCCGCTATAAAAAAATTGGATTTCCTCTGACAACAAAAGTGTCCGGGTTACTCCCGGATACTTTTTAAACCCCTGCCGGACGGTCCCCGGACGCCTTTCAAACTAGGACAAATCTAGGGCCTTTACTAAAGTTTGGTGAGAATATTTTATGACGATACTGAGTTTTTTGAACACTATAAAATCAAGTCTATCACAAAAGTTATCCAACAAATACCGAATAGTCCGAACAGGATGAACAAATTTAAGCATTGCAATCGCTCATTACACAACTGAAGTATGAAATTGCATAAACGCAGCCACGCGATATTATGCCGATTCGGCCAGAATCGAGAAACCACGGAATAGCGGAACTTATTTACAATTGGGTTCAGATAAGAAAAAGGGGTTTTGGGTACTGTTCCGTTGTCGGATATTAGATCTTCAAAAGCTATCAGTAAGTCTGAATATCAAACAATCGGAGTGACTTAAGTTTTCAAAAACAACAAGGTGAAACAATCGTTTTGTTATGTAATTAGATCGAATCTATTATCCGATTATCAGCCGAGTACGTTTCGTGGATGGTTGTTTTTGCAGTAGTATGGGCAAGTGCTGAACTGTGTTGGCACAAACATATGACTGCATAGCGGCACATATTTTCTAATAGTATGAAATATCAGAATGATCCTTTCCGCTGATTAAGGGTCATGATAATATAATGTAGATCGATGTAGCTATACCACGGCAGAAACATCAAGAAATTAATAACAGAAAATTACATATTTTATTCATGGAGCACTCAAAATTCAGAGCTTAAATTGGAAGGAAGTGTTTTCGTTTTATAAATGTTTCAGAACTCTTGCATGATTAATGAGTATTATTCATAGACACAGAAAAGATTCAAATTCTTGTTCCATAATATTTTGATCAACTTATACAATAACCTATAATACAATTCAATAGTTTAGATTATAAGTAGAAGAAATACATTGACTGACTCTCTATGTGGCAGGTCCAGGTATTATTTTTCAAAATGTTAATACAAGTTAAGTTAACTTAAAAAAAAACTTGTAATTTTAATGGCGATTCATAAGCAATTGTTATAATCCTCAATAAATAAAGCATTTTTAACTTGACTATCTTTGTTTAATATGCTCTGCATTAAACAAAGATAGGCAGTTAGTTACTATACTCTCAGAATAAGAATACGCTCAGCCAGTCATACCTAGTACGCGAATGACGTCATAAAAAGTGTACTTAAGTGTCTTACCTGAAGTTGCTGCACCAGTAAGACGGGCCCCAAGTGCATTGTGAGGCTCCAAGCAAACGTCCTAAGAAATAATGTTTTGTTAACATAAGCCTGTCTAAGTAAGAATAATGTAGCTTCTGAAGATTCTTTCAACATCGATATAACTGTTCGTTATAAAATACTGGCACCCCGACCCAACTTCTCCCGGGTGGACACATATTTTTATTATTTTCTTGCAATTAAAATAGCCTATATCAATCAGTAATAAGGCAGCAATCGAATGGTGAATAAAAAAAATTAAAATTGGTCCAGTATTTTTTGAGCCAATACGTTACAAACATTACTTTAAACAAATCTTTCGGCTTTAAAATATTATTAAGTATAGACTTATATCGGTTGACGATTTCATAAAGAAATTTACTATGATGATTATGGAAGTCATCATTTTTAACCAGGGTCTAGCTAGAGGATGATTAAGCTCCCTGAGAGATTAGTCATCCCTCATTGACCGACCTAAGAACCTCTGTCACATCAACTGCTTAGTGTCAATTAAAATAATGATGTTTGGCTGCAGCCGTGGCCATGACAGAAGTCAGAGATATATTTCTTCAATTTCAAACATTTTTGCATAAAATTTTTGCATACAACCTAGCACTGACCTGCAAAAAACGTAAGAAAATTTGAATTTCGCGGGCTACCCTGGAGTATGCACCTTAACTAGACCAATGACTCCCATTCGAACCCCACATCAGCAAAAAGTTTACATTGACTTGCGAACACTTGGGTCAACAGAATGCGCTTTGTTTTATTACTTTGTTCAGTGTTAACAGTGTGTCATCTATAAATGGCAAAAATACTCACCATTATTTTTCTTCGGCGTCACTTTCTTTGCCTGCGAAAATGTTTTAACAGTCATTTCCTTGCCCACAATCGTCCTCTACACACACATACATACACTACTACTCAGCAAATACATGACGGGTAATTAGGATTAGGAAATTCACATGGAGGACAATTAGCATACTGGGCAACGCTGGCCAGACGGGTTGGCACAGGGTTACCTATAAGTTTTTCTTCTCTTGCAGCAAGGTTTTCCACCTTGTCATTTCCTTCTGCCAGCTCTTACGACACCCTCAAGTTGGACTAGGTGGTGACACCATGTATTCTTATCCATACCACACATACACATGTAGAAAATCTATAATTAAAATAAAAAGTAGATTTAAATAACAAAGTACGGCTAAAACATACAACAACATGGATCTCTCTTTTAGCCTTTAAATGAGCGATTGCTGAGTCTAGCGTCTTTCAACCACCAGGAGGGAAATCGGCAAACTGTGCTGGTAACAAAGTCCTTCTCTTGACGCTATCGTTTCTGCCTATCTAGTTCCTCGAATCGCCTCCTACGGTAACACAACGTCGGGCTGGAAAATACTGGTATTTGGGAAACCAGTAACTCTAGGTTATACAATAAAGACATATTGGAGCTGAAAAGAGGTACTTTAACTAATAAGTCCAGTGGAAGATTGTTGTATTAATAAACAACAATAACTTGCCTCAACCGCTATGGCGCTGTTGACTTCCTCATTGTCGCAGATACCTATGATTTGACAGAGTGTTTGAGCCGAAGTGTTGGACTGTAGCACGTGGAAGATGTACGGCGTAAGTTCAGCCGTTTTCTCCTTGCACATCTTCGCGACCGACGAGTACTTGACATCATGGCATTCAGAACTAATTCGCGTCGCCAAGTAGTCCTGATAGAAAACGCAAATTCAAGGTACTAAATGTTAAAAAAACACTACTCCTACGTATCAAACGGCTATGATATAACATAAAATTGGGGTTTTGAATTTATTTTTATGATAAATGGAAAGATGAAATATAAGTTTCATAGCAAAACTTATTAATATAAAAAACGTAATAATATGACGTCACAACTATGGTGACCGATCATGACGCGTTTATCGTCACGTGATTTTGTTTTAAATTTTACATCTTTAATTGGTATACTGCTTCTTTTTTGTGTATCACTGAAGGTTCTGTCATAATACATATATGATGCATAGGCTAAAACAAAAAAAAACTGACAACCATGTGACCATCCGTATTTGAAAACATTGGAAACTTTAAGTCTATTTGATATTACAAATACTAATTCCATTTTCAAATTATGGATCTCTTATTATGTACCAAATGCCCCCCGTGGAGACAACAGTCGGGACCGACGAGGCAGGCGGCGCGGGACGGTGCTCCGGGGGGATGGTTAGTGGGTATGGGGGGGACTCCATTCATATCACTGACTGGCGGACCAGTCTCACACACCCCACACTGGCCTCTCCCCAGGCAGGTATGAATAGTCCACAAAGGATTTTACCCTCAGGAAAAAAGGCGTAATTATAATATACCCTCCAAAAATATTCTCCTTCATTGAAATTAAACACTTTTTAACCAATCTATAGCGTGTACATTACATTATTTAATTCTGGATACCGTAAGCGATTTCTGCGTGCACAGGGAACGTTATCAATAAAACAAAATTATAGGCGGTAGTTTTATCTTTGTACTTTTGAAGACAACTGTCATCTAGTCTCTCCCGCGACCACGACTGCTGCAAAGCATTCGAAACAATGCGTAATAATCGCGAATCCCTAAGAAACTATTATTCTCGCTTCAAATAGTAAACAAGCCAACAAACCTCGTTAATAAGTTCCCGAACATCTTTGAGCTGCGCAAATAAGTGTTCAAACTTCTTGTACACAGCATCAGTCAGTTCGGTGCGTGTTGCTTGGGCATTTGGGTCTTTATTCTCCCAGACGGTAGATGTACAATGACCTACAGCCCCACAATCGGCCGCCCGTCTGCATGGAAGCGAGTCAATTTTAATAACAACACGATAACGTCGTTTATACGAGGAGACTGTAGCCTGGTTCTGCGGGATGGTGTTTGGTTTCCATTATTTCTAATATCTGACCTCCGAGGAAACATAAAGCTGTCAGTCCCAGCTGGTATTAACCGTCTATGGCAGTCGAAACATGTAGTCAGTAGCGTAAAAACTAAAGGCTGCCCATAACAATCAATTACAGGTTGTCCAAATATCTAGTAGGTAGGACAGTTGGAAATTAATCGAGTCTTGGAGGACCGACGGCAATCTACTACTACAGCCCATAAATGACCCACTGCCGAGTCGAGCCTCCTCCATGGACGATAATTGGCCGACTGCGCCACGCTGGCCAGACGAGTTGACAAAGGTTTTCATATCAAGTTTTCCTTCTCTTGAGGCTAGGTTACCAGCCTTGTAATTTCCTTTGTCGGCTCTTACGACACCCTCAGTATGGAATAGAGCGGTGACACTATGTATTCTGAATCCGTCATCGCACGGACAGGTAGGCAATCACTCCATGTATATACCGGTAGTTGGCATGGTGCCGACGCCAATGAGATTAGGAAAGAGGCGAGGATGAAGATGATCACGGAGAGATCAGTAATTTACGGACTACTACGCACAAAGATACTTGCTTGACCCGGGAATCGAACCAGGGACCCATGCCTCACACGTAATGTTTGTCTACATATCTGTTTGTAGACATCATAGCTTTTGAACAGACAAATCGATTTTGTATTTAAGAAATGTTGGTAAAATCTTTTAAATGACGTGGTTGTCATTTAAAAGATCATTTTCAAGTAATCTCAGGTGGTTATTTATTTTTCAATGTTGCTTACTACAAATTAGCTACTCAGCATTATTTATACCTACAGCTCATCGCTTACAACGACACCAGACACGATGTTTCATTGAGTGTAAACGCAGGAAGTCGCACTTTATCGAAAGAATTGATACGGACAATCAAAACAATAATGTCTCTCTGCAAACACTTGGATTGTTTAACCATAAATGATTTGCGCGCTTTGCAAACACGACTGAGTTTTAGGAAATTACCTAAATACCTCTACGATGGTAATATACAGTCCTCGCCAATCTTTATGGCTGCTCTGAATGTAGCGTGGGTACGTACTTGCGCATCGTACATTTCAGAACCAATACGAACGTAGCTCACTCACACAAACACGCGGGTGGCGAGGACACTTGCGGCCGAAAAACGGCGCGTTGGTGTGCCCAGCCTCCCCGCCCCGCGTACGTCCCGCTGATAACTGATTATGTGTTGTTCGCAGTGTAATGCGGCTACATTCAGAGCGGCCATAAAGATTGGCGAGAACTGTACTTGAATACTGTACTGGGCCTGTGGCTTGGACCTTTCAAAACTAAATCCCGATTTTGGCAGCACGCTGACAGCACCCTCACGATGGAATCGGTTAAATACAGCCCATTTTAAATATGTGACCTATCAGCCACTGACGTCCATTGGTGAACATAAGCCTCCCCCATAGATCGCCACATATTACTATTCCTTGCAGTCCGTATCCATCGACTCTCTGCGTCTACTTCAATACGTTTTGCCTCAACGACTATCTATTCCTCGGGCTAATGGGACTGCTCAGTTGCTCACTGCCACTAACCATCTGCCGTATAGTTGCCCTCACTGTGAGGGGAAGAGGCCAGACTCGGCAGTGGGCCATGGGTTGAGTAGTACTAGTAGTTCTATGCATGGCAATGTTATTCTTTCTCATACTTACTTAAGGCTCTCACACCACACTGAAGGTCCTTTAGCACATTCTTTCGGTGCTTGTCGAGCAAATGATAAATCTGCAAAAGAAAAATATATATATACTGGCTGCATAAGATGATGGACATTACAATATTGGTCTGCTCATTAATAATGCCTATTTTTAAAGGACCAAATTAGTGTGATTTGTCGTCAATAATGTGCCTTTCTATAAAAAAATTATGAATACAATATAATATATTTCGCAGTTATCAAAAAGAATACAATATAATATATTTCGCAGTTATCAAAAAGTAGGTCTTTGAGGTACATATTTATGTGTGCAAATGAAGTACTATTAGACAATAAATTAAAGACTACCCAGCCCTTAGATGACCCACTGCTGAGTCGGGCCTCCTACAGTTACATGGAGGGCCATTAGCCTACTGTGCTACACTGGTCAGATGGGTGGACACAGGGCTTCTCGAGTCTTCAAGGTTTCCTTCTAACTTTCAGCCTTGTAATTTCTTTTTCACGGGTCTTACGGTGTTGTAATCATGGCGAAATGGGGTGGTGACACTCATTCATCATCATCATTTCAGCCAAAAGACGTCCACTGCTGGACATAGGCCTCCCCCAAGGATCTCCACAAAGGCCGGTCCTGGGCCGCCCGCATCCACTGCTTTCCGGCGACCTTAACCAGGTCGTCGGTCCACCGTGTGGGAGGCCTACCAGCACTGCGCCTTCCTGAACGCGGTCGGTCCTGCGAGCTATGTGCCCTGCCCACTGCCACTTAAGTTTGGCAATCCGGTGGGCTATGTCGGTGACCCTGGTTTTCCTGCGTATCTCCTCATTTCTGATTCGATCTCGCAGGGAAACTCGGAGCATAGCCCTCTCCATTGCCCTTTGTGTAACACTGACACCTTTGTGTTACGGTGACACTATGTGTTCTAAATCCATCATCACACGGATTAGACTAGTTAGAAATTAAACCACCAAATGTTTTAATTCCTCACAAGGAGTAATGCAAATCAAACTCGGATAGATTCTGTTAAATAACTAAATGCAAATCTTACACATCATATTGTTATCTGTCAAAACCTCCATCATGTATTGCTCGTGTTATTTAAATAGACTCTAATTGACCATTAAGCATTATCTTATCTTAACATTTATAATAAAGAATAGGTCAGGCTATATCATTGCAAATACAATCCTATCATATACTGATAATATAAATGAAAACAAAATGTAACAAACTTCATCACAACTAGAGCCCCAGTATAACATGTATTTGTAAAAAAAAAAATTATGATTTTTTATTTATATTCTATTGCTGAGTGTTTCAAATCAGTCCTGTAGTTTCTGCGCCTATTCAATGCTAACAAACAATCAAATAGCTTGTTTACTCTTTAATTATAATAACATCTACCACATCATTATACGTGACTGATATGGAATACAGGAGCAAACAACAGGAAATATGAACTCAATACTTATGTATTATTGAATCACATATTATGAATCATTAGCTACTGCACCATCTGTTTTGAACTCAAAAACTTATTCAAACGATAATAATAGAACTATTTTTAATGCCTGTGATTATTTTAAAGGCAGTGTTGCACAATTATTTTTTAAACAAAGAATATTACAAATTGTAGACAAAAATAATCATTTTTTGTTTTATAAGAGAAGATTATGACTGTGCATGATTGCAAAAAAAAATATTTAATGGCATTCAATTAAGGTTAGGTCTGTGGTCTCATGGATTTGGGTCCATGAGACCACAGACCTAACCTAAATATTTCTATATATTTCCATCAAGGTATATCAACAATTTACATTCATTTGGTAAGTTCCAGAAAAAGAAAAAGTAAGGTAGTATTATAAGAGGCACCATAACTACCTACAGCATTAAAATAATTTAGCTACTTATTATAGAATTAGTGATAAAAAACTTATAAATCATTAAAATGAAATAGACCTCAAAGTATTCATGAGTAAAGATATTCGGCATTTTGAATTTTAGTTTTTGGTTTAAGTACATCAGTATTTAATGCTCTAATAAAGCTAGGTGAAAGATAAAACAACAGGATTAATGAAAACATATTTCCTAATAAATGTATTTATTGAATTCCTGGGTGCGATAAATTAACAACTTTGGTGTTGTTTACACAAGATCCGCATATTAGAATAAATTAATGTTACAAGGACACTAATTAGTAATAAACAGCAGGTACAAAAACACCTCACTTACTTGTACAACAAAGGAGCGCTATTAGACAAACTGCGAATGCGTTTGTCATTATGGAGGATTGCAATTATATTGTGTGGTCCAGTTTCGTTCTCACCGGGCAAAGTACTAACAAAACATTTAATTTTTCACTTTGTTTGCAAGTTATTGCGTATTGATTGATAAACAAATTGTCAAGTCACTCAACCAACCAAATCAACTAGCCCGACATGACTTGACAGCCGTCAGTTGTAAATGTCAAACTGTAGTGTTGTAAGCTATAATGAGGAATACTCTAAACACACTTTTAAATGTGGCCTTGGACGACCGAGCTTGGAGTCAAGCTACCCTTCCCATCAGGTTTGGGGGTCTCGGCGTCCGCAAAATTAATAGTATTAGCTTACCAGCGTTCCTGTCCTCGGTCCGCAGCACAGAGAAATTAACCGGGGAAATCTTGGCGAATTCTCTGGTTGATTTCGAGGTGCCGCGTTTGACTGATGCAGTGGATACTTGGAAAATGGCTTGTCCAAGCACGGAATTGCCCGCCTTCCCGGCCTCCCAGAGGCAATGGGACGAGCCCCTTTGCAGATTGATACGGGAGAATTTATTAAATACGTCACTCAATCCTGCGGAGCGTGCTCGCCTGCTGGCTGTGGGGGAATGGGAGTCAGGCCTTTGGCTCCAGGCGCTGCCATCGCCCGGCATAGGCACTATGCTGGACGATGTTACGTTCCGGCTCTCTGCTAGTTTGCGCCTCGGTGCATCTTGCGTTGCCCCGCATCGTTGTCATTGCGGAGTAGCCGTCGACAGCCTCGGACACCATGGCCTATCGTGCTGTAAAAGCGCGGGCCGCATAGCCAGGCACGCCACAATCAATGATATCATCCGCCGTGCTCTTTCTACCGCCGGCGTACCAGCCATATTGGAACCCAATGGTTTGGTACGAGACGATGGGAAGAGACCGGACGGTATGTCTTTGCTGCCCTGGAAGTTGGGTAGGCCTTTGGTGTGGGACGCAACTTGCGTCGACACCCTCGCGCCATCCCATCTTCCAGCCACGGCAGGCATTGCCGGTGCGGCCGCTGCAGCAGCGGAGACCCTCAAACGACGCAAATACACCAACATCACAGGAAATTATGAGTTTGCGCCGTTTGGGGTTGAAACGCTGGGGTCATGGGGTCCGAGTGCGCATCTCCTATTCAGGGAGATCTCTAGGAGACTTGTCGACGCTACGCGTGACCAGAGGGCTGGACTTTTTTTGGGTCAACGCATTGCAATCGCAATTCAGCGGGGCAATGCTGCCAGCCTTCTGGGAACGTTCCCCGGTGACAGCGATGTGGAGGAATTTTTTGATGCTTAGTTTTACTGTAAATATGTACCTACATAGTTTTAGTTTATTTTATTGTTATTTTTTAAGTAGTTAGATTTCTCTTAATTTCTTTTATATGATATGTTAAACTGATAATATTTTATGTTAAAATAATTGAATATTTTAGAATTTGATAAAATAAAATAATAATAAAACTAGAAATAGGTTAAATCTTAAAATAGTTAAAAATTTCGTATAAATTCGAGGACGGTCGGGCCGATTTGGCTAAATTTGATTTAAAAATATTTGTTTATGGAAAATGTAAAAGGAAAATATAAAGATAAATGAATACATTGTCCATTACCTGCTAGCCGTTGGCGGTATGAAGTTTTCATGATCACATATATAGTAATACATACAAATTATTAGCCGGACGGCGATCGTGACACATACAATGTTGGTTTCTGTGTAGCAGTGAAAACTTCTTTTGGTGCATCGCACACAGGATTTTTCCGTAGGTAGTAGTTTCCATCACGCTCTGGGGTGAAAGGCGCGATTGGGTGAACTCGGGATCGCCCAGTGTACCCGAGCGATAAAGATACAGTCAGCTGCTCTTCGCCATTGATATGTTACTGTGTGTAGTTTGCTGTTTATCGTGCTAATATTAAATTATTATTATTTCAGTGGCCGCGTTTTTTACTTTTGAGTTCTGTTGGCACTCCCGGAATGCAACCCGTTGTTTTTTTGTTTTATCCGCAAGTCTCAAGCAACAGTTTCCTTATATTGTAATGATTTTTATAAGAAAATAATTGTGCCTATCGATCATAAGTAAAAATCCAATATCACGCTTAACCAAAAATCCTCTAACAGTCAAATCACTTTTCTTCTGAATTTCTAATTTGCTA
This sequence comes from Clostera curtula, assembly GCA_905475355.2. Classification (NCBI taxonomy): domain Eukaryota; kingdom Metazoa; phylum Arthropoda; class Insecta; order Lepidoptera; family Notodontidae; genus Clostera; species Clostera curtula. The sequence goes on along the minus strand of FR997800.1, from coordinate 15,209,856 downwards.
GTTTTAGTGACCATTACAACATTTCATAATCCATCGAATTTTAACTGCAGCCGAAACTTACGCATAGTCAGTGATATTGTAGCATTCAAATGGTGAACGAATTTTTTAAATCAGTCCAATACTTTTGAAACAATTCGTTATAAACATACTTACATATAAATCTTTCCTCTTTCCAATATTAAGTATAAATTTACTGCAATTTATAGTTTAAGCACATGTCATATTATTTGTTATTATTACATAGTATAGTAGGTGCATCACTATATTAGTTGTAGCAGTAACGCCATCTATCGGCTTATATCAACTTAAAAGATTCTTAGGTTAGGCTACTAAACAATAGATGTCGGAACAAACAGTAGTCAATTCTATTGTACCATAGATGTCAGCACGTGTCAATAAAAATAAAGCATTCTGGCGGCTCATTAAAGTTAAACCCCCAAACAATGTTTTTTTTACTATTTTCGACTTTTTTTCTATTAAGTCGTTTGTTATTATTTGTTCGCTGTTAATAATTATTTGTTGTCCATTTATTTTATTTATTTAGGCTAAAGTACGCTGGCGGGTCGGCACAGGGTTTCCGTCCCTCCAATTGAAGAAGGCCTGCCTCAGCAGTGGGTAATTTAAAAATTCAAAATTCAATTCAGAATTCAAAACTCATTTAATCAAGTTGGCTCATTAGAGCTCTTTTGACAAGTCAAACAACAAAATAATATTTAATTTAAAATTTACCATCTACCACCGGTTCGGAATGCAGTTCTACAGAGAAGAGCCGGCAAGAAACTCTGTAGTTGCTCTTTTTAGATCGCCATTTTTAGGTACAAGGCCGTGATAAGACAGTTTGTGAGAGCAAACGCGCGCAATAGTCGCAAAGGGCCAAACATCAGCCAGATCTAATCAACAATACTAACCTTCTAACGCCCGAGCCACCGGACCCCAAGAACGGCACCTGTTCACAAGCATGACGCATGCGGCAGCCATCGCTCTCCTCAACCATATTGCAGGGAAGAGAACGACCCGTCGCACGACGCCACCACTGCCATGAGTCTTAAAGTGAGCATGCAAAGACTGTATAGTAGTAATTAGTTACATTATATGCTTCGTGAATATGCGTATTGGTAGATTTACGTCAAATTCAGAACGAAATGCTGAACTTGTAAGTCCCCACAGAGTAAACCAATTATCTTAGTAATTAAATATAGTTCTGGGCTGACTTCATTCCCAATTGCTAGCGGTTTTTTATAATTTCAAAGTCAATTCATTTCATCATTTTGTTCACGATGTACACTTACAAATAGTCAACACAATTATTCACAACATATCATTATACAATAAAATAAATCCGCCCGTCTACCACCAGTTCGGAACGCGACCTCTGCTGAGAAGAACTGGCAAGAAACTCAGAGACCTTGTCGTTTAATTTTCATTGCGGTTCTATTTTATATAGGTATGTACAATAACACTTAAATATTATTGACACTGCACAGCCTAGTCCCAAGTAGCTGGGTCGTTTACATAATTTAATCGGCAATGCAGTGATACGCTTTTTTGTGAAGTTTAGTCTTGACCGTCTTTACAAAGGCATTGCGAGGCAATTCTCTAAGTTGCGTGGGCAGTTTGTTGTAAAAGCGTATACATTGACCCATGAAAGAGTTACTTATTCTGTGGAGACGAGTACCTACCATGGCAGCAAGATTATTCCTGTTTCGTGTATTAATGTTGAATGTTGTGTATATCACAGTTTTTTTTTCAAATTTATATTAATATTTTTGTCTGGGTACAATACATAAAATTTTTATTTATTTATTTTATTAAGGTCTGCACAGCATCCCCAGAGCAGTATTCTGTAAGTCATGATACAAAGGAAATTTGTTCGCCCAGTTGAGGGCCTCCATGTTGCCTTTCCGTCTTTACCACTCCAGTACTTTATTACCCTTACCACCCGTTCTCCGAGATACGCCATTTGAAATGTTAAAATGTGTGCATATAATATGTAGTTAGTACCTACTAGATCTACTGGACTGGTTAAGCAACGTCTACGTCTGCTAGATGTTGGACAGGTGCCGATCCAAAAAAATGGAAAAAAAGACAGGGAAGAAAAGATATTTGCAAGAATAGCCGACATTGCTATTTAGCTACGACACAAACCCAACAACAGTCAGTTTTCTCTTTCCGATACAAAATTATATTAGCTACCCAATAAGACCTTCGCAAAACAAAATTGGTAATTCTGTCCCCAGGTTGGTTTTTCTTGAGACACAATTAGGGCATTTTGTCTTGGACTCCGGGAAGGCGGGTCGCGTAATAAAATTAAGAAGACGCCGGCCCGGTCGGCCGCGGTAAGTCGATGTCTTTGGATGGCATAAAATAAATCCGCTCCCAGCCCGTGAGGACTGCGCCAAAATCCGTGGAGTCGATTTCAGAATATTTATTGTTTTTCTAAGATGTTCTAATGGCAATTGTTTTACTTGTGGGAATCTTGGAGGTTTCGAGATACTTACCTACGTTTAATTTAACTCAATTTCAGCCTATAGATGTCCTCCAGTTACATGGAGGGTATAGGTATAGGGTTTCGGATCAAGTTATCCTTCCCTTGCGGCTAGGTTTTTGGCCTTTGCCGGCTCTAACGACATCCTCAGGGTGGAATGGGGTGGTGACACTATTATGTCTTAATTCATCACGTCACGGAATTTCATTATGTCGAAGCCCTTACTTCAAATATATAACTGACTTAGCACTGTCATTGCCAGCGCCGACTCAGATTTTTAATCGTATTAAATTTATTTTATCAGTGGAAACTTATTAATGGCCAACATTCTTATTTATAAGTTTTATTTAAATACTAGCTGACCCGACAGACGTTGTCCTGTCTGAACTATGAATATTGAATTCGAATTGGAATAATTAATAATAAATTAATATACCGCCTTTTCTTATCGATTCCAATCCCTTATTTAATGTAATTAAAAAAGAAAAAAAGTAATTATGCCAAAAATAGCGAACCGTCGGAACAGTTTGTATGGGAAAATAAAATTGTTGTATTTATTATTTTACTTACAATAATTCTATGTTTTCTCAACTCTTAAACCTTCCCTGGACTCACACGAATATTTCAAGACCAAAATTAGCCAAATCGCTCTAGCCGTTCTCGAGTTTTAGCGAGACTAACGAACAGCGATTCATTTTTATATATAGAGATGTAGTAGCTGTAAGATTCCCGAATAGTAATATAATAAAATAAAATATTTCACGTTCATAGCCGAGATGAAAATGGTTGATAACCATGCCACTATGCGGACGGAAGCTGATAATAGGCATAAAAGCGAGTATGCAGGAATTGATTAAAACACGCCAGTTACAATTTCAAAACGAGACCTTCGCGACTATTGCGCGAGTTTGCTCTCACAAATCTGTCATAAATCCAATCTTGTACCTAAAAAACTGTCATCTAGTCTCTCCCGCGACCATGACTGCTGCAAAGCATTCGAAACGTCGGGAGTTAAATAATGTAATATAAACGCGATAAATCCGTTAAAAAAGTGTTTAATTTCAATGTGTAATAATCACGAAAACCTAAGAAATCATTAATCTAAAAAGAGCAACTACAGATTTTCTTGCCGGCTCTTCTCTGTAGAGCTGCATTCCAAACCGGTGGTAGATGGTAAATAATCCATTTTCAATTTTAAGGGGTAACTTTTAAATTTCATTTGTTGTTTGACTTGTCAAAAGAGCTCTGTTGAGCCAACTTTGATTTTGATTTAGACATGAGTAAGTAGTTCACAAAGACAGTTCTGAAAAAAAAACAGCTTCAAAATATTTTAACACCACCATCCACTCCATGCCTACGGTACACGTATGCCATGTTCACATATTCTGAATAACACTCTAATACTATGGCTCCTAACGCAGTGTCCACTCGCGCATACGGTCACGTGACGTGACTACAAGCGACTAAACATACCCTTTGGGCAGTTCCCCGTAACATTACTGTATCGGGCACATTTTGCTTGTGTATAAAATGGGAAGCAATGACCACTTGTGAATAGGCAGTTTGTTCGTGGCGCGAACACGTTTAGTACTATGAACACATACCTTTATTGCTAACTATGTTTCTTTAATGACATCATGCGGCATCTTTTTCCAAAATAGTGTTAAATGTACCCAAGTTATTAACGGAGTACAACAACTAAGACTTAAGGGTTTGAGACCATTAGGTACCTATTTTGTCCGTGTGGTGTCGGATTTAGACCCCATATCATTGTTATTCTCTTTAGGCTATGTGATCTGTCTCTTGCGTCCATTTATTCGCCTCAAGATGGTACGAATTGGTGACAGAATGGGTGGTAGAATACACAATTAATAAATGCGTAGCCACACGGAAATTAAGGTAGGCTTCTTAAAAATTAAAAACATAACTACCCCAACTGACTACACGGATAACATAGTGTCAGTCAACACCCCATTCCACCTTAGGGGTGTCGTAAGAGCGAACAAAAGGAAATGTCAAGGCAGCTAATCTAGCCGAAAGAGTAGGAAAACTTGATACGAAACCCTTTTTTTTTGTTCGCCCGGGGTAAAATCCTTTATGGACTATCCCCGTCGGCCACGGGGATGGCCGAGGGGGGGCGACCCACTAAACCTCCCCGGGTTGCTCCAACTCGCGTCCTTGTTGCGGCATTGTGGGATCTGTACTCAGAACCACGCTGCCGCAGACAGGACGCCCACCTCCTCAACTCAGGCTCCTACGAGCACTCGACGTCCTGCCGTGAGCACCCGAACAGGACGTCGCATCTTCTCAGATCCCGTGTGGGGCGTGGGCATCCCCGTGCCCTGCCCCGGGACCCGGCCGCTCCACCTGCTCGCCTAGCGTGCACTCGTCTCGGTCTCCATATGCCAACTCGTCTGGTCAGTGGTTCAGTAGGCTAATTAAACTCCCCGTAGCTGTAGGAGACCGGGCTCAACAGTGGGTCATCTATGGGCGGAATAGTGTATGTATGCGTACCCCAACTAAACACAACTTCACTAATTCACTAATATCACCAGCGTTTCTTCAAAAGTCTTCCCACAAAACCCTCCAAAGTTCCCAAGGCTCCGGAAAGTTGACCGCAGTTACGAAAGATTTGTCTCCACTCTGGTTGTAAGTAAAAATTATGATTATCGCCGCGCTGTGAGCCCTTGAGCCGTGACTCGAGACGCGTACTCCTTTTCTCAACTATAACTCTTCTTTATTGCCTCCGTGGCTGCAGCCACTACTGGATTAGGACTGACCTAACTGATCGGACGACTAACCGCTCCTGAACATGCTTTATTTACCAATCGGGTCCACGATTTGTTCAGCCAATTGAGGCTCTTACCGGACAATTTGGGTGTTACGGAACATTTTATGTTCATTCCGAATGCGGAGAAAAAACGAGTGTACCTAATACATAATTTAAATTGTTGCTTAAATGCACTTTTAAAGTATCACATTAGAATGAGAAAAGTTTGCCATTATAAATGACATAGTTGCTTTTATCGGTGACATGACAGCCTATGCGCGCGGTTTCGCCCGTATAGTCTGGACCCTCGGCTTCGCCTATAGCGTACTATATCGTTCAATTAGATGTTAAGTTCATTCGTCTCGGACATACAAATCTATCCTCGTTAGAAGACAAATATTACGACTATATTGGTATTATAAAGTATTTATTAGTAGTTTGTCGTTTGGTTTCCGCTTATATTGCTTAATTCGACGTCGTTTTTGATATTTTTTTAAACATTTTCTATATGTTCATAATGCACTTTATGCTGTTTACTTTGCGTTTGTTCACGGGCAATATCCTTATTATCCACTACGGGTAAGAAATAATCATCATCATCATCATTTCAGCCTAAAAAAAACCAAAGCTGGACATAGGCCTCCCCAAGAAAATCTACAAAGACTGGTCCTGAGTCCCACAGGATGAAATGGGGTGGTGAATTAATGTATTCTAAATCCGTTACCAATTTTTTTTTAATTTTAATAAAAAACTAAACCCTTTAGGTGTAACCTGAGTCGCGGGGGCAATTTGCAAACATCACGAACTCAAATGACACCCAGGCTCAGAGCAAGTGCCTCTGATTGATACAAAGACACTTGCCCGGCCCGGAATCGAACCGATTTTATCCAAAGGAGCCATATGCGACCCCTAGACCAACAAGGCAGTCGATCAATATTTATCTGAAACGATATTTATCCATAATACCTAGCGCAAGTAATAAAATCAGATTTACTCCCGAAGTTCTCTCGCTAAATATACAATCCACTAAGATAGCAAATACCGACTCACTGCTGGACTGAACATCATAAACATGGCGCTCAAGTGCAGTACAATATATAAAATGAGAGGCCACAGACACTGGAGGCTGCGACGGTCGATTAAGGAAGCGAGTGCACCGTTGCCTTGGCGACGCCGCCATCTTGGCCCCCTTGGTCCCCCGGCGGGGGCTAACTCCCACTGTAAACAACCCAACTGTATCGTTGCACTGAAATACCCGATATATTTAAAAGCTCGCCTCTGCCCCTGAATCACTGGCGTAAGATAAAATTGTCAATTTATTTGAGGATCAAAAAATATGATTGCGTCGCTGTCGATTGCCATTGAATCGACGTTTAAGTGCAGTGTGTACTTTTGATATTATTTGTCCTGTACATGATGAAACAAAATCCCTACATAGTTATATATATAATGAAAACATTACAAAATAGTAATATGTTTGTTTTCTTCTAAAAACTGAACGGCACCGGGCGGTACCATGTGAAAGCACACCTCCATTTTCCTTACACTATTAACAGTAAATTTATTACTTACTTATTTCTCACTCTACAAATGAACCACTGCTGAGTCAAGCCTCCTCCAACTACATAGATGGTAATTATATATGGTCTCTCACTATGGGCTCCATCAGAAGGCTCAAAGTCACCCAAAGGGCAATGGAGAGGGCCATGCCCGGAGTTTCCCTGCGAGATCGAATCAGAAATGAGGAGATACGCAGGTAAACCACGATGGACCGAAGGCCTGGTTATGGTCGCCGGAAAACGATTGATGCAGGCGGCCCAGGACCGGCCTTTGTGGAAATCCGAAGGCCTATGTCCAGCAGTAGACGTCTTTTGGCTGAAATGATGACCGGATAGATGGTTTGACCTAAACAAGATGATGAGAACAAGAATCTGATACCAAACTAGTTAGGCATCACTTCAATCTTTGGATAGATTAAAGGTTGGTGACAATAAGTTCATAAAGCTGCAGCGGTAAATTTGAACGGTCACCATCCAATTAGATGCGAACAGTCTCCACGATAAATAGCATCCATTACTCAAGATTATCCGTGTGTCCGTTTCTAGACCATAGAGCATTGAGCTAGTTGTAAATCATATCAAAGATATCTAAGGGACCTTGAACAAAAGGACATAGGCAACCTTTTCAATAACTACTACTTCTATTATTTGGCCCATAGATGACCCAGTGCTGAGTAAGACCTCCTTCCATCACAGAGAGGGTAATTAGCTTACTGTGCCACGGGCCAGACGGGTTGGCACAACTTACTCCTTGTGGCGATGGATTTAGAAAACATACTTTCACCACCTCATTCCATCCCGAGGGTGCCGACAAAAGGAAACGATAAGGCCGAAAACCTAGCCGCTAGAGATAGAAAACTTAATACGAAACCCTGTGCCAATCCGTCTGGCCAGCGTGGCACAATAGGCTAACAGTGAGTCACCTACGGGCTTAGTAGCAAATAGTATGTATAGGTTGTTTGTTTCGTTCCTTAGCGTATATACTCGTCAAGTTGATATAATAAGAGTATAAGGCAATCTGTACAACGTTTTAATGTATTATGTAGAATTATAAAGGCGTACAGCCTCGCTTACTTCTTATGATTTATTCATGAGGGCAAAACAGCGTTAAATTTGAGCATAGATACTTGTACTGACGCGTTTCACTGTAAAATGCTGGCTGGTTTATTTAAGAAAATAATTCGCTTACATCAAGAATAAGGTCCAAAGAAGAAACTCCAAAGAAATAAGAACCTTCGATATTTTTTTTCAATTGTATAATCATTGGCACCAGTCTTATCGGATTTGGCTTCTACCTACTACTAATACTTAGCCTGCCAATCACGCACTGCTGAGTCGGGCCTCATCCAGTTACATGAACGATAATTAGCCTACTGTGCCAGACTGGCCAGATGGGTTGGCACAGGGTTTCGTATCAAGTTTTCCTTCTCTTGCGGCTAGGTTATCTGCCTTGACATTTCCTTAGGGTGGAATGGGATGGTGACACTATGAATTCTAAATCCGTCACCGCACGGACAAAAGTCAGATATAACACACAAATGTCGGCCATGATGGACACCCGTCCAACGTCCAGAGAAGCTGAGACAGATTCGGCGTAACCTATTATTTTTTAATAAAGAATTTTTAAACTGCAGCTATATTGTAATTACTCTATACGATCTGATTTACATCCTTTCTCAAAGTGATCTCCACCGTAATAATCTTGTAGAAACCACTGAAAATCATGAGAAAATGCACCCGAAAGAAACTCCCCGAACTGCAGTCAGTTTAGGTAAATCTCTATTAACATATTTTAACCAGTTCCCCAGCTCAAAACAAGTGCAATATACAGGACTACAACTTCGCTACCGAATCTAACGGTATTTGAACAAACGATTTCGTGCACATAATATTTCTACAAGAACAAAACTTCTTTGAAGTCGGGAGAAAAGCCAATTCGCCGCGTCATTCGTGATATTTCCAAGCAAAGTCTTACCTTATTCGCAAACATCGAATCCCGTATACAATACAGTGCGAAACGAAATTCGAAGGATAGATAATTTCGTAGAGAAAGAAATAAGGCGAAAGGGAAAAAAATATAAATTGAATAGTCGAATACACGCATCCCGGCATTACCATAAAGGCAACAGGGATCAAGTCGGATTCCTCTACGAACTTTTTTATTTTCCTTCCACCTCTAAATCTCGCAGGGAAAGCTTCGCAAATCTGCAAATGTTGATTTGATGATGTCGAGTCGGCGTGCGACTTGCGACTCGGCGTGACGACGTGTTTAGTCGCACGCGCGACTGTTGCGATTTGACGTGACACGTCATGCGCCCATTTGGTTACTTGCACTTTTATTGCCACCCTCAGATTTATAGCCACGACTTTGTTGAAAGACAATATACGTTTATCTATACTCTATATACTAATATATAAAGCTACAGAGTTTGTTTGACGCGCTAATCTCAGGAACTACTGGTCCGATTTCAAAAAATCTTTCAGTGTTAGAAAGTACATTTATCGAGGAAGGTTATAGGCTGTGTTATAAAAGAAATTAAAGAAATTTAAAAGAATTAGGGATCCGTATGATAATTGCGATTTTGTAAACCAAGGTGTAAAATCGAAAACTTATTTATGCGTGCGCTGCAAAAACTATGGACAATAGAACAAAATGATGTACCTACTAGGAGTTTGTAGGTCTTATAAAGATCTAAAAAAAGCGAGAGCACATATCTAACTATCATCGTTTAGTCACAATAACCGCTTTTATGTTCATAAAAATATGCATAGAGATAAGCACGGGTTCGAAGCCCCGCGCAAAAGCTAGTTTATTCATATAACGAACAACAATTGTTTCTTATTTAGTATACCTAAGCTGTACCGTGTGGTGACGGATTTAGAATACATAGTGTCACCAACCCATTTCATCTTGAGGTTAACGTAAGAGGCGACTAAAGGAACGCGAGAGGCCCAGCCGTAAGAGAAGGAAAACTTGATACGAATCCCCATGCCAACCCGTCTGGCCAGCGTAGCACAGTTGGCTGATTATCCTCCATATAGTTGGAGGAGGTTTATGGGCTGAGGAATAGTATATAGGAATAGTATCCTAACGCCTAACGCCTTATTATATTTTTTTAAATATTGAGTTCCTTGGTGCTCGAGTTATCATGCTCACTATAAGACTCATGGCAGTGGTGGCGTTGTGCGGCGGGTCGTTCTCTTCCCTGCAATATGGTTGAGGAGGTCGATGGCTGCCGCATGCGTTATGCTTGTGAACAGGCGCCATTGCTGGGGGTCGGTTGGCTCGGGCATTAGAAGGTTACTATTGTTGATTAGATCTGGCTGATGTTTGGCCCTTTGCGACTTTTGCGCGAGTTTGCTCTCACAAATCTGTCTTACATCCAGTCTTGTGATCAAAAATTGCGATCTAAAAAGAGCAACTACAGAGTTTCTTGCCGGCTCTTCACTGTAGAGGCACCTTCCGAACCGGTGGTAGATGGTAAATTTAAAATTTTATTTTATTGTTTGACTTGTTAAAAGAACTCTAATGGGCCAACTTGATTAGATGAGTTTTGATTTTGATTTTGATACCTACGCTCCGAAACGAGTATTCTGTGAATGAGAATAGCTTGGCCTATCTGAAACAATTGAGTATATAGGAGTAGATATTTCGCGGCTAACGACTGAGAGCAAAAGGTTGCGGGCGGGCGCCTTTAGAGGGCGGATTAGGGTGCTCATCCATTGCGGTCATTAAGACACATTACCCTCTCCCCTTTACCGCCCCGTACCCCGCCTCGTCGCCAACGCAGACCCGCTTTTTAATTCAACTTTCCTCCTTCACCAATTTGCATGATTACTTTCGTTTTTATTGTTCTCTTGTGCACTTCTATTCTCTTAAAGTATCGGTTATTCGGATAAGCCGAGCGCACTAAATAAACATGGCTTTTAAATTAAATCATCAACTTGCAATGCAACGACCGTTCAATATACATACTATGCAGTTCTTCTATTGTAATTAAAGGCTGGTATTTGAATTATATATTTACCTAGTAGCTTATAATGGCTCTTTTTCCATACCTAATTGTAGAAACATTTTGTTTTATATTTTAGAACTAGTGGCCCGCCCCGGCTTCGCCCGTGCAAAGCGGGGGTGGGGTGGGTTAAACATATAAACCTTCCTCTTGAATCACTCTATCTATTAAAAAAAACCGTATCAAAATCCGTTGCGTAGTTTTAAAGATTTAAGCATACATAGGGACGGACAGACGACAGTGACTTTGTTTTATACTATGTAAAGATAAAGATTACAACTTAATAATTTTCTTTAGATTAGAGCAATGCCTTCTAGTATTAAGTGTACGAATAGTAAGCGGTAACATAGTAGGTATTTCATTATTTTTTTTATTTAAAAACGTAACCTGGGCCTTTTGTATAACCTGTATTGCGGGGGCAGTTTACAAACATGAAATTCACGAACACAAATGACACCCAGACTCAAAGCAAGTGCCTCTGGTTTACAAAAAGACACTTGCCCGGCCCCGGAATCGAGCTCGGGCCTCCGTGAAGCTCCTCCTCCATCCTAGAAGCTCCAATTCCATTGGGTTTGACACCGGTCTAACCTGATTTTGGTTAACTACTAGTTACACGGAGCAATTGCCGTCTTCACTTCGCGACTCATCCAGTGGGACCCCCGGTATATAAATGGTTAGACCAGCAGTTAATTTCCACGCTATTGACTACGCGTAACGACTGCCGTAGAATGGCAGTTAGAACTGACGGCTTTACATCGTATAATTTAATTTTACTTAATGAAACTAGCTGTACACAAGTAACAATGAAAACAAATAAATGACACTATACCGTATTATTATACAAATTACCCTACGTTCTACTTAAATAAAAGTACGTATACCACCAACGCCGCCCGTTGAACTGCCAAGTAACAACTATCCGGGCTACAATTTCGAAACAATTACCTTCAGCTCAATATCGTAAGATTAAGAAAGTCCACGGTCGGAATTAGGATTTGGGAGAGAATGAGGGCAACCGTCTTAACAGCCTGACTCCACAAATTGCGGACCTTAACGAGGCCGTAAAACTGGAGTCGCACTCCCGGAGACGCCGCAGATTGTGCTCAGACTTAGTTCAGGATTAATGGTGTAGAAAACAGATTATCATTGGCTGGATTTCCATTAGGCGCGACCCCTGCCACCGGTGCGTGAAACCTACGAAGATAGCTGCCACTGGCTGTTATTATTTTCCACATAGCGCCTCTTCCAATTTAATTCTATTAGGTTGCGTCGCGTTTGAACGACAGCACAATAAAGATGTCTGAACCGAGGCACCCAGGCGAGGTAGCGTTCGAGGCAAGCTGCTTCGCACCCTCATTGATATACGCTCATTTGATTTCTGCTACTGTTTTGTTTATAAAATTCTTGGCGACTTAAATTTGTGTGCGCATAAAGAATGGAACTTTGAGCAAAAGGTCGACTAAAATACTCAAATGTTTTATGAATACTACTCAGCCCATAAATGGCCCACTGTTGGGTAGGGCCTCCTCCTATTACAGGGAGGGCAATTAGTGTGCCACGCTGGCCAGACGGGTTGGCACAGGAATTCGTTTCAAGTTTTCCTTCTCTTACGGCAAGGTTTACGGCCTTGTCATTTTCTTTTGTCGTTTCTTACGACACCCACAAGATGGAATGGGGTGGTGACACTATGAATTCTAAATCCGTCACCAATAAAGGTGGCAGCAAAAATGAAACGTTCCTTCTGCTGCCACCTCGTATTCTGGGGGTTTCTGTAAGGTAGAGGAATTTCTCCAGTGAAGCAGCTCCTGTTCAAGAGGTTATCCACTACCTTAATTTAAAAAAATATGGTTTTTAACAATGCCTAAAATAGGATAATAGCTCTGTGTAAAATCATTAATCATTCTACTACTACTACTAAGCCTATAAACTGCTGGGTCGGACCTCCTCCGAACATAGGGAGTGCCAGTAGCCTACTATGCCACACTGACCAGACGGGTTGGCACAGGGATTCGTTTTAAGTTTCTCTCTCTTACGGGTAGGTTCTCGGCCTTCTCATTGTCTTTTATCGACTCTTACGTCACCCTGAGGATGGTATAGGGTGGTGACACTGTGAATTCTATGTCCGTCACCACATTCTAGTCATATGGATTTTTGATGGGTATTTTATGTATGTATTAGACAAAGTCCATAATATATAGTACATGTCCGTTTTTATGCCATGAAATTAAAAAGACTTTTAACAAAATATTGCCAAAATTTTGTAGGTAAGCTAAAATACGCAATTCATTAGGTAAAACACGTACGAGAGCAGATTTCTTCATGAATACAAATTCTATTTTCAAACGTTGGTGATACTGAAATTATTAGATAGACTGACGATAGATAGGTAGACTGTATGTAAAAAAACTCCGGTGACTAAAATTTTTTCAAATGGTGATTTAAATTCCATAGAATACACTTTATTTTAAACTAGCTTTTGCCCGCGACTTCGTCCGCGTGGAATAATGACTTCCGGAAAAAAACAATTTATCCCCGTTTTCACCCCGTTGGGAGGGAATTTCCAATAATCCTCTCTTAGTGGTAGCCTACTCCTCCCAACAAACCCACAGGCCAAATTTGAGCTCTCTACTGCCATTCGTTTCCGCTGTGCGTTGTCTGTCAGTCACTCATTAACGGAAGAGTTTTATATATATAGATAGCTGTGCCCGCAACTCCATCAGTGTGTAATTCCTTGTGTATTATTAAGTTAATGTATTGGTAATATTGTTTAGATCACGTTCACATGAGGCTTAAGTACCTATACAACGAAAATACTTCAGCGCATAGCTTCCGGGTAAACTATCCTACTTCACTTAAAACTAAATACCTATAACATAATTAATAATACCTATACCTTTAATTAATAAAAGTACCTACGCTTTTACTTACTTATTATTATTATTAAAAAAAACTGAACATAAATTAACCAAAACTTACCTACTACTAACTAACTACTACTTAACTTCACCTAAAAAGAAATAACTATTAATAATTTGTAATTTGAACGAATATAACACGCCACCAAAATAACTAATACCTATTTTATGAAATAACAACAAAAGAAAATTAAATAAACTAAATTATTGTAAAGACTAAAAGTCGCGCTGATAAACAATATTGCCTGTCAATAAGGGCGAATACTCGGAACGTCTACTCGCATCATCAGCCAAATCCAAATATTGTATGAAGTTCGCGTTTGGATCCCCCGCCCTTTTAAACCTCCCGCGACGACCCGATGCGACGGTTACACAAAAATAATCCTTAAAGCATGATTCAGTAATCACGCGCGATGGTTTATTAGCGTATTTCATGAATAACTTTGGTGTTTCTGTACCGATTTCTATGATTCTTTTTTTATTAAATAGGTAATAATGTTAAAATTTATTAATTAGGGATGATTGAGAGTGTTATAAACGTAAGAGTAGACAAATATAATCAGAAAGCTCTGAACTGCTAAGCTATCGGGAGTTACACGTGTTATTGTGAGTCAACCATAAAAGATAGACATTTGCTGTCTTGGAATATTTTTTATATAATTTTAAGGAGAACATTTCCGTCATACATGATTTCTGTGTAGCTTTAACTATTAAGGCTGCACACGCGACGGAAGCTTAAAAAATGGAGTAAGTTCTCCTGTTTTCCCAACATTTCCCTTCACTGCTCTGCTCCTATTGATCGTAGCGTGATGAAAAGTATACTATAACCTGCCCAGGAGTATGAAGAACAATTGTACCAAGTTTTGTTGAAATCCGTCGAGTGGTTTTTGTTTCTATAACGAACATACAGACAGACAGACAGACAGACAGACAGACAGACAGACAGACAGACAAAAATTTTACTGATTGCATTTTTGGCGTCAGTATCGATCACTAATCACCCGCTGATAGTTATTTTGGAAAAATATTTCATGTACAGAATTGACCTCTCTACAGATTTATTATAAGTATAGAAGAAGATTATTCCTAACTTAATCAGCACATTTAATTATATTTAATCAAATATTTAGACTTGTAATTTATTTTAATGTATGAGCAGGCAGATGTTATGTGAAGATGTAAAATGTTTATACTCATGTATGCTAACCGTAAAAAGTCATATTATATATATATAATATGACTTTTTACGGTAGGAGCTACTTTTCAGTGTTTCAGTTGAGTACAACAAAAAAGTGGATAATAAGTGTTTTTGCTGTCTAGCCAATACCTTTCTCCGGTTAAAAGTCACGTGGCGAAAAAATGAAACTCGATCCAAAGTCTTGGTGACGTATTTCCATCGCTAATAAGAAAGCGCTCGCAAATTGACGGGATCTACATATTTTTACGATAAAACGATGCATTGTAACACTCATCACGTGCACATTATGATGTGTTACAGGGAGATGAGAGGCCAAATCAAGAGGTCTGAAGGAGGGGGTGGCGGGGAAGGGAGAATGAAGATTTACGATCGAGGCATAACGAGCGCTAGATGAGGCGTAAAGAAGCCCAATTCCGGTTATTATACCTACAGCCTTACTATGGGTATATTGACTGGCAGGAAATGAATGAAAAATGGTACAGTACGGGTGAATGAAACTTATCATAGTCATTCAGCCTGTTAGTGTTTCACTCTTGAGTTGAAGCACTATAGTATATTCGAAGGATTATGGCCTTTATTATGTAGATCACTTAGAATTTGAAATCGAGTAGCATTTCTTCTTTCTTGTTGCTAGATTGTCTGTGTAACTGGGTTTTATGAGAAATAGATCATAGAGTATTACTGCAGCGGGAGTAGCTCGACTCGGGAAAGACCTGCACCTTACAGAATACCGCAATCAAATAACATTTTGTGTTACTCTGTGTGGTGACGGTTTTAGAATACACAGTGTCACCACCCCATTCCATCCTGAGGGTGACATAATAGCCGGCAAAAGGAAATAACAAGGTCGAAAATCTAGCCGCAAGAGGAGGAAAACTTGATACGAAGCCCTTTTTTTTTTTTTTCGCCCTGGGTAAAATCCTTTACGGATTTCCTCGCCGGCCACGGGGATGGCCAGCGAGGGGAGTGTGGGACTCTCCCCCATAGTGTTGATACGAAGCCCTGTGCCAACCCGAGGAGGTACAGATGTTAATACCATGAACATCCATCCAACAACCAGCTGATCAACGGGGGATTGGTTTGGTGACACAATATACTCGAAATCATTCACCAAATGTTACCAACTTGACTGCCTTGTTGGTCAAAAGACCGTGGTGTGCCGTCTTTGGATTATCGTCCCTGGTTCGATTCCGGGGTCGGACAAGTGTTTTTGTGTACACTGTTTGTAATGTTATGCCTTGTGAGATTCGTTTAAAAAAACCGTGTAGTAATTACAATTGTTTTTACTAGTTACCATAATATTTATGATTAAACCTCTATAGTCATCATCATCAAGCTCATAAATGACTCACAGCTAAGTCGCGCATCCCCCAAGATCATGGAAGGAAATACCCAAGGTAAAAATAGTGGTAGTTTTTAATCCGCAATAAACGATTAATGTTTTAGATCTTTTCTTTTCTTGTCCTTTAGTCGCTTCGTAAAAGGGATTGTGAAAAAAGGTAGGTGACACTATGTTTTCCGAATTCGTCACCACACAGACGCTCATTCACAGTTGATATACAAGAAGTAAAGTGTATCTAGCTGTAATTATATGTACCTATATTTCATGCTACGTCAGTGTAGGGTGGACTCGGGGGGAACAAGAGGCGGGGTGCGGGGAGGGTACAGTAAATAAATATACACTGCGACACGGATTTATTGCAGACAATCCTATTGCATATATGTATCGTCTCTTTGTGAACTTCTATGAACATCTACTAGACTTCAGTTTATAAGGGCACCTAGTCAACTCCCCATTCCATCCTGAGGGATCTTAAAAGCCCAATAAAGGTATTTCTCTCACATGCCACAAAATCTAGCCGTATGAGAAGGAAAACTTGATATGAAACCATGTGCCAACCTGTATGGCCAGCGTGGCACAGTAGGCTAGTTTTCATTGAGGAGGCACGACATAGAGAGAGAGAGAGAGAGAGAGAGAGAGAGAGAAACGTTTATTTATTAGAATATAAGTAGTGGTGGGTCTCATATGGGCTGAGGCGGCGACGGCCTGATTCTGAAGGTATTAATTATGCCATGTATATAATAGGCAATTTAAGTATTAGAAAACGCAAAGTATAGTTTCATATGTACATAAAACTTTCATGTGCCGTCTTGGAAGACGGTGCCATTTTGTATTCTCCAACCCATTCCATCCTGAGGGTATAGGCGGAATATAGTCAATAATTTCCTTCTTTATGTTGATAATCTTCTCATACCTATCATGTCTTCGCTTTGAACTTACACATCTAGATTTCTATGTTTCCTTCGACAAAAGTAGTTCAATATTTTGAGTAATAGCATCATTTATGGCTTAATACAGTTAATACCAATAAGCTACTTTAGACACTTCACATTTAAAAATAAATCATAAGTGCGTTGGACCATTTGCAACTTTATTTGTAGTATTCAGAGACGAGAGTTCCAAACAATTATTATATAACAAGTCTTAATATTTTTTTCATTTATCTGTGATAAACAGTTAATTTGACTCACGTTTAATATAGAGTCTAACAAAAACCCTATAGCCAATATGTATTCCAAACTACAAACTACCTCTGTGCCTAATATAATCTGTACCTACTAGCCTGATTAATTACCCGGCGAAATTCGTACCACCATATTTCGACCTTTTTTTTTAAACAACTGTTTATATGAGTTATCCAGTTTGGTGCAGACGTTGGGAAGTTATGCGCGTACATACAATTAATGTATTTTTTTTATTTATACATACTAATACTGACCTAAAACTGCAGTGACATAGCTCGGAGAATTAGCAACCTGTAGTGGCAGTGGGCTGGTCTTATCTGTAAAAGCAACCGACAACCGTTTGGATAAGCAAATTCCTAAGAGGAGACCGTGACTTGGCAAGCCAAGTGTAGGAACCCCATCTCCTAGATGGTGCGACAATCTGCGAAAGATTGCGGGCAGCAGCTTATCAAGCTGATGAAATGGTGCTATGGCGCACTTTCATCATCATCATCATTTCAGCCAAAAGACGTCCACTGCTGGACATAGGCCTCCCCCAAGGATCTCCACAAAGACCAGTCCTGGGCCGCCCGCATCCACTGCTTTCCGGCGACCTTAACCAGGTCGTCGGTCCACCGTGTGGAGGCCTACCAGCATTGCGCCTTCCGGAACGCGGTAGCCACTCGAGGACTTTTTTGCCCCACCGGGCGTCGGTCCTGCGAGCTATGTGCCCCGCCCACTGCCACTTAAGTTTGGCAATCCGGTGGGCTATGTCGGTGACCCTGGTTTTCCTGCGTATCTCCTCATTTCTGATTCGATCTCGCAGGGAAACTCCGAGCATAGCCCTCTCCATTGCCCCTTGGGTGACTTTGAGTGCACTTCAGGGGAGCCCAATGCTTCAGCAGTGGACTAAGGTAGAATGATGATGATGGTGAGATCAATACTGCGACATTTAGTGGCGAATCTTGAAACAGGCCTATGTGCAGCAGTGCAATATGTTCTAGACATACGATATCACTTCTTTTTATACTTCTCAGCCCATAAATGACCCACTGCTGAGTCGGGCCCCCTCCTGTTGCATTAAGGGTTTATCTTACTGTGATGGGTTGGCACAGAGTTTTGTATCAAGTTTTCCTTCTTTTGCTGCAAAGTTTTCGACCTTATCGTATCCTTGTTTAATCTACGGCGAAATGGGGTGGTGACACTATGTATTTATATTTCGACTGCCTCGTTGGTCTAGTGGTTAGATGTGCCGCCTTTGGATCAACGGGTCCCGGGTTCGATTCCGGGGTCGGGCAAGTGTCTTTGTCTAAACCTGAGACACTGGCTCGGAGTCTGGGTGTCATTTCTATGTATAATATGTATGTATTTACAAAAAAAAATGTATATAAGTAGTTTATCATCCATCTCGTTACCAAAACTCAAGCATTAAGTTGCTTAGCTTGGGACGAGATGGCGTTGTGTGAAATGTCCAAGGATATTTATTTATTCTAAATCCGTCACCACACGTAACACGACGGACGTAAACCTCGCAAAACAATGTGCCACATGAACGCTACACTCAAAAGCTATACGATATTATTTTGTAGTGAGACAGCTTCAGGCACGGAACACAATTAACTTGTAAGATTGTCTGCGGAGGTTGCATCGCCCTCACTCCCTCATCCATCTACCCTCCCTACCAAACAAAACATCAATAAACTGAACTACACAACCTAATGTCGACCTTAACTGGCGTTTACAAAGTCGACATCAGTTCGAAGTTTGATAAATTTTATGTGCCGCATTTATTTCGTGTAGGTATAGCAGTCCAGTTACCCTTGATTGGTTGTCGTTTCTCTAATCCCGTTTTGATCCTTTCCACCCAAACGTAGCCCTCTACGTTCCTCGGTTAACTATTGACATGCGTGCGTACCTTCTCCTATGTGGGAGTTTGTGCTTCAAAGGGGGTTTAGTGATAATTTTAGTAATATTTTGGTTGTGACTGGCGCATAATGGAAATGTTATTGATGAAACTTGGTATTAGTCTTTGTTCGTCAATCACGTAATACTGGTTTTGTATTTGATTAGGTGTCAGTGTGGAGTCGAATTTAGAATACATAGTGTCACCACCCTATTCCATTCTGAGGGTCTCGTAAGAGCTGATAAAATGAAATGACAAGGCTATACCTAGCCGTAAGAGAGAGAAAACTTGACACGAAACCTCTGCCAGCCCATCTGTCCAGCGTGACACAGTAGGCTAATTACCTACCTTCCCATCCCTCCTTATAGGAAGCAGTCTATCTATCTATCTATCAGCCACAGAAGTCCACTGCTGAACATAGGCCTCCGCCATAGATTTCCACAATGCACGATCTCGTGCTGACCGCATCCACCGACTCCCAGCGACCTTCACAAGATCGTCCGTCCACCTAGTCGGGGGTCTTCCCACGCTTCTCTTTCCCATACGTGGGCGCCACTCCAAGACTTTCATGCCCCAACGGCCATCCGTTCTTCGGGCCACGTGGCCTGCCCATTGCCACTTCAACTGTGCAATCCTTCTAGCTATGTCGGTAACTTTAGTTCGTCTACGGATTTCCTCATTTCTGATTCGATCACGTAGACTAACCCCGAGCATAGCTCTCTCCATCGCACGTTGAGTGACTCTCAGCCGCCTAATAAGCCCCATTGTGAACGCCCACGTCTCGGATCCGTATGTCATCGCTGGCAACACGCACTGTTCGAAGACTTTTGTCTTCAGGCACTGAGGAATATTGGATGAGAAGATATGACGTAGCTTCCCGAACGCTGCCCAGCCGAGTTGGATTCGACGAGTGACCTCTTTCTCGAAGTTGGACTTACCTAATCGGACCAATTGTCCCAGGTATATATACTCGTCAACAACTTCGAGGAGAGAATTCCCAACAGCAATCGGGTACGGTGCAACATGGACATTCGACATGATTTTAGTCTTATCCATGTTCATGTTTAGACCCACTTGTTGAGAAACTCTGTTGAGGCCTCCGAGCATTGTACTTAATTCCTGCAGCGACTCCGCTATCACCACAATATCATCTGCAAATCTAAGGTGAGTGAGGTATTCGCCGTTGATGTTGATGCCAAGTCCGTCCCAATCCAACAGCTTGAAGACATCTTCCAAAGCAGCGGTAAACAGTTTTGGAGAGATAACATCTCCTTGTCTCACTCCTCGCTGCAATTGGATAGGCTCAGTGGTCTGGTTCTGGATTCGAACTGACATAGAGGCGTTTCTAAACAGACACTTCAACACTTCGATGTATCGCTGATCAATGCGGCATCGCTGCAGGGAATGAAGCACAGCCCAAGTCTCGATCGAATCGAAGGCTTTCTCATAGTCCACAAACGCTAAGCATAGTGGCTGGTTATACTCCTCGGCCTTCTGTATAACCTGCCGCAGCGTATGTATGTGGTCCATGGTGCTAAAGCCTTTCCGGAATCCGGCTGGTTCGGGAGGCTGGAAGTCGTCAAACCTGCGTGCAAGACGATTCGTAATGACCCTCGAAAATAGCTTATAAACATGGCTCAGGAGCGAGATGGGTCTATAGTTCTTCAGAAGGGTTTTATCCCCTTCCTTAAAGAACAATATCACCACGCTCCTGTTCCATGCTTCAGGCGTTGTTCCTTCAAGTATGACGGAATTGAAGAGCCTCTGGAGGACTACAAGTACCGGCTTTCCACCCGCTCTCAGAAGCTCTGTCGTGATTCCGTCATCCCCGGATGCCTTATTGTTTTGGAGCTATTTTAAGGCCATCACAATCTCATACAAGCTGACGTCCGGGATATCTTCGGTATAATGACGGGTTAGTCTGGATCTTGGGTCCCGAGTCCAGACGAACATCTGGTTTGTGGGCCGAGGTGTATAGCTGTCCATAGAACCTCTCGACCTCTCTCAAAAACTCGGGTTTGGACGAGACAATGTTGCCACAGTTGGTCTTCAGCTTAGTCAACTGGCTTTGCCCAATAGACAGATCTCTCGCAAACACTTTGGAGCCCTTGTTTCGCTCAATGGCCTTTTCAATGCATGTGGCATTGAAATGCCTAGTGTCGCGTCTAAGAGATTTGGAGATCTGCCTATTCAGCTGCCCGTAATCTGACATATCAGCTGAAGACTGCAACCTTATGTCACGTCTTTTATCCAAGAGTTTGAGAGTTTCGTCGGAGATCTTTTTAGGTCTTCCCTTACGTCGGGCCTTATAAAACTGAGCTCCGACGGTATGGACAGCTTCCACTAACCCGTTGTTCATATCGTCCACCGTAACGCAGTCCCCTAGGCAATCGAAACGGTTCTGTAGCTGCAGCTGAAAGGCTTCGGGGTTTTGGATATCAGCAGGGGTGGGACGGAGCGTAGACCTCATCAATTTCGACCGTTCAAGTGCAGTGTACAGATTCAGCGTGCCTCTTACCATTCGGTGATCACTACCGGTTTTCACCCTATTGATCACAGAGACATCGCTGAATATCTGCCTTTTAGTCGAAAAGATGAAGTCAATCTCATTTTTTACGGAACCATCGGGGCTTATCCAGGTCCACTTTCTGTGGGGTTTCTTCTTGAAAAAGGAGTTCATCGCGTAGAGCCCTCCTTTTCCATGAAGTCAACCAGCTGTTGCCCCCTCGGGTTCCTTTGCCCATATCCAAAATGCCCCACTCTTTCCTCTGCTCCATTTCGTTTACCTAGTTTCGCGTTAAAGTCCCCCATCAACACCGTGTAGTGGGTTTCGGACGTATGTATGGCTCTAGATATGTCCTCATACATAGTCTCCACTTCTGTATCGGGGTGTGCCGTCGTTGGTGCGTATCACCTTTAAACAGTACCGCTTGGTGATTCTGACTACAAGGCACGCGACCCTCGGCGACACACTCTCGACGCAGATCACGTTGTTGATGAGGTCCTTGTGGACGATAAACCCGACACCACCTTGGGACAGTTGATCGCCCTCCCGGTAGTAGAAAAGGTTGCCGGACTGTAGGATTATCGTGCCCTCCCCCTCTCTTCGGACTTCTGATAATCCGATAACGTCCCAGCGCACCTTTTCTAGGGCTTCTTCCAGCTCGTCGATCTTCTCATCGGTCCTCAAAGTGCGTGCGTTGTAAGTTGCCAGGGCCAGTTGTCGTTGGTGGTAGCCTACACGCCTCCGGGGATTCTTAGCACCCCCTGCTCCGACGCTTGCCTGACCGCTACCGTAATCAGGGGCGTTGGAGCTACCGGAGACTGGGGGCCGTTGTTTGGTTTTCTTATCCATGGGGGGAATTTGCCCTAATCGCCACGCTGGGCAGGCGGGTTGGCGATCGCAGTAATAAGGTGACTTTGTATCAGAGCGTTGCTGCTGCCCAACGTCTGTCTGTTATCCCTTAGTCGCCTTCTACGACACCCACGGGAAGATATGGGGTGGTGATATTCTTACTCCGTCACCGTGCTGCAGTAATATTGGGATAATATTTAGATCAAAAATCGTTTATAAGCTCTAATTATAATGATTTCTTAGGTTTTCACGATTATTACACATTCAAATTAAACACTTTTTAACGGATTTATCGCGTGTATATTACATTATTTAATTCCCGACGTTTCTAATGCTTTGCAGCAGTCGTGGTCGCGGGAGAGACTAGATAACAGTTGTCTTCAAAAGTACAAAGAAACAGTTAAAATCTATCGCCTATAATTCGTCGGGAATTAAATAATGTAATATACACGCGATAAATCCGATATACTCGTAAAGTGTTTAATTTCACAGCTCTAATAATTTTTGGATGTCTTCACGTTTTGAGAGTTTCGTGATCTAGTTCATATTAATACTATTGGATTAAAACATCTAAGGCTTTTATAAAGCTGTAACAAAAACCCTAAAGCAGTTCTGCGTTGAACATATTTTGGTATCTTGAAGTATGAGTGAGTTACGTACCTATCGATAATTTTACTGAACCTGATTTTTATCACAAAACATTTCTTCCAGTGCAAACCAACCAACAAGCCATAGTTATTTATTATTATATTAAAACCTCAGCGATCATTTAAAAAAACAGACAAGCTTCTCGGCGTCGGTCCTGCGGGCTATGATGGTCTCTGGTTCTCCTGCGTAGCTCCTCATTTCTGTTTCGATCTCGCAGGTAAACTCCGAGCTAGCCCTCTCCATTGGCCTTTGGGTGACTTTGAGCTTTTTTATGGATATAGTTGCTATATGATAACTGTTTTGATCAGCCAAACTCGAAAGAACAGACGTGCTACACAGCGTGACGCACGCTATAAATATAACGTAAACCTCACACAAATATTGACAGTCAGATGAGTATGATTAAATTGTTTTTAACATGGCCTGCGTATTTTATTACAGTCCGCATACATACACACCTCAGGTGTAGGTCTATCCACATTACGTTGATATTACATCTCATGTTGGCCCAAGTAAATATTATTTAGGGTTGATGTGATAACGCGTACACATGTAGACCCGGACCTCAGTGCCTAGAGATCCTTGATAAAATAAAAAGTTATACTAATGTTTGTTACCATAAAGATAAGCGCTGTGACGCGAGGCCTGCAGTCGCGGCCGCCGCATACACCACGCTCTTGCACGTTGATTTAGAAGATCGAAGATGTTCAGTGGTAGTGCTTTTTTTTTTGTTTACAAAAACGAAACCCCTGCACTAGGAATAACCTGTATCACGGGGGCAGTTTACAAACATGAAATTCACAAACACAAATGACACCCAGACTCAGAGCAAGTGCCTCTGGTTTTCACAAAGACATTTGCCCGGCCCCGGAATCGAACCCGGGACCCCGTGATCCAAAGGCTGCGCATCCAACCCCTAGACCAACAAGGCAGTCAAATTTACTACTACCACGTTGATTTAGAAGATCGAAGATCTACTAAATCAATCAACTGTTCAGTGGTCGAAATCTGCTTAATTACTCAGCCTTAACCTTATTACTTAACTCAGCCTATAAATGTGTGTTATCTGTGTGGACTGATTTAGAATACTTAGTGTCACCACCCCATTCTATCCTTAGGGTGTAGTAAAAGCCGACATAAGGAAAGAATAGGCCGATAACCTTGCCGCAAGAGAAGGAAAACTTGATACAAAACTCTGTGGCTCTTTCATGTTTAAGTTTCTTTTGTGTACATGTACAATAAAGAATATCTATCTATCTATCTGTGCCAACCCGTTTGCCAAGCGTGGCACAGTAGGCTAAGTACCCTCCATGTAACTGGAGGAGGCCCGACTCAGCAGCGGGTCATCTATGGGCTGAGTAGTAGTAGCACGCTGGCCAGATAGATTGGCACAGGGTTTCGACTCAGACTTCCTTCTCTTGTGGCTAGGTTTTCGGCCTGGTCGTTTCCTTTTGTCAGCTCTTATTGTCATAAGAGCTGGCAAAAGGAATGGAGATTAGAATAGAGGGGCGTGGTGATACTGTGTATTCTAAACCCCGCACGGATGGTTATCAATAAAGTCTAATTAAAATCTAAATTCATATAGCACTTAGATACCTTTTAGAAACCTAAACATTAGCTAATCGCGCTTAGTTTCAGGAGGTTCTGTGATGTTTCTGTCTGTGACGTGTATATGTATATGAAAATGAATGTTTGTCGCTATGCCCTATAAAATATGCATTTAATCTTGATAATCTTCAGCAAAGTGTGGCTCATGAGCTCATAAAATATTCTGGATAAAAAAAATGAATTTGTCTTACCAAAATTTATTTTAGTTAGTGGCGTTGCAACGCGCACAGGGTACAGCTAGATAAATATAAAGTAAAATTAGTTTATAGAAAATTCAGATTGTCATGCAGCAAGACAAGTACGAGCATCTATAAAATTTTACATCAACATACGACTATCTCAACAAATACTACGTACTCTAATTAAACAAGGAATAATAAAAACTCGACATTGGCTCTGATAATGAGTACACAAACGTACTACAAACCGCCCTGAACCGACCATTGACGTCAGAGCCTCATCACTCGGCGTTGGAATGACTGCAATCACACCCGATAACACCAGCTACAAATGCCACCTCGGCAGGCCACGAAAGCTTCACTAAAAGGAGAAAAGAATCGGAAAGCGATACGACTAATCCGATTAATCGGAGACCAATTGAAAAATAAAAATGTAGATGGTGGAATGATTCCATTTGGAGCCAAAACGATGCGACAAAATAATAAAAAAGGTGCGGGCGGAACGGAACGGGCTGGCCCGGCGGCCGGCGGCTAATATTGAAAGCAAATCCTCGACTAAACCCTTAAAGCGCTTGGATTCGAGCACCTGAACTGCCGAGCTCGTGCCGAGTACGCGCCGCGCCCGCGCCGAGACGCGATAATCATCCGTCGGATTACTGCGTACTTACCGCCTAATCACCGATTTTTGGAAATCAAACCGTTTGCAATTTATTGGCTTTTGGAACTTCACTTTTTGAATGTCGAATTCTCGATTGTTAAAAATGAATTGGGTGGTTTAGTCTACATCGATTTTTTTTACGACGAGATCTGTGAAGGCACGAAAGCTAGCACGTACGACTTACCTGGTGTTAAGTGGTTATCGTCGCCCATTGACAGTTAAAATACCACAGAAGTGATTCACGTTGTAGACACCGAAAATAATGGTATGCAGCTTATAGGAAAGGAATATTACTTTCAAAAGCCTTACACACGTCAACACATTTTTAAAGCGAGGTCATTCAGTTCCTGCGGTGGTTATGCACTTTCCGTACTTCTCTTAGTTTAAGGACTGTGCATAATAAAGGTGTCTTTCATATTAAGTAGAAACACCTTGATTTCGATCCTTATATTGATAGGGTATTGTCTGTGCGTGGGTTTTTAAACGGCGATTTCTTTTTTATTTAGGGAAATGAATATTAAAATATTATTGGTTTTCTTTGCTCGTGAACATTGTTGATAGCAATTGTTGAAGTGCAGACTTGTTAATGGCAAACTGTCTCCCATTGTAGGTTTTTTCAAATATGTTACAACATGTTAAAAATTGTAAGAGAAGTAGTTAGTAGGTGTTGGTAGGCCTACCATACGGTGGACCAACCACCGGAAAAAGATGGATGTAGGCGGCTCAGGACCGGCTTTAGAATAGAATAGAAAAATGCTTTATTGTATAAACCAATTATGGCGTTCACAATCGTCAACGGATACATAAGTTTTAGAACAGGTCGGAACGCGGCTCCAACCGAGAAGACCACAGGGACCTTATCGTAGAAGCGAATACACTGACCTACATATGAATTACTTATTCTATGGAGACGAGTAGGATGTAAAACAAGATTACTTTTATTCCTAGTATTCACAGTGTGAGTGTCACTTAACTTATCAAACTTCTCAATATTTTTCCGAACATAAAATATGTTTTCATAAATATACTGACCAGCTACGGTAAGAATGCCCATCTCTTTAAACTTCTCCTTGAGGGATGTCCTGGGAGCTAGGTTATAAATAGCTCTTACTGCTCGCTTCTGGAGAACAAGAATTCTTTCATTTCAAAAGCCTTGGGGAAGACTTATCCCCGCAGTAGACGTATTTTGGCTGAAATGATGTTCGTTGGTCTAGTGGTTAGATGTGCCGCCTTTGGATCAACGGGTCCCGGGTTCGATTCCGGGGTCGGGCAAGTGTATTTGTCTAAACCAGAGGCACTGGCTCGGAGTCTGGGTGTCATTTCTATCTATAATATGTATGTATTTACAAAAAAAAAATGTATATAAGTAGTTTATCATCCATCTCGTTACCATAACACAAGCATTAAGTTGCTTAGCTTGGGACGAGATGGCGTTGTGTGAAATGTCCAAGGATATTTATTTAATAGAAAAAATTACAACTGACTTCTGCGTTGCGGAGGGCCTAAAAAGCAGTAAGCCATGTTTGTCGTTTGAATATCAATGGCAGTCGATAGTTAAAGTCGACTGCTGACCGCTGGTATAGCAAAATATACCAGTATTCCCGCCAGATCTTTACCCACAAAGTGCAGTTTTTCCGTGTAAATCTATACATATATTAATATGTGAGGCAAAACGGTTGTACCCCGTTTTACGAAAATTGCGCGCACGGAGTATGAAATTTCCCACACTTATAGTAAGTATAAACAAAAAAGGAGAGTAGAGTACTATTTTTTTTATTATTTGACACCCACCACTATAATTTAAATTAATTAAAGTCGATTTTCGATTGTTACTTAGACAAATCAGCTTAGAACGGGCCCCACTTCTAATTTTAAGATAGCGATCAAGTATGCAAGATAAATACAATAAAATAAATAAATATCCTTGGCCATTTCACACAACGCCATCTCGTCCCAAGCTGAGCAACTTAATGCTTGTGTTATGGTAACGAGATGGATGATAAACTACTTATATACATTTTTTTTTGTAAATACATACATATAATAGATAGAAAACACCCAGACCCGGAACAAATACTTGTAGGTCGTACAAATATTTCTTCCGTGCGGGAATCGAACCCGCGACATGCTGCGCAGCAGTCGATCGCTCAACCACTGCGCCAACCGTGTCGCCAATCAATCGAGTATGCAATTACCGTTGCCCATGGACATTTGTAATACCGGAGGTGACACTGCTAATACTACTATCCAGCCCATGACCCACTGGTGAGTCGGGCCTCCTCCAGTTACATGGAAGGTAATTAATTAGCCTACTGTGCAACGCTGACCAGACGGGGTTTCTTATCAAGTTTTCCTTCTCTTGCGAGTAGTTTTTCAACCTTGTCATTTCCTATTGTCGGTTCTTACGACGTCCTCAGAATGGAATGGGTTGGTGACACAATGTATTGTAAATCCGTCACGATTGGTTAAGAAATCACCATCGCCATCATCATCATCATCATCTTAGCCTACTATGCCACGCTGCTCGGGTGTATTGGTTTCACTTAAAGGTTTCCTTGTTAACTCGGCTAGATTTTTGTTGTTTTTTATTTCCTCAAGTCAGCTCTTATGACACCCTCAGTATGGTATACAGAAGTTACATTTTGTATTATACAGAGTTGATATAGAGTATACTATATGTGATTAGTATGAATTCGAAATGGTACAAAAAAAAATACACGTGATTTTTCATGGGGGGTGGAGGTGTAGTCTTAGACCTCACCAGGTATCACCAAGGGGGAGGGATGGGTTAAAAAATGTTAAAAAAACAAGGTTAATAAACGATGCGTTAGGCATAAACATCTGTTAGGAAAGATACATAATGTTCAAATGAGGCAAAAATTAAAAAAATCATTTGCGGCTAAACTATTGCAAAAATGTCCAGTCGTATCAACCCTGTATATTTGTCACTTCATAGACCTTCCAATAAGATTTTGAAGGTCGCTGGGAGTCGGTGGATGCGGTCTGCTCGAAATCTTGCGTCGTTGAAATCTATGAGGTAGGCCTATGTTCAGCAGTGGACCTCTGCGGCTGATAGACAGAATGTTGTAAAACGGCGCATTTTCACAAGTTGCAATAAGACTTTGTTCTATTGTGTTGAAAAGAGAAGAGGGTAGACTAAATACCTTATTTTTTAGAAACATGACATTCACGAATACAAATTACCACCTGGCTTAGAGCACATGCCACTGGTTTACACAAAGACTTGTCCAACCCCGGAAGAGAACAGGAGATCCAATCCAAGGCAGTCAAATACTTTTTTATTTATAGTCGAATTCATAATCCATATTCCATATCCGTTGTTGCCAGTTAAAAAAAAATGTAAAGTCTTTTGACAGTGCACATATTTTGGCTGAAATGATAACGATGATGATGATGCAAAGTCTTCAGTCCCTTGTCTAGGAGGGTCCACCATGGTGCACAAGGGGGCGTCAATATAATTGATACCTACAAAAATGTTGCTCCACACACGCCAAACAGGAGGTGCGGCATTCATACATACATATAGATCCGGACGGACTTATATGTATAATAAGATAAAATAAGACTTATATGTAATACATACTCAAAATCAAAATCAAAATGTTTTTTATTCGAATAAATTCTTGCGAATGCTTTCAAATAGTCAAAGATTAAAGAGAAAAAAAAAATTAAAAATAAAAATCATAAAATAAAATTAATAATTTAGTTTTTACCACCGGTTCGGAATGCCATTTCATAGAGAAGAGCCGGCAAGAAACTCCATGGTTGCTCTTTTAAATAAGAGGGTTACAATGATGGTGGTATACTGTCACCACCCCATTCTATCCTGAGGGTGTCGTAAGAGCCGACAAAAGGAAATGACAAGGTTGAAAACCTAGCCGCAAGAGAAGGAAAACTTGTTACGAAACCCTGTGCCAACCCGTTTGGCCAGTATGGCACAGTAGGCTTATTTCCCTCCCAGTGATGAGAGGAGGTCCGACTCAGCAGTGGGCCATTTATGGACTGAGTAGTATTAGTATAGAGCCGTGGTCGTGTTCCGTAGGACTTGCTATTGTCATCTCACACTACTCTCTTGAGAGCGAATGCATTGGTATCACTATGTCCATTAGGGCCCTTCGTACACAAGGCTCAACGATTTCAGTCTTCAAGCGACTACCGCCATACAAATCCATTGAAGTTCGTACATGAGTTGCGTCGCCGACATTCGTCCCGCGACTCGATTTGTATGGCGGTCGTCACTTGAAGACTGAAATCGTTGAGTATCGAAGATTGGCGTAGCCTTGTGTACGAAGAGCCTAAGTCTTCTTTTGAAACAGTGAAATGAGTGGAAATGATAAAATAATACAACCGAAGTTACTCATTGATATTTTTTATTATGACTAGAGGTTTTTTAATTACAAAACAATCGGTGTTTCTTCATTAATTATATACAAAATAACTCTAAGAAACTGGTAGCGGTCCAAGATATTTTTGCTTTGATATGTATAAAATGAAAACCTCAAATTTTACATTAACAACTATTTACGTCCAATTTTATTTATTTACATGATTTATTTCAATAAATTAGTGTTTCCTTCACTGTTATGTAGGCACACGGAAAGGTTATACTAGTTCGTGTAATACTTAATTTTACATTAATGAATGTTACAATGATTTACTTACAATTTATTTACATTACATTCATAAACGGTTTTACGTTATAATATATTTTATTAAATATTGAGATCCAGGTTGCTATAATCTCATTCCGTAGGCGGCTATTTCGATATCTATCGGCTTTGAAAATGTTTGAGTGGTAATTAACGTTTGTTTGTTAGTAGGTATGTATGTATCTACAAAACCTAAATATTTCTAATATAAATTGGAAACATAATTAATATTTATACATTGTCTATTCAGTATCTCACAAGAAGCATATGTTTCGTTAGTTTTTTTTTCTTGTCAATCTTCCAGGTAGATTTGCAGAGCATTATAATTGTCCGTCTGTCCGTGTGTCGACAGATTTAGAATACACAATGTCACCAACCCGGAATGGGTTGGTAATCCGTTAGGAGGATATAGGCCGGGGACATTGTGTGTGAAACCTTCATTCGCAACCACCCATTGCCAACAGGTCTGGCCAATGTGGTACAATTCACAATCTGGAAAAAGGCTTGCATCCTTGTAGTAGCGGTAATTATGAATATCTTAAACGATCATGAAATTGAACATAATGTACATTCACGGATTTGCTTTAGTAAATATTTCTTTACCGTGATATTTTTAGAATTTTAAATAGTTTTGTTATCAAATCAAAGATCATAAAAAGGATACAGCCGTTTTTGAGTTTCGACTTAGTTCGATTTGAATAGCCAGTAAAATTAAACCTCCAATAAAAATAATTATAAAAAAACGAATGAAAAAATATTTTTCATTAATACTCTTTGGATAAAATTTGGTGTCGCAGTTTTCGTTTTTACGTTTTTTGTGCAAAATAATGTTTTATTTCCCTTTTACTATCAAAATGCATGTTTTCTGATCAAATAACTTACTTAATAGCTATTTACAATGTTGAATTACATTGAACACTTAAATCTACATTACACTATGTACAGTCAAAAGCAATAATATTACCTAAAGCTTAGATTACACATTACATAAGTAAGGTAGAACATAAAAAATTTAGTATGTATTAAAATACCATTGCGTTATAGGTTCAATGGATATACGTGGTTGAAATATTGTGACTGTTACGGATTGCTATGTCGATTAAGTATACTACGGTTTTATATTACAGTTGAATTTTCCTCCGTTTCGTTAATAATTCCTTGCAAGTATAATGATGGTCAAATTACTTGAACAATCGGAAATGAAACAAACGGACGTGTAACTCACGCGATTTGTAGATGATTATATTATTTAAAATTATGATAAATTTAAAGTGTAATATATTAGTAATCCTAAATATCTGCTTGTTCTCACAGAATCTAGTAAACTTCTTAATAACCAGCTAATATTATTGCTTTTCACATGTAAGTTTGTAAAAATTGCACACATCGCTTTGGTATACGCACATACGTTACTACATTATTTACATGACGTTAAAAAACAACATTTTGTTTATTGCCTCAGGTTTCATTACAAACCTTAAAAGTGTGGAGTAATTAATGAACTTTATTAGTTCTGTATAGTTACACATTTTTACATTCACTATAAACATTAATAGAACATGTTGGTGTGATAATGATACTACAAATAAATAGCCTTATTTCAATAACAAATTATGGTTAAAGTTTTTACCAGAATAGATCAAAACAAGTGTTGTAACTATATTTAGCTATTTATAAACAATCAATCTTTGGAATAGAGGTGTAACATCACAAGAAGATTCGCACTGCACCAAAGTACTGTTCCAAACACAAACTTGTCGTACACAACTCAATCGAACCAGTCCCACAGATGTCTATAAAGTCCTTGCGCGTGCGCGGTGTGGGTGCGCACTGGTGGCGACTAAGAGACGCGCGTGGCGGCCAGAAGCGGTGGCGGGGATCGCACTTCTTCCCGGCCGCGAACCTCCTCTCAGAGCACGCGATCGGACACACCACCAGCATACTGGCACGCTGACAGCGGAGCAGACCCCGCACGAGACACTGGCGACACCGCCCCATACCCACTGCTGAACCCTGAAGAATGATGCTTCGCCTTCAACCGCAGCGACGCTATAGATGACGACATCGCGGCACATGGCTCCGCGCGATACATGCTGTAAGGATTCGGCGGTGCGGTGTAAGGACAGGGGGCTACCCCACCGCCGACGCCCGCAGAACCCGCTACGCCTCCCATACCGCCGCCAGCGACGCCTCCCATTGACGTAGCCGTATTGAAACAGTTCACTGATCCTTGGTGGTGACTTGCTGGTACGACTGGGCCTAGTGGATTTACTGGCCACGGGAAGCTCTTCGTTCCTAAGGGACTAGGCACCTTGGCCGCCCAATTGTTGTACGGGTATGAGGAGTAGAGCGCGTCGGTGTCTGGGAAAGGCTGCATCAGCCCGTTAAATTGCGTGCTAAAGCCATTCTTGAAGTCGGCCGCGGCCGCCGCAGCAGCGTTCATTGCGTTTCGTTCACGTTTCCGCCATTTTGCTCTCCGGTTTTTGAACCATACCTGTGACAAAGTAAAGAGATTATTTATCTAATCTGCTAAGTTACGTCATTGGCTGTCAAAGAAAACCTTAATTCTCTAATGTTTTGTTATGTACCTCTTCGACAACTTATAGTAAGAAACAAATACTCAAACAAACTTATTCGTCAAACTGTACATATATAAAACTATTTGTACTATTGCGCGCAGCTTCGCCCGCGTGGGCTTCGTACCCGTGGTCCTCTTCGCATAAAGCCCATAAATGTGTTTCCTTTTTTCAGACGATTTAATATTTTTTATGAACATTCAATCGGTTACTGTGGCTAAACTATCATAGTTTAATATGTGCTCTCACGGACTTTTTGTGTAGATCTTAATAAGACCTACAAACTCGTAGTACATTATTTTGTTCTATTGTCTATATTTTTTTGCAGCGCACGCATAAATAGGTTATTTGAATACCTTGGGTTACAAAATCGCAATTTTCATACGGATCTCTGATTCTTTTGAAAATAAAATATAGGCTTTAACCTTCCTCGATAAATGGACTATCTAACACTGAAAGATTTTTTTAAATCGGACCAGTAGTTCCCGAGATTAGCGCGTTCAAACAAACAAACAAACTTTGCAGCTTTATATATTAGTATAGATTTAAATCACGTTGTGGTAATGAACAATCAAAATTATTTAAGCAAATAAGCGTTGTAGTACTAGTAGCGTAGGCGGTGGCGCTTTTTCAGTTTTACTATAATTTATTTCGGATAGAGAACGGCGTCTTCATAGACCTGATAATGATGAAACTCGCAGCAACCTGTGCCACGAATACCATTCAGGTAAATTCAGTGTCCATCGCGCAGTTTGTTAGCAAATGTATAAGTTTTAACGAGATTCAACGCGTGACCTACGTTGCGTAGTTATCAACTTTGCTCATTACAAAGTTGACAGAGACGCGTTGCGGAGGGCAGTATTCGAAGCACGAACAGGCCGGGGGCCGCATCCAACGACCCGTCTAATTGCGACCGCGAAATGAAGATAAACGAGCATCGCGATTGGGCGGGACCGCTTCACTCGCCGCGACTTTGTCGATGGAATAATGCCATACCAGCCAACGTAGGGTAGAGGGCAATACGGGCCAATGTAGCGGGCAAACCTATAATGAATTAAGGTTTCGACTGAATACTTATAAATTAAAAACAATGTAAACAAATATCAATTAGGCACAGCAAAGCGCGAAGAATAAAGAACCATGAAGTCTGTGCCAACCTAAATTGATCCATATAGAATACTTGTTTACGTTTAAGTACTTATTTAGAAGTCTGTTTAAATGTTTCATGAAAACGAATTTATTTATCGATTTTATGGCAAATAAATGTATGCTTTGTTATTTATTCGAATAAGAACATCATCGCAACAGTATAAATTGTATATAAATAACTGAGCCCATAAAATACCCACTGCTGGGTCGGGCCTCCTCTTATCAGAGGGAGCGTAATTAGTCGACTATGGCACTCTGGCCAAACGGGTTAGCATGGGCTTTCGTATCAAGTTTTTCTTCTCTTGCTGCCAGGTTTTCGGCCTAGTCGTATCTTTTTGTCGGCTCTTGCGACGCCCTCAGGATGGAATAGGGTGATGACACTATGTATTCTAAATCCGTCACCACACGGAACAAGTTATGCCTTCTTATAAATCCTTGTCGATCGCTTATATTAAGTTTTCTGCCCAACTAAACTAACTGGAAATTTGCTTTTAGTACTTTCATATCAAGTTCTCCTTCTTTTGGAGCTAGAATTTGCCTGTTCTGTTTCTTTAGTCGCCTCATACGGCAACCTCAAGATTTAGAGCGAAGCGAATTACCAAATGCTTGTTGGAGCAGCCCGGCTAGGGAAGGACCTCCACCTTATAGACTACCACAGACAAATGACATCATCCTTGGGTGGTTTTGTGTTCACTCTACAGGGTTGGCGACACATTAGTAGCATCTCCGGGTTGTCCTTCTGTTGCGGATTTCGGCTTTTTTATTTCCCCTACAACACCCTCAGAGTGGAATGAGGTGGTGAAATTATATATTCTAAATCCGCCACCACACGGAGAAGTAGTGCCACCCGAGTAGTATAAAAAATAATAATTGGACGGTTGGTATGTGATGCCAATTCTGCAACCACTTAATTATAGGAGCAAGAGCCTTAATCGACGCGCTTGTTTAGCAGAGGCGGAGGTGATAAGCGCGTGTGAGCGCAGATAACGCGCGTTGATGTACGACTGCGTCCGTCACCGCGATCGATCGCACGACGACACCTCGCGATAAATCGTACGATCCACGCACCGGCTGCAATAAATATCGGGCGAGCGACGGTATTTGTCTCACTCAGTGTGGCGGGTTCACCCAGCCGAAACGGTAAATAATACCCTCTTTCCTCGGTTAAGTGAACATAAACGGTCGTTTCCACCCCATATACAATCGTTTATTTTTCGAAACATAAATTTCACAAATTCGCGTGGGCGCATGCTTCTTTTTTTTGTGCTGCTCACCGCCTGATCAATGTTTCGCACCTATGATCAGTGTACAGTCATGATTCTCTATGTCTATGTCACCGACCAACTCAGTCTTTAGGGGGGTTGTAAGAGGCCACTAAAGGAACGCAAGAGGCCAAGCCGCAAGAGAAGGAAAATTGACGGAACAATGCCATCCCGTCTTGCCAGTTCCCTTCATGAATTTGAGGATTGAAAACTTGTGTAGTTCACTCTATGGTCTATTAGGAATGAATTCCCGATACAGAATATAACGAACTATTCTTTTTCCTTAATAATACATATTTCCTTTTGTCCTTCTTCGTTATGAGTAGAGTAGCTCTAGTTCTGTATGAATAAACTATTACTAGGTAAATCCTACTAAACAAACACAGAACGCGACTGACTGAATAATCGAGAATAGTACAAATGAAATCGCATGTAGTGGAATCGAACGAAAGATTGGATTGCAGTGATTTAGACTACATACAGTGACTGACTTACACCGTAACGCAAATGTGTGTTAGTTACAAAACCATCGTTGTATTTTTATATGAAGAACAATTTTATTATTTCTTTAAAGATCACTGAATTGAACTGATTTTTGTCTATTGACACCTACTGAACTAAATTACGTAATTGAACTATAAGGCAGACCAAACTGGTTGAAGAATTACAGAGCCCTCGGTTTGATGAACGAGCAAGGACAAGCCTTGATGATGCCCGTATCAGATATGGACCGAAATGATGAAAATTAATAATTCTGAACCTAACATAACAAAAACTCATTTACGGCAAGTCATTTGTAAATGTTAACACCGTGTTTTAATTTTAAAGAACATCCCAAGAGCGATATCCATTAAACAATAGATATCGCTCTTGGGATGTTACAAGGTGGTTTTATTTTTAGCGCCGGTCGTAGGCGGTCGTCAATGGCACCACTGTCAATTCAAAAGGCAGTATGATTAATTGAATGTATTTTACATTATTAAGTTTAGTTATCTAGATCCCAGGCAAGGCGTGCGAAGCCAGGCAGTTAGTTGTGGAACGCGACAGTGTTAAAAACTGTGCAAATAAAGTTCTTATAAACTACCATACAATTAACAAACACTTAATTGCAAACAAAAAAAGATACAGGAATAAGCATCTTTAAAAAACAAATACAGATTGAAGTGTATTTGATTTTTTTGAAACTTTACAATATCACAATAACACATAGGCTACAATTTATAAAGATATTGTGTGAATTTCCCAAAATATAACAATCTTACGAAAAAATAAATTCCATTACCACGCAGGTAAAACCGCGGGGCGAACCTAGGAACTTCATATTGAAAAGAAATAAAAAGAATCACACGTTGGTTCTCTCACACAGAGTCACAAACGCGTGAAAATAACTCCACACTTGGGGTGTACAATAATGACAGTGCAATGATATTTATTTAGGTGCACATATGTGGAAATAATTTCCATTATTTGAATAGCGTCCGACAGGCAGCGCGGTATGGTACGACATTACGCAATACGTACACAGAGAGTAATCACGTTAGTTTTTCTTATAAAAAAAACAACATCTTTCAAATTAAATACTCATTATGAGTGAACCTGTGGGCTTTTAAAAAGTTCATTTTTGGCTGGCTCAAAATTTTTACTAATATAAATGTACATTCCCTGTGGTGTCGGATTTAGAATACATAGTGTTACCACCGCATTCCATCCTGAGGGTGTCATAAGGGCCGACAAAGGAAATGCCAAGGCCGAAAACCTAGCCGCAAGACTTGATACGGAACCTTGTGCCAATCCGTCTGGCCAGCGTGGCACAGTAGGCTAATGCCCCTCCTTGTGGAGGGAGGGCGGAGTGGTAGTAGAGGTAAGCAAAACAAATTTTACACGTCAGTGTACGTCTAAACGAGAACTCTGTATGCTTTGCTTTGTTGTATTCCGAACGCCGGGAAGGGGTCGCGATATTGCGACGGGGGCTAATCCTTTAAATATATTATAGCGGTATGGTGACCGAACGCCCTCTGTCACCCGCAAGGAGAGACCCCGACACTTTTTAATGTTTCCCAAATCGATACTAATGTGTGCTCTCTTTAATTTATTCAATATACCGGTTTATTGTGTTAGGGTTGTAATTTATAAGTAGCAATTTTTTGGCTAATGATTAATTTCGATACGGTCTTCAAAAGGTTTAATTAATACTGCTTTTTAAATTAATTAATTTACTCTAGGGTATGAAAGAGACCATTACAAAAATCTGGTCCCTATTTTGGTGTATATAATGCAAATAACTTCAGCTTAATAGGTTCTTGGAATAAAAATAAACAAAATAGTATTTTGAAAGTGATAATGACAATAGGGATTTTCAGACGCAATTTAATAATACACTTTTTTACAAAAACAATGCCTTCTGTTGATAGATATAAGCAATAAGAAACCCTAACGTAAAAGGAATAGAGCAGAATATAAATGTTCGTATTACCGAGTTCTTATTACAGTTTAACGGCTAGATCGGATTCGAAACAAATACGATAATGGCAATTCTATAAACCTAAGTGAAATTTATTTTATTGTACGCGTGACGTTAAGAATATTTGTCGGATCGTTTCTCGGAAAAAGGAACGTTTTCACTGGGAATTCATAGGCGGGAAAATATATGAAAGAGACATAACGATAAGTAAATGTGTAAGATGTAAGTTGGATAATAAACTTATAAATGCTACTTATTTAATACGTAAAGCAAAAAAAAAAAATACCCTTTTTTACGTAAATCACGGACTGTTTGCATGCTTAAAATGTATATGGAGAAAGAAAGCTAATATTTATACTAAATACGCATTAGAAAATAAAATAAATTTATAAAGAAAACTTTACCACTCGCACAAGCATAAAGAACACATACTACTACGACTACTCAGCCCATTACTGAGTCGGGCCTCCTCCCTTTAAAAGGAGGGTAATTAGCCTACTAATTACTCTAAAGCCTAAAGATGACATCATCAATGTTTTTTTAAAAAACGCTAATTAAATAGTATAGTTCATTCTACTGCACCAAGTTATGCTACGACGTAAAGCGTAGCATTATTCGTAACCACCGTAGCCGTGGGCTACGAAACGACAACTTCAGTACCTAGCAAATAATGCATATTTATTATTTATTACATTATGTTTTCCAAAAAACAATTACTTATTACACGTTATAAGAAAATATTGAGAGTTAACATAGTCTCATCTGATGTTTTACGTCTACTACCAACATATTTTTAATGGGATCTCTTACTAGTTTCAATAAAGTGGTTCTAAATATTTTAAGCATAAAACTGTTTCTTCTGAAAAGTTATATCCCCTCAATTGGATGGCAAACGATTATATTACATCTCAATCTAAGTGATCAATTTCATCATCATCATTTCAGCCAAAAGACGTCCACTGC
Organism: Clostera curtula; assembly: GCA_905475355.2. NCBI lineage: Eukaryota > Metazoa > Arthropoda > Insecta > Lepidoptera > Notodontidae > Clostera > Clostera curtula. Next base: position 15,170,979 of record FR997800.1, on the reverse strand, counting down.
TGGACATAGGCCTTCACCAAGGATTTCCACAGACGACCTGGTCAAGGTCACTGAAAAACAATGGATGCGGGCGGCAAAGGACCGGCCTCTGTGATCAATTTATTAACTATCAAAAAAACATTGTGGTTTCATTAGTACAGTAGTAGTGATGAATGACTAGACACCCCGTTGCAAATAATGAACCTATTTTACGGTCAGCACGACCGCAGGGCTGCTAAATTGCCTTAAATTCAAATTAAACTGGAATCACAGTTTTATTAGCGTCATCAATCAAACAACGGTCTAGCCGGGTGGATAGGCGTGGTTAGCTGCGGCGGGATTATAGCTCTTATAGGCTGAAGAAATAGAACTATTATTGCTTACAAACGTAGCTAGGAGAGTATTGCAAAGTCAAATAAACACGCGCTCACATAAATGGATAGTGAATATAAACTCGGGATTGACGAGATTCTGGGTAGGGTTGTTGGTATATATTGTGATTCTATATATGTTCTATTTTTTAGTTTATATTGCCATAACCTTCAATAGCTAACTGGATACTGTACTCTACCCGCTTCAACATAAAACTCCGATTGATTTAAAGACGGATTTAGACCCAAAATATTTTCCGTCTCAGATTCAATTTTCTCCGTTTCACTGTATTTTGTGGTGTAAAAAATTTAAACATACTTCAAAATCAATAAAAAACTAAATATAACTAATTTCGCTGTTTTTGAAGTTGGTTTAAATCTTTTGTTAATAAGTTTTATTTTTAATGCATAACAAGTGTGCCTTCCAAAACGATCCTTTGCCTTCCTACAATAGCTTTGTTCATGTAAATGACAAAGCTATGCCTATGTTAAACACATACAGACTAATTGAGAACTATCATAGAGTAGTTTATCATCCATCTCGTTACCATAACACAAGCATTAAGTTGCTTAGCTTGTTTATTATTAACCTACATCCCTAAATTATTTCTAAATTCATTCATTTGTACTCATTCATTTCTCAATGGTGATCAACATGTGTGACTTGGTTTTTCCTGAAATTATCACAGTGTCTATATCAGCTGTCGGAATCCTTTCGTTACGGTTCTATGGTGTTTTTCTATACTCATTAAACTATCTATTTTTTGCTTCAAATTTTGCCTGCTTCATATTATAACCATAGTTGTGAGATTCTCGTTGTCATACGTGTCATGTCATTGCGACAGCCCTAGCCAGTAAGTAGATTTATTAAATGCACCCTACTGAGGAAGCAACAGTTGCTTCCTCATTTCGAACACACTGTGAATGGCAAAACCACTGCATTTCCTATTAACTAAATCCACGATTTTATTAGTAGAAATTATAGATATTTTCCGGGCGGTGACGGATTTGGAATACGTAGTGTCACCCGCCTATTCCATTTTGAGGCTCTCAACAAAAGGAAATGACAAGGCCGATAACCTGGCCGTAAGAGAAGGAAAACTTGATACTAAACCATGTTCCAACCCATCTGGCCAGCGTGGTACAGTAGGCTAATTAATGAAGTTGAAAGAGACTTAACAGTGATCAGTAGTAATTATTTTTAAACTAATATATTTTACTTGTATTTTTAAATCGGAATGGATTAGCATTTTTGATAAAAAAATTGTAGGTAATACATACATCTGGTAAAATGAATGTTTTGTCAATCAAATACTCTCAGATTATTCGAATTAAATCTAAGATTTGTTAATTGCATGTCGCAAAACCAAAGCAAAGCACGTGTAAGAGAGCATTCTATATTCAGCAGCCGAAGATTAAACAAATTGATTTGGCAGATCAAGCGGTTATATAACTTCAGTACTGACAATAAACCGACGGTTTCCATTCATTGATATAAATTCCTCGCTAACGCTGTGCAAAGTCCATCAGATCACAACAGTATGCCATAAGCCTTTCAAAACACGAACGGGATAACTCATTGGACGTTAACGTTTGACTTATGATGTACAATAATATGCTCTAAAACTTAGAGCATAAAGTAAACATTCAATCAAAACAAATTCTTGGCAGGAACACGCGAGATGAGATAAATACTGTAATTGATAGAAACTTGTTATTAATAAATCTTGTTTATAGACACAAATTCTTTATTTAAAGGTCATTACCTATTTGTAGATTTCTGTGTGAATTTTAAATAATGGACGTTACTACATTATAATCTAAAAAGTCGTTTACACACTTTAAGTCGTTGGACATTTTAACCGACTTCAAAAAATGAAGATGTTCTGGATGCGTCGGAAGCTTTGCCTGAGGCACTTTATTTAAAATTTTGTTTCAATGGGTTTACATCCCAGTTGTTTGATATAAAACTTGAAATAAGTAATAATATATATATATCATAAGAAATGAAGGAAAATAAATAATTATTTAGACGAATTTGTTAGTAGAGTCCTTTACAAAGCCACTTTCTCAAATTCTCGAATGATTCGCTAAGAAACTTATGTATCAGTAAATTATCAAGTCTGTTCCAACCTTTAACTTATAGCTGCGAATAATATCCGCCGCAATCCATGCGATTATACATGACAATGCTATTTAATAATTTCATTAGAACGACATTTGTCAGTTCTGAAACTGAAATTGGAACAAGACAGGAATAAGCGGTGTCAAGTTGGTTTAAATTGTGATTATTGGTCTTAGAACCACGGATTAGTCCATTTTGGTTCACAGGAAACTTAGAAATAGACGGGGAGTTATGATTTAGTGCTGTTATAATCAGGATTAAATGGCTCCAACTGTTTGGTAGCACTAAAATTCTGTGCCTGAGACACTATGCAAAGACACAAATGGGTGTCGAATATTATGTTGACGGTCGTATGGTGACGGATTTAGAATACACAATGTCACCAACATACATTATTCTGAGGATATCGTGAGAGGCGACTAAAGGACGCAAGAGGCAGATCACCTAACTAAGATCACAAGAGATAAAAAACTTGATACAAACCCTTTACCGCCTGGCCAGTGTAGTAGGCTAATTTCCCTCCATGAATTTGGAGTAGGCTCAGTTAAGTAGTGGGTAATTTATATCTTAATGTAAGGATCTATATATCTATACATATATACTCATATAGATACCTACTGTCTGCAAAATTATAATTGCAAATACATTACCCTCCAAGTATCTGGAGGGGGCACGACTCAGCAGCGGGTCATCTATGGGCTCCGTAGCTGTTGTAGTAATAATACTTTCCATGTGATTGAATAGAATAATGTTCAATAGCATCTATAACATTTTCCATTTTATTAAATTGTTCTATGACGTCGATATGGTTCGTTCTTGCATTGCTATTGTGTAAAAAATATCTAAAGCATTTGTCTGGACAAGCGACAGTAAAACAGCGCGGTAAATGTCGCAAAAAGCGCCCAGCTTGTCCAAGCTCACGTAAAATAAATAACATCCCAGTCGGCCTGTTCGCGGCTGCGTTTCATGAATCTCTTTTACGTGTAGTTATAACAGATAATATTCACGTGTATATACAGAGTGTAGCAAAAACTCTTTAGCCATCCAAAGTGTTTACAGCTGTGTAAATATTTGTTCTATTTTTGAGTATGAGGGAGAGACCAATATTTTTCTGATGCACTTTTTAATCTAAAAAAGCGAGTTTCATTAATGTGAGTTTTTTTAAAAGTAAAACGAAACTTCTGCTCTGTACCTAGTGCATCGTGTATCACGGGGGCAGTGTACAAACACGATATTCATGGACACAAATGACACCCTGAGTCAGAGCAAATGCCTCTGTTTTACACAAAGACATTTGCCCGGCCCAGGAATCGAACCAGCGTGATCCAAAGGCGCACACCCGACTCCTAGATCAACAAGGCAGTCAAAGTCTAGAAATCGTAATTGTTATGTAACAAGCTTAGTATTGTATGTTCTACGGTGTACCTTAGTATTTTGTTCATATTTCTAGTTACCACACGAGAAAAAAGATTATCTCATTTTTGGATACGGTCTATATCAGTAGTACTTACCGACAGCTTTTTTACAATGTGTAGAGTGTAGATGTAATGTGCAAACAAAAATTTTATATTGGACTTATGCATTATCTAATTTTAAACTAAACTGTATAAGTACAATTTTAAATTAAAATGTAATGTATCTAATCTAAACCGCATGGTGACAGATTTAGAATACCTAGTGTCACGACCCAATTCCATCCTTAGAGTGTCGTAAGAGCCGACAAAAGGAAATAGCCGATAACCGTATAAAACGAACCCTACCGCAAAAGAAGGAAAACTTGATAGGAAACCCTGTGCCAATCCGTCTGGCCAGCATGGAATAGTAGACTAATGTACCCTTCATATAACTCGAGACGCCCGACTCAGTAGTGGGTCATCTATGGACTGAGTAGTAGTAGTATCTAATCAAACCATAATTCCAATAGTGTCTACGGACAAACTTAGGTATTTTTTTTTAATTATTGACAGTAACAATATATTCAGTAACTATAATCGTACTGAAACATCTTCGAAACAAAATACATTTGTTTTCGTTAGATCGATAACTTCTCATCAACGAATATATCGTTGGAGTAAATGAAATGTGTCAAACCCTATTTCACGGACGATCACCGACGATGTAGTGCTCGTTTATACAGGGTGTGTTATAAAGCAGATACGACACCATTTAAATTATGAACCAAATTGGTGTCTTTCAAGGTAATTAAAATTGTATTAGAAGTGACTTTAGGTTGGGAAATCAGTATTATTAATAACAATAATATCTATAGTATCGTCATCTTCTCAGCTAATATAAACCCATACAGGATTTATATGTTCCAATACTAAGCTCACTGTGTCAATTTCTGGTGTTACTATAGCATGATTATAAATTACATTTTCTTTTAAGCAGTTCACACAGCAGAATGAAAAAAATCACACTGTATATGTAAAGTCCTAGAAAGAAAAACTGTATAAGCATGCGGCACGATGCTGACAAATTGCTGCTTGGCAAAAAAATACGATTTATGTCACGTATGACGATAGTAACTTACGGACAGTGTCAACTTGACAATTTGACAGTTGAACTCAACGCATGACGTACTTGTATTTTTCTATACTATAACCACAAGAAACATTTTATGTCATGAATATTGACTGTTAAGCTGTGGCCAGGCCCTAACCGCGTGGCCACAGCCAACAGCGGTGCGAATTGCGGAGCGTCTTGCGGCGCGGTAAGCGGTGAGCGGCGAAAACAAATGGTAAACAAATGGTAATTTTTTTTTTTTTCATCATTTCAGCCAAAAGACGTCCACTGCTGGACATAGGCCTCCCCCAAGGATCTCCACAAAGGCCGGTCCTGGGCCGCCCGCATCCACTGCTTTCCGGCGACCTTAACCAGGTCGTCGGTCCACCGTGTGGGAGGCCTACCAGCACTGCGCCTGCCGGAACGCGGTCGCCACTCGAGGACTTTTCTGCCCCATCGGGCGTCGGTCCCGCGAACTATGTGCCCTGCCCACTGCCACTTAAGTTTGGCAATCCGGTGGGCTATGTCGGTGACCCTGGTTTTCCTGCGTATCTCCTCATTTCTGATTCGATCTCGCAGGGAAACTCCGAGCATAGCCCTCTCCATTGCCCTTTGGGTGACTTTGAGCCTTCTGATGGAGCCCATAGTGAGTGACCACGTCTCTGTTCCATATGTCATCACTGGCAACACACATTGGTTGAAGACTTTTGTCTTCAGACACTGCGGTATTGTGGACGAGAAGATCTTTCGCAGCTTCCCGAACGCTGCCCAGCCGAGTTGGATCCGACGATTGACCTCTTTCTCGAAGTTGGACTTACCTAACTGGAAAGTGTGTCCCAGGTAGAACAACTTCGAGGGTAGAACCTCCGATGTTAACAGGAGTGGCTTGGACATGGATATTAGACATGATTTTCGTCTTCTCCATATTCATCTTAAGGCCGACTCGTTCGGAGGCTCGACAGAGGTCATCGAGCATCGTATTGAGGCCCTCCATGGTCTCAGCCATTACGACTATGTCGTCAGCGAATCGAAGGTGAGTGATGTACTCGCCGTTCACGTTAATGCCCAGCCCTTTCCAGTCCAGAACCTTGAAAACATCTTCCAGTGCAGCGGAGAACAGTTTCGGAGAGATAACGTCTCCCTGTCTATCACCTCGCTGCAACTGGATCGGTTTCGAGGTCTGGTCCTGGAGTCGGACTGACATGGTGGCGTTTTCATACAAGCACTTTAACACTTCGATGTACCGATAGTCGACTTGGCACCTCTGGAGAGCCTGCAATACTGCCCACGTCTCGATCGAATCGAAGGCTTTCTCGTAGTCCACGAACGCCAGACAAAGGGGCAGGTTATACTCCTCGGTCTTCTGTATAACCTGCCGTAGCGTTAAAATATGGTCTACGGTACTGAAGCCTTTTCGGAAACCGGCTTGTTCGGGAGGCTGGGAAGCGTCGAGCCTGCATGCGAGACGATTCGTGATGACCCTCGAGAACAACTTGTAGACATGGCTCAGAAGTGAGATGGGTCTGTAGTTCTTCAATAAGGTGTTATCTCCCTTCTTGAAGAACAGCACCACGACACTTCTGTTCCATGCCTTTGGCGTTCGTCCTTCGAGTATGACGGAATTGAATAACTTCTGAAGGGCCCTAAGGATCGGTTCTCCACCCGCCTTCAGAAGTTCTGCGGTAATTCCGTCATCACCCGCCGCCTTGTTGTTCTTAAGTTGCTCGAGAGCCATCCCGATCTCACACAGGCTGACGTCCGGGAGGTCTTCTGTGAAGTGCCGGGTTAATCTAGCTCGTGGGTCGTTTGCTAGATTTATGACGGGTTCCTGTGTAGACGTGTACAGTTGTCCATAGAAACTCTCGACCTCACCCAAAATCTCGGATTTCGACGTGACGATCCTGCCGTCATCAGTCTTCAGCCTGACGAGCTGGCTTTGCCCAATAGACAGATCCCTGGCGAAAACCTTGGAGCCCCTGTTGCGTTCAATAGCCTCTTCAACACGATTCGTGTTGAATCGGCGTATATCACGTTTCATGGACTTTGATATCTGTCTATTGAGCATCCGAAGCTGCGTCACATCATCTGAAGACTGCAGGACCATTTTCCGTCGTTCGTCCATGAGTTTGAGGGTGAGGTCCGAGAGTTTTTTGGCCGTTTTCTGGCGTTGGGTCTTACAGAACTTCGACCCAACTTTGCGGACAGTCTCCACGAACCCGTCATTATTATCGTCCACGTCAACGCCTAGGCTAATAAAGCGGTTCTGCAGTTCGAGCTGGAAGCTTTCCGGGTTTTGAATCTGAACAGGCACGGGACGCAGCGTAGACCTCACCATGCGCGACCTTTCAAGCTTGACGTCGATATTCAATGTGCCTCTTACTAAGCGGTGATCGCTTCCGGTTTTAACCATATTGATCACGGAGACATCATTGAATATATGCTTTTCCGTCGACATGATGAAGTCTATCTCGTTTTTTGTGTTGCCATCCGGACTCAACCAGGTCCATTTCCTCTGTTCTGGTTTTTTGTAGAAGGAATTCATCATCTAGAGTCCCTCCTTCTCCAGAAAACCAGCCAAAGTCTGGCCCCGTTGGTTCCGGTGTCCAAAGCCAAATTGCCCCACTTGCAGCTCATCTCCGCTCCGCTTGCCCAGTTTCGCGTTAAAATCCCCCATGACAACGGTGTAGTGCGTTCTAGAGTCATGTATGGCCGAGTAAATGTCCTCATACATTATCTCCACCGCTTCGTCGGGGTGTGCCGAGGTCGGTGCATATACCTGTATGACCTTCAACGAATAACGCTTGGTTATTCTGAGTATAAGGTACGCCACCCTGGTCGACACACTCTCGATTTTAACAACGTTGTTCACAAGGGACTTGTGGACGATAAACCCAACACCACCTTGGGACTGTTGGTCACCCTCCCGGAAGTAGAGCAAGTTGCCGGATTTGAGGGTTATCATGTCCTCCCCCTCTCTTCGGACTTCAGACAAGCCCACTATATCCCATCGCAGCCTGCTCAACTCCTCCTCGAGTTCTATGATCTTCTCGTCAGTCCGCAGTGTCCGTGTGTTGTATGTTGCCAGGTGCAGCCGTCGTTTTGTATGGTAGCCGGATCTCTGCCGGAGATGACACAAGAACAAATGACAAATGGTAGCTGTGGCATACTTCATAGATTGTCATCTATGAAGTATGCCACAGCTACCGGCGACGTGATCGGCGGCGCGTCTTGCGGAGCGACTAGCGGCGCGGTGCACACGGCGGCGACGAGCTGCGCGATGTGCGAGTGAAACAAATGTACTAGCCAATATCGAGGTGGCCACAGCTCAGAGCGTTGCGCGCGGCGGCTTCGGTGGACGTATTGAGGCATCGCGCGACCGAAACAAATTATTTTGTTTTTATCGCGCGTTGAGCTAATTAATAATAGATATGGAATAGTTCTTTAGTGAAATACTAGTACTAGACCATCAATATGGATGTCAAAATCCACATTATAATTAAAACCATGTTGTAAAAAAAATGTGGGACGAAATAAAACAACAATTTCCTGGTGGTACCTATTTAACTTTAGTTTTGAAGTCTTCGTGTATGTGACCGAGTACATAATCAAAAGTATATATGCTTGCACGCCTATAATAAAAAAATATCGGGATAGTTCTTATATTCATAGTAATAAAGAGTGTGAAATTCGCCAAGTTCGCTCCTTTTCTGGTTAACTGGGTGCGCTCCTATTTGTGACTAAATGATATCTTCAGCTAAGAACGCACTTGTTTCAAGGCAATATCGTGCCACTTTTGATATTTTAATAGTTTAGCCGTTCTCTAAATACGTGCCTGGCGACGCCACCGCGGTCGCAACTAATCTAGCTGTGGCATACCACCGCAAATCGCGCCGCCCGCCGCGCCGCTCAACGCACCGCGCAACGCACCGCCTGTAGCTGTGGCCAGGCCCTTAAACATGTGTTTGTAGGGTGCCAGGTAAGTGTCGTTTTTTTTTAATGGTATCTATTGTTTTATTTATATTGTAAGTGTCGTACGAGCAGACAAAAAAATTACAAAGCCGATAGCCTAGCCGAAAGAGAAGAAAAATCTGTCTAGTCAGCATGGCTCACTAGGCTTATTTCCCTATAAGCAAATGGAGGAGTCCTGACTCAGAAGTGGATCTGTTTTGGTCTAAGATGATGATGAAGAAACAGAAAGGTGTCATTTTGCAATGTGCCGAATAATATGTTAATTTATATTAAATATAAACAAAAACCATTCAGCGAATCATTAGGTAATCGTTGACTGAACGATAAGCAGCAAAAATACACCGATAATTGACAAAGGTTTTAGGGTCGCAAATTCAACGCCATTTATACAGTCGTAACTATATTGAACTCCTTATTTATAACAAAAGTCAATGAAAGCATATTATCGTCATACGCATATGAAACACGTGAAACATTTAAATTCGGACTAGCGTAAGATGTGGTTTGATTTGACAAATGTAATTCGCAAGAGAGGCGGGGTAAAGAAAACATAGGGATTAAGAGCTCATATTTTAGGCACACTAATTGAGTCAATAAGCAGGCAATGACCCTAATGAGTTGGTAACAAAAATAATGTTGGACGATTTATCGGTGCGCGCGCGCACGGATTTATTGAGCGGCGCGCGGCGAGGCGGCGCTGCGCGGATGAGAGTACATAATCCCCCTTGTAGGGTTGCCACGTCGAATTAACTATTATCATTCCTATAAGCGTAAGTAATAATGTGTAAATTAAATTCACTGTCTGTATTTTAATTCTGGTTGAAGTGTGGCAAAAATAAACAAATTTATTGTTTTAAATAACAACTAAATAAAAACTACAGTTTCTATTTATTTATCCTTCAAAAAGCAAAATTATTTCACACATAATATTGCTAACGAACTCTACATATTACGAGTATGTCTGTCTCTAGAAATTTACATAGTAAAAACAAATTACTAGATAGACTAGATCTTGAACCATTTTTATTTAAATTTAGAGAAATGGGAATGGCAATGCCACGCAAAAAAATAAGTGATTTATTTACGAAAAATCGGGATGCAACCATTAACTATTACTAAATTTTGAGTTGCAGCTAATAATAATTAATGATTTGTTATCGCTGTATAACAATATCATTCATTAATATCCCGTATTTAATTTCATTTTCTAATTTATTGTTTTTCATTATCATAATTTATTCTAAGCATAACTCTCATTACTTAAATAAGAATTCACGAACGAATGAAATTAGGCACAACCCTATGCGAGATACAAATGGGAATGTTTTGAGGAACACACGCGGTGGATGCATCGCAGAGTACAGTACAACGAGTACAACACTCGAGCCCATCACGTACTCATGAAGTATCGATTTACACGTATCTGCATGTGATAACCGAGTAATTAATTGCCCACGGTGTATTTATAGCGTGAAAGAGCCATCTATCATGTTGCGCAGAACAAGAGTCATAGACGAATTACTATAATCGAATAATCGGTATTTTTAAAAAAGAATGTAGTGAATAATACATATACTAGAATACGCTGCGTTTCGAGTACTATACTAACGATCCAATGGCACATTTTGTGACGGATTAAGGATACACTAGATTTACGAACGCTAAAAGTTACAAATGACTTGATATGAAGGAATAAGTTTTGCTCAGCCGATTTCATTTACAATCGCATTCATATTCGAATTGTTTGGGTGATGGATTACTTTTAAAAGGTAGACACCCTCCAAATCCTCCAATCCTAAGCATTAACGCTCGCATTAATAATACAAGTTAGAATAAATGCTCGCCATCAATTAATAGATACACTTGCCAAATATATTAAATTTTTCTTTGATGTTCAGAAGAAAATATACGAGTGATTTGTCTGTGTAGCTTCATTTAAAACAGTATTATTGATATGCCTAATGATTCTGTCTGCAAAGACATTTTTTGTAATGTGTGTTTTGTTATTTTAATATTTACTTCTATTCCTAACCCAAAGCTTGCTTAAAAATAAGAATGCTGTTTGCTGTCAACTTGGGCTTTTTTACATTCTTTTCCGAATAGTTAATAAATGTGTTTGTATTCTCTGTAAAACGAAAGAACTTAATAGTCCAGAGTAAGGTTAGTCTTTGCTGTACTCATTGTTTTGAAGATTGAAACAGCTTATTGTGAACATTAAGAGGATGTACAATACTAAACACACGACTTCAAAAATAGAACATGGATTACGTTTTTACTCTATTAGACAGACTACACCAGACGATAACCGAAAGAATTCAACTGACACCAATATCTAAATCCCTAATCAGGGACGCGCATTCTAAAAGAAGCCACAAAATATTCCGTGAATCCAATACAAACTGAATACAACAAACTCGGCTGCAACCGCAGAATCTAACGGGGGCCTCCCGAAACTATTGACAGTGAGTGTGGATGCGATCACACTTAAGCTGGGGATTATGAAGAGACCGAAATAGACGCATCAAATCCTCTTGGATTAAGGGATTCGGTGTTCCGTCGGACAGGAGCGCGCGGCACAAAAATACCGAAGGCGCGCCGGATGCGACGATTAGCCTAAACATCTAGCTCGTTAATATTCTGATGCACTCGCCCCGCTGTCACATGGTGCAAGAAAAGTGCACTTTTTTCCATTGCAGCTGGCATCAAGTTTTTGGAAACATCGACGAAGACCGTCAGCAATATTTGGACCGCAAACGTTTTGTTCTTGTTCATGTTTAATTTAAGTTCTCTCTGTGAGTTGCTTGCACTTAACTGTTTAACGTGTTTCTTCTATCATCTGACTTTTATCATTGGAAAGAGCAACCCAAGAGTGCTATTTTGTCGTATATAATTGTTCATGATGATGATTTTTAATGAATTAGCGCAAGCAGACACAAACTCTTTATTTTGCTTATACCATCTGTTTGTGAACTGATTTGAAGAGCTTATTCAATTATATACCATTTTGATTATGTAACAAATATTAACAGGTCTATTTTATTTATGATACTAGCTTTTGAGCGCGGCTTCGCCCGCGTGGGCTTTGAAACCGTGCTTATCTCTATGCATATTTTTTATGAACATAAAATCGGTTATTGTGACTAAACTATGATAGTTAGATATGTGCTCTCGCTTAGATTTTTATAAGACCTACAAACCCGTAGTACATCATTTTGTTCTATTGCCAATAGTTTTTGCAGCGCACGCATAAATAGGTTCTCGATTTTACACCTTGGTTTACATAATCGCAATTGTCATACGGATCCCTAATTCTTTTGAAAATAAAATATAGCCTGTAACCTTCCTCGATAAATGGACTATCTAACACTGAAAGATTTTTTGAAATCGGTCCAGTAGTTTCTGAGATTAGCGCGTTCAAACAAACAAACAAACAAACTCTGCAGCTTTATATATTAGTATAGATTGTAACATTGATCAATATGTTATATTTTTCTAAGAAATATTGGTTCTTACGAGTATAACCATTTATAGACCTACCTTTTGTAATTAAAATGTATGACTAGGTCCCAATATAACATTCTTTAAAAAAAACCATTGAGCTTATCAATCACTATTCCAAAACACGCAATAAACACAATATAACTTAAATAATTAATTATTTTAATAGTTTTATCAACTCACCCTGACTCTCGCTTCGGTAAGGTTAGTCCACATCGCGATCTCCTCTCTCGTGGACATGTCCGGGTAGCGGTTCCTCGCGAAGGTAGCCTCCAATTCTTGCAACTGCTGGCTAGTGAAATGTGTCCTCTGCCTCCTTTGTCTCTTGTTCTTCTTGTCTCCTTTATCATCAAGAGAAGGTTCATCAGGCCCCACCCCGGGGGTCGTTGACTCCGTCTTTATCGTTGGTTCCGACGTAAGGGGACGATTGTCTGCGAAGATAAGACGAGTTAGTTTCAAAGTTGGCTAAGTCGATTTGTGGGCGGAGAAACTTTGTAACGTGTTTAAGTAATTTGCGTATTCATGTTTATAAGACTGACAATAATATGACAATATACATATCCGTGTGGTGACGGAGTTATAATACATAGTGTCACCACCCCATTCCATCCTGAGGGTGCCGTAAGACCAGACAAAAGGACAAAAACAAAGTTGAGAACCTAGCCGTAAGAGAAGGAAGACTTGATAAGAAACCCTGTGCCGACCCGAGTGTCTAACGTGGTACAGTAAGTTACATAATTTCTCTCCATGTAATTTCAGGAGGCCCGACTCATCAGTGGGCTCATCAGGAGCAGTAGATACATATTCGCTTACTTAACATTTCACTTAACTATTGAATTACATAAATGAAGTAACAACCAACAAAGTGAATAAATTACTACTGAGGATACATTAAGACTATGGTTTTGTGAGAATTAAAAGTAGGTAGTTATTAGGAATATTGTTTAGAAACTGAACCAATCTCTGATTTATGTCCTCTCAGACCATATGAAAGGTATGGGTACATTATACACTTTTTAATTAGCTGAGAGCAAATCAAGCATTTTCACATCGAATATACCTTTCCACACAATTAGAGTTTCAATGTTAAAACGTCTAATAACCGTATTAGTATGAATAATTAATAACCGCATTCACTATAGAATGGGGTACTCACGGCAGGGAGGTATTCTAAGTCCTTTATACACGGAGATTAGTGAAAGTTCATTTAAGATAATAATAAAATATTTTTGCAAATCGTAATTAGACGTAGAAATTCATGTGTTAAAATAAATAAAGAATTAGTGCCAGGGCTGCTAAGTGCCAGTAGCAAGCCCATAATACGCGAGGATTAAACGCAAGCACACCTAATACATTTACGACAGAGCCGTAAATTCGTTGATCTCGATGAAGTGCGTTCCGTGCAACATAATTTATATCATCGCACACAAGTAATAAAATCTATTTTCGAACATTCCGACGGTCATTATCAAATTTTGATAGGTACGGAATTGGTTTATGGCGTAGTCATGCGATGGTTGAGCGTAAATTTGCAATGAGGATATAGTTATTGTAGTGTTAATATAAAAACAACTACCTATTACAAGTTGTTATACACCTCACAAATTCAGTTGCGGTACAATAATAATATCTTCAATGCCTTCAAACCAATCTGCTGAACACAAGTTGGCGTACGCAAAGTGTATATACATCTGGCTTTCAACGCCTTTTTAAAAAGGTGACTTCTAATCCGAGCCTCTATTTCTCTTAAGGTGACTTTGACATTGAAAAAGTTTTTCATGCACCTTTACGAGCTTGGAGGGTTGTATTGATGATTTTGATGATTATAACTCTGTAACTACATACGTCTTACAGCCGCGAATAACATTTTAATCAACATACAACCTAGCACTGCCCTGCAAATTGCAAAAACCGTAAGAAAATTTGAATTTCGCGGGCTACCCTGGAGCATCCACCTTAAATGCCCACTGCTGAGTCGGGCCTCCTCCCATTACACAGAGGGTAATTAGCCTACTGTGGCACGCTGTCCTAACGGGTTGGCATAGGGTTTCGAATCAAGTTTTCCTTTCCTAGGTTTTCAGGCTTATCTTTTGCCGGCTCTTACAGCAGTTACAGCACCCACAGGATGGAATGGGATGGTGACAGTATGTATTGTAAATCCGTCACCACACGGACTATCTGATACTATTCTCACATAATAGTTCAATTCTAACCTTCATTATAGCGGAGCTGCTACATTGACAGAGGGATTTCGAATAGATCCAATATACGCGGTCTGATTGCGATCGAGGCGATATCAGTTACGTATTGATGCAATAACAAGTGCTATCACTCGTCCTCGACGGCCTGATAGGGCTTTACAATTTTACGTTGTATTATGTCAAACTAGCTGATCCGGCGAACTTTGTTCCGCATTATATATATTTAAAACAAAAAGAAAGTTGGACATAGGATACCTGAGATTTTTATCCCGTCCGTATAAAACCTACTTTAACAAAACGCAACTGACAGCGAAACGTTATGTTGTCTATAGTTTAATAAGGTCGAAAATTTGACAATTAGAAATGTTGAATTCGACTTGTTTATATTGTTGTAATTCACATAATATCTTTATAACTTGTAGCCTATGTGTTATTCTGATGTATAAGCTATATTATTGTAAAGTTTCATTAAAATCCATTCAGTAGTTTTTACGTGAAAGAGTAACAAACATCCATCCATCCATCCATCCATCCATACTTACAAACTTTCACGTTCATAATATTAAGTAAGAAGTAAGATGATGACATATGACTCGACGTGCTTGCTTCTCTGAGATGTGCAACTATAGGCTCCATTCATTAAAATTAATTGAATCTACTGACCAGTCAGGGAGCCAAATCTTTTATTTTGGTTTTGCTGGGGCATTGTTTGCAGTTCGGCTTCTTGCCACATGTTTTTCACACAGGAGCCTGGTAAGATTTTTTTATACGGTAAAGGCTAGCAATTGATTTGTGCCGGTGAGCACTTTAATAGAAAATAGTAGGTATGTGGCCCAGTCCCCGTCGACCGTGCAACCTTTCTGCAGTGAGGGGTTTTGCGTGCCTTTAGGATCCGTTTGGATCATAAACGGAAGAGGCCAGACGGCCAGTTGCACACAGTGTATTTTGACTCCGAGGACTCCTCTATCCTCAGAATTGTCTCGCGAGCTTTTAACTGCCGCGGTGGTGTCAAGCGTGGGGCAAAGGCTTATCAGAGTCGCGGAGCATGTTCCCCTATTGGAGAATGGAACCTGTGGCCCTGTTTTGGGCAGTTGAGGAACGCCATTTGTTTTAGTGGGTAGGTTGGGGCGCAATTACCATGTTTCCGCGCTAGCCAGATTATGAGGATTTCATGAGATGCACAAAACAACAGACCGGGCTCTGTGGCGTACCTTGGGAGAGGCCTTTGTCCACCAGTGGACTGCCACGGACAAAACTTGATACGATCCCAGTACTAACTCGTTTAGCCAACGTGGCACAGTAGGCTAATTTCCCTCTATGAATTTGGAGGCACGACCCAACAGTGGGTCTGTTATGAACTGAAATTAGATGATGATGTAGACAACATCTTGGCTAACAGTAGCCGTAGCTAACAAATAATTGAATCGTAAAACTCATTATCAGAAACTTTACATTCACTGATTACAAATTTGTGTTCATATACTATTCTGTTTATTACACAGTGGATTAAATTTATAATTTTATTGGAGGCGCTTATCTTGATTGAACATTGCTAGATAATTATTTATCATAGAAGGCAATGCTTGTTCGTGTTTAGATAATAATATCCATTTTATAATTATTAAAGTGTTGAAACAAAATAACAATTTAAAAAGTTTCATGTTAGTCCTACCTAATGTAGATCAAAGGGCAATGGAGAGGGCTATACTCGGAGTTTCCCTCCGAGATCGAATCAGAAATGAGGAGATACGCAGGCAACCCAGGGTCACCGATATAGCCCACAGTATTGCTAAATTTAAGTGACAATGGGCAGGGCACATAACGCGCAGGACCGACGCCCGAAGGGGTAGAAAAGTCCTTGAGTGGCGACCGCGTTCCGTAAAGCGCAATGCTGGTAGGCCTCCCACACGGTGGACCGACGACCTGGTTAACGTCGCTGGAAAGCGATGGATGCGGATGGCTCAGGACCGGCCCTCGTGGAAATCCTTGGGGGACACCTATGTCCAGCAGTGGACGTCTTTTGCCTGAAATGATGAATGCTAGTCGTAGTACTATACTATTGGACGCGATGAGCCGAACTATTCTTCTTCTTCTTTTGAGTGTAATTAGCCTACTGTGCTACGTTGGCCGGACGGGTTGGTGACGCTTTGTATTAAAAATCGGTCACCACACGGACAACAAGTGCAGTCTACAAGTTTTGAAAATCGAACCATAGTCACTTCGGACAACTGCATCTTATCTGGCTTTCAAATAAAAACACGTCGCTGATGTAGGTATTTGAGGGAGTATATTAAAGTATCAATCAGATCGGGGGACAATCCCATTGGTGTATAATGAACAAGGTGGGATTATGGTATTTGGGCTTAGCCAGCGAGCTACTGACGTCCTCGTGGCGATTACACGTACGTGTAGGGATGGCATTCAACACGGAATAGTATAGTAAAATTAAATCTGTTTTTAATGTCAGTCATAACATTGAAAAAAGAATGAAATGAGAAAGAGGCAAGTGAATGGTCGATAAAACAGTCTATAAAAACGCAGTGTAACCTAATAAAAGGGAAATTAATTTAGCTCTCGACATTATTGCAGAACTAATTTTATTTTATTTGTTTTTTAACTATGTACGTATGAGTTAAATGGCAATAAGTATATTTTGTGAAATAGTTAAATTTTGTGAAATAGTTAAATTTCGTAATTTATTTTTATGTGGCAGGGTCAGTGACATGAATCCAATAAATTTAAGTTAAACTAAAAAAATGACAAATGGGTCAGGGTATTTTTTATGTACTAGAATAGGGCTTATCAATACATGCGTATGTGTTGACAGATTTAAAATACATTGTCACCACCCCATCCTATGTTGAGAGTATCGTAAGAGCCGTCTAAAGGATGAAGCAGATTGATAATCTAGCCGCAAAAGAAAGAGGAGGTTCAAATAATTAATATTATATTAGATACTTTTCTACATCGTATCAAACTTTAAGGCATGAGTGCTGTAGTTTACCAACCCTCAAGAATCATCAAACATACAGATTACAACCTAAGTAACCAGTAAACTCGGTGCTCGAGTTTTTTTAAACGAAGCTCCTGCACTTGTGTACAAATTTGTGTATTGTGGTATAAACGGTATCGCGGTGGCTGTTTACAAACATGTAAGCCACGAACACATAACACCCAGACGCAGAGCAAGTGCATCTCATTTGTACCAACAACGATGGGACATCCAACCCCTAGGCTAATAAGGCAGCTTTTTTTTAAAACCACTAAACTCGGTATTCCCAACTGAGGCAACCCTAGATATGTTCGATACGCGCTGATAACACATCGATAGTGCTTATCGCCGATACGCTTTGAGCGTTCGCCGACCCATCCATCATTTGAAACTAAACTTTGCGTTAGTAGGTAACACGTCTAATCTACGCCTTTACATTTGGCCGACATTACAAGCGCGTAGGTAAACACACAGTTACATATGTTCCCGATATCAGAACATGTTGCCACTTCAAAGTCGATACTCAACTTGATAAAACCTTTTCCTTTTCCTTAATGTGTTTATTTTCGAATGCGTTTACGTGTTTCTATTATGATAGTTATCTGAGGCTTATTTAGAGTATGTACGCAACGTTTGTGGAGTTCGAGTCACGATTTTTACGATGCATCATGAATTAGTTTGCTACCGATTTTTATGACCACTTCATTAAATATTTACTAAGGAATTCACGGCCTACGTGATAGAATGTGTTGAAAAACATTTTTCTCAATATATCTATTTTTATCATGCAGCAAGGAATTTTTACTTATCTGGGTTATGCGTTTGGCGACATGTTTTGGGCATTTGCACATTTTAAAGAGTACTTAATGCATTTCCAACGGCAAGGGTCAGCAAATCACCTGCAATATCTCCCAACGCAACCTTCCTATTTTTTTTTCTAGATTATATACATACAGGGTATAACAAAAACCCTGTAGCCATCCGAAGGGAATAGAGTCTAACGTGAGAAGCATTCTGTGTATACATATTTTTTCTATTATGAAGTATGAGGGTGACACAGGCGTTTAGTGATCCAATTTTTAATCACAAAATGCTAGAGAAGCTGCTAAAGAGATGAATAGATTAATAATATTGGCGACGCAGTTGGCGACACGGTTGACGTAGTGGTTCAGCGATCGACTGCTGCGCAGCATGTCGCGGGTTCCATTCCCGCACTAAAGATATATTTGTACGACCTACAAGTATTTGTTCCGGGTCTGGGTGTTTTCTATCTATCTATAATATATAATATGTACGTATTTACAAAAAAAATATATTACTAGTTTATCATCCATCTCGTTACCATAACACAAGCATTAAGCTGCTTAGCTTGGGACGAGATGGCATTGTGTGAAAATGTCCAAGGATATTTAATTATTAACCCCTTTTTTTTTTAGTGGGGGAAACCTTTTATAGGTCCCTAGGTCCTCAACCGGTGGGACGGGGCTGGGGTATGTGGGAGTCCCGGTCACGTTGAGATGGTGAGTTGCGAACCGGTTTACCCACTAAAACCTACCACTGTTGTCACCGCGTGTCATTCTGCCGTACGAGAAACTACATAGCCTTTCCGTGTTATACACGAAACCCCTGCACTAGGTATAACCTGTATCGCGGGGCAGTTTACAAACATGTAATTCACGAGCACAAATGACTCCCTGACTCCGAGCAAGTGCCTCTGGCTTAGACAAAGACACCGGAATCGAACCCGGGACCCGTTAATCCAAAGGCGGTACATCTAACCCCTAGACCACTAATAGTAGTAATGGGTATCCCACCCATTGGAACGATAGATATAACGGATGAAACAAAGATAAAGTATGAAGCACGAAAGTACGAGAAGCATGTAAGCGAGAACTGGTATGAAAGGATTTTAGATTAATAATAGCTCTGCATAATCTTAGCAGTCAGATGTAGGAAAAAAAAACCCCTAGACCACTGAGGCAGTCATTTGAAATGTTGTAACCAATAGATAATTTAGGATTTCTGCCAGTCAATTATGAACGGCTTACGAAATTTCCGAATTACAATTCCACTATCGTCAATAAATTACTGCGCTCGTTATTAACTATATCAGGCATATTATATGTATGCGACTATTATCACAATCCCGGGGCTAAGCAATTGCCCAAGTTCAATCCAATCACAGGTACTAATTAGCTGATAATAGATTATGGCAACAGATGGTGTTCAACTGTAGATTAGGTCGATTGAATAGGATAATAACTTCTCCGATGGGGCAGAAAAGTCCTCGAGTGGCGACCGCGTTCCGGAGGCGCAGTGCTGGTAGGCTTCCCATACGGTGGACCGACGACCTGGTTAAGGTCGCCGGAAAGCAGTGGATGCGGGCGGCCCAGGACCGGCCTTTGTGGAAATCCTTGGGGAAGGCCTATGTCCAGCAGTGGACGTCTTTTGGCTGAAATGATGATGATGATGATGAATTCTCAGCCGATAAATTACCTAAATTACCCACTGCTGAGTCGGGCCTCCTCCAACTACATGGAGGGTAACTAGCCTACTTTGCCACGCTGGCCAGACGGGTTGGCATCTCTCTCTCTTTGCGTCGTATTCCTCAATGTTGAGGGTCGTGACCACCCTTCAGCATCACTTTCTCTTGTATGATGTTCTTCCATCTGTTCCTGTTTCTGGCGGTGTGGAGCGCATGGTGGACCGTAGAATTGAGAGTGGTGCGGATTTGATCGGACCAACGTGTAGGGCTGCGTCCTCGAGGTCGTTTTCCATCTACTTTGCCGATCACAATGAGCCTTTCGAGGTTATCACCATCTTTCCTTGCAATGTGACCGAAGTATTCGAGGACTCTGCGTAGGCATTCAGAAGATAACCGCGAGGAAATCTTGAGCTCGTGTAATATAGAAACGTTGGTCCGAAATGCTGTCCAAGGAATGCGAAGCATCTTTCTCCAGCACCACATCTCAAAGGCGTCGATGCGTCTGCGGTCTGCAGCTTTCATCGTCCAGGTTTCAGCGCCATACGCAAATATTGAGAACACCAGGGACCGCACCAGTTTGGTCTTGGTCTTTTTCGAGATGTTGTGATCTCTCCTGACTTTCTGAAGTTGGGACATGGCACTTTTAGCCATGCCAATTCGTCTGCGCACTTCTCTCTCGCACGAACCGTTGTTGCTGATGTTGGAACCCAGGTAAATGAAATTGTCCACTATTTCTAGGTCTAACGCACCAGTGAGTTCCAACTTTCCAGATCGATCTACCACCATGACCTTCGTCTTGGATCTGTTTATGGAAAGTCCCATCTCTTCACTTGTCTTCTCTAAACGGTCAAGAAGTGTAACCATCTCCAGCTCACTCGCCGCAAGAAGAGTGGTGTCATCGGCGTAACGCAAGTTGGTGATTTTTACGCCACCAATAGTGACGCCCCCCTCCCAATTCTCGCAGGTTCGTCTCATAATGTACTCGCCGTATGCATTGAATAGAATAGGCGATACAATGCACCCTTGGCGTACTCCTTGGTTAAATTGGAAGGGTTTGGAGGTAATTTTATCCACTCTTACAACTCCCTGGCTTGAGTGATACAGGGTGCGTAGCAGAGCGATGAGATGATCTGGTACACCAAGGTCATGTAGCACTTTCCACAAACAGCTCCAGCTGACACAGTCGAAGGCTTTGCTATAGTCCACAAAACACATTATCATCGGCGTGTCGAACTCGTATGCCTTCTCAATGAGCTGCCTGACATTGAGGATCTGTTCTCGAGTTCCTTTGCCCTTCACGAATCCCGCTTGCTCCTGTGGAATCTGCCAATCCAGGTAGTATCGGATGCGATTGTTCAGGATGTGGAGCAAGACTTTGCTGGCATGTGAGATGAGGGACAATGTTCGGTAATTGCCGCAGACCTTGGTTGAACCTTTCTTGTGCAGCGGAAGAATCACGGATTCAGACCAGTCCCGCGGCCAGTCGCCGTGTTGCCATACGTGTGAGCAGATCTCAAAAAGTGTCGTTTCCCCGATGTCACCCATAGCTTTAAGCACCTCCGCTGTTATTTGGTCACTTCCTGGCGCCTTCATCTTCTTCAAGGATTGCAGAGCCTTTGCTATTTCCGAGCGAAGAATCATGGGTTCCAGAACTAGATCCTTCCAAACCGGTTCGACTGTGGATGATGAGCGGGGATCTCTGTACAATTTGTCACAGTAATCTCTCCATCTCTCGGTAACGCGATCAATCTCATGTAGCACTGTGCCGTCATCATCCTCTATAACCCATGATTTAGCTTTAAACTGCTTGGTCAGAACTCTAACTTTTCTGAAAAGGTCCGCAGTTTGTAACTTGTTGGAATGTCGCTCAATATCTCTGCAGATGCCCTCAATGAATTTGTTCTTATCGCGGCGACAACTAGCTTGGATGGCTCTGCTGAGCTCAGAGTGCTCGGCCCTTCTTTCGCGATTTTGCTGGTCCCTGCCTTTCAAGCCTTTCCTGCACTGAATGAGCTCCCACGAAGAATCGGAGATCCATGAAGATTTCCTCGGCTCTGGCTTTATCTTCCCAGCAACCTGATGTAGCGCATGGTTTATCTGGCATTTCAAGTGTTTCCACTGTGTATCAGCGTTAGCGTGTTTGTACGATGGGCAGCTCTTCATTTTAGCCTCTATGGTCTCTCGGAAGAAGGATTCTTGAGAGGGATCTAGCTTTCTAGGCTTGGGTGGCTGCCGCCTAGGTGCCTTTAACCGCAGTGAGAAGTTGGCGACGAGCAGGTTGTGATCGGAGCCGCACTCTGCGCCGGGAAATGTTTTTACGTTAGACATCGAGGATCTCCAGCGGGTGTCTAGAATTATGTAATCGATCTGATTTCTGTGTCTGTCGCCTGGGGATCTCCATGTATATAGGCGTCTTGGGTGATGCTGGAAGAACGTGTTCATTATACTGAGATTTCTGTTTATGCAGAACTCGATCAGTTTTTCACCCCGTTCATTTCTAATGCCGAGTCCAAATTTTCCAACCGTGCCTCTGATGTGATCATCGCCACGTGTACTACCGACTTTGGCGTTCCAATCACCAAGGATCATTTTAATTTCCCTGCCAGGAATAGAACTTAGAGTTTCCTCGAGTTTCCCGTAAAAGTCGTCAATTACGTCATCTTGTGCTTGCGCTGTTGGTGCATATACCTGTATGATATTCAGCACGCAAGGTTTGGTGTTCAGCTTCATTGACAGGATTCTGTCAGACACCGGGTTATAACCAAGGACGTATTTATTCATGTGTGGTGGCAAAATGATTCCAACCCCATTCCTACTCGAGTCCTTACCGCCCGAAAAGTACATGGTGTTCCTTTCTGCAGTCGTGAAGTGGCCGTTACCACGCAAGTGTGTTTCACTGATGCCCAGTATAGAGATGTTGTGTGCTGCCATTTCTCTTTCGACGATGGTTAGTTTACCCGCCATTAGCAGACCTCGGACGTTCCAAGCTCCAATGCGATGCTGGGCACGCATTGCGACCTTCTCGTTATTAGATGTTGTGGTACCGACAGTAGCATCTCTTCCTTCTGAGGCCTGTCGATTCGCCCCAGGGGAAGCTTCGGTCGCCAATTTCACACCAACCAGCCCGGACACTGGGTGGCGCCGATGGTTAGTCGGGTCGTCCAACAAACTCACTTTCTTAATTTCTGATGGCATAAGGGGGTTTTCTTGGGAAGATAAATGCGGTGGGTTCCCACGTCCTTCCGCTTCAGTCTTTTTGAGGATATTTAGGTCCTCACGGTCACTGGTTACCGCCCTGCTGACATTGAGTGCTCACAGGGATGTCGGGCTAGTTACCGCCGCCCGATTCTCGGCGTTGACTGTTTTACAGCATGGGTAGGTCTCCTCCACACCAACCCTCCTCCTTTTTCATTCGGGCTTGGGACCGACAACGGCGGGTTGGCATAGCGTTTCGAATTTAAAGTGTCGCTACCCTAATTCATTCTGAGGGTCATAAGGAAATGATAAGGCCAAAAACCTAGCTGCAAGAGAAAGAGAAAATTTGAAATGAAACCCTGTGTCAACCCGTCTGGCCAGCGTGGCGTAGTAGCCTAATTACTCTCTCCGTGTGGTGACGGATTTAGAAAACATTGTGTCACCATCACAATAAATATCCTTGGACATTTCACACAACGCCATCTCGTCCCAAGCTAAGCAACCTATTGCTTGTGTTATGGTAACGAGATGGATGATAAATTACTTATATACTTTTTTTTTTTTTTTGTAAATACATATATATTATAGATAGAAATGACACCCAGACTCCGAGCCAGTGCCTCTGGTTTAGACAAAGACACTTGCCCGACCCCGGAATCGAACCCGGGACCCGCTGATCCAAAGGCGGCACATCTAACCACTAGGCCAACGAGGCAGACAATTCATCCTAAGGGTGTCGTAAGAGTTGAAAATAGGAAATGACAAGCCGAAAACCTATCCGCAAGAGAAGGAAAACTTGATACTAAATCATGTGCTAACCCTAGGCCAGCGTGGCACAGTAGGCAAAATTACCTCCCATGTAGTTGGAGGAGGCCATAATTCGGCATGCAGCGGGGCGGGTCGCAAGGGAGGGAGCTCCGGCTGACCCGCGCGGCGGACGGAGGCAGGGGTGGAGGGGGGTTCGTGACGGTGCGGGCCCCTTCTGCCCTCGCCTAGCAGGCCGGTGGTAGTTCGGGGGAGCCGCCACCGACGAAAGCCTCGATGACTGAGGGCGTCCCAGTGTACCCCTCTCTGATAGTCGCTTGCCCGCGTTGCGGGCACCACGCCGGGGCGTCACAGTAGAATGCGTTTACGCGAACTTGTGGCGCCCCAAGCGCGCCGTGTGAGGGTATACCGCTGGGGTTTTAGTGGGTAAAACTCTTGGACGAGCCTTGTCGGAGTCCCACATAATGACCGACCTCTCCCCCGGGGGCGGTGGTATGCATAAAGCATTTCCCCAGCGAAAACAAAAAATAAAAAAGGCCTATTTCGGCATGCCCGGGATGCCCTCTCTGATAGTCATTTGCCCGCGTTGCGGGCACCACGCCGGGGCCTCACTGTGTGGGTATAACGCTGGGGTTTTAGTGGGTAGACGACTCTTGGGTAGACGACCCTTGTCGGAATCCCACATAATCACCGACATGTATGCATAAAGCATTTCCCCCGCGACAACAAAACAAAGGCCCAATTTGGCAGTGGGTAATTTATGGACTGAGAAGAAGAAGAATGAAAGGAGGCCCGACTCAGCAGTGAGTCATTTATGAGCCGACTGGTATAGCCTGTGTGGGAAATACTCCATTTAAAACGGTATGTGAGTAAATACAGTAGTGACGTGTGCAAAGTTAGATCGTCTCCACATCGTACGATTGCCCGACGCGGCTATTTGTGAAAGCATTAGGACAACGTGCGCCTGTATTTGCCATAGATTTTACCACGAATTACTCGGTTTACTTTCAGTTTAAGGCTTGTCACTTTGTGTGGTCCAAGAGTATTTAGTTACCTAATTGTGATCGAACTGATTTTCAATATGTTATAATTGAAATGAGCGCATTATTTTTGTATATCGTTCAAAAATCCTGATCCTCATATTCTATAGATAAAAAGTAAAACTAAGCATTTTTTTGTTTTATTTTAAATTAAATTTCAAATGAAGTGTTTCATATGAATCCAAGCAAATCAATCACTAATCACCGCCCACGACTTTGTGCGCGGTGTTTAGTGTCTTTGGGGTAGCATATTCATACTACCCCAAAGACACCCCGCCCCTTTCAACCACATTTTTCGCATTAAAATGCAGCTTTCTCAGAATCTAGACTACCGGTGTACCAAATTTTATTTAAATCGGTTCAGTAGTTTTGGCGTGAAAGCGCGACAGACAGACAGCCAAAGTTACTTTCACATTTATAGTATTAGTAAAGATTGTGACTGTTAGCCCATGACGCACAGATTAAAGAAAGGTAAAATACTTTATTTAAAATGTATTTTTTGTGAAATCGTGGCCTAATGCTGGTTTACTTATAATTAGTACAGATACAAATATAAATTAGAAGTTTGAAATGATAAGGAAAATGTATCGAGATGGAGGCAACATTGAGATAGGTAGTGTGGAACAAGATAATACTTATGTGTGTAATAAAAAACCTTTTTTTATAAATTTAGTAACGAGTAGAGCTTATGATAGTGTATTATTAATAAAAGTGAATTCATACTCACTGTCGTCTGTAGGTTTTCGATCGCGCCTGGGTCGTGGTGGCGCGTACAATGACTGTTCTACTCCGGATCCTCCTGATGCCAAAGACGAGTGACCACTGTCCCGAAAATCTCCCGTTTCAGCCCATACTGCAACAAATATTACACTTTCAAATACCATTGTTATTAATATTTTACTTGTTCATATAATATTTATATGAACTAATATTATACTTAGTACGGAGTTTCTTGCCGGCCCTTCTCTGAAGAGCAACATTCCGAACCGGTGGTAGTTTGAGTGTGAATGTGGGTAAACAGAAGGGTTATGAGGTTAAAATGTTAATAAAAAGTGTCAATGTAGATATGACGACCGATAGGAGTGTGTGGGGAGTACCATCTAGCGTGGAACACAGGCCGAAAGATAATTGATAATATAAAGTTATGATTTATAATGAGACGTGAATAAATAAAGTTCCTTTTAAGTTTGAGTGAGAAGAAAATTTTCCTACAGTGGCAAGTTGGGATGATAAAGATTTGGTGACGATGTATTTATTTTTACTTATTTAAAAAATATATTTATTATAAAAAATATCCGGAGCGTTTATAAATCATGTCATAAGTCATGAATATTATAGACAGTCACATCCTGATGATAATGAACCAAACCCATCGTTTACTTGTTGGGTTCAAAGTCCTGAATTTTGGAGTCAAACATTTAAAGTGACGTACGCATTATATATTTATACCAACAAATCCAAGAGTTTATTTTAGAACGGCAACTTTGTTAGCAAATGTCTAAATGTCTACAGATTGACAATGTTTATCCACATCATTTACTTAGTTATTCATGAAATAGGTAGGTATACAAACTCTTTGTTTATAGTTAAAAATATAACCTTTAAAAAGATCTAAAAGGCAATATAACATCACCAAATGTGTACGTGTTCCCATAAATTCAATTAAGTATACTAATAGCTGCGTTATTTAGTAAGGAAATCTTGACAAAGTAATGTATGCGATGAACGACGATGACGCCCCGTCGCTTGCAACGTAATTAAGTGTCCCAGAACACTTGTTAACAAATTACTCACTGGAGACGCGGTCGTATGAAAGGGCCTTTATTTATCGCGCCAAATGAGAGTATCGTATAAATATGGGTTTTTGAAGACTAAATTTATGAAATTATAGATTCGCACTTAAATTGAATGAATCAATTTAAGTGAATGAATCTGAAATTTTCAGAAAACTGATTACAATGGAAATCCTTGGGGGAGGCCTATGTCCAGCAGTGGACGTCTTTTGGCTGAAATGATGATGATGATGTTTTGTTATCTAGCTTACTTTTCATCTAAGGTGTGTTTTGAATCAGTCTAAGCTTTATTTTAACATCATTAGCACTGATTAATTCTGTGTTAACATTATTCTAAATATATGTAGTAGTTATAATGTATGTTTTCTTATTTGGAACGATATTATTGGTTATGCGGCGAGGCTAAGCCGGCCGATAATGATGGCAATATTACTACATTTTTAACGCGACCAAGGTAAAAAATGTTTAATGTATGTGAGCATATTTGCATATTTGGAAATATACATATATAATTTTTGTCGATGAAGAAAGCGGCCATCATACCGATGTCACATGTTTATAAAGTTAATTAATTTAGATTGCCTTACAATCCCTACAGTCATATACTGCGACGATGAAATAATTGAATTTCTAGAAGTGTTACGAAAATACTACGAGTACATAACATTTATTTTATATAAAACCAACTGATTTCACAATTCCCTGAAAGATGACCATTATTTTTTCCAACACTGAGGGAATCACTTTGTTTCCTATTGTTAATTTTCATTTGACTACATTTTTATTGATGTTTAATTTAAAGTCTTGACTATATGATCCCATTGTTTTGGGAAAAGTCACGAACAACAATTGATCGTTGCGAATGTTCTCTTTAATTACAATTTAAACGCGACCGCATTGTAATGCGGCACTTTATTTTAACATTGTTAACATTTTTTAAATTGAGGAAACGATTGTGGCAATTTCAGAATTTCATTAATTTGCCACTTCATTTATTGTAGTAACGCTATTTTTAGACTTGAAGAAGAAACCTATTTTTAATTTAGCTGTATCTTACTTAATATTATAAACGTGAAAGTTTGTAAGTATGGATGGATGGATGGATGGATGGATGGATGTTTGTTACTCTTTCACGTAAAAACTACTGAATGGATTTTAATGAAACTTTACAATAATATAGCTTATACATCAGAATAACACATAGGCTACAAGTTATAAAGATATTATGTGAATTACAACAATATAAACAAGTCGAATTCAAAATTTCTAATTGTCAAATTTTCGACCATATTAAACTATAGACAACATAACGTTTCGCTGTCAGTTGCGTTTTGTTAAAGTAGGTTTTATACGGACGGGATAAAAATCTCATGTTCAACTTTCATTTTGTTTTAAATATATATAATGCGGAACAAAGTTCGCCGGGTCAGCTAGTATTTTATATTTGTTCCGTAAGAACTCTGCCACAATATTTTTTTAAAAGATTTATTTTCAATTTGTCCCCATGGCAATTTCATGATTACACAAATTATTTTTATTATGGTCTTATTTCGTCAGGCCCCCTCCAATTACATGGAGGGTAATTAGCCTACTATGCCACGGTGGCCACACGGGTTGGCTTAAGGTTTGTGTCATGATTTCCTTCTCTTAGGACGACGTGATCTGCCTCTGATGTTCCATTAGTTGCCTCTTACGACACCCTCAGGACGAAATGGGGTGGTGATACTATGTACTATTCTAATTCCACCACCACACGTTTTGTCGGGCTAATCTATACTTATCTATACTTAATATATAAAGCTGCAGAGTTTGTTTGTTTGTGTGTTTGTTTGTTTGTTTGTTTGAACGCGCTAATCTCGGGAACTACTGGTCCGATTTCAAAAAATCTTTCAGTGTTAGATAGTCCATTTATCGAGGAAGGTTATAGGCTATATTTTATTTTCAAAAGAATTAGGGATCCGTATGAAAATTGCGATTTTGTAAACCAAGGTGTAAAATCGAAAACCTATTTATGCGTGCGCTGCAAAAACTATTGACAATAGAACAAAATGATGTACTACGGGTTTGTAGGGCTTATAAAGATCTACAAAAAAGTCCGCGAGAGCACATATCTAACTATCATAGTTTAGTCACAATAACCGATTTTAGTTTTATAAAAAATATGCACGGGTTCGGACCCCCCCGCGGGCGAAGCCGCGCACAAAAGCTAGTGGTGATGATAAACCCAAACCATTCTAATTAAAACTGTTATCATAATCTAGCTAAAACAAACGAGTCGGCAATACAAACGTAGTGCTCAGTTACAGACGAAGACGCGTTCAAACATATTTTCATGTTTGCTGCATTTGATAACAGTGATAACAGGGCACCTTCATTGTTTTATTGGGGGTTGTAAACCGTCTCTTGTATGGTCTCGTTAGACATCGTGAGTTGTGCTTGTACATTGAAAATTTATCATCATCATTATCCCAGCCCATATACAGGGTGCAACAAAACGCCTATAGCCATCCAAAGTGAGAGCATAACAAAAACAGTTTTTTTAGTTTTTAGTTTAGTTAGTATGATGGTGAATCGTTTTTGTGATCCATTTCATCAACTTTAATATGTATTTCATTGGAAATGAGCCGTCTATCTGTCGTGAATATTATCCCACAAGCTCCGTTATTTGTATACTGCAATGTTTCCTTGGGGTTCTACGCTCATTCCTGTAGTTACGGTATACTCGACTGCAATTTAAAGAAACAATATTGCTTAATTTTCCTGACCTGTTCCACACAATATCTACATCACCAACCCATTGCATCCTGAGGTTGTCGAAAGTGCTTACAAACAGAAATGACAAGGCCGATTACCTAGCCGCAAGAGATAGCAAACTTGAATCTCTGTGCCTACCCGTCTAGCCAGCGTGGCACAGACTCGTGGAGACACAGTCGGGATCCACGAGGCAGGCGGCCCGGGACGGTGCACCGGGGGGATGTTTAGTGGTTATGGGGACACCGTTCATATCACTGATTGTCGGACCAGAGTCCCACACGACACTGGCCTTTCAGGCCTGTGTGAATAGTCCAGAAAGGAGTTTACCCCCAACAAAAAAGGCTAATTAATAATAATAATAAATAAATATCCTTGGACATTTCCCACAACGCCATCTCGTCCCAAGCTAAGCAACTTAATGCTTGTGTTATGGTAACGAGATGGATGATAAACTACTTATATTCGTTCCAAACTAAGCAACATAATGCTTATGTTATGGTAACATAAGCATTAAGTTGGATGATAAACTACTTATATACATTTTTTTTGTAAATACATACATATTATAGATAGAAATGATACCCAGACTCCGAGCCAGTGCCTCTGGTTTAGACAAAGACACTTGCCCGACCCCGGAATCGAACCCGGGACCCGTTGATCCAAAGGCGGCACATGTAACCACTAGACCAACGAGGCAGTCAACTCCATGTAGGTTTCTGGAGGAGGCCTAACTCTATGGGTGGGTCATCTATGGGCTGAGTAGTAGTAATACTAGAAGTAGTAGTAGTAACACCCTAATAGTAGAGATCCGTCCATCATGTCACGTCATGTAAAATTTCCGTGTGATGACGGATTTAGAATACGTAGTGTCACCACCCCATTCCATCCTGAGGGTGTCGTAAGAGCTGACAAAAGGAATTACAAGGCTGAAAACCTAGCCGCAAGAAAAGAAAAACCTGATAAAAATCCCTGTGCCAACCCGACTGGCCAGCGTGGCACAAAAGGCTAATTAACCTCCATGTCTGGAGGAGGCCTGACACAGCAAGTAGTAAACACCCTATTATTAGACATTCGTCCAGTCATGTGAAATTTCCGTGTGGTGACGGATTTAGAATACGTAGTGTCACCACCCCATTCCATCCTGAGGGTGTCATAAGAGCCGTCTAAAGGAATTACAAGGAAAACCTAGCCGCAAAAGAAGGAAAACCTGATAAGAATCCCTGTGCCAACCCGACTGGCCAGCGTGGCACAAAAGGCTAATTAACCTCCATGTGTGGAGGAGGCCTGACTCAGCTGTGGGCTGAGTAGTAATAATAGTAGTAGTAGTAGACATTCGCCCAGTCATCATCATCATTATCATCATTACACAGTATAAAACAAAGTCGCTGTCGTCTGTCCGTCCCTATATAGGTATGCTTAAATCTTTATAACTACGCAACGGATTTTGAAGCTGTTTTTTAATAGATGGAGTGTTTCAAGAGGAAGGTTTATAATATATGTATAATACATGCATAATTGCACCCGGGCGAAGCCGGGCCGGGTCGCTAGTCGAGTTATAAATTTGGAGTATAAGTATAGAAATAATAACAAGGAATGTTGTATTTACGTAAAAGACAGATAGTTGCGTGTGTAAATATAGATAAGTGAGTATAATTTACGAGAGTATGCCTGCCCTGCACGTGCGACGGTTTGTGACTCAAAAGTGAATTACTACCCATCTAGATACTCATCTTAACACAGTGTGTAGCTATAGAAGGTGTAACAAAAAGAGAGCATGCTATTGAAACTATAGTTACCTATACAGAAGAAAGAAAAATGGTTTATTCGGCACAATTTTACCTTAAATCTATACTCTATACTCTATACAAATATACATACATATACATACATACATACAAATAAATAAAATTGGAGTGTCTGTTTGTAATAATAAAACAACCACTATTTACTAAATTCGTAAGCATGTATACACAGTACATAGACCAAAATAACATTTTTTTTAATTGTTGTCTCTCTGTCTGTCTGTCTGTTTGTTCCGGGTAATCTCTGGAACGGCTGGACCGATTTTGACGGGACTTTCACTGATAGGTAGCTGATGATATAAGGAGTAACTTAAGCACACTTTTTCTTTACTTGCTTCGCCCCGCGGGCTACGTCACTCCCGTGCGAAGCCGGGACGGGCCGCTAGTACTATCTATAATTACATAAAAAACCCAAATGTAAATTGCGCTGAAACGGCGCTGGTTCAGCATAAGCCAGACGGAGTGCCTGGCGCTGGTACATCATCATTACATACATATAATCACGCCTCTTTCCCGTAGGGGTAGGCAGAGACCACTTCGTTCCACTTGCTACGATCCTTACATACTTGTTTCGTTTCGCCCACTTTCATTATTCCCTTCATACATGCTCTTCGGTTTAGGGTACCTAAACTGACCTGGCATGTTTTCAAGTCGTCCCTGATTTGGCCTTGAAACGCCCGCCTAGGTCCAATCCTTCCAACACTTTCATTCACACTCGCCTTATACACTTTTTTCGTCAGTCGTTTTTCATTCATTCTCTCGACATGGCCAAACCATCTCAGCATACCTTTCTCATTTTTTGTCACTACATTACCCACCTCTGAGTCAGGCCTCCTCTAAATTCTTGGAGGTCTTACTGTGCCACACTGGCAAGACAGGGTTTGTATCAAGAATCATTTTCTTGCGGCTCTGCCCCTTGAATTCCCTTAGTTGACTCGCTCAGGTCTCAAGTGTGGGTTGGTGACGTTGTGTATTCTAAATCCGTCGGACAACAAAGAATAAGAACCCGTTTATTGCATAAATTAATTTCATATTTAATGTTAGTATTCAGTATTTTAATGTTTTTATCCAATTATTATTCTCTATAAAATATTTTAAGTAACTTCCTTATGAATATATGTAATAAGTAACATTCATCTAAACTTCCCAACGTAAAAAGATGTTACAAATATAAAATACAAATGTAAACCGAAATATTATAGGCACTGAAAACGAAAATAAACCTTAAAATGGATTTATGCGGTAACAAACATACAACCAAATTAAGAACTTCTTCTTTTTGGAATCGGTTAAAATAAATTTAATGTCCACGTTCCAACAATATCTTTCGTTTTAAAAACTGTAGCTAACCACAATTGTCTGTCACAACATGGCCACAAGAGTAAAAACTCAATGCACTAATTAAGCGTCCAATCTTAAACACGGCGTTATCGTGACCACCGTGGTAGAAGTCTGGTTAATACCATAATCCCGATAGTGAGAGACGGAAGCACTGTCGACCAAGTACCCGTTTCCGGCATCAAGATGTACCTAAAGCAGTCACTGATACGTTAGTCGACCACTAACGGTGGCCTACCGATATTGAAAAAATACGCGCTGTACTAGATCTAGTTGTTCAACTAGAATAGTTAATCTGGCATTTGCAAACGAGAGGGGGGTGAAAATTTTGTCTAAAAAATAAACAATTATTTTTGGAGTGGACCCCCCCCCTTAAAATTTAGGGGGTTGAAAAATGAGATGTGGTCCGGTTCTCAGACCTACCCAATATGCTCACAAAATTTCATGGGAATCGGTCAAGCCGTTTCGGAGGAGTATGGGAACGAACATTGTGACACGAGAATTTTATCTATAAGACTAACAGACCCGGCCAAGCGTTGCTGTGGCTAAGGTTTTTGTTTTATTACATTTAACATTAACATACATTAGTTTAACTTTTGACATAGCGCCATCTATTGAATACTTACTCAAATCAGTCAACAGATATCGCCAACTGTTAGATTCGTTTGGAGGTAACCATTGATATACAAAAAACCCTATATCAACGGAGCTAACTTATAATTGTGACTGTCAAATAGTAGACAACAAAATAATTTGCAATAAAATAATATCGCGAGTATAAATTGAGATGTAAGCTATCCTATCTTTCAAGTTGGATGAAACTGCACACGGTGCGCAAATTTAATTAAAATCGTATAAGTAGTTTAGGATTCCATCGCGTACATACAACGTGACACGTAATTTTTAAATATTAAGATATATAAACATACATAGCCACAAACAAGGCAATTCATAGATTCATAGAGTCAAAAACGACATTCAACGCGCCTTTGATTGACGATTTTGACCCATATGGTATCCTATTAATACAACAATGTCAGTTCGAGACGTATAGCACGTGCTTTTGACACCAGCTGCTGCTACTACTTCTATTTAGCCCATAAATGACCCGGAGCTGAGTCAGACCACCTCCAGTTACATGGAGGGTAATTAACCTACTGTGTCACGCTGGTCAGACAGGTTGGCACAAGGTTTCGTATCAAGTTTTCCTTCCCTTGTGGCTAGGTTATCGGCCTTGTCATTTCCCTTTGTCCGCTACTCTTACGGCCCCCTCGGGATGGAATGGAGTGGTGACACTATGTATTCTAACTCCGTCACCACACGGATATACGCAGTCACTCGAACTTATTTCTAGTCAGTGCAATCTGACTGTTGCCTAAAATACTAAAGAACTTATGATTATTTTTGTGATAATTCATGAATAGCGATTGGCTGCAGATATTGGGCTTTGTGAGGTGCACAGTAGCCGGTACCATATTCACATAACAATCTCCTTATCACAGCGATAGGTGGGTATGTAATCTAATCAAATGTACAAATGACCACCAAATGCTACCTATTGTCCCTAAAATATCGACTTACTATACATAAATACAGAGTTGATATGACAGAGGGGCATTAAATTACACTACGTATACTATATGTGATTAGTATGAATTCGAAACGGTACAAAAAAATACACGTGATTTTTCATGGGGGGTGGAGGGGGTAGTCTTAAACCTCACCAGGTATCACCAAGGGGGGGGGGGGTTAAAAAAACATCACGTGATTAATGGACAGCCCCTAAGGTTAATAAACGATGCGTTAGGCATAAACATCTGTTAGGAAAGGTACATCATGTTCAAATGAGGCAAAAATTTAAAAAATCATTTGCGGCTAAACTATTGCTCTAATTTAATTGATTTTTGGTACAGAGCCTAGAAAAGATACCTAGTATAGGCAGTTAAAAAAATGCCCCTATGTCGTATCAACCCTGTATGTACTACCTTTTCTACTATTCTCCTAAATTATATATTATAATAGGGAGGAGGCCCGACTCAGTACAGGGTTCTACTGAGTCGGACCTCCTCCCATTACATGAAGGGTAATTACACTGTCAAGCCGGCCAGACGAGATGGCACAGGGTTTCGTCACCAAGTAGATTGTGGTTTCGTTTCGCCAGCATGCTCCCCTGCTCCGCGACTCTGGCGAAATTGGGAGTATTCGTGTATACTGTGCCCTGCTTCGGACAGTCGAGGATCGCCGTCAGTTTTAGTGGGTGTCGTGACGGATTTAGAATACACAATGCCGCCAACCCATACCGACTTTAGGGTGTCGTAAGATGCGACTAAAAGAAAGCAAGAGGCATATCACTTAGCCCCAAGAGAAGGAAAACTTGATACAAACCCGTGCCAACACGTCTTGCCAGCGTGGCACAGTAGGCTAATTTCCCTCCATGAATTTGGAGAAGACCAGACCCAGTACGGCAGTACGCGCCTCGGAGTCCCAAGTCCAATCAGTTAGTAATGGTCTATTTTAGCTCTATTCAATTACCAGGTTTCCGGTCCTTCCGTGGGCTTAAGCGTCACCCTAGAGCCATTAAAAATATCGAACTGGATCCGTCAGACTCCTGAACCAACGAGCTGATTCAAAATATCACTCAAATTAATGGTGTGTAAGTTATAAATGGCCGCAGGATTAGGGCGCATCCATTTTATTCCTATTTTACCTACCGTAAAGAGGCTTCATTGAAAACGTACACAAATTCACGGGAGCATCAGCTAATTTCTCAAGCTCCGTCCCCTTCGCGCTTATTGATGTTGTATCTTGTCGTCTCACTCTAACAGGCGCTTCTCGGCGATTCATCATCATTTCACGGTATACTGAGTTTCTATTCAAATAGGAGATTGGTTGCTGTAGAGGAAAGCTCACTGTTTCGTACAGAAATTAATGTCACGCCTACCTGAATTTATTTGCTCCTAAATTGTGTGTGTTGCAATGATAGCTTTATTGGCACTGCATTGCAAAATCTTTTTATGACACTTCTTTCTATGTTTTTGTGAAAAAGTTTTTTGAAAAAGTGAAAAGTTGTCCATACATAATTTTACAAGATTTGCAAATGTTCCTTTACATATATTTTAATTTAACATATACAGGCTGCAACAAAAATGCTATATCCATATAGTAAGGATTGATAGTACTGATAAAGATACTCTCTGAAAAAATATTTTTAGAATAGGTTTTCTCGATTGAATTTGTGTGTTTACAGTATTAAATTCACGACGTTTCGATTGTATCGTGGCAGGCGTGGTCACGGGAGTCTCTCCAGTGACTACACTATTTTTCTTAAAAATTGGGTCACCAGCTGATAATGAAACTTCAATAACTAGAGAAATAAGCTATGAAACAGTAGTTAGAAGGCTTATTTTGTAGATAAAACTATGTGATTAAAAATCGTATCTTAAAAACGTCTGTTTCTCCATGGTTTCTCCTTTAAGATACCACTACTAATCCGCCCATAGTTGACCCGCTGTTGCGTCGGGCCTTCTCCAGTTTTATGAAGGGTAAATAGCCTACTGCGCCACCAAGCTGACCAGACGGGTTGGCACTGGGTTTCTTAATAAGTTTTCCCCTTTCTTGCGGCTAGGTTAAAGGCCTTCTTTTGTCACTACACCCTCTGGATGAAATGAGGTGGTGACACTATAGAGAGTTGATATGAAAGAGGGGCATTAAATTACACTACGTATACTATATGTGACTAGTATGAATTCGAAACGGTACAAAAAAATACACGTGATTTTTCATGGGGTGTGGAAGGGTAGTCTTAAACCTCACCAGGTATCACCAAGGGGGAGGGAGGGGTTAAAAAATGTTAAAAAAACATCACGTGATTAATGGACAGCTCCTAAGCATGGACGTATAAAAAAAGTCGGACAGAGTCTCGCTAACTAAAAACTGTGACTTCATAGTCGGCCAGCTCAGCTGTATGTACACGCTAGTACGCACACTTTCACACATTAGTCGGCCATTACGCGCGCAAACATGATGCATCGAGACGCAACATGCGGCGAAAAAATATAAATCATGTCTTGCGTGTTAAAATGGTGTAAAAACCGTAGTGACCGAAAGAAAAACAATCCAAGAATTACGTTTCATACGTAAATTAATAATTTAATCACTTATTTCCAGATTATAGACATTAAAATCAATTTGCATTTGCTAGAAAAAAATAATTAATTTTAAGTTCAGTGTTGCCAATATTCACGTGTGCAAATTAACCGAAATGTGGGCAATTTTTCGTTTATTATAAAAATCAATATATTATTAAGGTTAATTATAGGTATAATAGTTACTACTGGGTATATTATTTTATATTCCTTTTGCTAGATTTTCTAAGGAAAATGAAGTATCGAGAAATGATTGAATTCAAATAATTAGAAATTGTAATGGTGAATACGATTGGATTCCAAACAAATACAGTGTCATTTGCAGTATACATTTTGATGCGGATGACATAAATACAACTAAAGGAGGACTCCGGCGCCGGCGTGTTGTTACTTATGCAGTACCTCAAAAGGTATATTAGCAATCAACCAAGACATGGTTATTATAAAAAAAAAGTGAACCTATGCCGCTTACTTTTTCAAAATTATACAACATAAATATATCACAAAAAAAATTTTTGGTAATAAAAGCATATTTTTAAATTTAGAATAGTTTTCACCACTTCTCAAAATTAGAGGAAATTCAAGAACCAAGTTAGGCTTAAACATCTGTTAGGAAAGATACACCAAGTTCAAATGAGGCAAAAAATTAAAAAAATATTTGCGGCTAAACTGTTGTTTCAATATAATTGATTTTTGATACAGAGCCTGGAAATGATACCTAGTTTAAGCAGCAGGTAAAAAAATGCCCTTATGTCGTATCAACCCTGTATATTTTAAATCCGTCACCAAATGGACATACTCCCTTCGATATGCTCTTACTTCTGATGGCTGTTTTTGTTACACCCTGTATTAATGATAAATTAACGCCTACGCTTCTGTAGTACATCAAATTTTACATTAATCCATAAAAATACCTATTAATATCCCAATAACCTAAGTTTATTCATACAAAAGTAAATAGACAAGATTCGGTACCCGTAGGCCACTCAATTAGTATTCCAAATATCCGTCGACATATCGTACGTACATAAAATGTAAAAAGTGGACTGCTCGCGCGGCACGAACCGCGCATAACTTTCGCGCGTACTACTACCACCCTCGCAACTTCAGACTTAAAATAACAGGGGTAAGTGCCAAAGTTGTCCGCAAGTACTCACGCTGTACGTCTCGTACGCGGTTTCTATTTCACCCAAGCAATAACAGTCTTACCGCCTTCGTAAGTAGGTTCAAAATGATGAAGTCACGCCCGCCGGCGTGGAGTGCGGGACTTTGAGGCTTATGGTAATTGTAATAAAGCGGAGTGCAGCAGTTATGGGACGTGAGAGGTTCTAGACCAAATCCCAAGTAAGCTGTAACTTCCTTTTGGATTTTCGGAAGCCATTTATCAGTCTGATGCGAGCGTCTGGAAATTTTTCATGTTTCGTTATTGTTCGGAGGGGCATGACACGTACGCGTCGAGGATTCCACGCGTTTTGTTTATTGGCCACGTGTCTATCGGTCTCAAGGTCGTTCTCGTAACACTCTCCTATATTTACAGCGTCAGTTTTCATACAATTCACTCGCGTACAATTTATGCACGCCATAATTCATTCGAGTGTTAATTCTGCAGCATAAGATGCCTCGTAAAGCAAATAAATAAAGTAGTTAATTGTTCAGTATCACTACATAGTATAAAACGTAAAATCACTGTCGTCTGTCCGTCCCTATGTATGCTTAAATCTTCAAAACTCCGCAACGGATTTTGAAGCGGTTTTTTTTAATAGATGGAGTGATTCAAGAGGAAAGTTTATATGTCATAATTGCACCCGAGCGAAGCCGGGGCGGGCCGCTAGTGTATAATAAGAATGATATAATTTGTGGTGTTGTATAAATTAGTGTTTATGGTATGGCCGAGGAGCGCAGTACGTCCCTGGGCGCGCATTAGGGGCAAGATAAATCAGGC
Organism: Clostera curtula; assembly: GCA_905475355.2. Classification (NCBI taxonomy): domain Eukaryota; kingdom Metazoa; phylum Arthropoda; class Insecta; order Lepidoptera; family Notodontidae; genus Clostera; species Clostera curtula. The sequence continues at coordinate 15,132,080 of FR997800.1, read as the reverse complement.
TAACCCTTCCACCGCCACAAGCAAATTACCGACCACCTGAGACTTGTAAAAATGCCCCGCAAAATTATTGCTAGTCGCGACTCGCGGACTAAACTTAGGGGAGAGCAGTTGGTAGAATTAATACAACGAAACGTTCTTCCATAAGCACTTGGCCCATTACCGTTGTTTTATTGGATGGTTTTCATTTAAAGTTTTAATAAGAGCACAGGTGTTGTTCTTAGTGTTTTCCTTAATATTAATCAGTAATAATAGGGCAATTTCTATTTTAATTTGCTGTGATAAAGATTATTTTTAATCGACTTCAAAAAAGTAGCGGTATCTCTTATCGAAGATGTTCTTGTATGTTACTGCATACGTCTGTGATTTATTAACTGTATTGGAAAAATCTTTATTTTATCAGATTTAAATTATTGTATATAAATAGGTAATTTTTCACTTTTTAGATAGCTAATAGATATTATCAAACTTTTTTTATTTTAATAGCTATAGTGCGTATCTTAAGACGTCCTACATAATGATTTTATATTTATATTTTCACCTATTAAATAGTACAAATTTGACACTTGCACATCAAATAAATAATAATAATATTCCTTCATTTTCCAAAAACAAAGGCAAATTACTAATCAAGTGTAACTTACATAGTTACACTATTATAAACTTTGTTTATGGATCGCTGGAGCCTGTGGTAGGTAAAAAACCTGTATAACATCATTATGTGACTGCATATTATTATTTTAGTAGTAATGCACAGTAATGCTATTGTAATATTAGTGCAATGAACCTAATTGCGGTGGAGGGTTTAGAATAAATGGTTTCATCAACTTATGACATCTTGCAAAAGTCTAAAGAGTTGACCAAAGGGTAGCAAAACTAGCCATAGGAGAATGACAACTTGATCTGACACTGTATCAGCAGCGTGACACAGTTTCTCTATTGGACAGGGTCCTAATTGGATACACAGTTAGATTCAGTGAGTTATTTATATCCGAAAACAACGTTCATAATGATGATTTTTGTCTACAGTGTATCCTTTAGCAAAATTATCACATCACCTAACACATGTTTACCCAAGATCATTTTCCGACCCTAACCAGAACCCGGCGCGATACCAGCGAAGCATATTCTGCCATATTAAAAGAGATCTAAGGAAATGAGTTGGGGTACAAATTGCTCACCAAAAGACTATTCTGTGACCGTGAGGGCGAGAGGGTTAGAAGGCAATCACTGGCCCCATATGGACACACATTACTTTTCCTATTTGGTACAAAATCCGCTATGATGACAAGTGGAATGGGGTGTTGTGGTTTGATGGTATTTTGTTAAAGGGTAAACATAAGGCATGTTTGAGATCACCCAAGTGACCTATTCAATTATACAATGTCATTTATAATTGGGCTTGAAAATAATCCGTATTGGATTGTAGAAAGCAAACATGTACGCTCGTCAATTTAATGAGGTATGCTTACAATTGGAAGACTGATTAGTATTTTAGTGCTAGAAAAATATAATGATCATGGTAGATTGGGTAAAATACTACGCCGGTCAATGTGATTATTAAAAAAACAAATTGATAAAGAAACTTAGTCTTCGAATTTATTATTATCCCAACATTTATAAATAACCAACAGCAGAGCTGAGGTCTCCGTAAAATTAAAAAAAAGACTAATTAATTTATTATAGAGATTCGTAAGCAATTACTTCTCGAGCGGCCAGTCTGTTCGTTTAGTGAACTGGTACAATTTTCTTATGATATCCAATTGCATTTCTTAGTTTCTGTAGTTGCGCTAGCGTGAAATCGATAGTGGTAAGAATATATTGTCTAGGTCACGTATTTTGGACAAAATTGTCAGTTGTAATCATGTTGTGCTGACATTCATGCCAAAAAACAGGCCATAAAATATTTTTTTATTCGATATAGCGATAATGTTTCTTTAGCAAACATACTGCTAGCTATGATTACCTACTAATATATGTCCTGCTAACGAGTTTATGTGTGATGGATTTAGAATACATATATAGTGTCCCCACCCTATTCCAGCCTGTTGTAAGAGCCGATAAAAGGAAATGACAATACCGATAACCTAGCCGCAAGAGAAGGACAACTTGATACGAATCCCTGTGCTAACCCGTCTGGCCAGCGTGACGCACAGTAACTGGAGGAGGCCCGACTTATTTTAGCCGAATTATAATAGCTTTAAAAAAAATGTTACGTCTCGTTCTCCAATATCCAGACTAGAAATAGGCATACGCTAGTTACACCGTTCCACTAGCTACAAAAAGTACATGTTTATTTTGTAGGTCTCAGAATTCGCCTGTTCAACAAACCTGGAGCAGTTTTGGATGAGGCACCCAAGGTAATGACTATCTATCACAAAGTGCAGCATGGGTTTTCGGCCTTATAAATTCCTTCTGTCGGTTCTTACAACACCAGTGCAAAAAAGGGTGGCTACACTATGTTTTCTAAATACATCTATCATTGAACGCATTCTAAAACAAAATGGCGTTAATTTTGAATTTCACTGTATAAAACCCCAATGCAACATTAGTATAACAGACGATGACGCTCATATGATATATGACACGGGTTCACAACAATGGCGAATGACTCGCTTTATGAGACAGTCCCGGGGACCCTGCCTCGTAATTATAATATTATGACTTCACATTATCCCACAAATATCGTCAGCTCACACCCTCAGAGGTACCTTTTGTATTGGCGCGTTTTCAGCATAAAACCATTATTACTCCTCATTCTATAATAATAATAAAGTATTCTATAAAAATAAATGTTTGTAAGGAGTTCTCGCAATATAGGCTACATACCTACTTCATGCCGATGCTTCTTCTTTTTTTAAAAGAAAAATAACTGGCTGTGCCCCACCCAGTAGATTTTTTTCCCAAGCTATACTGCGTGCTGTGCGTGATATTTAAACATCAATGATGGAATCCATACGGGCAACTTAGGACCGGCTTGTCCGAGGGATGGGTGGATAGTCCTTTCTCCAGCAGTGGACTTGTTTGGACTACTAAACATGACAACATACAAACTATTTCTGTTATTGTACGTTGAGGGATTAAGCCACTAAATGAGTTACACTCATAGGGCATTTGTAGATGACAAGATTTTTTAATAACACAATGTTAGCAACATTGATTTTGGTCCGCCAGCGACGCCTAACTTCTTATGATAGTCAGAAAATCTAGCCGCATGAGTTAAATATGAAACAGTTAATTTGACTGCCTCGTTGGTCTAGTGGTTAGATGTGCCGCCTTTGGATCAACGGGTCCTGGGTTCAATTCCGGGGTCGGGCAAGTGTCTTTGTCTAAACCAGAGGCACTGGCTCGGAATCTGGGTGTCATTTCTATCTATAATATGTATGTATTTACCAACAAAAAAAATGTATATAAGTAGTTTATCATCCATCTCGTTACCATAACACAAGCATTAAGTTGCTTAACTTGGGACGAGATGGCGTTGTGTGAAATGTCCAAGGATATTATTATAGTTATTATGGAAAACACAACAGGTTTAGTTTGGGGGAGACATATTTAATATTGCTAATAATATAGACGGCTCTTAGAGAATATTGTCTAATAAAATGAATGAATGATTCTTAAAGAATGTGCTTTTATATTCGAGGGTTGAACACCATTTCTGCCACCCTCTAAACACACCGCGGCTATAATTTTGTAATCACCATAAAATCTGTATCACCACACTAATATATTTATGACGTTACCGCTCCCACTAATATTTATGCAAATTGAAAACGTACGAAATGACATCGTTTACGCTACCCTAATCCTCGTACAGTGGAAACCAACATCGACATATGGCACAGGCAATTCCTTATGGTATAAATTTCTACGTTATTTTCAATATGATTTGCAAATTGTAACTATTAATTTCGGGGTGTTTTATATTGTGATATTGACAAAGCTATTATACTGACAATGTACGTTGGCGTAATTATTTGCATAAATTGTTTGTCAAGCATTATAGAAAAAGTGTTTACTTGTATTTTAATTTTAAATAATACGTAGGTAGTACCTATATTTCACTATAGCATAGATATCATGTATGTTGTAATCAATGACTTTTACCAAACAGTTTATCTAGTTAACGTTTACCCCTAAACGCAATAAATTAGATACAAAACAATATTTTGTGTACTTTTATAGCAATAGTGTAGGGCGTCATTGTGTTTATGTTGACAAATAGTTCACGTCGCAATATTTGACCATCGCACCATTATGTTGCTATTTGTTCTAGACCTTTTGTTGTCGGGGCAGCCCACATTTCAGACAGCAATTTGTCATAAAATAAAAAGATTTATTGTCAGCCACCGATGTGTACAATTCTACGGTTACTCTTTTAACAACCGTTATTCTTCCCTTTTATGGCGTCAAATAAAATGAGTATAAACCGAAAGCAATATTAAACGAAGGATGAGGGCTTTCGGATACATATTATGTACCTGTCTGTGTAAAATTGGTATCTTTATGACGATAATATTCGCGATAACGCGCTGGAATATTTACACTTTCGTTTTTGGTGGATTTTTACACAGCTTTTCACAGGTCATTGGGAAATGCAACAAAATGTTTATGCTCACTTAATGTATATACAAAAACCCTACCTTGTTAATATTCAAGTGGTGACCTCTTACGACAGAACATGGAATCTTTATTGGCGCTTTGATTGTATTTTTTCTGTTTTCTTATTTTTGAGTTACTTTATTTCTGTATGTACGAGTATATTTGTAATTCTTTCTTGTGTGCGTTGCAATAATACATGTGCTTCTGTCTTTCTACATAAATCACATATAATGTTGACGTCGTTTAATATCATAAAACGTTATCATCATGGGGAAACATCTCGCAGATTAATCACGATATTAATTCTGAATTTATTGTGCGGGAGAAAGTTTGTTTAATATCAACTGATGTGTAAGCCAGTAGAGAATTGCAGTAGATTGGGGATATTTTATCAAATATCCAACAGTCATAATATGTGTCTATTATGTATTTTACATTAAACAAGATGACGCTACAATTTGTCAGATTCATAAATAATTTAATTAGACTATATTTTAAATTAAATAATCACAAGACCTTTTCATATTTTACATGAAAACCACATTTGCCAATCTAACGAGTGCTCGACAGTCAAATTATGTACGTATTACATCAAGTTTGCAAAAGAACAACACAACGGGACATCCTAAAGAGATAGGTTGACTTAGGAAAGACCATTAACAAATTTCTTCAGTTCAATAATATAATGCTGCAAGTCACTTCATAATGACGTCACCAGCGACTATTCTAATAAATGAGGAAGCCCGCTTAGAAGGTACGCGTCATCACTGGACCAAACGCGTACCACAGTGCCAGATGGACCAGCAAGGGTTGACCCTACATCTGTCAGCTACTATCAATCACTGGTACAATAAACATTGTTTGTTTGCACCGTCAACTTATTATTCGATATATCGGATGAACCCATGCTGAGATCTATCGTTACTTGACTTTTATCGATTTGAAATCGATTTCGGATTCCGGAAGGGTTAATTAATTTCAACCATATCCTCGTTATTTTGAAAGGACAATTAGTGTAAAAGTGAATAATAGTGATATTTTTATATTTTCTCTAAAATATACCTATGTTTAAACGAATAATTATATTGATGCGATTTCCATATAACTATTGTTTCGTCTAATAGTATTGTCCACATTTTATTAACATGATACACTGGATTTAAAATAAAAACCCTAAATCATACATTTATGGCTATAAATAATAATGCTATAAATAATAGCAACATTTAGTAGCCAGCAATTATTTATAGCCACATGTCATAAGTGTTTTGTTATCTAATAACTTAACATCAAAGTATATCAAATAGTATTCTTTCATCAATTTGAATGTCATAAAATTATTTGAACATAGTGTGTGTCGATAAATTACACAACGGTTTTAAGACATCAAGCTAGCGGCGCTGTTTTTTCGAAATAGTGTCAGTATCCATGAGGATTTCCCGCATAAAAAAGCAAAGTGGGGCGTGACTGCATTTTCTGAACGACAGATGTCGCGGCATCCGCCCTCCAGCGCAGATCTAGAAAAAATCCGTCAAGGAGGCGTGGTAGCAATAAATTTTGTCAAAATATGCTCGACACAAACACTTCCCAAAGCGCGCCCTATTAGAATAACAGTGTAAATCGGTACAATTTGTTAACAAGCGATCAGAATGGGTGTCACATGTCGCCGATATGCTCAAGCTCTTTAAATTTATTTAGTTTCTTCGGCTTTACTAATTGCCGTTGACTATGTTTAATAGCCCGTGCATGTGTCAGAATATTTGAAGGTGTTTCTCGATTAGTAATAAGTAGTTTAAGAGGCGTGAAATCGGTAGTAAAAACACAATGTTATAACCGAACGTGCACCGCCAGCTAAAATAAGTAAGTTTAGTGTGCGTGTTAGTTTAACTTGCATAGTTGAGCCAGTATTTCATACTTGTTTGTTCACCGTCGCCGCGTCGGTGGACGCACATGTATGTTAAACTAGCTCAACTATGCAAGCTAAACTAAACTAACTTATTTTATCTGGCGGTGGACGTTCGGCTTAATATGCGGTTGATGTAACGGGCGTCTAAAGGAAAGCAATGAAGATGCGGACAACTTAGCCGCAAGAGAAGGAAATCTTATTAATAACCCATTTGATGATACAGCCAGCATGAACCAGTACCTAGGCTAATGTTCTTTTACTAACTTGGAGGAGGCCTGATATAGCAGAGGGTCGTTTATGGGCAGAGATCATGAATAAAATTTAAGGGGGTTGAACAAGGTGAGCTTTGAATAAAAAAAAAAAATTTAAAGAATTTTAAAATTAGAAAATGCCTTCTGTATGTTACAAGTGTGTAGTTTATTATCTATACACACTGAGTGACGCAAGATTAAATAATACTTTCTTGAGGGCCGTAAATAATATTTTACCGTAGTCCTGGTTTAAAATAGTAAATTTACTACTTACAAATTAAATTCGAATATCTCATACGGATAGATTTAGAATTGTTTCATAGTTGAGTGTCTGTGAAGATCCTTTCAAAGATCCAAAGGACCGGCCTTTGTGGAGATCCTTGGAGGAGGCCTATGCCCAGCAGTGGATGTCTTTTGGCTGAAATGATGATGGTGATGATGATGATGATGATGTGTGTTACACTGATTACTTAATGTTAATAAGTCACGTAATCAATTAGCGGAAAAATCTCTTGCGGACTTTTAAAAAGTATAATGTCATATATATTTTTTTAATATATTATGTCAGGAGTCATACCTTCACCAAAACAAATAATTTCCAACGACACGTATAAAGTTTTTATTTCTAAACAAATTATTACAAAAACTTGCAATTTATTGCCCGGCACATCAAAGCCAAGTGACAACGGGCCCCAGTGTCGTGTGTCACAGGGGACAGGATTTTTTTTTTAATAAAAAAAATACTTTATGTTCTCGCGCCAATGTTGCGTGGGGACCAGACAGTGTGGCACCGCCTTTTTTATATTAGTACCCCAAAATTGCGTTTGAATTTAAAACTTATTTTGCATCCATGCCTTGTTGGTCTAGTGGTTGGATGCGCAGCTTTTGGATCATCGGGTCCCGGGTTCGATTCCGGGGCCGGGCAAGTGTCTTTGTGTAAACCGAGGGAATTGAATTTCAAGTTTGTAAGCTGCCCATGCCATACAGGTTTTAAAAAAAGACTACCCTGCGGACGGTAACAGACCAATTTATTTATTTATTCTTTATGCAACAGTAAGTTGAACATAGGCGGACAGAAATGCCATATGCATTCTATCATGTCAACTTTTGGGCGATGCAGAGACAATTTTGGTACTCGTAGTATTTTTCAGTACCGTAATTAATTTAAAAAGCATTGAAAAAAGAACTGTTATTTTGCAAATATGGGCATTAAACATACAATTTCAAATAAAGAATGTCGTCGAGTAGACTAGTTTCCATAATTTTATGAATCTTAATCTAGTCGGTTGCGTACGCGCGGTCAGATTTGGGTACATTCAGATAAAGTCAGTAATTTGGGGTCGACACGAACATACAAATATTTGTTCAGGCCCGCGGCCTCACACCTCAGACAACCTACTTGACTAAAATGCAGCTCCGGACACCTCATAAAACCGTGACGCTTTATGGCCATCAAATAAAATAAATCTACAAACGTTTTTTATAAAGTTCCGAGGCATAAATTTGAGCATAATCTAGATGTCACGTGTATCTATTTTAGGGATGGTGGACAGATTACAAGTAAATAAAAATGGTTTTTTTTTTTAATTTTAAACTCCGGCTTAAAGTGGGATGTTATACTTTTGACATGTCTGTGAGTCAGACTCTGGCAATGTAGTTGACGACTGAACTGATTTTGATATTTATTTTGATACTTAGACTTACTCTATCGGCTCTCACAATTTTGTTCTTAATAGGTATTATTATTAAGTAAACGAGATAAGTTGCATAAAACTATTTTTATTCTTACCAGCTCTTCTCTGCGTTGCTGCATTCGGAACCGGTAGTAAATGGTAAATTTGAATTATAAATCATCATCATCCTCATTTTAACCCATAAATGACCCATTTCTGAGTCAGGCCTCATCAAAGGTCAAAATTGGCCTAATGTGCCACGCTGGCAAGTCAGGTTGGCACAGTCAGATCCGTCGGAGCCATACCGGCTTAGGGACACCCATGCCGGGCGGGCCAAGGCCCCAAGCGCAGGGTCGCGTAGCATGCTCCCTATTGGGGAGTGAAACCCGTGGTCCTGTTTTGGGCAGTTGAGGGACACCGTTGGTTTTAGTGGGTAGGTTGGGGTGCAACAACCATATTTCGCCCCGGAGTCCCACATAACCCGGCTGGCGTGTAGCGGTTATCCATGAGGATTTCCAACATAAACAAGGTGTTGCTTAACCTGCAGATCGATTTTGTTACGCACTGGCACGTAGGCCCATCAATACGATTTGCTTTCCTCTTTCGATTCGACTCCAGTCTATTAGTGTAATCTTTACAGCTGTTAGTTTAACTATACAATCGATTAATAGTACTGGAGAGAGGCATAATCGATTAAAACAAAATATTCTTAGTCAAGTAAGTAACTCGGTGGGAAGTTAGCCAAACAAAGAATTTGGAAGCTTTGAGCTCACATATAATCGAGCATTTACGACTTTGAGGATTATAAGTTGCCATTTCCGAGATTTTCTTTGGTTTTCTAAACATTTTAGTCGTCGTCGTTTCAGCCTGTAAATACTAGTGAGTCGGGCCTCCTCCAAATTAATAATAATAATAATTTATTAAAAAGAAAAGAAAAACACATATACAGTGAGGATAGCTTATACAGTCAGGTTGTTAGTTATGGAAGGGTGGGCGGACTCGTTCTAACTAAGCCACAGCTTGTAAAATAGACACGAGGAGACCCATTCTTCCATCATTATAGTAATATCACTCAAAGTATTAAAATAAGTAATGCGGGAAAAACAAAAATATTTTTTAGTTAGCTAGGTGGTAATAAACAAATGACTTAAATTAAAAAAATATAAACGAAGTAGTCATTTGAGATGAAGTGTATGTTGTGTTGTATTATTATAATTAATAGAGGGCAATGAGTCTACTGTGCCACGCTAGTCAGACAGGTTGGCACAGGATTTGTATCAAGTTTTCCTTCTCTTGGGGCTAGGTGATATGCCTCTTGCGTTCCTTTAGTCGGCTCTTACGACACCCTCAGGATGATATAGGTTGGTGACATTTTGGTAGGTCAATTTAAAATGTCGCCTAGCCGTTGTCCCACTAGTTGGTCACGACATGCAGATGGAAATCGCTCCAAGGTCCAATGACAGATTTGTGTGAGCAAAACTCGCGCAAGAGTGTTATAGAGCCAAACATAAGCAACATCTAGTCAATAATAGTAACCTTCCTATGACCCTACCGACTGCACACTAGCAACGACAGCTGATCACAAGCATGACACATCTGAAAGCAATATATAGCAGCCAACTACTTAGCTATACTGCAGACAAGAGCACAACCCGCCACACTCTTAAACGTGACTCTTAAAGTTGATATGTACACAAAGCATGACAACTCAACTCGACAGACAGACACGACAAACTTATAACATTCCTTATAACTTACAATAAAGTAGATGAAGACGCTCTCAATTTGCTCAGCTATCAAATAAAATAACGAATGAAATCTACCCATCCTTCGTGTAGTTATAATGCCACAGATTCATCAAACTTATAACACTTCTTTACGACGCGGGCTAAAATAATTGTGACCCAATATTTGAATATCGAAAAAAAAATACCCCACATAATTAATTCTGCTCATTTTTTTCGTCGGAAAAATAATGAGATTTCTGGTACCGATTTAGCGTTGGCTGAGGTGAAAAAAGCATCGAGCAGCGACAAAATCAACGAACGGGGAGGCTTTGGGAAGATTCCGCAAAACCTGATCAATTTAAAATTAAAGCCACGAAACGTGTTTTTCGCGTATTTTATAAAATTCTCGGGATATGAGAACAATCTTCGAGGATCAGCCGAGGGAGGCCAAGCTCATACGCAAGCCTGATGAGATTTTTTTGCAGCAATTTTTGCCTGATATTCAAAGAGTTCGATAAAAGAACTCATTTTGTGTGTGCAAGCTTCACTAACTTATATAAAGACAGTAAGACAATGTAGGTACGATTCTTTACAGGCGATATTTGCTTGCACCAAGACAGTATACAGTTTATTTGATTCCAAACGACATAGAATAGATATCGCATTGATCTTCTTTTTCTAATAACATAATAAGCTTTCATCCACGGATTGAAAATAAGTGTACTACGAACTACTGCTAAGCACATAGATGAGCCACTGCTGAGTCGAGCCTCCTCCAGTTAAATGGAGGGCAATTAGCCTACTGTGCCATGCTGGCCCAATGGGTTGGCACATGTTAACCATTTTAATTGCCTGGTATTTTAAATTAGAATGTTAACGGTTTAAATGGTCTTTTTTATGGAATTTTGTCGAGATGTTCTGTAATAGGTACTCCGTAGTGTCACCACCCCATTCCATCCTGAGGGTGTCGTAAGAGCCGACAAAAGAAAATGACAAGGCCGAAAACCTATCCACAAGAGTAGGAAAACTTGAAACCAATCCCTGTACCACCCGTCTGGCCGTTGTGGCACTGTATGCTGATTACCCTCCCTGTAATGGGAGGGAGCCCGCCTCAGCAGTCGGTCATTTATGGGCTTACTAGTAGTAGTAATACCGACGTTTATAATAATTCCGTAGACAAAAAAAATATCGATAAAAATCGAATAACTTATGATGACAGCAATCGCTTAATGAACTTATTCACAATAGAGTTTTAATATTATAATGCACACAGTAGCATTTTAATCCCCCATTTAAATTCAATAGCAAAGCTGCAAGTGCAAGCCTAATCATCGCAATATAATGCTCCACCGGCTACAAAGGGTCGCTTTTTTGAGGTGCGAAGGAGAAAAAAACATTTCCTCGCGTAAAAAGCAAGTGATGCGGGAAAGAGATAGAGCGCGATTTATCCGAATTGACTCTATATGATTGGCTTTGTTGCCCTTTTTTGTCCGGCGGTGATGGATTACAAATCGTTTCTTTTATGCTGGCTTCACGTGCAGTCTTTGGCTCTTTTTTGTTTGTTTATAAAAATGTTTACGAGTCATGTCAATAGTCATTAAAAAAAACAATTTCTAATTTATCTAAGGTTAATGGTTTAGTTTTACTTATACTACTAATATCTCGAAGTCATATATTTTAGTCAAAATCAAAATCAAAATCATCATCAGCCCATTCTAGACAATGCTGGATATAGGCTTCCCCTAAGGACCACCATAGCGCCCTGTCTTCAGCTTGACACATCCAGCTGCTCCCTGCAATCTTTCGCATCGTTGGTCTAGTGGTTAGATGTGCCGCCTTTGGATCAACGGGTCCCGGGTTCGATTCCGGGGTCGGGCAAGTGTCTTTGTCTAAACCAGAGGCACTGGCTCGGAGTCTGGGTGTCATTTCTATCTATAATAAGTATGTATTTACAAAAAAAAAACGCTTGGGACGAGATGGCGTTGTGTGAAATGTCCAAGGATATTTATTTATCTAACAGACGGTTTTCCTACACGACGCTTTCCGACTCCAGCGGTTTTCAGTTCTTGTACAGATAAGACCAGCCCACTTTTATCAATATTTTTTATTACAATTTTTATTAATATTTTAGTAAGACAACAACTACAAAATTCTCAGATCAGGTCCTTACATATAAATTGGCTTTAGTATTAATGCCTTTTTATAATAAGATTCACCATTCAGCTGCAGAAAATTCTAGACTACAATGTCTAGACCGCAAATTGAAAATTGAAACGACATTTTTTGCTTCGTTTGTCTTTATATTTCTAACTCTACTTAAAATCAAAATCAAACTCATTTAATCAAGTTGGCTCATTAGAGCTCTTTTGACAGGTCAAATAAAAATTAAAATTTAAAATTTACCATTTAAAATTAATTATTTACCATCTACCACCGGTTCGGAATGCACCTCTAAAGAGAAGAGCCGGCAAGAAGCTCTGTAGTTGCTCTTTTTAGATCGCCATTTGGGTACAAGACTGGTTATAAGACAGATTTGTGAGAGCAAACTTACGCAATAGTTCCAAAGGTAGTTAATAGCAGGTATCAACCAACGCTCTTATACTACTACTACTGAGTCCATAAAGACACACTGCTGAGTCGGGCCTCCTCCCAACACAGGGAGGGTAATTAGCCTACCCCACGCTGGCCAGACGGGTTGGCACAAGATTTTGTTTCAAGTTTTCCTTCTCTTGCGGCTAGGTTTTCGAACTTGTGGCTTTTGGCATTGCCTTTTGTCGGCTCTTACGACACCCTCAGTATGAAATGAGGTGGTGACACTATCTGTTCTAAATCCGTCACCACACGGACAACGCTCTCGGACACCAAGCTAAATTGAGTGTAATATTTTCGAGTATGTATTGTATTTATGACTTATTTTTTAATCAAAAGCAACAAAGTGTAGAGCGGTTTTTGCCAGTTCAAATAAAATATTCCAAAGTAGAGCCACTTGCCGTATCGCACCATCTCGGTCCCTCAGGGCATGACTAATTGCGTAACTAAATATGTAGGGGGCGCGTAATCCGATATTGATGTGTTTGTAAAAACTATCCGATTAGCTCATCTCGCTACATCTTGCTTAGGATCTCGATAGTATGGTTTAGACTATGTAATCGATTTTAAATTCTCATTAGAATAGAAAAAAATATTTACAAAATGGAATTTATGTTATAATCACTTTTTTGTAAATCTGTAAAAGTAATCGATTTTATTAAATCGATTCCATTATTAACGAACCGATATCGAGTTGTTTCTGGTTTTCATATTTTTTGACATTGGATTTGACTTATAAGTGTGGCTTTTATTTATATCTTACGCAATATACATAATATATAAAAATAACGGGTCTTTTTTTATTCCATATGAGACTATATTTTTTATATTGATTTGAATGATTTCTTTATTTTATTAGTTACATAGGACTGACATTTTAATAAAATACCACCATTAACTAAATCTGTAATATCATGATAATTTTTTTATCAAAGAGGGAAGCAAACGTAAGTAATTGTTCACTCCCGCCCATGTACACCTACATCACCAGAAGCCCTACAGATGCGTTGCGGGCTTTTTAAAAATAAATTTGTTCCGGGTCTGGATGTTTTCTACCTTATGTATGAATTTCCAAAAAAAATAATGTATATAAGTAGTTTATCATCCATCTCGTTACCATAACACAAGCATTAAGTTGCTTAGCTTGGGACGAGATGGCGTTGTGTGAAATGTCCAAGGATATTTATTTATTTATATCATGCATCTCTTGATCTCTCTGGCGGGCGACCTTACTCACGCGCAACACAACACCAGCAAAGGATGGTGTTATTTTTCTGCGGTTTTCTGTAAGGTTCGATCGGGTGTAGCTACTATCAGTCTGTGTGTAATTCAGGTTCTCGACACAATTAGATGTTACTAAAGGGCTCCGTCAGTTCAGAAATAGCTTGATAAAAAAGAACATCACCAAACTTGCCCGATCAAGTGCAAATCCTTAAAATTTAGTACGATAGAAAAAAATAAACGATCAAGTTCATAAAAAAAACTTGCGCCATATTGGAGTGATGTGTCCAACTATGACAAAAGAATAAAATTGCACATCATGATTGTCGAGGTGAATAATCCCTAATTGGTACACAAAGCATAGCCCACATCTCGTCACGGTAGGAACTGCCTGATCGAGTGTGACGCACCCATCATAAATAAAGTTATCAGACGGTTGCGCACGTGCGTTGCAAGTTTTGACGACAACCGTATATTTTTGAACTTGTCTATAATTTGGTGTTGACTACAACATATTCGATTTAAATAATTTGTAAACCGATTTTGAATCCGAGTTCTGAACTCCGAATCGAGATTGTCAGCAATATAATAATAACTAATTTAATTATACAATATACAGCGAAAGGTTGCGGGCAGCAGCTGGGTGCGCCAAGCTGAAGACAAGCACAATGGCGCTCTTTATGGTCCTATCTCCAGCAGTGGACTAGAATGGGCTGATGATACAAAATAACTTTCTTCAATGTTTACATAAAAAATCACAACCGTATGTTTCTATCCGCAAATCTTATAGATTAATTTGGATTAACGTCAAATCCTTACAAAAGCAAAATACCGTTCCTATAGTCCGCAGTTCTTATGGCATTGAAGATTGACATCAAAATGAGTCACAATTTCATTTGCAAGCAATACTAGTCCTAGTACAGTACAAAAACCACTTACGTTTGAGCTTCTCCAACGGCTCGTGATGCAAGGGCGGAGCGTGGTGCAGCGGAGTGTGTTGAGGCTCATGATGCAATGGAGCCATCAAGCTGGATATTGCCGAGCCCACGGACGCAGCCACTGACTCATGCAAGTGGCTGCCCCCGTGCAACTCTAACTCCGACAAACAGAGTCCGTTCTCGCTTAGCGGCTCCATTCCGGCCGCCAGCGCCTCTTTGTACACCCGGAGATGAATGATGATGTCTTGCTGTCACGGAGGTGGAAAAGTGCTCGCTGTTGCGGTGTCGTGTTTGTGGGCTTAACGCGCTATTGCATTCTTGTCAAACCTGCAAGGAAAGAAAACGGTTATCTATCAACGTATTTGCCGACATCGGCCCACATCGGTAGACACTCTATTTTTTTCTAGTAATATAAACATGTTTAAGTAAGCTCTCTGTGCAAGCGTTGATTTAGCTATTAGGTCCACGTTCAAAAATCTAAGATAACTGATAGATATTAACAAAATTCGTAAGTCAAAGATGCGTGTGGTAACAGATGTAGAAAACATGGTGTCACCACCCCATTCCATCCTGAGGGTGTCGTAAGAGCCGAAAATAGGAAATGATAAGAAAACTTATTACGAAACCCTTTCCAACCCGTCTGGCGTGCATGACACAGTAGGCTAATTACCCTATATGTTATTGGAGGAGGCCCGACTGCGCAATGGGTCATGTATGGGCTTATTTAAGATCTTACAAAATCTTCTTTTACGAGTACAAACGCGAGCCTCCAAAACTCTACCAAGAAGCTTTCCCACCAAAAACTTCCTAAAAGACCAATGAAAACATCAGCATGAGGATGATTTAAAGCCAGTACACAGCGATGTTTGAGCAGTAAAAAATAAGCGCCATAAAGCGGCCTGACGGAGATATATCACTTTACTACTTTCATATTTCAAATGGCGTTGTCAGTGGACGGGCATTGGTGTTTCAGTGTGCACATAAAATCTGCCATAATGGCCACAAGAGGAAAAAGTGCGGGAAAGGGCATACAAAAGTGATTTATAGCTTTAATTGCTTTTTGCACGTAGACACTAGTGCCATCTGGATTACGCTGACGGGAATTCGATATTCGAAAAAGAGAAACGTGTTGACACGGTGCCAATTTTAAAGTAGAATAGATTTTAGTTTTTTATTGATGCACATCATCATTTATTAATTCATAACGGGGATTCGATAATTGAAAATGCTTCGAAACTTAAACTTCGGAAAAATTACTACTAATTATTTTGTCTATGCCACAAGACAGTTATTAGATCGATAGATATATTCTATATTGTACAAAAGAAATAAAAACAAAACACAATAATTTAAACAACAATTTGTACAAGGGGCGGTCTTATTACTAAATGCGTTTTCTTACAGTTTCAGTAAAGATAATTTAACCCAGTTTTAATATTAGTTCTAATACATATTAACAGATTCAATGATTCAGTTATGATATAGCGCAGAAGAATTTTTCTAATTGCATAAATTTAGTGTTAACATCAGAAATAACCGAAACTGGTTACGGATAGTACCTATACGTGATTAGTCCTTACTGTTGTATTGTGGTCAGTTTATCGCAGAGCCTATTATTACAAAATATTTATAAAAATACTTTTTAAACCTAAGAGGTACGCAGACAAAAATAAGCTAATTCTGAATAAAAATCCTTTGGCAAACGTGGCAAAATTACTTCCACGTCTATCTCAAGTCTAAGATGACTCGACTGCGCATTAGAACATAAATGAGCTGAGGTGATGATGAACAACAAATACAAAGATAACGAAATTCAAAAAGAGCCAAATTCATTAGGTTCTATAAAGATAAAATGTTATACGCATAATGAACACGAAACGTCACACGCTGATCATTGATCACACAAAACAATATCAATCTTGGCTCCGTGGTGAGTAATTGGGTGAAGCCAAAGGCAGCAATCGAGCCGCTTGAGCCACTCTCATCCCTTTAAACCGATGCAAAGCCTTTTTTAAGCCGAAAGATTTAAGTTGGCGAAAGTGCCTCGCTCTATTAAAACGTCATTTTGTTTGAATAACACTTCGATTCGGGTATTTCGATATCGGGCACGGCGTACGAGGACCTAGTTTCAATTGTTGGACGAGTATTACCGGTATAGTACAGGCTACAGGGTCCTACAATGTGGCTGTATTCAACACTAACAAAAGGATCGGGCGTAGAATATCTACGCTGATACAAACAGACTGATACTAATACCGTGTCCAGAATATGAGAGTACATAATATGTTTTTTTTCTTACATCAGTTATAGGAAAAATATGACAAAAAGACATAAGTAATGGGTCATAGAAACTAAGGTTTTAGGATATAATATCTAGGCAGTGAACTTAAGTAGAAATTGACAGGGCACATAGCTCGCAGGATTGATGCCCGATCGGGCAGAAAAGTCCTCGAATCGACCGCCTTCCGGAAAGCGCAGTGCTGGTAGGCCTCCCGCGGTGGACCGACGACCTGGTTAAGGTCGCCGAAAAGCAATGGATGCGTGTGGCTCAGGACCTGCCTTCGTGGGGGAGCAGTTGAGGTCTTTTGGCTGAAATTATAGATAACTAATAATCGAAATAAAAAGACAGTCGATCGTTTAACAAATCTTAAAACTTCTTTTTGACAACGATGTCTTATGTTTTTGCGATTATTACACATTGAAATTAAACACTTTTTGACTGCGTGCACAGGGAAAATAAAACACAATTAATGACGGAAGATTTAACAGTTTCTTTGTACTTTTGGAGACCACCGTCATCTAGTCTCTCACGTGCCCACGACTGCTGCAAAGTATTCGAAACGCCGGAAATTAAATCAAGTAATATACACACGACAAACCCGAAAAAAATTGTTTAATTTCTTAAAAAAAAATTCACAATCGTAAACGTTATTTTAATCTGTAATCCGACATTGTTTGGGAAATTTGCATTATAGGAAAAAACAGCCAGCTTACATCTATCTAGATGCCGAGTAAAACCTAATACCTATAAATAATGTTTAACACCAACACAACGACTGCCTCGTTGATCTAGTGGTTAGATGTGCCGCCTTTGGATCAACGGGTCCCGGGTTCGATTCCCGGGTCGGGCAAGTGTCTTTGTCTAAACCAGAGACACTGGCTCGGAGTCTGGGTGTCATTTCTATCTATTATATGTATGTATTTACAAAAAAAATGTATATACTCGTAAGTAGTTTATCATCCATCTCGTTACCATAACACAAGCATTAAGTTGCTTAGCTTGGGACGAGATGGCGTTGTGTGAAATATCCAAGGATATTTATATTATTATATTATAAATAATGTTTTAAAAACGTAAACTTCATTGCTTCGATATTTGAATTTCAAAATGGAGGCTAACTTTATACCCATTTCCCCGCCGAACACACCAAAAAGGCTAATCCAACATGTTGCCGTATCACAATAGCCTTAATAATCGTGTAATGCGTTGAAAACACATGTAGCACGTCGAGATAGCGAGCCACATCGGCAAATATTTGATTCATTCTGTTTGTGCCCTATCTAGCCGATAACGGCGTGTTATGGCATTGTCAATGAACAGATAATATCACATCTGTAGGACTTGAGGAAATAGCGATCGACAGATTTGATAAAATATTACGGTTAACACAACGTTGCTGTTAATGAAAAAAACCGTCATCACATGTACAAATACTACACGTCTGACATATTTGAAGATCTTGCTGGATGGAAATTCCAAACGTGTAGTTCTACATATATTTCCGACGCATTGTACATTTGCCATCCCATTCCAACCTGAGGGTGTCGCGAGGTACGGGCCGACGAAAGATGAAAGTCAAGAAGAATGACAAGGCCGATAATCTAACAACAAGAGAAGGAGAATTGGATACGAAACCCTGTGCCAACCCGTCTGGCCAGCGTGGTTCAGTAGGCATAATACCCTCCACGTAAATGGGCGAGGCCTGATTCAGCAGTGGGTCATCTATCAACTACCTATATTATTTAATGCAATACCGTGTTCCCTATATAATTTAATGCTACACTTCACATCGATTTAACCACTTTTCTAAACCACGAAATGAAAAAGGTTAGTTTCGGTATTGTTTTAAATTCTATTTCTAAAAAAGTAATGTAGTGTTATAGTAAGTAGGTAATTGTAATGTCCTACTGAAATACGAGCTTACCTTATTACTGACTCCAGATAGAGGTGTGAATATGGTTATCCTTTTAGCTAAACCTTTTTAGCTGTTTTATACTTTACATAAGTAGAATGCGTGTTAACGCATTGTTTAAAAGTATTAGTAACTACATGTATTAGTCACAATTCATAAATTCACCACTATATTTAAACTACCACCTTGTGTAATATCAGTATTATCACTTGATCAAACAAAATAAAAGTTAGAATAAAAAAGTTCAATGTAAACACTGCGATTTTAGAACACCTAGCCCCAAGAGAAGATAAACTTGGTACAAACCACGTGCCAACCCGTCTTGGCAGCGTGGCACTGTAGGCTTATTTCCCTCCAAGAATTTGGCGGAGGCCCGACTTAATAGTGGGTCAATATGTCCTGAAACGACAAACCACTGCCATGAAAACAAAAATAGATTCACACTAAAATATCTTATATGTTATGAAAATGTTTAAGATAATCAACGGACAATTAACTACACGGCTCCCTAATGAAGTTAATATAAATAGTTAAACATAAAGTCAACAACTATTTTGGGCGTTACCATGAACACCGAAATAAAAGTACGTTCCGATGTCAGGTGATATCTACACGTTATCAATGTAGCGAACAGATAAAATTATCATTGCGATAGGAAACCATCGTTTCGTAGTGCGACGCTGTATAAGCAGAGGATAGTTTATATTGGCTCGATTCAATTTAAATGTCAATGCCAGGGTGTACCAATCCGGGTGGTGCCGGATTTAGAATACATAGTGTCACCACCCCATTCCATACTGAGGGTGTCGTAAGGGCTAACAAAAGACAATGACAAGGCCCATAACTAAAATATAAAATACTATCACTACATATTATTATTATTATTATTTTTTTTACCAAATACTTGAATGCCTTTGACCCTAGGCTTGCGTGATCGAAAGCAACGCCAGGGTCTAAGATGGGACAGGCAATTCAAGGAAATGCCCTGTCGGGCACCGGCTCTCACATACACACGACGGAACACAGTAAAACTGCTTGGCGCCGGACTTAAATGTGAGGGTGGTAGCTGGCCGGGCGGACCATTCGATCCTACCACCAAGCGTGCTGGGTTTTGTTGGCTTTTACAACACGCGTTTTTTCCCAGCGTGCGGTGGGGAAGTTTTATATTCTGACCCGTCCCCACACGGGAAAAACGGGAAAAACAAAGTTGCTGTCGTCTGTCCGTCCTTATGTATGCTTAAATCTTTAAAGCAACGCAACGGATTTATAAGCGGTTTTTTAATAGATAGAGTAATTCAAGAGGAATGTTTTTAAGTATAATACATCTATAATATTGTAGAGAAAAACTGAAAAATTAAGAGGTTCGTCATTGCACCCGTGTGATGCCGGGGTGGGTCGCTAGTAGACTATAAAATACAGCTGGGGTCCATTTTAATTTTAAGATCTATGTCATGTGTAATATGTTTGTCAATGTATTAGTAGTTAGTAGTAATAAATAATATGTCTATGTCTATAACCTAGCCTCAAGAGAAGGAGAACTTGATACGAAACCCTGTGCCAACCCTTCTAGCTAGCTCGGCACAGTAGGCTAAATACCCTCCATGTAGTTGGAGGACGCCTGACTCCAGGGCCGGATTTAGGGGTCCAGAGGCCTCGGGGCAACAAAGGAGTGGAGGCCCCCTTGCCCCAAATTATTTTCCAAATAAAATGAACAATGTTTTTCAGTCGAGTTTTTCAATAAATAATTTATTGTGAAACCAAGTAGGTTCTCTTAGTATTTAACAAACACATATTAATATAATTGGAAACAAGAATTATTTGAAGAGAAATAAAAATATTTTTTTCCGAAGTCTCTATTGTGGAGGCCCCCTGCTTGTGGAGGCCCCGGGGCTTTCGCCCTGGTTGCCCCCCCCCCTAAATCCGGCCCTGCCTGACTCATTAGTGGGTCATTTATGGGTAGAGATAGTAGAAGTACCCAAGAATACGGGCCCCACCTAGAGCCTGGATTTTCTGCCTAAGTAGTTCCTTTACCACAGCATCATTCTAGAATTAGATGGTGAAAATCAGTCACTAAACTGAGACACAGCTTAAATTAAATACATTGTTTACACCAAAGCCACTAAATAGAACGTTAATTTGAAATGTTATCTAACTTTGTGCCTATTATTTTGTACTATTATTATTTAGTTATCTACTATACAGCAACTTAATAGTAGTAACAAAATCAGTTACCTTATTTGTCCCATATCAATCTGTTCCAAGTGCGCCGTCGGTGGCATACATTTTGAATTTAATTGGTAATACTTTTTTACTATTCTCACGAAAATATCACTACATAGTATAAAACAAAGTCGCTGTCGTCTGTTCGTCCCTATGTATGCTTAAATCTTTAAAACTACGCAACGGATTATGAAGCGGTTTTTTAATAGATAGAGTGTTTCAAGAGGAAGAAGAGACACTGATAAAGTTGGATGTTCATCGTTGCACCCGTGCGAAGCCGGGGCGGGTCGCTAGTAATTTCTATAAAAATCTTTTTTTATATTCTCTATACTACTACTACTAATCAGCCTATAAATAAATCACTGTTACCACGGCCCTCCAACTACAAGGAGGACAATCAATCTACTGTGCCACGCTCTGCCTAGACGGGCTGGCAAAGAGTTTCGTATCAAGTTTTCCTTCATTTGCGGCTAGATTTTAGGTCATATCACTTAATTTTGCCGGCTTTCATTACATTCTCAGGATAAAATGGGGTGGTGACATGTATTTTATAGTGTGTATTCTAAATCCGTCATCACAGGGATAACACGCACACAAAAGTCTTCTTCATCTGTACGGTAACTGCAAAATAAGCCTCCACAAAATATATGCCGGTAGGAGTGTCTCTATCAATTCAGCAAGGTCCGCAAGTATTTCAGACGTGTCATTTTTGTTCGTGTAGTGACCGTTGATTTAGAACACACAATGTCACCAAGATATTCTATCATGACATACCTCCTATATCCGGAGGATGATTGATTGAGCAGTGAGTCATTTATGGACTGTGAAGAGAAGATATTTTTTTTAGGAATACGTTTACACTATAAAATGTTGTTTAGATTTAGATTTGACCAACGATGATTTTTCTTGATCGATGACTAAAGATGTGAGAATAAACACTGCTAGATGCTGCACCTAGATGCATTAAAATAATTTCGCCTTTGTCCAGTACAAAGCCACATTGTTCCGTTATTAATATCCAAAGTCATAAAACACTGATATGCTTTTGAACATAACTTTTCTATCTATTACAATAAATAGGTATAAATCAGAACACCTGTTTTTAAATTAGGTATTTATAAAACTAGCTGTAACCGGAGCGCGTTGCTACGCTACTAACTAAAATAAATTTGACGGAAAGACTTATTGGGCTCATGATCTTCAACTTTGCTGAAGATCATCACATGGTCAAATGCATCACTTACGATTTTATAAAGGACATAAAAACACCCTTTTTGCATATAAAAAAATATTTCATTGTAACAAATACGCTCATGTTTTACAATAACATGTCTGTCAGTCATATTCATCACTCTCATTCCTATACACCCAGTATTAAGGAATTATAAACAAATGTATTTATGTACATATTCTATTAATGTTTCACGATTATTATACATTGAAACTAAACACTTTTTAGTAGATTTATCGCGTGTGTTTTACATTATGTAATCTGAAACATCGGGAATTAAATATAATACTTTAGTAATTTCAATAAATGTATTATTCTATAATACAAATTATAAGCCATGTTTCTTAATTACTTTTATTGGACTGATTGCCCATGTACCCAAAATGTTAGCCTGTATATAAAAAAACAGAAACCTCGGCGATTTGTCTAACTTTCCGCTTGGCGTTTTAGTTTCTCGCCAATTCACACTCCGTCACATTTATTCTACCTTAACATTAACATAAAGTAAAACTTCAATTAAACCCAAGAACCGCTAACTTACACATTGTTGACATGAGCAAAATTGGAATCCACATAAAACTTGTCTATGGGTAGCGTACAAATATGTAATAAGTCCAAGATTATAAGTAAAACCGCCTACTTTAATTCACCTCAATTGGAACACATTCATTTTGGTGCATTATTTTTATTTATGCGTTAACTTAAAAAAATATTATTATTATTTGTTCACCTTTAATAATTTGCTGTGATGAAGATTCGTCTTCGTTAGTTTAAATAAATTTGGAATACCTAATGTAAGAGACAACATTTAATAAAAAAGCAATATTTTTTATACAAGTAAATTTAATGAATATAGGTACTTAATATCAATAGTAAAATACACAAAATTAGAATTAATCGTTGATTTAATCAAAACTCAGTGTACTACTACTTCGGAATGCTACTCTACAGAGAAGAGCCGACAAGCCTGTTTTTTGTTTAATTACCATTTTAAGTTACAAAGACAGGGATAAGACTGATTGTAAGAGCAAGATATAATAATAGCAAGAATAATAAATAGGTAGCACCGTACATTTCCATCGGTCAACGCAGAGTTAAAGCTGGGTTTCAATCTTTCCCATTATCACCCATCAAAATCAAAATCAAAATGTTTTTTATTCGAATAAATTCTTGCGAATGCTTTCAAATAGTCAAAGATTTTAAGAGAAAAAAAATTAAAAATAAAAATCATATAATAAAATTAATAATTTAGTTTTTACCACCGGTTCGGAATGCCATTCCATAGAGAAGAGCCGGCAAGAAACTCCATGGTTGCTTTTTATCGCATCATAGCATACTTTATTGGATTTCAAGGCATACTGCTACCTCACAAATGAATGCTGGTTCGGGCCACCTTCCTTTAGGTACATGGAGGCCACCGCAGGTGCCATGCCGGCCACACAGGTTGGCACAGGGTTTCGTTTCAAGATTTCCTTCTCTTGCAGCTAGGTTTTCAGCCTTATCATTTCCTTTTGTCGGCTCTTACGATACCCTCAGTATAGAATGGGGTAGTGACAGTATGGATTCCCAACCCGTTAGCACACGGATTTAATCAAGGAATATAATAACGTAAACATATGTTTTACTTCAACTTAGTTGTGATGTACTTTGTTTTTTTTACACGGTACCTACTTTAAGGTTTGCGAGTAGTTTTGTGTAACTTATAAAAACCAGTCAACCATATTGGTTGACGACCAGTGATTACTAGAGCAACCACGGAGCGACACATGAAATAGAATTCCGAACAAATATAAGACAAGTTTACTACCAGTAAGACATTATACGCAGAACATTGCATTGCGGTCTTAAGCAAGGATCGGCTCAAACAACACCAACAAGTGACCATACTTACTGCCAAATTAGTCAGGACGTATGACAGAACGAGGACTCGTCTCCAGTTCACAGTAATCCGTTGATATCCGTCATAATCTGATACAAGTGATACAATCCGCGGGATTAAGTCCCGCGCGCGGTCACGCACTAACGTAAACACCAGAAACCGAACGCCGATACCGATAAATCAAAGTGCGATGCGACGTCGCTTATCCGCTAAATCCTGTCGGGATCGCGTAAAAAATACTAGTATTAAAAACAGTCTTAAGTGGGCTTACGTACGAGACGCGATGCGGACCGCGCTCGCTCTAATCTCGGCCACTTCCCGGAGCAATTTGAACCTAACTCCACCACTCTATACATCATTCGGCGACCGCCCGCCCTTCGCGAGTGTGCGCGGACCGACCGCATCCAACGGTCTCTCTCACTCGCACCCCAATTTAATATAGCGCTCTCTGTTCCCCCGAAATCTGGCCACACTGAATTTCAGTGTACAGGCCGCGGGTTGCGGGGTGCGGGACGCAGTCAGCTGGCCGAACTTGTGCGAATAAAATCGACTTTTTATCGGTACGGTGACGCTCCGTGACGTCACTGTTTACTTGTGCCCGTAAAGTGTGGACACTAGATGTTTGACGGACCACCGTGACGCAACTCTGTAGGGATTTGTGGACATGGAATTTTATGCGGTGACCAATGAGGTAAAGATTTCCGAAGTAAGAATCGGAAAATGCTAAGGTAACACCTCGATCAGTATATTTGCTCAAGTTCGTCTCATCGAAATGCAGTGTCGTCAAAAGAACGTTAATTTTCTGTTCCAGAATTTTCGACATGATATTATAAAGCATCACAGTAATGTTAATATTTGACCAACACGCTCACATTTTAAGGCAAAATAATTGCAGTTAAAATGGCGAAACGTGCAGCGAAGTCAGGCGCAATAAATAACCTCCCGCTCCCGCTCCCAACGTAAACAGATCGAGCGCATTAACCGTACATAAAGAGAACGGTATAAATATAAAGTTCCCACTCGCCGCCGCGCAAACTTAGCTAAACAACGCCATAATTGCCTTCATTACTTAAATTACTGAAATTATTTATTCAAAAAGCTGGCAACATTTGGTCGTGTTTGACCCCGCCCTTTGTAGGATCGCAGCCAATGAGAAGGCGTTTTCAGTTTAGGGGCGGGGCATTCAACAATATGGCGCCCGGCCTAGTCTCTCCTTTGCGCGGGCCGCGAGCCGGCGGCATGCTGTTTCAGTCTGTTTTTCACGCGTACGGTTCGCCGTGTTATGGTGTGGTCAATTAGTTGGGCATTGTAATGAGTGGTGCGGCGTAGCATGGGATGGCTACGCGCTACGCAGGATGCTGCTACGGCCTACGTTGGTGATAGCCATTTGTGATAAGTGATTGATGTCGAAGACGTGCAAGCGCCGTCGGCTGTTGCCCGACGGAACAAGATTATTCTTGTTTTTGAGCAGACCGACTTACTTTCCTTTCTTTCTATAAAATAATCCATAAAATATAATATACAGACATCGTTGCCGTAGATATAGCAAAAGTTGCATTAAACAACTTCAATGCGTTGTTTTAATAGGTATGCACTATACATCGTTTCTCAAGAACACGGCTTCCTACGTTTTTAATGCGTTTCATTCAAAAAAATGTCGACTATCAAATATTTTATCATTCATCATTCTTATAGGCCGCAAGAAAACCTCTTTGGCAAGAAAAAATGATACCTCTGTAAAAAGAAACAATTACTTATTATGTCATTTGTTTGTTTTTTTATTTAGGATTACCGAACAGTGAATACAATAGACAATCAACATTAAAAAAGTATTTATTGACATATCAAATCTCATAGGTTTGCAATGAACCGACAATTTGTTGTGAATTATTTTCTTTCTTGCAAAACTAATAGGTAGATTAAAAAGAAATCCTAAGTTGTCTTGGGCATTCCATCTTACGATACAATAAAAAAAATCCTGTAATAAATAACTTGCAATGATCTCAGGCTATAAATTACTCACGGAGTCGGGCCTCCTCCAGTTCAATGGAGGAAAATTAGTCTTCTACCTACTACTACCTGCTACTCAACCCATAAATGACCCACTGCTGAGTCGGGCCTCCTCTCATCACAGGGAGGGTAATTATCCTACTGCACCACGCTGGTCAGAGGGGTTGGCACAGGGATTCGTATCAAGTTTTCAGCCTTGTAAAGGCTCATACGGTCAAGGCACCAAATTGTAGTGAGTGGGGTAGCTTCCCCTTTTAATATAATAAATAGGTATATTAAATAAATACTACATTTAAACTAACTTAGTTAAACTATATAACTTAGGTAAATGACAAATGATGACTACTTACAGAAAAATTGATTATATAAATGATAAATAATTTGTAAGAAGTTGATATGTTGTTAACATTACTGGAAGATAATATATAGCTGGAAACCTCTTTTTTCATCAATTTATTAAGGGTTTCTATAAACCATTTATTAACTAATAGTCAGCCCACACATGACCCACTAGTGATGCAGGTCTCCTCTAAAATTAACCTACTATGCCAGACTCAGCCGTCGATCGTATATGTAACTAGCTTATGCGCGCGGCTTCGCCCGCGTGGGCTTCGAACCCGTGCTTATCTCTATACATATTTTGTATGAACATAAAAGCGGTTATTGTGACTAAGCTATGATAGTTAGATATGTGCTCTCACTTTTTTGTAGATCTTTATAAGACCTACAAACCCGTAGTACATCATTTTGTTCTATTGTCAATAGTTTTTGCAGCGCACGCATAAATAGGTTTTCGATTTTACACCTTGGTTTACAAAATCGCAATTTTCATACGGATTCCTAATTCTTTTGAAAATAAAATATAGCCTATAACCTTCCTCGGTAAATTAACTACCTAATACTGAAAGATTTTTTTAAATTGGGCCTGTAGTTCCTAAGATTAGCGGGTTCAAACAAACAAACAAACTCTGCAGCTTTATATATTAAGTAGGTATAGATAAGTTGTAGTAGTAGTAATAAGCACTATCCCATTCACTCCATAATACAAGAACAAGATAAAAACATTTAGTTGAGACACCAAGTTTTTTATATACGTCAAGAGGTGAACGTCCCACAGCAATTTGTCATATTAATCGCACGACGCTGCAAATGCCATTTATGTCTGTCAAACACAAAACATAAACGATTTGTACGGCTATAGCTAAAATAGATGATGGCTGCAACTTATTTTAATACTCTAATTTTTGGACTAGCTGTTGCCCTCGACTTCAGCAGCGTGTACGTCAACTCAGTAACTACAGCTGAAAAGAGGGGGAGGGGGGGGGTCAATATAATTAGCCTAAATTACTCTCTGTTACATCGGCCAGTGAAAGTCCCGTTAAAATTGGTCCAGCCTTTTCAGAGATTGCCCAAACACACATACAGACAAGAAATTACAAAAGTATTGACTTGGTATATTTACCGAATAAACATTAAAATGCACTTAATAAAAAGCGGGAATATTTTAATATTACACACAGCACAGCACACATTGTTTGATTTCATGTCTAGTGGTTAGATATGCCGCCTTTGGATCAACGGGTCCCGGGTTCGATTCCGGGGTCGGGCAAGTGTCTTTGTCTAAACCAGAGGAGTCTGGGAGTCTGGGTATCAATTCTATCTATAATATGTATGTATTTACAAAAACAAAAAAATATATAAGTAGTTTATCATCCATCTCGTTACCATAACACAAGCATTAAGTTGCTTAACTTGGGACGAGATGGAGTTGTGTGAAATGTCCAAGGATATTTATTATCATTATTTATGTATTTTTCTTTCCTCTTACCGTTTTTTGTAGGCTTTCGGTTAGACCCTCCAGTATTTATGCCTATAGCCCCCTAGACCGTGCTGCCACCTTGTTGTGGTGAGGGGGCTTGCGTTCCTTTAGGATCCGTTGGAGCCATACCGGCTCAGGGTCACCCATGCCGGGCTGTCTCGGGCAGTTAAGGGACACCGTTGGTTTTAGTGGGTAGGTTGGGGCGCAACTTCCAACTCTCCGCGCCCCGGAGTACCACATAACCCGGCTGGCGTTAAGGACTTAACTTTAACTTAGACTTAACCTTAACGCGAGGATTTCCAACGTAAAAAAAAACCATCGTCGTCGTTTTTTTACAATGGCGGGACCGACGACTTTACGTTCTCCGGTTAGCAGTGACCTCCTTGCAATCAAAATAACATTTCACACATTACCACGTATTCGACACACACGCATAATATATACTCTTTTGTTTATTGTTAACTAGCGACCCGCCCCGGCTTCGCACGGGTGCAATGATGAACATGTAAATTTATCAGTGTTTCTCTTCAATATCATGTATGTATTATACATATAAACATTCCTCTTGAATCACTCTATCTACTAAAAAAACCGCTTCAAAATCCGTTGTGTAGTTTTAAAGATTTAAGCATACATAGGGACGGACAGCCGACAGCGACTTTGTTTTATACTATGTAGTGAAGTCTGTGGTCAAATTAAGAATACTCGGGTGAATCAAAAAGTTCTTAGAAGTGCATATATATGAAACCTTTTTGGATCAAGTTCGATATTCAAATTAAAGAGTGTCTATCACACTATATTTATGCAGACTGTCACTTGTTTTTGTCAGTTCGTTCGCATGTAATAAATTTTTTTGTGCAACGAGTTGCTAAAAAGTCAAAATTATGGATAAAAGTGAGTTACGTGCGGTGATAAAATATCTCAGTTTGAAAAAAATGTCTACGAAGGAAATTTTTTTGGACATTCAGCAGACATTAGGGGGTGATGCTGTACCCTATTCTACGGTTGCGTACTGGGTGGCTGAATTTAAAAGAGGTAGATCAAGCTGTAAAGATGACCCGCGTTCTGGGCGGCCTTCAACCTCCGTTACAGAAGAAAATGTCAAAAAGGTTGAGAATCTGGTTTTGGAAGACAGAAGAATGACTATAAAACATATAGCTGAGATCCTAAAGATATCTTTTGGTAGCGTTCAATCCATTTTAATTGATTCACTGGGGTTCAAAAAAGTGTCTGCAAGATGGGTGCCACGAATGTTAACCGACGAAAACAAAAAGCGACGTTTGGAAATTTCCAAGCGTAATCTCGAAATGTTCCAGCGTGATTCGGATAATTTTTGCCGTCGTCTTGTCACCATGGATGAAACGTGGGTCCACCATTTTGATCCTGAAACTAAAAGACAAAGCATGTCTTGGAAACGACCATCCTCTCCATCCATTAAGAAATTTCGAGTTGCTCCTTCCGCTGGCAAAGTTATGGCCTCTGTGTTCTGGGATAGTGAAGGAATCCTTTTTATTGATTACATGCCAAAAGGCCAGACGATAACTGGACCCTATTATGCAAATTTAATCCCGAAAGTGCGTGAAGCGATTAAAGAAAAACGTCGTGGAAAACTGTCGTTGGGCGTGTTGTTCCTTCAAGATAACGCTCCTGCCCATCGATCGGAAGTTGCACTCAACGCAATCCGCTGTGCTGGCTTCAATCTCCTTGACCACCCACCATATTCTCCGGACTTAGCCCCAAGTGATTTTCACTTATTTCCAAAATTAAAAGAGGAAATTCGTGGAACAAAATTTCACGATAATGACGCGGTTATAGCTGCCGTAGAGGACTTTTTCGAGAGTCAAGAAAATATTTTTTTTTCACAAGGAATAAGGAAGTTAGAAACGCGTTATTCTAAATGCATTGCATTGGAGGGAGATTATGTAGAAAAATAAAATATTATTATTTAAATCTTTGCATTTTTTAATATTGATTCCAAGAATTTTCTGATTCACCCTCGTACAACTACATTAATAGAACTATAATTTAAATTACTTATGGTTGAATTTCGAACGTTGGGCGACCACCAGGATAAATAAATGTGCCACGCTAGACATACGGACTTTATATCTGGTTTGTTTTTTACCTCATCATTTCAGCCAGAAGTTAAGTTTTTTACCTACTGAATATATTACCTACTGAATAATATTATCTGGACTTCTATACTCTTTACTACAAATAACGCATTAGTAGTAAAGAGAAACTTATACCTAAATAACGCATTTTTTCATATGTAAACGAACGAAAAATATGTATCTACAGCGATATATTTATTTATTTTATTTATTTATAGCTGACAAGCTAACTAAATTTCCTTTTATTAACTGTAAGTCCTCCATACATTAAATAAATAAATTAGTACATACATACATACATTCATATAATCACGCCTCTTTCCCGTAGCGGTAGGCAGATACCACTTCTTTCCACTTGCTACGATCCTTACATACTTGTTTCGCTAGTAATAAATTAGTACCCTTTAATATTAAATTAAAAACGTTACGTAGCAAGGAGACTACGTAATGAAACAATAGCCTCGTCATGCAACATTAAATAGTTCCATTTCTGAATCTAAAGACAAAACGCGCCTTTCAGCAGCGAAATAAACATCCTCACAGCCAACGATTTCTCGAAACCACTGAAATAACTCTCCATTATTCGTAGTGGGCATTAATCTTAGACAACAATACTGTTTTCAACACAAAGGTGTATATTTCAAAGGCGCGAATGTCTCACAACGATTTGTCAGTGTAATCGCAACGCAGATGGCTCGACAAAAATAAACGAGTATTTATAGGGTCGATAAAACGAGTAATCGAGATTGTAGCGCGTCCGACCCCCGCGGATCGTGGCTAAGAAATAATTAAGTGTTGCCTCTGTTATACGTTGTGATGTGGTCTTTATTAGGTCTTTATTAGTAAAATATGTCGCTCTACAGCACATTAGGATAGTGCAAACATACCTAGTATTTGCATTTCGGAAGAAGACTACATTCAGTGTGATAAGCAAACTAGTGGGTACACAGAAATATTTTGGAAACGTTGCTCGCAGAAGCCCTGACAGCCTAGAGAAGCTGATGGTAGTTGGACAGGTCGAAGGGAAGAGACCACGCGGTCGCTCACCTACCCGGTGGTCAGACTTGATATAAACGGTTACCGGCCTGCCACTGACCAAAGCTATTAAGACCGCCGAGGACAGAAACACGTGGAAGAGCATCGTGACCAAAAGGTCATTCTAGACACGACCTTCAGCAATGAAGATACCGACCAAGAAGAAGAAGAAGAGGGTACACAGAGAGACAATAATCTATTTATTTATTTCAGTTTCAGTTGTGAAAATATGCGCCAAAAATACTGTGATGCTGTTTTTAAATTCTAATGTACCTAAGACTATTTTACTGGTTCTTACATATTATTTTAAGGTTTCTCATTTATAATGTCAATTTGTTTTTATGTGCAATAGAGTATATAAATAAATAAATATTTTGATGTCTGTATAGATTAGTTAGAATACATAGTGTCCCCACCCCATTCCATCCGGTGTCGTAAGAGCCGACAAGGCCGACAACCTAGTCACTAGAGAAGAAAAACTTGATACCCTGTCTGGCCAACGTTGCACAGTAAGCTAATTACCCTCAATGAAATTGGAGGAGGCCCGACTCAGCAATGGGTCATTTATGGGCTGAATAGTAGTAGTAGTATAGAAGATGTATTCCACTATATGCTCGGATCCTAAAAAAATATTTCAGCCAAAACACGTCTACAGTAATGAAAAGTGGTTACCAACACTGGAGGTGCCACAGCAGCAGAGGAAATGTGGATTCCTCTAGCTACCAACATCATACTTCTTCTGATATCGAGCTTTGGTGACATTATTACAAATTTAACAAAAATAATATTGGTTAGATGCGGTATTCTACAACGCAGTGGTTGATCGATCGACTGCTGCGCAACATGTCGCGGGTTCGATCCCCGCACGGAAGAAATATTTGTACGACCTACAAGTATTTGTTCCGGGTCTGGGTGTTTTCTATCTATATTATGTATATATTTACAACAAAAAAAATGTATATAAGTAGTTTATCATCCATCTTGTTACCATAACACAAGTAAAGCATTAAGTTGCTTAACTTGGGACGATATTTTAAATTTAAAACTGAAGACCTAAATTTCTCAGGGTATCAATAATGATAACTATCGGCAATTTGTTGCATTCAATCCCAAATTAATTAGCTTAAACCTAGGAACAAATTATGTTCTGATTCTAGATATTCTCTTCTTATCCTGAACCATTAGAAAGTACTTGCCAGGTTAGTTTAAAACTTGTGGTTATGCCTGGGTCAAACTTACCCCGATTCCATGTAGTTTTAAAATAAACAATAGAACGGCAGTGTTATGTTTTTAATTATAACAGATCATTTAAAAAAAAGCAACTACAGAGTTTCTTGCCGGCTCTTGTCTGTAGAGCAGAATTCCGCACCGGTAGTAGTTTCAGTATGAATGTGGATGGACATAAGCGTTGTGGGTAAAGACATGGATGGATTGTGTGAATGAGAATATGCTGAAAGGTATGAATGTACATATGACGCCTATAGAAGTGTATGAAGACTACCACCTAGCGTGGGACAAGGGAAGAAAGATGATGATGGTGGTTTCAAAAATGAGGATTAAAACCTATGGCAATAAAGTTCTTTTTTGAATGCCGCGTGCCTTCTGGGCACGCTTGGAAACACATGCAGCGCTGAGGAAGTATTGTTTGTTTTTTAATTATTAATTTCCATTTGCCATAATATATATTTAAATAAAGTTGTTTTTGACTAATTTTAGATATAGTTTTCATAATTGTATTATTATTAAGCCTATAAACAATTACTTCCACCATCTGTCTACAATTTGAGATTTTCAATGAAAGCATAATCATCGAGAACATATCGTTTAGAGACCCCATCGTCATGGTAATGGATAGTGTTTATACCCCTTTTATTGCCACTGTGCTATTAGCATTAAATTTGAATTTATGTCTCAAATATTCGGGCACATTGTAGGTACTTTATTAGGCGAGTGTTATTCTCGATACGAGAAATATTTGGGAAGTAAATTGATGACGGATAGATTTCGTTTGGTGACGAATTTATTATACAAAGTATCACCGCCCCATTCCATCCAGGGGTATCGTCAGAGGCGACAAATTGTAACAAGGCCGATTACTAAGCCATCAACTTCAAAAAAGAAGAGGTCATTAATTCCGATGTATGTTTTATGTTTGTTCCCGCTTAACTCTGTTCCCGTTCCCGCTTAACCTGTAAATTGGTTCAATAGTTTGGTATATAATTGAAATTCATGAATAATATGGATACACAATATTTATTGTGTTTTAGACGGTTT
This sequence comes from Clostera curtula, assembly GCA_905475355.2. Lineage (NCBI taxonomy): Eukaryota > Metazoa > Arthropoda > Insecta > Lepidoptera > Notodontidae > Clostera > Clostera curtula. The sequence continues at coordinate 15,098,398 of FR997800.1, read as the reverse complement.
GGTGCAATTGATTTATTTACAAAGCATACATTCCTAAACAACTAGGAACATCAACGACACATTATCATCATCACACACTCCATAAACGACCCACAGCTGAGTCCTTTCCTATTAAATATATGGAAATTAGCCTACAGTGTATAGTAATTAGTCTACAGTAGGGTTTCAAATTAAGTTTAACTTCTCTTGCAGCTAACTTTCCTACCTTGTCATTTTCTTTATTCGCCCCTTAAAATGACCTCAGGATGAAATGAAGTGGTGACATTTTGTATTTAATACGATTCTTTACTGCGTCACCAAAATGTACTATGAGTTATGGACAAAGAGCATACAGGTTGGATGAACATAGCACTGTACAAGATCTGAGCATCTTATAGTACGCTTGTACGTACCATTGCATGTAGTGCTAGCATGAAGCTTATGCCAGATTAGCAGTAAGAACATAATCCGGCTGCCATCGCCGAGTGAACTTGACCGAGCCGACGACGCGGTAGACATGTGTGTACAGAACCAAATTAGTACTTAGCTGGATTTCGATATAGAGCTGCGGTCAACGAGTTCGAGTAGACTGGCTCTTTGTGTAAGTTTGAAAATACTTTTATATTTCGGAAAGTAGAATTATGCAGAAAAGTAGAAAGTATAAGTAATTTTGGTACGTGGTTGCCAAAACCAAAGCTATAAAAACTTGTTTTAGTTGCTCATATATTACAGTTTCATTTTTCGCAATCAGTCTATTCGTAAGTGTCATAACACTTTATTATACTGGGTATACCCTACTAAACAGATTTTGCTAACATATGATCCTTGTCAGAATCTGTTTGAATGCGCAAGAATAGTTTATTTTTTTAAATTTTTATGCTTCATTTATTACCAGTAATGACATTTCAAAAATCTAAATAGTTATAAAGTTTTAATTTTTTATCATAATCCGTACTTTCTTTGTTGTCGAATTGATGACAAAATGTTGAAAAAAATAAGTAGGTACCAGTAGAACAATGTAATTCTTGATCGTGATTTTCATGTAATTTATTCGTAGTTTTGCCAATTTATTCGTATCAGCTACTTATTGTTTTAGAATAAAATAGGCCTGTACACGTAAACGAATTTATTTTTCTTTCTCTAAATGTAGGTTCATTTTTAGGAAGAGACTTTTGTGATGGTGGTACATATCATATCTTCACTTGGAAAGGATGATCTTCATCATATTTTCATAGATTTCCTTTGATCCCATTATTCAAGCTTGTTGAGTTATATTTTCCCAATACAATACTGTTGACGATACCTCATACCGACATACCGCATACCGACAAATAGTTGTAGTTGTAATAACACGTTCAGCGGGTTTTCTGTAGGTATATTTAAGACAAATACATAAATAACTTATTTAAATAAAAATAAAAAAATTAATATCCTTGGACATTTCACACAACGCCATCTCGTCCCAAGTAAAGCAACTTAATGCTTGTGTTATGGTAACGAGATGGATGATAAACTACTTATATACATTTTTTTTTGTTGGTAAATAAATACATACATACATACATATTATAGATAGAAATGACACCCAGACTCCGAGCCAGTGCCTCTGGTTTAGACAAAGACACTTGCCCGACCCCGGAATCGAACCCGGGACCCGTTGTACCAAAGGCGGCACATCTAACCACTAGACCAACGAGGCAGTCGAAATTATTATGAAAATTATTGTCGAAATTAATATGAAGAATACAGAACATTCCTTATACGAATTAATTTTCAGTAAAGATTCCGGCTAATTCGTGTAGTAACGGATTTAGAATACATAGTGTCGCCACACAATTTCATCCTGAGGAGGTCGTAAGAGCGTACAAAAGGAAATGATACCGAAAAGCTAGCCGCAAGGGAAGAAAACCTTGATATGAAACCCTATGCCAACCTAAGTAGGCTAATTACTCTCCGGAGAAGGCCCGACTCAGTAGTCGGTCATTTAAGGGCTGAGAAGTAAGTAAAAAGTTTAATTGCTATTCATACACTGTGATAAACACAAAACAGCTATATTTATATTACATATTCGGCATATCTTAGCATCGGATTACCATTGGCACTGTGCACCTTATCTTGTCGCGGCAGCAATAAATGAGCAGTAAATCTAAACTGTTATCATTGCCACTGACTTTGGGATAGTTGGATATCAGATACGAGTATCCTTGCATGTTATTTTAGTCGATATTTTTTTGAATTATTACTTTGAAAAGTTTTCTTACCTTCTAAAGTTCCTAGAATATTTTAGCAATTACAACAACACTAATGGTCGCTAACAATGTGTTAAAAACATGCTCAAGATCATCCAAAGGTCAATGGAGGCTGTGTAACAAGAAATAGTTGGGTGACTCACGAGTCTCACGACCGCTCGTTATTGAAATCTTTGGGCGAAGTCTATTTCCAGCGGTGGTTTGATTAAAAGGATGATGAGCAATGATTCTTAATTCCAATTGCTTGAGTAAAGAATTACATAATTTAAATAAAATAAAACGATCAGAACCGTTAAGAAATTATTTCCTGCAATGTGCACAGATGGTGAAAACCTAAGACATCATTGTGCGATCGTATTAAAAAAACATTGGTCATAGGGTTTCTTGATTTTCAACGGGTCGAATCAATAAAGTACTAGTGTGCCATGACTACATTACCGGATCTCCCAGACTTATCCAAGGTCTCATTTACTACGAGTTAGAGATAGCAAAATCGTTTACAAATAATTATCAAAGGGATTATTCAATAGTATACTTCATTACAAGTGCGGAAAGGCTGTCATTGCAAAGAGTTTTATTTTATTTATTTTTATTTTATTTTATTTATTAGGTCAGCCAACAACTACTTACACAAAACTGAACTTATTATTGGACACAGGTACATTACAAAGTGCAGCAGCTACTTACAGGCTAACACCACATGCACAACTTATACAGTTATACAATAAATTAATTAACATACAATAAATCAATTAAAATACAATCAATCAATTAAAATACAATGAATTAATTAAAATACATTAAAACAATTAAAATACAATAAATCAATTAAAATACAACAAATTAATTAAATTAAAATACAATAAATTAATTTAAAAAAGCAATACATCCTTTAAAGAAAAAAACCCAATAAATCCATTTAAAAAAAGTACGATAAAAAAAGGACAATTGCGATCAGTCAGAAAGAGTATTAATTAAAAAAGAATAACTTAAAATGAAATTAATCAAAAACTGAGTTCCGACAAATGTCTAGCCGAGCCGAGGCGCAGCCGAAGGCGAGGGTTGACAGTCGGAACAAGTTGCAATGACGGTTCCGCACGTGTACTGAACGACTATTTTTAATACAGTTGCGAAAAAATGAAGCAATTTAATAAAATATTATAAACACAATAAACTCAACTAAGTAATCATTTCTGAAAAATGGCGCCGACCGTAGAATATAAGCAGATTTTTTTTTCTTCACCCATTCTGGTAGGCAAAAGGAACAATGCCCATACATTCAAGTCTTCAGTAGAATTTTTTTATTGATATGAAATGAAATTTAATTAGATGTAGTTTATGTAAACAAATTAGTACGTAGTTTCTTTTTAGAAATATTTGCATGAATCATAAAAACTTCTAGGATTTTTTTTTAGTAAAAACTTCATGGTTGGTTTTGCCTTTTAATAGACATTATTTTGACAGTTGGGAAAGAAAACGCACTAGTGCGGGAATGGTAAAGAAAAAGCACGCGTGTGTGCCCACTTCCCGAACGCTATACGTCCCTGTAATATGCCACTTTTTGAGCAACTGTATTAAAAATATTATTTTAATTATTTAATGTCAAATCAAGCTCTACACAGAAGAGCCGGCAAGTATATAGATGTATTTTTTTATTTCGCCATTTTTAGGTACAATATAAGACAGATTTGTAAGAGCAAATTCGCGCAATAGTTGCCAAGCGCCGATCAGCACCATCTACTACTCAGCCCATAGTTGACCCACTGTCGGACCTCCTGCAGTCACATGGAACCCTCCAACAATTAGCCTAAGGGCCCCCGCGCATTTAGGCGGCCAGTCGCGCGGCCTGGCCGCATAATGCGCGGATTGTCGCGGCCGCCAATAGGCCGCGTATGTGACGCGATGTTTTTCGTTGGTCGCGCGACCAAAACTTGGCCGCGCGGCCTGGCCACGTAATGCGCGCAGCTATATACATCGTAGAAGAATTAGTTGGCCGCAGCGACTTGGCCGCGCGGCCTGGCCGCCTAATGCGCGGAGGCCCTAATGCGCCACGCTGGCCAGACGAGTTGCCGCGGAGCTTCGTATCAAGTTTTCCTTCTTTTACGGCTAGGTTTTTTCGGCTTATATGACACCCCGAGTATGGAATGGGGGTTCTGATGCAGAGCGAGCTATATTGGAAATATTAAAACTATATGTAATTTTCAGCCTTGATTACGAATTGAACTGGCAAATCGATTCGATATTATCACATTTAACACATACGTATGCTGTGCGTAAGACACGCGCCACACGTCACCATCAATCCCGGGACAATCCGTCAGTCCGGTCCCTCGGGAAGGACAGCGATTGTCACTCGTTGATGTGGCTAATTTGTTAGCGATCGACTTTTGATAGATACTGGGTGAAAAAGAAACAAATTTGGTTGGAGTAAGTATTATTTTTAAAATGTCATACTACTACTCAGCCACTGTTAAGACGGACCTCCCCCAGTAGCCAGAAGGGGTGGCACAAGATTTCATATCAAGTATTCTTTCTCTTGCGGACAGGTTATCGGCCTTGTCATTTCCTTTTGTTGGCCCCTACGTCAACATCAAGATGGAATGTGGTGTCAGGATGGACACCACATTCCATCTTGAGATGGAGAACGAAATTATGGTTATACATTTGATAGGTGTGCGTGGAGTTTCTCTGAAAGACAAGATCCGCTATGGGGTTATCCGACAGAAAACCAAAGTCACCGGCATAGCTCAGAGAATTTGCAAACCAAAGTAGCAGTCGGCTGATCATATCAGTAGAAGAACCAACCAGCTCTGGGGTTGATGAGTTCTTGAGTGGAGACTGCGAATTGGCAATCGGCATAGTTTAGGTAACCAGTCTGCAAGATGAAGTGATGATCTGCAAAAGGTTGGCGACAGCACCTGGATGCGTTAAGCTGAAGACTGTGTGATATTTCTGTTTCAAGTTTACCTTTGACCCTAGGCTTGCGTGATGGAAAGCAATGACAGGGTATAAGATGGAGCAGGCAATTCAAGGAAATGCCCTGTTGGGCACCGGCTCTCGCATACGCACGACGTAACACAGTAAAACTGCTTGGCGACGGACTTAGTTGTGAGGATGGTAACTAGCCGGGCGGACAATTAGATCCTACCACCAAGCAAATAAAATATGTCGCTCTTTAGGGGAGGCCTATGTCCAGCAGTAGAAAAGGGTACCTATAGTCTCTGGATATACTTAAAACAATTACTTTCAAGACGCAAAAAAGTTTTGTTTTAATGTTAAAGAAATAAATGTTATCCTTATTTTGCTCATTTGAATGCATTCGTTTCTAGAAAAATGTAGTCCGAGTTCACGGAGTAACACACATACAACAACATCCTCCTTTTTGAAAGGTCGGTTAATAAGAAAAACTCTGTACAAACAATATTGCTTTGCATTTAACTATCTATGTATAACATAAATTAGTAAGGTCAATAGGCAGAAGTGACAGGACCCTATGGCAGGTCCTGTGGGAGTCGACTGACAGATTGGAGCCTGATAGACGTCGACACGCGACGCGATGCGGCGACGTACGTCACTTGTCACTATCGGCTGATACTGATAAAAGTTGGGTTTCACCCTTGCGAATGTGCAATGGTATAGTCAGTATTCCTATCAACTAAAATACAGAAAAAGGGACTTTAATAGGGGTCAAAGCGATCTTGGTTATTTTAAATCTACACCTAACATAAAACCCTCAACGTACAAGCTTTTTTGAATGTGTTCGAATTTCAAGTGTGTAATATAAGGTACATGTAGTTTTTTAAAACAAGGACTACAAAGTGAATTCACTTCTTTATTATTCTTAAATATATATCTTCAACTGATCCTGTATGACCCACTGCTAAGTCAAGCATTACCCCAATGTTATCATTTTATTTCAACCGCGCCCGTTGATTTTCTTGTAACACTTGTAGTCACGCGTAAAAGTCACCAAAATCTATAATACATATAATAAATACTTATGTTTACAATTTACTACACCAACCCATACCATCCTGAGGGTGTAGTAAGAGGCGTCTAAAGGAACGCAAGAGACAGATCACCTAACCGCAAGATAAGGAAACCTTACTAAAACCCTATGCCACCCCGTCTTGCCAACGTGACAAAGGCGGCTAACCTCCCTTCATAAATTTGGAGGAGGCCCGACTTAGTATTGGGCTATTTATGGGCTGAAATGATGGACTGGGCTTTGTGGAAATCCTTGGGGGAGGCTATGTCCAGCAGTGGACGTATTTTGGCTGAAATGATGAATATAATTCACATTGATATTCTTGACATTTTATTGATAGTTATGACATTCTAATTTTATTAAATGTCTGCTGTTCTTCTTTTGTTAAATAAATGAATTGTAAGTAAACTCAATAATGGGATAAAAGGACATGTAATAACAACTATTTTGTTATACTTGCTCGTGGAGTACACGATCTAGTGGTAGATAATTTTGAGACCATTAAATTGTACCCACTTCTATAATTAAGCCCAAAAATCACGCGAATAAATTATATAAGAGATTAGTGAAAGCGATTACACCTATAAACATGTAGCATAACCAAAAACAGTCAGTCCCAGAGCAATTGTCTCCGGTTTAAACAAAGACTTGCTCGACGCCGGAATGCAACCCGGGACTCGTTTATCCGAAGGCGACTAGAATATCTTTATCAGTAGTATCGTCGTATCAGCCCATGAGTAACCCACTACTGAGTCGGGGCTCCTCCAAATTCATGGAGGGAAATTAGCCTACTGCGCCTCCCTGGCGTGACGGGTTGGCACAGGGTTTGTATCAAGTTTCTTTCTCTTGCGGCTACGTGATCTTCCTTTCTTTTGCGTTCCCTTGGTCGCCTCTTACGACACCCTCGGGATGCTATGGGTTGGTGACACTGTGTATTCTAAATCCGTCACCACACGGACAAGCATATTATGTAGTATAATCGATCTTTTTTTTATATCTACTACTATCCAGCCCATAGATGATCCATTGTTGAGTCGGGCCTCCTCCATTTACATGGAGGGTAATTAGCCTACTGTGCCACGCTGGCTATACGGGTTGACACATGGTTTCGTATCAAGGTTTCCTTCTGTTGCGGCTAGATAATCGGCCTTGTCTTTTGTCGGCTCTTACGCCACCCTCAGGCTGGAATGGGTTGGTGACAATATGAATTCTAAATTTGTCACCACAAGAAATGCAAATATTCGCAAAACGGTAATTCATTTGAGTCACGCGGCATGCTTGTGCATTATCAACTCACATGATCTACATTTTATTGCTGTTGTGTTATTACAAAACCTATATTACGTCATTAGCTTTTGTAATAACGCGAACGATAGAGTGAAATTTGCATAAAGAGACGTGATACCCGCCCACTGACAGTTGTGAGCTTAGGGCCGCAAACTTATGGGTTCTCTATGCTAATAGAAACTTTTTTAATTCGTCAAAAAAAATATAACTTTACAAACTATTTTTTTTTTTCAAAGAAAAAATAGGGCACGCGCGGCTTAATAGTATGGCTTACCGAAACATAAATCACTTTAATTTTGGCGGGACCTTATTTGTTCTTGCTTTTTTTCGTAATCATAGATTTTAAAAAACATTTCTAACATACAATTCAACAAAACCTAATGACTATTTATTATCATCATCTATCTCCCTCGCCTTTTCCCCAATAACTTTTTTTTTATCAGTTACTTGAATGCTTTTGACCCTTTTTTTTTTCCCGGGGTAAAATCCTTTATGGACTATCCCTGCCAGCCTGGAGATGGCCAACAGGGGGTGTGTGGGAGTCCCCTCCGCCTCTGTCAGGAGACGGAGTCAAACCCACTAAACGTCCCCGGAGTGTACCGTCCCGCGCTTGCTGCCCCGTGGGCCCTGACTGTATCTCCACGGGATGCTTTTGACCCTAGGCTTGCGTGAAGGAAAGCAACACCAGGGTCTAAGGTGGAGCGGGCAACTCAAGGAAACGGACCGGCTCTCACATAAACACGACGAAAAACAGTAAAACTGCTTGGCACCGGACGTAGATGTGAGGCCGGGCGGACCATTAGTAGGTACCTACCACCAGGTTTTGTTGAGTTAAACAATACGCGTTTTTTTTCAGCGTGCGGTGGGGATGTGTAATATTCTGACCCTTCCCCACAATAAACTGAATTGGCAAACTACCAGTATTTAGACTAAGAGATTTTGACTGCCTCGTTGGTCTAGTGGTTATATGTGCCGCCTTTGGATCAACAGGTCCCGGGTTCGATTCCAGGGTCGGGCAAGTGTCTTGGTCTAAACCAGAGGCACTGGCTCGGAGTCTGGGTGTCATTTCTATCTATAATATATACCTGATATGTATTTACAAAAAAAATGTATGTAAGTAGTTTATCATCCATCTCGTTACCATAACACAAGCATTAAGTTGCTTAGCTTGGGACGAGATGGCGTTGTGTGAAATGTCCAAGGATATTTATTTATTATTTATTTATATTATTGGTAATATGTTATATATTAATAATAATATGGTTAGACCAGCTATCCGGACCGGTTCAGGATTTTCGTGCCATCTGAAGCAAAGACGAAGACAGATATTACACACAAACAACGGACATCCATCCAGCCGAGCAAGATGTTGCTTCACCTGCGGATCGATTGTGTTACCAATAATCCGCTAGGCTCTGATCCTATTAATTATCATTTATTGCCTGTGACCACGGCTGGTGTAACCCACGCCGAAACGTCAGGCAGTATAAGGTATTTACCTTCAAAATATTTCCGCGATTAAGACCCGTGTCATAATTATTTAAAATATTTATACATAGTTACTTTAATACACAGAAAAACTAAATTAACATTATCATTGAGAAACCATATGAGTATTTGTACAATGGGCGGAAAAATATTTGTACAAACTGCAATCTTTTCCAGGCATCTATCTTTATATGATCCACTATTGAATAAATTTTAAATTTTTTTTTTTGGTTCCGAAAGGCACTCAACTTTTCATCTATACAAAAATGAATGTTTGTCCTATATACAATGATAAACTATGGATTTGATAATGTTATGATTTTCAGCAAAGTGTTGTGCATGAGCCCAAGATGGTTTCTGAACAAAAGAAGTTTTCCTTCAAATTTATTTTAATTAGTAGCGAGCAACCCGTGTAGGGTACATCTAGTATTATTATAAATATTTATTATAAATATTCATATTAAAATAGGAGAAATAAAAATGGAATAATAATGTCGGCTTGACATACCTACGCCAAACAGCGACACACCCGTTCACAAGCATAACGCATGTGGGAGCCATCGATCTTTACATCCATAACAAAGGGAAGTAGCTGACCCGCCACACGTCGCTTCCACTGCTTGAACTAATTTAGTCAGCATGAGAACTCACAGGATTGACGCTCAAGAATAAGTAAAGTCGGTCAGATTATCAGTAACACGTATTTGAAGTCAAGGCTATACATACATAATTTTATGGAATGTATATCTATACTAATATTATAAAGCTGCAGAGTTTGTTTGTTTGTTTGTTTGTTTGTTTGAACGCGCTAATCTCAGGAACTACTGGTCCGATTTCAAAAATTCTTTCAGTGTTAGATAGTCCATTTATCGAGGAAGGTTATAGGCTATATTTTATTTTCAAAAGAATTAGGGATCCGTATGAAAATTGCGATTTTGTAACCCAAGGTGTAAAATCGAAAACCTATTTACGCGTGCGCTGCAAAAACTATTGACAATAGAACAAAATGAAGTACTACGAGTTTGTAGGTCTTATTAAAATCTACAAAAAAGTCCGCGAGAGCACATATCTAACTATCATAGTTTAGTCACAATAACCACTTTTATATTCATAAAAAAAATGCATCGAGATAAGCACGGGTTAGAAGGCCACGCGAGCGAAGCCGCGCCCAAAAGCTAGTTTTACTATATATATTCCAATTCTTCCCCGAATGACTGGTCATAGTAAATAAATAAAATCGCTGTTTAAAAATCAACCAAACTTGTAATTTGTAAAATCCAGAATCACGCCAAAAACAAAAGAAGGCGTGAGCATTCCATTTTTAAATATTTTATGTCAATTTATGTTAATGCTACAAATTAAAACCACGCGATCTAATACGTTTTCTTGAGACAAATTGTTACTAGCACGCCTAATTTACTTCCCAGTATTTTCGCCAATAACTCACAATTTAAACGTCGCGGTGGGTGTGTAATAAACAATGCCGGTATATACCTGATATGTAGGTACATGAGGGAGGTAGCAACGCCATGATTAATCACTGTACATGAATATGCATGAGACTTAGGGCTGTCAGGCGGGCTGCCTTAAAATAATATCAAATTAAACATGCAAGAGGCATATGTCCTACCTGACGAACATACATAAAACATGCGTTTCATCCCTGATTTTAGACTTTGTTTTTGAATAAGAAAATGTTGAAAGGAGCTGATGGATATATGTATGTGAATAATTAAAGGGGACGTCTATGAGCGGATTTTATAACAGTAACGATACGAGTGTAAAGAGTACGTGATTCTTGTAACAAAGCAAATCACAACGCTGGTAATCTGTTATTTCTTAACCTAGGCTCAATGTAACGTATATAAACCCAGAGTATTTTCCACCAAACCAATTCCGAATAAGATCAAATGAAAGTGTGAGATCTTTAAAATGCGCGCCGTCAGTAGCTGCAGGTTTTTTTACGTTGGAAATGCACATGTATACTCGGCCATTGGTGACTAGATGGGTTATGTGGGGCTTCGAAAGTTGGAAATTAGATCTCAGACTCGTACTATACCAACGGAGGCCTTCCTCGACTGTCCAAACCAGGGGCACGGGTATAGCTCCATAATGGGGTAACATGCTACGCTACCCTAGAGTATACTAATTATACGTAATTGTCAAAATACTATCTCTTTAAATTTGAAAAAGGTAATGCAAGGAACATTTTATTTGGTTTGTCAAAAACAAATCGCGGGTATTTAAAAAGCATTTAACCCTTTTTCCTGGATACTACGTACCTACAGTTTAACAAAAACAAAAGGTCTATTTTTAAATCACATGCCACAGATATTTTTAATAAGTCATACCAAAAATTGAAAATCGAACACTTCACAAAATGTCCTCCAAAAAAGTCATCTTAAAATTTCTATTGAAAGTCAGGCATGATAAGTCGGTTGTTTAAAATTTAATCATATCGCGGCAATTTTAAAAACATGTAACACTTTTTTTACTTGATCTAAGTACCTACAGATTAACAAAAACAAAACGTCTATTTTTAAATGACATGCCACAGATGTCCTTATGAAGTCCACATCAGAAATTGAAAATCGAACATCCCAAAATGTCGACCAAAAATAAGACGAAAAAAGCCGCGCTCCACACCCCGACCGCACAATGTAAACAGGCACGCGAAATTACAAACGGCCACCCATTATTATTTCTACGAGCATTATCATCTAAATCGCATCGCACCACCATTTACGGTGTTTAGGTATTTGCGCACTATTGTTAGTGGCGTTGTGTATAAAATAAACATTTGTTACGGAAGGGACGCCGCAATATCGGCGGGCGGCTGGTATATCCCGAATTACCATTAGAATGGAGAACGCTGATGTATGGCTGCGCTTTAGCACCAGCTAGCTGGCGGTCCATCATGGGAAACACTGAATACCATTTCCTAAGAAAATACTGATGTTAACGACTTGTGAACGATATATGTCTGGTGTTTAGCTTTACGTGTCTGCAAGTTTTTTACGATATGATATGATGTTGTTGTTGTCCGTGTGGTGACGGATTTAGAATACATAGAGTCACCACCCCATCTCACCCTGCACAGCCAGCACAGTACGCTAAAGAGTAAAGACAGTACTAATCAGTACTAATCAGTTCCTCAAGAATGACTCGAGGCAATAGTAGCATTTATATTTTCATTGAAGCAATTATTGCAATGAACTAACAATGGTAAAACTGCCCCTAAATTTGAAATAAATTTAAAAACGCAAATTCGATGCGTCATTTCTTTTTGTTGGATCTTAGACTAAGTTGGCAGTCGTTCCACGCTGGGCTTTTTCATACGCGTTCCACACTTCCCTAACTGCCATTCTTGAGGCTACGAGTTGACCCTACCGACATTTCTACGTTACAGTATTTTAAAATGCATAAAATGAAAAAGAATTATTCACCAGACAATACCGATCGGCACTCCAACCAATTAAATAATAAATGCAATCTGTGAGCCGTATTTGCTGAGCAAACATCGCGACGAGAGGGCTCTGTTGAAATCTAAACTGAATTTACACGGGGCGTTGCGTCGGATGACACGAGTTGAATAGGAGGATAGTGGTAAAATAAATACTAGGTGAGGGTACGGCGACGTGTGGCTGCCGCGTGGCCGGAACGTGGCGCCACGCGGCCACACTCCCCTGCCTCCCGGGAATGTGGGTATTTATAATTGAACAGGAAACATTACACGCTAATTTTGTCGCATTTCGGGGAATAGATTGATTTTGCGCGGCGTGTACGGATTAAATTATTTACGGATTCCGCACGGTAATTAAGTTGAATTTTGTTATTAATTTGGGTTGGTTCAATAAAAGTATCAATTGTCAATACTGCTACTCAGCCCATAAATGGCCCACTGCTGAGTCGGGCCTCCTCCCATCACAGGGAGGGTAATTAGCCTACTGTGCCACGCTGGCCAGACCAGTTGGCGCAGGGTTTCATATGAGGCGTGGTTCTGCACCAGATCCCACAATGCCGCAACAGGACGCGAGTGGGAGCACTCCGGGGATGTTTAGTGGGTAGGCCCCCACTCTGGGGGAGAGTCCCACACGCCCCCCTCGGCCATCCCCGTGGCCGACGGGGATAGTCCGTAAAGGATTTGACCCCGGGCGAACAAAAAAAAAATAGTTTTCATATGAATTTTTCCTTCTTTTGCGGCTAGGTTTTGACCTTATCATTTCCTTTTGTCGGCTCTAACGACGTCCTCAGAATGGAATGGGATTGCGACGAATAATCAATAGTTACAATAAAATATATCCCAGGCTACTTTTACAGTAAAATATATGAATTCAGTCTTGGTTCTAGCTTGTTTCTCAAGAACAAGTTGCATAATTGGAGAAAAGATCAAAAATCTAATTGTGAATAATTTTATTAAATAATTTATTGCCGAAATTATTGACCTTTCATAATAAATAACACAGTTGCTGTCTTTCATATGCAGTTGAAGTATTTAGAAACATCAAACTAGCTCTACATTTACCAAAACTTTTGAATTAATACTAGTTACTACTACTAACACTCAGCCCATAAATGACCAAAATCATTATTAGATAAGTTCTAATTCAAACATACCGGAACTTGACATACTGTTGTTAAAACATCACAAATCAAGCAAACAAACTTAGATGCACGGTACGTCCAACCAATTAACGATAATCACAATTAACTTCAAACTAGACAAATCTAATCTAACCTTAAAAGCCCATTATAGCTTAAATCTAAAAGACGATAGTTCATGCGCTACTACAATAGACACGATAAATTCAATCGTAATTATATGTAGTGGAAGTAACTGGTGGGGTGAATTATAGATTAAGAGCTGAACAGTGAATTCGTTTATCTAATTTTCAAAACCATCCACACTTACTGTCACATTGTGCCAGAGTCCCGTCAGAGTGATCGTAATTGTAAAATATTCACGAACACCGCTCTTTGATCTTGTGCTCCTTTATGAGCTGTTCGTGCATACTTTTATCAAAATAGGATCATTGTTTACCCAGATAAGTTCTTGATAAGGTATTCCTACACTGTGGATTAACCTGCATTGATGGATACAAATAAAAACCAGACACAGAGTACCAATACCTTAGTAATTTCACACAATATATACACTGATACTACACATAAATAAATATTCCAATTCCAACTTCGGTCCGGCAACTCATGATCCTGGCATTGTTTGCAAACAAAGCATAGGTACTTAATAAACAGAATTACTTATGAATGTATCTTGTACTAAATTGTTAATACTATGGCACAATATTATCTTAGAACACAGTATCACCATCCCATTCCGTTGTGGGAGCTTCGAAGGAGGTGGATATCCCTACTACACAGAAATAAAACATCTGGTAAGCATAACTATAAACTAATTTATTCAGATTCAGTGCTGCGTATTTTAAAAACTACAGGAGATACATTTGCGCAATTACGCATTCTGAAAACTTTAGGCCTAAATATTTTAACTTTTTATGTAGGTACCCGATTCTCCGAAATAGTGACTACCTCTCTGAGTATTCGGGTTTACGAGCTATGTGATTGAGTCGCACCAACTATCCCATTAAGGAGACCCGTCTCGAAGTTCCTGCTTTATAGACGTTGGCAGTCGAGCGACACTTCTAGGAATTGAAATTGGAAATTAATTACCCTGAAGTCTTTGTAATTACTATTTAAACGTAAATTGTTGGGTGGGAATAGTTTCGCGAGATACTTCGGTCCCTTAGAACAGGCTTAGCACTTTTACCGAGACAATGCCGTCATATAATTTTACTTACTACTTTAGTTCTAAAATATAATTATAGTTCTATTTTCAATCTGACCACAGACTATAACAAAAAACAAAAGAGTATATATGCGTGTGTGTATCAAATACGTGGTAGTGTGTGTAATCTTTGTTCTATTCATTTAATGTATTTTAATTAGTTTTTAATACCTTCATCACACACTCACTTCACACTTTCATCACTCCACAGGTATGTGTTACGTCCACGTGTTTGTGGTACCTTATATTCTAAAGCCGGCTCCACACAGATGAAATACAATATTTAAATAAAATACAATCTTAATCTTTGAATCAGGAAATAGCACATTGAATTTGAAATCGCATTAAAAGATAACATCACAATTTGCGAAGTTTGTTAAGGCGTACACAGTAAATATAGGAGGCCAATACAGAAACACAATACGCTCGGTTCAAATGAAAGACTATGAATGGCGTCAAAATAAAAATGTTATTCGCGGCTGTAAGATGTATGTAGTTATAGAATTATAATCATCAAAATCATCAATACAACCCTCCAAGCTCATAAAGGTGCAAGAAAAACTTTTTCAACGTCAAAGTAATTCTTGCACCTTTATGAGCTTGGAGGGTTGTATTGATGAGTTTGATGATTATACCTCTGTAACTACATACGTCTTACAGCCGCGAATCAAATTTTCATCATCATACAACCTACCACTGCCCTGCAAATTGCAAAAAACCTAAGAAAATTTGAATTTCGCGGGCTACCCTGGAACATCCACCTTAAGTCGACAATTTGTAAGTGTTCATTGTCGTCGTCGTCGTTACAGCCCATAAATGACCCACTACTGAGCCACTACTGGTCGTGCCCCCGGTGTTCATTATATCCTGTGCAAAATAACAAATCATTTAGTTACTTAACTTTGGGTGCCGTACTAATCGACTGACAGAAGTAACTTGGCAGATAACAAGCAAAAAATAACTTTATGAGAAACCCAGTGGCAGTCAAGTTTCGCGTCGTATCGTAGGCTAATTTACTTCTCCATAATCTAATTGGAGGCCACCTGACACAGCAGAGACTCATCTATATGACAAACGCCATTCCGCACTAAGCACTAGCACCTACGTGTTTATAAAATGTTCCTACTGCCTATACAATATTTACTGTGATACCGGACAGCCGTAGGCGACTCACCCAAATTAATTTGCGACTCGAGAAAGATTCGTCTCCAATGGTAAACGGTTTGTTTCATTAGTACCGTATCTCTGGACGAGTTTGAATTAATCTATCTTCACCTATGTAGATAGGCCCGTGTTGATGAATAGGTCGCTGAGGCTTTTTCAGTAATGGTATTTTTTTGGAGAAGCCTTAAGTAGTTGTGTAAAAAGATACCATAGGAAAATTCCTGTCAACACACGTTTCTGATAAATTTCACACACAAAGTGTTCATCTACTTTTTGGCGAGAGAAATCGGACGATTTCACCAATGACGAGTGTTGCGAATAAATGTTCGCAACAATCTACATTGGTCGACTAAAATATCTATATCAGTAGATGGTAAATAATTAATTATAAATAGTAGGTAAATTTTAAATTTTATTTTTTTGTTTGACCTGTCAAAAGAGCTCTAATGAGCAAACTTGATTAAATGAGTTTTGATTTGATTTGATTTATCGGGATCGACTGAAATCTACACTCATTGTGTGTAAAATCTTAAAACGACTTGTATAGCCAAAGTTTGTGTCAATCCCATACATTTGGTTTTTTATTCTACTAAAGCATTTCGAAAGGTACTGTGATAGTAGTCAACTCTGTCATAGTTAAACTAATACTATATTATCTCTGTCAGATGACTTTTGCTTTAAGGTTTTGATATCTGTTTTGTCTGTAATTGTGTGATACCAAATCCAGTACCTGCTGCATAATCTCAAACAACTGCTGTTTGATGTAATGATTGCATCATCATTATCAGCTCTACATATATGACATGTACAAATAATAATCACAGTGAAATTCATGCACAATTTCATCTAAGGCTGTGTCCACGGTAGGCAAACAATGGGCGTGCCACAGGGGTCTATTCTGGGTCCGTTTTTATTTCTTATTTATATAAACGATCTCGCCTTCTTTGTAAAAGATATTTGTAACATTGTTCTATTTGCTGATGATACATCGCTTATTTTTAAAGTTGACCGTAAGAAAACAAATTTTGACGATGTAAATAGCGCACTCGTGCAAATATCTCAGTGGTTCACTGTAAACAATTTATTGTTGAATGCAGCTAAAACCAAATGCATTAGGTTTACTACCTCTTACTCAAAAAGTATCGATACTAAATTGATATTAAATGACAAAAATTTGGACCTAGAAGAATCTACAAAGTTTTTGGGCATTACTCTAGATTCCAAGTTACAATGGAGGCCCCACATTCATAAACTCGCTGATAAACTTAGTTCAGCAGCTTATGCTGTGAGACAGGTAAGACGGCTCACCGACGTGGATACCGCGAGACTTGTCTACTTTGGTTACTTCCATAGCGTCATGTCATATGGTATTTTGCTTTGGGGCAACGCCGCAGACATTGAAACTGTATTTGTATTACAAAATCGTGCTGTGCGTTCCATTTACAATCTAGGACCCAAGGAATCACTTAGAAATAAGTTTTGTGATATAGGAATTTTGACTGTGGCATCGCAGTTTATCCTTGCTAATATCTTATTTGTGAGACAGAATATCAGTCAGTATAAGACCAACTGTGATGTCACTACGTCCACTATCCGTACAAGAAATGGGCATAAACTAGTGATACCTCACCACAGACTGCAAAAAGCCCATGGATCTTTTGCAGGCCTCGGTGTTCGCCTGTACAATAAAATTCCTGACGCTATTGTAGATCTACCCTTCATAAAGTTCAAAAATGTTGTTAAAACTACATTAATTAATAAAGGGTACTACCGCGTCAACGACTATATGTGTGATAATGATGCCTGGAAGTAACTGTCATTTTGTGCCTGTGCTCTGTTCCTTTGGCCCCTTCAATAATATATCTCATTGGCGAAATAATTTGTACGTAGCATTTAGAAAATGTCATATATTGTACACTGTATGTGTGAGCAAATGACGCAATGGAGACCTTTATTCGCGGATTTGTTTTTGATTGGCCCTGTCAAGGTCTATCCGTCATTCATTGCGGAAACGTGTAGAGTGTTTATTTATTTATTTAATCTTTTATGCAAAAATGTACATTTCTCTCATCTTGCGAACTTGCTCTCACTATGCTGTTTAGTGCTTTTTGTAAACAAGACCAATAATTTAAAAAAAAGCAACTACAGAGTTTCTTGCCGGCTCTTCTCTGTAGAGCAGCCTTCCGAACCGGTGGTAGTTTCGGCATGAATGTGAGTGAACGCAGGGATTGTGAGCGATCAGGGGAGATGGAGGGATTTTAGGAGTGCAGAGTTGTGTGTGAAAGGTGTGAATGTAGGTATGGCGACTGAGAGGTGTGTGTGGAGACTACCACCTAGTGTGGGACAGGGGCCGTAAGATGATAATGGTGTTTATAAATATGACGATTTATAAGAGTTTTGTGATGAAACCTACGTAAATAAAGTTCCTTTTGAGCTTTGAGTTTTTGAAACTGTTGTCGACTGAGTGAGCCGCAAATTCGTGGCGAACAGAAATTTGAGTTAGCTGCAAACTCAGATCGATTTTCGTATGTCGCAACCGGTTTTGCTATGAGTCGGCGCTAACTGAGACAGTCGGCGCACGTAACGCTGCAAAATGCGTAAAGTGAGCGCAAAACTAGCAAACTGTGGACACTCCATTTCAAATGGAATGTATGGAAGGGCGTACTAAACCGATACGCCGCAAACTCGGTCGGATACTAACAGTTTGCCTACTGTGGACATAGCCTAAATCAGTTAGATTCACCATTCGTCATCTGCATCAGCGCGAATGAATTGTTGTATTGTATGGTGGCACAATAATAGTATATTCTAGTATAATGTCACCATAGCATTTAGAATACTTAAACATTTACTAGATCCCGCAACAAGCGGATAGTAAAGGTATATAACAAATATATATACTAAATAAAGCTGTCCCTTATAAAATAAATAGGGTGTACGCTCTATTTCAGCACGTAGGACACGTCCTAGAGGTACATAGGAGAGGGCTTTGTCTCAAAACGGGCGGCAAAGATCGACCATTGTATTGCCGTCTCGAATCTGCATAATTTCCATTCATTAAAGCGGAGAAATGATTAATAATAGGGATTTCTGTGCCTACGAGCGGTAGGGTGACTATAATGTCGTTAAAATTTTGAACTGAACCAAGACCGTTTACCTTAAATTGAAAGTAGTGTGGGGGTCTCGATGATGATGATAAAAAAAGTTTACATATTTACATTTGTTTATATCGAACCACATTATCCGTATGGTGACGGATGGCGACGAATTTAGAATACATAGTGTCACCACAACATTTTATACCGAGTGTCGTAAGAGCCGACAAAATGAAATATCAAGAGAAGGAAAACTTGATACGAAATCCTGTGCCAACCTTCCGCCAGCTTATTAACCTCCATGTAGTTAGGGGAGGCCCGACTCAGCAGCGGGTCATTTAATGACTTAGAAGTAGTAGATATATACTCGTATATATATATATATATATATATAAGTGCAATCACAACTGACAAACAAATAAGTTAAAACAGGAAATATTATAACAATTTTTTAAATTGGACATTGGATATTGGAGAAAGAGACACTGGAACGAAACCGCGTAGAACCAGGAAAAAGTGGCGTCATTTTTATGGTTTTTTTTTTCATTCACTATGCTTTTCTCTGTGCACGACCTCTCAAGCTGCGTTCGCCGAGGTAGAGATTGGTCGGCGTCCTGACTGCTAGGCATCCGTGATTTCGCCAACGTGGGTACGTGGGGAAACTGAGACAAGCCTACTATTATACTCGTACTTGCACGTATTTTATCTTTCTGAATCTTTATTCTTATCAACTTTCCACGTATACGTTGAAAAAAAGGTATTTTCTTTCTTTCTTAAATATTATCAGTTAATATTATTATGAATATTTAGTTTGTACGTTGATTTCAAACCGCTCTGAATAATATTACTTTATTGTTAGGTACAACGTTTGTCTTACGTCGTTAGTTACGATTTAGTTTTATGATCATAAGCTCACTTAGTCCATAAAAGTTATAAATAGTTATCTCTTACGGAGTAGATTGTATTCTTGAAGTTCGTCTGCTTCTATTAAAATGGCTTTCAAGAGTAAATTAATGTTTGCGTTTAACGTATTATAAAACTAGACCTGATTAGGATATAACAAAAATGTTATATAATAATTTCATCCAATAAATTACCAACTACTAAGTCGGGTCTCAACCAAATTCATGGAGAGAAATTAGCCTACTGTGCCACGCTGGTAAGACGGGTTGGCTCATGGTTTGTATCAAGTGGTCCTTCCTGGCCAGCGTGGCACAGTATAGGCTAACTACACTCCATGTCTCAGGAAGCCTAACTCAGTAGTGGGTCATCTATGGGGAGATAAGTAAAATGAAAATTTTAATGATATTGTGAACTGTCCTGTTTTATTCCGAAAGCACAGTCACAGTGCCACGAGACGTTACAATTGGGCGAGATTTCAGCAAAATATTATCTTGCGAGTTCCTATTCCTATATTAGAAATTAAATGAGTATTGAGCAGCTAACGTTTTGAATATTCAAACGGAATAATTTAGCGTAAGTAAGCCGACGCCAAACAAAAGGGGGAGAGCCTTAAATACCTAAACAAATTGTGCCCATCTACCTCGTGATGAGTTGTTTTAAAATAAACATTGTTGTTTTATAAAATTATCTAAGACGGCAGAGAATAGTATAGAGTACACTATTATATATGATAAATAACACTACTACTATATTTATCTACCTACTAGGGTCATAAATTATGTTGTAGTAGGTACACTACTATAAAGATAGACTAAACTCACATGGGTACACTATGGAACATTATAAGTCTATAATATGTATAGTTTATACGTCGTCATGGAAAGGTTGATTTTAAATCAAAAATATGTCTATCTATTTAAACTATACTAACAAAAATACAAAGTTCCGTCTGCGGCATTACTTGTTTAAATTTCGAGCCTATGCTTGGGCCTCATAAGTTCTCTGAGGTGCGTGCGTGGTGGCTACGTAAAATAACTGAGATTAATACCTAAGATTTGAAATTACTGTACACCTCAAAGAATAAATACAATAACATTTTATATACAGGGTGGTCAAAAAGTCGTGGCTCAAACGACACCAGCGGTAAGATGGGGCCATCAGCAGCAAAAAATTGTTCTACGGGAGGTCCTTAGGGTCAACCCCTGCAGAGTTACAATAGATTTTGTGTTTTTATGAGAAATTGTCTTTTTTTTACTAAAACTTGATAAAATTCGAAAAAATCTACACCCCGTATCTTTTTTATAATTTTTACTAGATTGGTACTGATGAGTCCTTTCGTTAGACATGCTATTTATGGTACTTTATTGGGTGTGTTGAAGATAATATTAAGTTTTACGAAAGCAATAATTCTTAAATCAAAACTTGTTACTTACATCGGACCCCACTGTGAAAAACAAATACTCTACAGAAAAGTGCCACTGTATCACAATTTTTGGCGCATTTAATAGGGATTCTAAAAAGGTTGTAATACCATGGCTATGCGTGGCTTCGATATCTTTCAAGGACGATCTTTCGTAGCAAGGCCAGAGTTAATTCATACATAAAACTCGGTTAGGCCTACTAACCTAACCTTACCTAAGCGTGATCGTTTTCCGGACTACAGGGTCTTTATCGTCGTTTCAGCCCATAAATGACCCACTACTGAGTCGGGCCTCCTCTAAGTTCATGTTGGGAGATTAGCCTACTGTGCCACGCAGCCCGGTTGACACAGGGTTTGCTTCAAGTTTTCCTTCTCTTGGGGCTAGGTGATCTGCCTAATGCGTTCTTTTAGTCGCCTCTTACGACACCTTCAATATGGTATGGGTTGGTCGGCCGAATAATTAATGTACTTTCCTCTTCTATAATAATGCGGAAAAAAAATAGACGAAACAACTGGTTCTAAAGAGTCAAAAGCAAGATAAAATCAATATGGCCACTTTTATCTTCTGAAACATCGCTCATCCAAACGACAGGATTAAATTCGTTGTGACAAAAAAAAACGAAATGGAAGCCCATATTTTCCAGTACGTTGGATCAACATTGGGCACAATTCATCGGGCAATGAAAATATTGGGACGTTTGGGCAATTTCTCTCTTTGTATCCATTTCCGAACCTGCCGCTTTATTTGGTGTGAACGCGAGTGGTGACAGAATTCATTTATGCAAAAACTAAAAGTTTACGGAGCAAGCGATATGTGAAATTGAATTGTATTTGCCTGTAGGTGTGTTTGCGAAGATAATATTTAACATACGACTCTGCTTTGGTTTGAAAGCAATTTGTATGTTAATGGTTTTTGTATTGTAGCAATAGTGTATTGTTGTAATGTAGCTCTTGGGATGTGGTTGGTACTCACCCATGTTAATATGTATTTTGAAATAGGTACATATGTTTTCATAACTAGGGAAATAAGCATGTAGAACCTTCGAAACATTGTAGGCCACAGATTACGATGCCATTGGAATAATAAGCACGATAGCCCCTCATACTTCAACTTCATACTTCAAAAGAAAAATAATTTATTTTCGAACTGCTTTTTCAGTAGGTCCTATGCCTCTTCTTCGAATAGCTACAAGGCTTTTGGTACATCCTGTATTAGTAGTTACGGTCATGACCCAAGATTCCAAGCTAGTAATCCTTATCAAGTACATATTTAAAAACTAATCCTTCCGCGGCAGTCGAAATACTGAGCAGAATTTCCTAATGATAAAAATTTTACTACAACTAGTGCCACCTATTATACTTAATGAAACTAAACTGTGCTGCCATCTGTTGTCGGATAGACTTCACTACGAACATAATTCGGTAACTTAAAAGGTGAATCTACTGGCCAGTAGGTGGCGCTGTGACTCTTTAGTTGTACATTTTTTGTAATAATTCTCCCATTATGTCGATATAAGAGGGATTTTCTAAGTTTTGTGAATTGAGATGATAAGAATAACATTTCTATGTTCATTATGGCGACTCCAGCTTCGTAGGAAGCTTTGTTGTTGTATAATTTAGCTCGCCCAAGTCAAGTTGTGCACCAGCAGAGCTCCCTGTGAAGTTATGCTTTAGATTTTAATATTTTAGTTTGCCCTATTGATGTCTTTGGTCATATATAATAATTTGTTTATGTATATTGTTAAATTTAGAGTAGATGGAACGTTGGGGATGTCATGCAAAAATGTAGTACCTAAAAGCCCTTTAAAAATTCAAAGTAAAAAGCATTGTTCGTTAATAAAATAAAAAAAAATCTATGTATTTTAATAAACACCGTGTCTCGCCGTAAACACCTATCAGCTGAGACCATGGTATAAAAGAAATAAGCGGCATCTGCTTTACAATAAAACAACAAATATTTTAATTTATGTAATATCCCACCTCCAACACCATACAAAAATATAAAAACAACAGCTTACAGCTGAAATATAAATAACAATTTAAACTAACAGTACATTTGTAAATAAATCACAGATGAAATAAATTCAATATAAGGTTAAGTACAGATTTCGTGATTACATATAAAGAAATAGTTATAGAGACAAATTATTTTGCGAGAATTCTACTAATATACCAAAACCGGCTACGTAACATGAGCATAAAATTAAACATTTTATCGTAAACATAGGAAGTAGGTAAACGTTTTATTATAAATTCTGTAACAAAATAACATGGGAACGTAAATCAAATAATGGTAACATACGCCGTAAATTCTCAATAGAAACAAAATCCATTACAAAACATATGTTCCTCCAAATTAATTTATTTTTGATGACGTCGATTTATATTTTCGGTTAAAGGCAAAAAGTTACATAGAAGTAAATTAGAAAATTTATAAAATTTATAAGAATACAAATTTGATAATAAGAAAAACCATATTAAATGCTTGTAATTCTGTGACAGTCAGGGAGCGTATCGATCATAATTCAAAAACATGGCCCAGTCAGTTCTCTAGAGTATTCATAAATATGAACTTTTTGAAACTATAACTAAATTGAGAAAGTTACAATAAAATATTCCTTATTCTTTTAATTGGTCGAATTGCTAGCAGTACCTATCTAAATTCATCTAGCACAACTATTGTTAGAATCTTGAACTCTTCAAAAGTACACCCCATGCGGTATTTCTCATATAATGTAAGATATACTGACGCTCTTCTCGGAGGCCTCGAAAGTTGTAGGATTATTTCTTCCATCGAGTAAAGATCAGTTTAAGATCGCATTATCAAAACATCACGTTAATTATTTATATGGCAAAACAACATTTGCCGGGTCAGCTAGTATGCTAGCAGCTCTAGCATGGGTACAAATTAATAGGCATGTATGTACCTGACATACAGTTATGCTGATCATGGCTTTGGTGAGCATATGCGCATAGAGTGATTATTTCCAAGTTCATGTTGCTGCCGTGCCGGCAATGCCAATCAAGTATCTAAGGTGGTTGACATCATGGATTCAGCTAGGTTATACACATGTTGTGAGTATTGCCGTGATTTTAGTTTCCTGTACACCAAATTGTGCCAGCTTGTACAATTATTCTGTACACAACATGTGCTCGTTTAAGGCCATGGACATCATGAGTGTGGCTAGAATATACGCATGGAGTGAGCACAGCCGTGGTTCATGCGGTACTGTACGTACATCATGCCAGAGTTGTGCCAGTAATACAGTGCACCTAGCACAAGTACATGCCACCATTGGTGTGAATGGCCGATGTAGTCGACCTTGCCAGGGAACCAGCGCTCAGGAACCTATAAAGTATAAATTTATTACTTCATATGGAACACTGTTTTACCAAAATGTAATCTGACTTCAAAAACAGCAAGGAAATACTAAAAAGCGAAAATAACCAAAAAACAACAATTTGAAGTCGGTTTAGACTCATTCACCAATAGAATGAAATGGGTTAGTTATAACATAATATTCCAAATCTATCAGCACAAGGATATTTCGTAGCTATCTGTTAAATATAAAATGTCAAATGTTTAATGACGTATCAAAAAAGTTCAGATGACCCAACTTGAATAAATAGATCTTTGTTTTTTTTACTTATCAGTTTGAACGAATAGATGTTCAGTATTTTGTTAAACAAAGAGGACGAAGTATAAATATCTTGCGAGTTTTTCGTAATTAAACCATTGTGCGCGGCGTGTTACGATGTCAGAGTTTACGTGATACCAAACAGACAGTAGAAAAAGTTCTATTTATATCATTTTGACCCTCATTGTCCTGAGGTCGAGTGTTATTTAGACCAGTCTCAATTTTATCCACCTTTCAAGCTGTTCAGTATGAGCAAATGCGTCTTAGGATATAATCTATATACATATATGCGTCTTTTATAGTCTCTATATAATTTTTAAAACTAAAAGATATACCCGCGACTTAGTCTGCGTTGACTGTAAATTGAATTAATTCTTTTTTGCAAACATTTGTTCTTGCGATGACAAATTTAAAATACAAAATGCTACCAAACGACACCATCCCGAGGGTGTTAAAAGAGGCGTCTAGAGGAACGCAAGAGACAGATAACCTAGCCACAAGACATGGAAAACTTGATGCAAACGTTCCAGACGTTCCACCCGCCTTCAGGTAACTACTTCTCGTTTGGCGACCCGTGAAACCGTCATAAATTGAATCAAAAATAACATAATTACCTTAAAAGCGTATATAACAAATGCAGTGCCGCTAATTACGTACATTCCAATCACTCGTGGAAAGAACATCTAGAAGAAAAAAAAACAATAGTTTTGAAGATGTACGTAACAGAATCGATCTGCATCTACTTATGAATTTCTGTATTTCTTTTGTTTAAAGTTATTATTGTAAAGTTTCTTATTATCGGTACTTTTTACTATCAGAAGCTAGAACGAGAAATCCATGGACAGATCTGTCTGGAAGAACATACTGTACCAGTCTAAGGCCTGGGCTGTAAGGCCTAAGATGATGATGAAGACTATCGATCCTTTCATTACGGTTGTAGGGCTAATGTTATACCCTGTATAATATGATGTTCAACCATCAAAAGTCTGTCTGGAATTTTAATTGCATAATGTCACCAATTCTAAAGGTGTAAGCTTAGCAAACTTTGCCGCAAGAGACATTTTTTTTAATGAAATGTCTGGCTTGGCTACTAGGCATTTTAGGCAAGTTTCCCTCAAAAAAAATTAAAGAGGCCACGCCCAGCCTTGTTCATCATTGGGTTGAAATGAAAACCCATTAAACATGCGGGTAGTTTCACTCTTTAAACAGTATACATAAATCATGTCACTGACCTGCACCATGGGGTTCTCAAAGCCTCCAAGGGTATATGTCCAATGTAAGGTCGGCAACACCCCATAAGCAGCCCATCCAATGAAAACGCACATCTTGACGAGGTACGGAACATTCAGCCGCGGGATTTGGAGTACCATCGCCAAAACAAATATCACAGTCACAGACGTCATGTAGAACGCTTTCAGCTCCTGGAAGTAGAAAAATCAAGCTTAAAAACAAAAGACTAATTATTAGACCAGCTGTTTTCACGCTACTGACTACGTGTAACGACTGCCATAGATTTTTTTATTATTGACTTAAAGGCTTTCGGTCGTAGGCTTGTGTGATGGAAAGCAACGCCAAGGTCTAAGATGGAGGATGCACATACACACGATGACACACAGTAAAACTGCTTGGCGCCGGACTTAGTTGGCCGGGCGGACCATTCCATCCTACCACCAAGCGTGCTGGGTTTTATTGACTTTTACAACACGCGTTATAACAACACGCCGGTTTTAAGTGTCCTCTAGAACTTGGTTGAAGTCAGATGTTACAAATATTGGACACCCGTGCAACATTGTTGCCTAGCGCGCTTAACTATCTTCCCAACTGTAGTATCACATCACTACGGTTGGTGTCACATCTCTATGCATAACAACGGTTGTTAATAGTTACAGTGGCACTTAATTTAAATGATCTGGCAATATAGCAATATTACGTAGTTATCATTATTATCACATAAAAACTACGTACAGTTATGCTACACCAACTGGGACTAAAGCACATAGAGCCTGCGAATATTTTAAACGCGAAAGTTTGTATGAATGGACCTTCAAGATTCTTTAATTTCTTTCTGGCATAATAAATAAATATAAATAAATAAATATCCTTGGACATTTCACACATCGCCATCTCGTCCCAAGCTAAGCAACTTAATGCTTGTGTTATGGTAACGAGATGGATGATAAACTACTTATATACATTTCTTTTTTCGTAAATACATACATATTATAGATAGAAATGACACCCAGACTCCGAGCCAGTGCCTCTGGTTTAGACAAAGACACTTGCCCGACCCCGGAATCGAACCCGGGACCCGTTGATCCAAAGGCGGCACATTTAACCACTAGACCAACGAGGCAGTATGAGTAATGATAAAATACAGGCAGTATCGTTGGTCTAGTGGTTAGATTTGCCGCCTTTGAATCAACGGGTCCCGTGTTCGATTCCGGGGTCGGGCAAGTGTCTTTGTCTAAACCAGAGGCACTGGCTCGGAGTCTGGGTGTCATTTCTATCTATAATATGTATGTATTTACAAAAAATATATATATATAAGTAGTTTATCATCCATCTCGTTACCATAACACAAGCATTAAGTTGCTTAACTTGGGACGAGATGGCGTTGTGTGAAATGTCCAAGGATATTTATATATTTATTTATTTAAAACAAAACACTAAATTTACTGTAACTAAAATAATTCTAAAAAGATTACAACAAAAAAATATCATGAAATATTCATTTTTAGAAACTTTACAATAATATAGGCTGCACATTAAAATAACACGCTCTGAGATGTGTAAAAATATTGTGTAAGTACATTGGCGATGTAAATCATTGGCTCATTCCAGCTCTTTTGATAAACAAGTACAAACAATAAAAAAAAAACATTTAATCTCAGAAATTTATCGCCGTTTTGGAATACAGATCTAAAGAGAAGAGTCGGCAAGAAGCTCTGTAGTTGCCCTTTTAGATCGCCATTTTTAGTCACAAGGTCGGGCAGGCCGGGCAGGAGACTAATTAAGTAATAGAAGAAAAAACGATAGAAACTATATTCGATTGGCATAATCGAACAAGAAGGTCATTGGCGCGTGTGTTTTGCAACGTTTATGTGTGTTACAAAACTAATGGCACGCCCTGCATACGCATGAGTCTAATATGTATGCGTAAGTACGAGACATGCGTGACAAGTGTTTAAACACCCTGTATGCTCTTGACCAAGAGAGTGCAAGTTCAAAATTACGAAAACGTTAACAGTCAACACTGGTTTACATTTTAAACAACAACAACCTGAACCGTCGTAGATAACAAATCACAGATTCATTCGATATCTACGTGGAATCGTGTGAACTATTTTGACATATCAATAATATATATTAATAATGTTAGTAAATCATCTGGTTCAGTTCAGGTGGGTTAGTTTAGTAGTTCATCTATGAAGTTCAAACGCGCTTCAGGTTTTTGTTATACCAAAACGTCAGACGTTACGCCAGGACAAACTGGAGCCTCAAGAGGAGATTAAATGAACCAGATAGGTTAATAATCTGGCCGCTTGATAACCTTATCACGACACCGACACCCTCAAGACCGAATGGGGTGGTGACACTGTGTATTCTAAATCCTCCTAAAACTCGGAGCTCTTAACAAATTGGACACAAATATTCTTTTCTTAGACCTGTCTCGTTTATTCATCCGCCTATAGTATCCCAATTTTCATTGGTGTCGGGCATCAGTGTAACCTGGTTTACTTCCAGTATTTATACTGCACGGAGTCTGCTCTCCGCGACCATTTAGTGGGGCAATCGGCAATTATTTGGTTACACCAGCTGTCATTTCTTATTCCACTGACTACATTATATCGATTACCATAGAGGGTAAAATGGCATTTGTAGCGTTACCCATGACCAGTCAAGTTAAGTCTTATTAGCGCCATCTAGCTGTGTATCGCAGCATTATTTCATAAAATGTTTAAAAACAAAACACAATCTGAAACTTCCCTATTTAAATTAATAAATAAATCGGAGGTGAAAATATAATCACCAAATTAATCTCACATTAAATCTTTAAAATTATAAAATGCATCCATCTCATTTGTTATAATGAGGTTAACGTTAAGAATATTAGTACCGATTTGGGTTTAAATAACAAAATAATCACATGATAAATTAAGAACAGACATTACGGACCATGACCGTTAAACCGAGTGAAAGTAATACAACAATAAATAGACATGAGATTTGCAATAATTTCTTGCATACGCTAGGAGCGCCGCTTGAGATGTTCTGACGCTGATTAAAGAGAAAGTACATTAATTTTAATATTGAACGCAAACTCGAGATATGCTCGAGATATGACTTTTTTAAAACGAAACCAGTTTACAAACATGTAATTAACGAGCACAAATGACACCCCAAACTCCGAGCCAGTGCCCCTGGTTTTAGACAAAGACACTTGCCCGACCCCGGAATCGAACCCGGGACCCGTTGATCCAAAGGCGGCACATCTTACCGCCTGCTAAGTCAAAATTGGCAAACAACATGCCTTTGATTGTCGATTTTGATTGTTACCTAGTAATACTATAGTGTCAGTACGTACGCCACAAGCTTTCGACACAAGCGCGTAGCAAGAAATTTGAATTCTTAGCAGATTAATGCCAATTCGTGTGGTGACGGATTTAGAATACACAGTGTCGCCACCCCAATTCATCTGATGGTGTCGTGAGAGCCTTCAAACGGAAATGATAAGGCCGATAGCAAGAGAAGGAACACTTGATACAAACCATGTGCCAACCCGTGGCCAACGTGACATTATATGCTAATTACCATGTAGTTGGAGGAGGCCAGACTTATTTATTTATTATATGATCAAGGAGAACCATTGACTACATTATAACTTAGAGGTACCTATACTAGAATTTGTTAACAAGAGAGTCATTGTGGTTTCCCACTTATCACTAAAATAAACACGGTATTGTCTGTTCGTTCGTGTGTTGATGAAATTTGATTATAATAAAACTTCATCTTCAGAGAAGAAGATGATTATCATTTCCTTCTGGCGGCTCTTACGACACCCTCAGCATGGAATGGGATGGTGGCACAATGTATTCTAAACCCGTCACCACACGGAGAACAAACACGTGTTTGGTTAAATAAGTATAATAAGTCTGTCGTAAAAAGTAAGATTTACGACATACGTCTCGTTTACTTCGTAAAATTGAAACGTTAAGCGCTTAAGCGACTTTATTACGTGCATAGATTGGGTTATTTATGCATATCAAGAAAAACATTTCGAACTTCGCTTTAGAAATTATATTTTGAGGTTTGCCTTAATTGTTCATTGCATCAAACATCATTTAAACACGCAATATTCGTTGACAGTAACCACAAAACTCATAACAACAACGGTACTTTGTCTGTAACTCAGTCATAATACTGGCTAGAGTATTATAACTACAGGTATATTATTTGTGTGAATATCAGAGCATGAACATTAGGCAAGAAACAGTTACGTACTAAATAAAATCTCACGACGATAATGTACCTACATGTGCATCTTAGAGTAAAATAACACTTAAAGGGATAATTTCCTTAATTACACACATAATTAGTATGTTTACTCACACACACACACATAAAATGCTCCTAGAAGTTATGCCAATAGATATTGTTTGAATGTGAGCGTGTCTCCCTAAAATATTTGCCGAATAAGAACAGAAGTAACAGAAAATTCCAATGTAACTTTCGGGCTTAGTAAATCCGATTCGGCTTCTAATCCGATTACTTCTTTATTCAGGACATTATAATGCTATGTGTTATGAACACCAACAACGTCAAAATTTGCTTATAAAATGATTTAGCATATCAAATGCGCAAAACACAACCTGAATTATCATATTACGTCTGAAAGTCCTCAAATGGCATTATACTCCGAGTATGTTAATTATAATGTAGACTGATGTAAAAGATATGATTTTTTGTGCACGCATTTGTGACGTAGTTAAAACAACAAAAATATACTATTATAATAAATTGTTAGGGTCGCATTTGTGACGTCATTAAAAAACAAATGGTAAGAAGTGGGTTCGTGTAATAGCGACTATGAAAACGTAGCCATCATCATCATTATTTAACCCTATACATGACCCATTTCCGAGTCCGGTTCACCTTCTCCAAGTTCATGTAGGGAAATTAGCCCACTGTGCCACGCCGCCTTAACCGAAAGAGAAGAGGAGCTTGATACAAACTCATCTCGCAAGCGTGACACTGTAGGCCAATTCCCATTTAGTTAGAGGATGCCCGACACAGTAGTGTATCATTTATAGACTGAAATGATGATCATGATACATCATTAATTCCTCAACTACTAAAGAATCCGGCCAGGCGTATACGACTGAAGGTAAATATATTTTAGCACTTTTAAATTAAGCCTTTATACTGGTTTGAGCAGGTTCGAAATTGGATAAGTGCTTTTTCATCCTCGAAAACCTCTTCAAGCACTAAAGTCTTGAAAGTTTTTTTATTAGCCGAGTTTAAAGCCTGGTAAAAGTAAAGTACTCTAGTAAAGTCTCACTAGGAAATGATTTCATCATGGTAGCTTCCCGTCTGGGAAAGGACCTCCACCATAAGCCAAATGACGTCACCCTGGCCAGAGCTGTATGACTGAGTCTTGAGACTCTGTGGTGAAGGATACAGAATCGAATGTTTAAAAATAGAAAACGAAAGTTTGCAATATGTATAACCTGTATCGCGGGACAGTTTACAAACATGTAATTTACGAACACAAATGACACCCGGAGCAAGTGCCTCTGGTTTAGACAAATGCACTTGGCGACCCCGGAATGGAAACGGAACCTGTTAATCCAAAGGCGGCACATCTAACCCCTAGACCAAAAGACACTTATCCTGTGAATGTCGTAAGATGTTATTGAAACTACATTAGATTTATACCACTAGCAATACGGCCTGTCTTGTAAGGTAAGCGGTTTCCGCTGCCGCTGGAAGAAGTGTAAGCATGACGTAGAAGAGGAAAAGTGGATTCCTTCCTTTGCCAACACCATGCTTCCGCTGATAGGGGTCTATAAGTCGATAGATGACCCACTACTGAGACGTTGTTAATCCCCTTGTACCTTTTACAATTTATTAATTAATGTTACTTTTGCAACCCACTCAGGATGAAACGGGGTGGTGACACTGTATTATAAATTCGACAACACACATACACATGAATGTATACTTACATAATGACACCAGAACGCGTAATACACGCCGGAAGTGTATATGGCAAGCAAGGAGAGCGCAATCCCAAACAGGTCGTACATCAGAAACGTGTTGTAGTCACATTCTGATCGGCAAGAGAACGTGTGGTAGAGCGCTGACAGGGCCATACAAATCTGGAAAAAACAAACAATCATATCTCAGGTTCTGATTTTACTTTTTAACGGATTTATCGCCCGACTTTCCGAGCAATTTCTGCGTGCACAATATTATAGGAAGTAGATTTAACTGTTTCTTTGTACTTTTGAAGACAACTGTCATCTAGTCTGTCCTGTGGCCAGCTACAAAGCATGTGCAACGTCGGGAATTAAATAATGTCAAAGGTACGCGATATAAATGTTAAAACGTGTTTTTTTTTTTTTTTTTTTATTTTATTTATTGAGCAATACACGGGAGCCTTACAATATAACTTAAATATTAACAGTGTATCAAACCAAGTTTGGTTTTCCGTACACCAGTTTAATTTCAATCATATTAATAGCGGCTTCCCTTTTTTAATCTTAATTTCAAAGGGGAATATAAGAAAAGGAAACGTGAGTCCCGTAATAAATACATCCGCCCCGGATCACCCCACCACCTCATCGTGTGTGGCGGCAGTTTAAGATTACTCTGAGGACAGAAGAGGCCTTGAGCCTCTACCTGTGGGTCCGACCCTAAGCCCGTATGGCGCCAAAGGATCCTAAAGGCACGCAAGGCCCTCACCACAGCAGAGTGGCAGCACGGTCGACGGGGAGAAGGTAGAAGTCAACTCTAAATAAACCGCTAGAAGCGTAAACAAGGTCTAATTTCCCTCCCAAAGGCCAACCCCACGTCCGTGCAGAACATCTTAGCCACGTGGGAGGGGGACACTCAAAATGAAATTACTTATGAGTGGCTAACAGGGAAATGGCAAACCCATGATGATGGAGAGAAATAATATTGAAATGATACAAAGTGACTTGACATTGGCTAAACACAAACCGTGAGAGCCACAAGGAAGAAAAAAAAAAAAGGTCTAATAAAATAAACATAATTGCACCATTAGAGATATACATTTTCAAGAATGGGATTACCAAGATAATGTATAGTATAGACTGCTTCCGTGTAAAACTTATTTAAATTAATGAAGATAAGATAATTCAACTGTATTAGAATCAATGATTTTTTAAATATAAAATATCGATGGTGATTAGGATTGAATATAATAATGCATGCCGCCCAAAAGAAGCTAATGACCGGCCTCACATAGTATGTCTGCCATATTTATTATGACACTGTAATATACTTTTTAAGGTCTAGGTCACTAAATGTTCTCCGTTCTTCGCAGTACTGACATTACTTCCCACAATTTGTTCATTAATCAGAACACTATCTAATGGTGTAAAAATACAGGGTGTGTGTATCTTTTTTTTTCAAATTCATCGGCACCCTTCGCTCGTTTTCCAAAACTGGAAACTTTACCCTGTATAAACAGACTGGGTAGCGGTAGTATTGCAACATAAAAACATCTTTATCCAATATTGCCCTAATGGGGAAAAGCTCGCACGTGTCAGCGAACAATCACGTAGCTTAAATCTCCCTTCGCCAATTAACGCCAAAGAGGTACAAAAATCGACTATCGAGCACGATTGATTTTGGGTCAAGATGTAACTGCCCCCGCGTAATATAGTGCAAAGGTTTAATTTAAAAAAAAACTACGAAGCAAAGCATTTACCCATGTTATTGGTTTAAAATGAAATTATTGCTATTTTAATTTGTACTAAGACTAAATTTATGAATGAGGTTACCTACCCGATTTGTGTCTGCAGTAAAGGAAATTATATTATATACTGAGGATTTATAACTTAGCAACGCCGTTTACATGACAATTTAGGACAGGAGTTTGTGTGGGTGTGATCTTTCTTGAACTACTTCACGTTAAAAACAATTAAAAGGCAATCAGATATCTACATATATTTTCATTTTTTTTTTGCCAAGGTACACTATACAATTGAATAAATAAAAATAGATTAAGTCTTAATACGAACATACTCATCATCTTATCGATTTCGATAAATATCTTATTCGCCGCCATTATCAGGTCTGTGATTAATTCATTTGATTAAACCTTGAACATGCTTAAAATAGACCAATAAAAATATCGAGAACCTAATTTATAATACGGACCGGGTTTTCCGAAATCTCAATAACTATTTAAGTATTAATCGAATCAAAGCAACGCTACTAGTATGTATAATTCTGCTAAGTAAAATGTCAAGCATTCTATAGGTACTAATTATTTAATCTAATAACAAATGACTGTAGTAAAATAATCGATACAGAAACGTACTTAGGTAATCTCGAGAAAAATAATTCTTAACATATTAATAAGGCTTATTTATGTCAAGTTCAAGATCGTGTAGGCGTGGTGATGGTACCCCATTCCATACAAAGGGTGTCGTAAGAGCCGACAAAAGGAAATTACAAGTGTAAACCGGCAAGATAAGTCGTCTGGCCAGCGTGGCACAGTAGGCTAATTACTCTCCATGCAGTTGTAGGAGGCCCGACACAGCAGTGGGTCATTTATGGGCTGAGAAGTATATCACCACCCCATACCCTTCTGAGGGTGTCGTAAGAGCCAACAAATGGAAATGACAACCCGCTGGCCAGCGTGGCACAGAAGGCCTAATTACCCTTCGTTTAATAGGAGGAGGCTGACTTAACAGTGGGCCTGGAAAAGATTGCTTTTAGTGATAAGGCCGCCAATTGTATGTGTTTTGTATAATTTCTCCTGTACGCTATGTATATGTGGCAAATGTGCAATAAAGTGTTATCTATCTATCTATCTGAGTAGTAGTAGTATCATCATCATCATCATCATTTCAGCCAAAAGACGTCCACTGCTGGACATAGGCCTCCCCCAAGGATTTCCACAAAGGCCGGTCCTGGGCCGCCCGCATCCATTGCTTTCCGGCGATCTTAACCAGGTCGTCGGTCCACCGTGTGGGAGGCCTACCAGCACTGCGCCTTCCGGAACGCGGTCGCCACTCGAGGACTTTTCTGCCCCATCGGACGTCGGTCCTGCGAGCTATGTGCCCTGCCCACTGCCACTTAAGTTTGACAATCCGGTGGGCTATGTCGGTGACCCTGGTTTTCCTGCGTATCTCCTCATTTCTGATTCGATCTCGCAGGGAAACTCCGAGCATAGCCCTCTCCATTGCCCTTTGGGTGACTTTGAGCCTTCTGATGGAGCCCATAGTGAGCGACCACGTCTCAGTTAGTTAGTTAGTTCTAAAGAAAAATGTGTTAGTAAAAGCAACGTAAGTAGACGTCGTCGTGAGTTTTACAAGTGACTTCCTTGAAAATTATTAGGAACCTTAACCACAACCAATTAGCTTCAAGAATTTATTGAAGTCAAGTGTGGCAATAACTTTTCCTTGTACAATTATGTATCAGGTGTTTCAACAGCTGTATATCCAAGGAATTATGTTACCATTGGTCAGAGCAGCTCTAAGGACTGGTTGGACTGCTACTACTCACCTCAAACGTGACCAACTGCTGAGTCGGACAGCCTCCTATTGGATGGAGTTTAATAATAAAGAAAAAAAAAATTAAAAAAAAAAAAAATTGGCTACTGTGAAACGCAGGACAGACAGGTTGGCACAAGCGTTCGTATCAAGCTTTCCGTTCCTTACGGCTAGGTTCTCACTGCAATGGTCTCAAGCGAAACAGCGTGGACAGCAGTGCAGACCTTTGCCGACTTGGTCATGTCGCGCAAGGAAGACGCTGAACGAGACAGGGAGAGGGCACCTGACGCGAACCCAATGCGGCGCGCTCGCACAGGTCGCCGCCGCCTGGCGCATGAGCGCCACCTTCCTTCCTAACTGGGGCATCCGGGTGGGGGAGTAGTGGACCGCCCCCCTCCCACTGGAGACTAGGCCCCGAGGAGACACACCGGGCGTTACTATACCTGGACCAGACACGTTTCAAGGATTAGACATGCACCGGATTTGACACAAAAGTAGATAAGAGCCTAACTCACACATAGGCTTCTTCCCAAGGCCGAGCAGCAGATTAGGGACAAAAACACTGCTCATCACACATCATCAGAGGTGGAGTGACGCAATGTCACACACAAACGTGATGAAAGGGTTGATCACAATGTCTTCACCCTTGCCAAGCTCATCGCCTCGCGAGACGTGATAATGCATTCCCGCAGGCGATTCGGCATGAGGCAGAAAGTTCGTGGTAGGTTTTAGTGGGTATACCGGTCGCATCTCACCATCTTCACGCCCGGGACTCCCACATACCCCAGCCCCGTCCCATGGCTGGGAACCAATATAAGGTTTCCCCCACGTAAAAAAAAAAAAGAAAAAAAAAAAGGATGGAATGGGATGGTGACACTATGTATTCAAAATTCGTCACCACACGGTTGGAACCCAAGCCGGTTTAGGGTCCAAGGGCTTGTTGGTCTAGGGGTTAGATGGTCAACGGGTCCCGGGTTCGATTCCAGGGTCGGGCAAGTGTCTTGACTCAGAGGCACTTGCTCTGAGTCTGGGTGTCAATTGTATTCGTGAATTGCATGTTTGTAAACTGTCCCCGCGATACAGGTTATACATAGAGCACAGGGTATGGTTTAAAAAAAAGGAAAAAAAAATATTTTGTCAATAAGATTGGAGACAACATAAAACAAAATAAACTTTCGAATTTAGAATACGCGACCACTGTGAGCAAATGGCATAGGTCAAATTATAATATTCATTTCGAATCGATAAGCAGGAGTTAACCATACGGTCAATTGAATGCTTATCCGCTGTTTATATAAGATTTTTACAGCACACTGGTAGCAGGAGAACATTTGGTTCCTTCCGCTGCCAACAACCACAATTCCCTTAATTAAACTCTGGAGATCTTACTGTTCTTGTGGTGACTAATTTAGAATAGGTACAGTGTCACCGGAACAAGGTGCATAGATGGGTAAAATTGAAACTATACAGAATATCAAAAAACGCTCAAAGGAGTCGCGAGTCTAATTTGATGAAAACTATAACTGCATTAGTGCATATTTGAATCGCACTCTTGAAACATGAAGAACGTTACACAGCAGGTTAGCCTCCATATTACCAGGCTGAGAGTGTTATATTGATGGGGGAGAGCTTTACCATCTTCGCTCCCCCCAGCGCGTCGGTCTCTTGGAGTAATTGTCAGGGCCCACGGGCTAGATTTTGCGCAGGATGGTACACCGGAGGGATGTTTAATGGGTATGCCTCCGCCTCCTCGCGGGGGTGGAGGAGAGCCCCACACTCCCCTCGTCGGTCTTCCTCGGGACCGACGGGGATAGTCCATAATGGATTTTAACCCTCGAAAAAAAAAAAGCCGAGTGTCATATACCCCGTCGCAGTCTCCTTAAGGTGGATGCTCCAGGGTAGCCCGCGAAATTCAAATTTTCTTACGTTTTTTGCAATTTGCAGGTCAGTGCTAGGTTGTATGTTGATTAAAATGTTATTCGCGGCTGTAAGACGTATGTAGTTATAGAATTATAATCATCAAAATCATCAAAACAACCCTCCAAGCTCATAAAGGTGCAAGAAAAACTTTTTCAACGTCAAAGTCATTCTTGCACCTTTATGAGCTTGGAGGGTTGTATTGATGAGTTTGATGATTATAACTCTGTAACTACATACGTCTTACAGCCGCTAATCAAATGTTCATCATCATACAACCTAGCACTACCCTGCAAATTGCAAAAAACATAAGAAAATTTGAATTTCGCGGGCTACCCTGGAGCATCCACCTTAAATACATTTTTCCAAATCAGTTGATAAGTAAAGGAGCCGTAAGCGTAAAAATACCAACGAAGTGAAAAACTCTTTTTAAAATATGTTTCATAACATTGTCTCAGCTATTAGCTTTAAAATGCGGTGAAAAACCATGTATAGAGTAATCTTAATGTAATATTTTTTTCGGTTGTACTTTGTTTGGAACAAGCCTTTAAAAGGAACAATAACTTTTTGTCTCTTCTACGATTGCAACACGCTCTCTATTGAGCCCAACTCCATCATGCCACCAATTCGCCTCGTTACAACATCACCTGTACCCAATTGACCATCATCCAACACGAAAATCGGAAGGCAAGAAAGTTACAACATATGATGAATACATATTTTTTTACATAAATAATCAATGGCAACGTCTACAAATAGTTATTTTCCGCTAAGTGCGGGTATAGACCCAAAAATATTTATATTTGTAAAAAAATAAAAACTCATTTTATGGCAACTAAAAGTACGTGGCTTACTACACGCAGTACTGGTAGGCCTCCCACACGGTGTACCGACGACCTGGTTAAGGTCGCCGAAAGCGATGGATGCGGGCGGCTCAGGACCGACCTTCGTGAAAATCCTTGAGGGAGGCCTATGTCCAACAGTGGACATCTTTTGGCTGAAATGATGATGAAATGTACGTTTTGTAAGGGATTGCATTAGAACAAATCGTCCTTTAAAACCTCATCGAACAATCATCAAAACGGGTCCTCCATGGACGTAGATATCCGTAAACATAAGAAATCAGACAAACAGATAACCGGCATTTATGAAGTAAGTTAAATAAATGTTCCAATTTCAAATGAAGTTCAATTATAACTTCTTAATGAAGTCAACGCACCGAGACGTGTAGATACGCTTATAGAGATCACGCATAATTTTATACAAAATCTTAGCAACCTATTTCTTGAACTTAATAAACCGCAAGAAATCGTGAATCTCGCCTCAGATTTCGACGAGTATAAGGAATAAAAGCCATAAACATAAAACCACTTTAGTCTTATTGTGATCAAAATTGTTACGAGTGAAAGCAGTTTGAACTGTTTATTTAATAATTTTAGATTAACAGTAAATATATGCACATTCAATAAGTACTTAATATGAATGAAACTGCAACTTTATAATAGCGGTCTTTATTTCGAAGCTTAAACTAAGTATTATCCTTAATTCGGACGAATAGACGACCTAAATATGTAAATAAAAAGTGAAAGCATAATTTAATAGAAATGAAACCTTAAAAATCACTCACTGGCTGATAATTCGAGTTTATACATTATAAATGAACTATCATTCGAAAATGGAATCAAAAACCATACGTCATTTACGTCAAAAGTTATTTTTTAAAACGGATCCAAAAGTGGTCACTCTAGACTGCAGTAGTGGTCATTAGCAGTGTTTTTTTTTTGTACTTTCACTAACGGGAGAAAAGCGTGTCGGCCATCTGAGCCGCAAACTTTCAAGACGTGGGCCAATGGTGTAGAGCTCATTTCGTAATAACTACGTCGTCGTGGCAAGGCACTTGCTTGTAATATCTACTGTAGATACGCACTCATGTATATCGGAATTTTAAAAAAATATTCAGAACAGATAAGTTATGTTTGGCTAAGAATATTGACAAACCATTTGAAAAAAAAACTTTGTAATCAATGAATTCTTATATCAAGTTAACTACGACATATTGATTTTTCGTCTTCTAAATCAGTCATGTAAGTGTAAATGGGAGACTCCCAAAATGTACTCTGAAACTTTCGTTCGCAAAATCATCGTAATACGTTGGACGCAAAAACATTAAATTTACAGAAGAATCTAATATCATCCTTTTGTGACAGCGCCAGCGGTTGGACTTAAATCGTGCAATGAAGCTAAAGATTCATAATACTAGAGAGTACAATGAAGCTAAAGATTCATATTAATAGAGAGTACAGAACATTCCGGCATATCATTTTCCATCCCACTTAAAGACACGGAATGCTTAGACGTTAGTGGCACAAAAAATATGACTTGAAACAAAAACTTCTTGGAGTCGACAATACTTTATTTTTGTCCTCATTTTGTAGACTGTTTATTAAACTAATGGGTACTGGCTTGAAATTGTTCCTAAGTAATGAAATATTAAATTTATTTCATTTACCTATTAAAGAACCATTACCATCCCTAATGATCGTATTCTCTCTGTTTTAACTTCAAAACGAATGGGTAGTAGACCCATTCGTTTTGAAGTTAAAACAGAGAGAATTCCGAGCTCTTAAATCATTAAGTAAATGAAAATATACGGGATATTTTCATTTACTTAATTATTTAAGGGCTCGAAATTCTCTCTGTTTTAACTTCAAAACGAATGGGTAGTAGATACGATCATAATATACATACTTGTATAATGAATATTTAGATTCAATCATCTTAGATGGCAAGATTCGAACTAGAATTAGTGAATTCTATTTTAGAATACCTAGTGTCACCGCCCTATTTCTCACTGAGAGACCAAAAGGAAATAATAATACATAAATTACATATTATATGTTTATACAGTACATAC
The DNA here is from genome assembly GCA_905475355.2 of Clostera curtula. NCBI lineage: Eukaryota > Metazoa > Arthropoda > Insecta > Lepidoptera > Notodontidae > Clostera > Clostera curtula. Next base: position 15,057,802 of record FR997800.1, on the reverse strand, counting down.
AAGATAGGGAAAACTTGATACGAATCCCTGTGCCTACCTGTCTAACCAGCGTGGCACAATAGGTTGATGATATTATAGGCTTTCGAGTTGAAATAAACATACAATGCGTTATGATCTTATGAATTAGGCTGTACTAATAGTAGATACGTTATAAATTGTGCGACTTACCATAAAACACGAGAACAGTATTCCAGCAACAAACTTGTCCGTGATAGTCGCGTGGATATTTATGATGACGAGGTCATTGATCGTCAAGAACATAAGTAGGAAGAAACCAAATATATGCGTCCATATATTCATAGTTTCATTCGTCCACCAAAATATGCTAAAACAAAACAATTAAATTCACACAATGAAGAAGCAAACGTAAATATTTATTAGCATTATCCGTATTAACATTTGGCGAATACGGTCGTGCCCATCCATGGACGTATACGTCCATGGCCGTGCCATAATTGGGTCTTTCAGTTTGTGGACTTTTAAAAACGACTCGAATAATAAAATCGTCTCTACAAATTCAATTTTACCTTCATTCATACTGATATTTAATCATTAAACTATAAATTGTATAGTTTAATGATTAAACTGTTATACTGAACTACTGAAACGATTTCGATCAATCGTGAAACAAAAGAAATATTTTTCGAAATTTATTACTACTTCTTCGAGTAATTGACGATCATACATAACAATAGAATTCGACAAATTGTGAAAATATTATACGCATAGGGTATATTTGGAACCTGCAGCCATGGTGATAGGGACGATCGAGAATCATTAATACTTTGGAACTGTGAAAGATATTTTTTTCGTATTGAACATTTTCGTGTGAAGGTTTTGTTTCACAAATCTTGAAGTTAGACAGTGTATTGTTGTAGTTGTGGCCGATATATGTGGGTCTCCTGAGCCTGAACCTTGTTTATTAAACACAATATAAACATAAATACCAGGATGTGAGGTGATGGATTTAGAAAACGGTTCTTATGATGCGATATTTATATATTTATTCGTTTATCTATAAAAGAAAGTGCTCAAAAACTATAAGGAAATATAGGTGAACATAAGAATTTAAAATAACTTTACTAAAATTTCACTAACGGCTGCAAGTAACAGGCTCCGAATCGAACTTGTTTTGAGCTATAGACGAATAAGGCCTCATGTTAAACATGCTTAAATTTGATTAGAGTAGTTTTATAAAATACTGAGATGCTTGCACTGTTTGTATACGTTACGAAGTACCCACGGCAGGAGTTCATATAAAAAAAGAAAACAAAAGCAATCGTCGTTGTGTGAAGCAAACAGCATCATACAACGATTCAACGATGATTGAAATTACCCGATTGCGATTCTTTTACTCACTTTTAAGGCAATTGTGTTAGCAAGCATGCTAACAAACGCATACGATGTTTCGCAGTCGGTATCGCTATTCATTTCATACACTTGTATTGTATATCGCAAGAACATAACTCGTATACGGTTACACTCTAATTTCCACTACAATAATAGGTACAATAATCATTTCCACTACTACGTGTATTATTAGTTATTACAAAATAGATTATATCTAATACATCCAGTATTAGATACTTATGTCTAATAAGTGTGTTGTTTGTAGATGCCAGAGAAAGCTAAAGGCACACAATTTGATTAGTATCCGTAGTGACTAGAAGATTTAGAATACATAATGTCATCCACCCATACCACCTCGAGGGTGTCTAGGCAACTAAGGAAGCCGCAAAAGAAGGGAAACTGGATACCCTCTGGCTAGAAAGGCCCGGCGGCGGCTCTACAATGAGTCATATTAGGTTGAGATGAAGATAGACTTCCTCATCATCATCCCATCATAATTACTACACTTGCGTCTAGCTATTTAGCTGAATAGAAAAGCAAAGCATATGATACAACTAGGGTTGCCAACTATACTGTTTTGAACAGTATTATACTGTTTTTCACTAAATTATACTTTTTACTGTTGAACAAAAATAAAGTATACAAAATACTGTTTCCAGCACCAAAATGCTGCTGATAAAACCAAAAATAACTTAGACGCTCTCACATTTTTTCAGTAATAAATGCTAAGTGGCGGGAGGGTAGAAATAGAGCAGCTCCTCGTTTATTTTAATTTCAGATTTATGAGTGGTGAGGCAAATAAAGTTTTTAAAAAAGATTATAAATTAGTAAGTTGTGCGAGAAGCTTTAAAAATATGTATTAAAATCGATAAAATAAGTAATATACTGTTAATTTTTCTAAAATACTGTTTAATATTCTTCATACAGCTGAATATACTTTATTTCTTGTAAAAAACGTTGGCAACCCTACATACAACGATGCTGTCTTTTTACCCTCAAGATCGAATAGGTATTTTTTTAATAACAAAACGGAACACCTGTAGGTTCTAGGTATAACCTGTATCGCGGTGGCTGTTAACAAACATGTAATCCGCGATTTAAAAGCGGCACATTCAACACCTAGACCTGCACCTAGACACATACAAAATGTTTTTTAAATCACCTCACTGCTAAAATACTGTTATAATATTATCATCAAGCAAACGAGGCGGTTGACCTCCCATGATTGTTGTCGGAAATTTCTTATTCCTGCAAATTGCTATAATATCTTCGCTACCGCGATGTGGGATTTCTAGTAAGTAACTCTCGCATTTGTAGGCGAGGTTTCGGAATTTTAACGAAATACTAGAACACCCTTCTAAACAAATAGATTTGATGTACATAAGTAACACTAAGGTCAACTTATTCTTACTGTCATCTTTGGTTGGAACCCGAAAAACACGTTTCAATAATTGACTACATAGTTTTTATTAAACTATACTGTCATTAATACATAATTACACCCAGAAACGACCATATTACATTCTTGGAAAAAGAACTGACCCATAAAAATCTGCCCTTACCACGTACTCAATATCAGAACCTAGAACTTGCTGCATTCTAATTTAATCAGCAGTATTGCATATCTGTCATAACAAATGTATCTTACTAATATAAAAAGTATGGGATTCTTTAGAGGAACTTCATTTGGATATTTGTTTTTGTATTTGCATTGTTTGGCAAACTATTTGATTAAAATTTTAATGAATATTTATTTGACATTCAACATTTTACAGTTAATCTAAAAAAATTGATGTGCGAAACAACTTATGGTCTACTTTGTAGGATATGAGTATGAAGATGAGGTGAGACATTGAAAAAATCACACTTTCTTAGCACATATAGGTACCTTTGCTAACACAAAGTGAAGTGTGAGTGTTAATCCAACAAATCACAATGGAAATACAATTTTCTTTAAATTAGATTTTTTCACCCTGCTATTATTAGTCCTGTTGCTGACAATTTAAAAAGAAAAAAAATTGTCCTCCTACTCGGCCCATATGTGACCCACTGCTGAGTCGGGCCTCCTCCGGTTACATGGAGGGTAATTGGCTTACTGTGCCATGCTGGCCAGATGGGTTGGCACCCATCTGGTTTCGTATCATTTTTCTTCTCTTGTGGCTAGGTTATCAACCTTATCATGAAATAGATTTGAAAGCATTCGGAAGGATGCCTATAGATTTTGTCTAGGTTACCAGTCAGCGATCTGGTCAAGGCAACAGATCTCCTGTGGTTAGGTTTTCAACCATGTCACTTCCTAAAGCCTAATATATCCCAGTCAAACTAAATTTTAAGCATCATGTAAGTTGTGTAACTTCAATGATTTTTGTTTAAGTTCAATTTGTTTAGATGTGCCGCCTTTGGATCAACGGGTCCCGGGTTCGATTCCGGGTTCGGGCAATTGTCTTTGTCTAAACCAGAGGCTCGGAGTCTGGGTGTCATTTCTAGCTATAATATGTATGTATTTACAAAAAAAATGTATTTATCATGCATCTCATTACCATAACACAAGCATTAAGTTGCTTAGCTTGGGACGAGATGGCGTTGTGTGAAATGTCTAAGGATATTTAATTAATGACAAACATTTATTTTTACATTTCATTCGAATTTGGAACACATCGAATATATATCAAAAATACAGGAAAGTTTTTAACACCCTCAGGATGGAATGGGGTGGTGACACTATGTATTCTAAAACCATCACAACATGGATGCTTATAAACTCAACTCAAAAAATTTTGATACCTGTATTAACTGCCTCTTGAAAGTTTCATAAGAGTAAGTAAAATTTCATAGCAGAGATCAGAAAGAAATATTGCTATGCACCATTATTGCATAGAATGTTTATCAGAAGATAATAAAATTAAAGCATACAAAAATATTGCTATTATCAATAATAATGACTTATAAGCTAATGTTACCTTTCCCAGCATAATCTTGTAGGAAGTAATTTTCTATACCCATCTCTAATGTATGGGTTGTGTTTAATATACTCCGGTGCCTCTTCATATTTGAGCAATTTTCTATAATTAATGTATTCTACTTCTTCTTTTGTTAAGTTATTGTTATCTTCCAGCTTCTTGGCTCGTCTAAGAAGGCCATTATTTGTACAATAGCTTTCTGTTCTGCATTCATTTTCTACCTGCATCAAACCAAATGCACCAAATATGTACTATTACAAATAGTACGAATATTATGGAAATTCATAAAATTTTGAAACGAGGTAATGCAATTAATGCGATAAGAAAATAAATAAATTAATAATTTAATTAAAACTTTCTATTATATTTTTTAAAAAATAATTTAAACCTACTTTTTCTATAGGCATAAATTGTACCGTTTCTGCTTGGCATTCACTAAGTTTACTAGTCATAGTTAAAGTCATTATTAAAAACGATTAGAACTTAAGTTCCCACAAGAACAGGTTTCTTGTATGCTTTTACTATTAAACGCACCGCATTTCACTACACTATACAAACTACGTGTATATCATGAAGTTCATAAGTTAATTGGGGAAACAAATGAACTGTAATGTTGTAACATAATTACGATTCAAATCAACAATTCAAATTTCGACTGACGACACCACCACACACCAAAGAAATCGTTTCCAAACTATTTTTTTTTCGTATTTCGTGCCTGATGAGTAGTGATGAGTGATGGATGCCCAAAGAGCACAGAAACAGAACATAAATACCCTCTAAAGAGTACTTTAAAATAGATTTAAAATCGATTCAGATGATGAATTTTAAATTTATAAAACTCGATAATCGATTATAAAAATCCTTTCAAATCATACTATAATTTTATTTTACAATCAGTATAATTAGTAATAATAACAATAAATATATACTTTATTTCGTTTTATACCAATATAAATTCTGACAATATTTTTGCCCGCTTTATCTGTTACAAGCTCACGGATATTACACAGAACTATATTGCGGTGAAACTAATTAGTTTGTTAGGCTAATTAGCATTAAAACACATATCCCCGATAGTTTATTCCATTCTAAACATATTTTTATAATTTTGTTTTTATGATACCAAGACAAATTTGTTCAAGATGCCTATGATTCACTATGCTTCTTGAACAAATATCGATATTATGTTTGTAATTAATCGATATTTTTGAGCAATAATTATTATTTCGATAAATCGATGTATCGATATAAAATACCAGGTATTAGAAAGACCATCTTTTCAGACCAATAAACATTTATAAAGAATATCAATTAACATTATAAGTTTTAAGATAATATCCTAAAAATGTTTTTTTTTTTAAGAATCACCTTTACAATATGTCAGTAGGTAGTTGCCAACTTAAAAACCTTAGAATAAAACGGCAAACCTCGACTGTTCCGAAGAATAAAGACCTATCTGAAATACTGCTTTGAAACCACTCTGAACTCTATTCTTCTTAAATATAATATAATATGAAGTCCAAAATTGCTTCAAAGCAGTATTGTACATAAGTCTATATTCTTCGGGACAGTCGAGGTTTGCCGTTTTATTATATGGTTTTTAAGTTAGTAACTCTGTTTGTCAATTACAACTTCATCCTGCCGTCCGTAGATACTCTATGACTGACTGAGTGTTGCCACATGAGGCTATTTAGCGTTAATGGGACTATCTCCTTTACCGAGCGTCGATAATATTTTATCCGCTGGCTACAGGTAGCCGATTTGGCCCAGAAATATTTAATTAATAAGTCGTTTAAAAGCAGAAATAAATTAATTTTTACAGCAACAAATACTTTCAATAGTTTTTATGTATGTATGTGATAGAGCATGGATTTGGTAAATAAACTATTATTGATTAATAGTATACATATAAGACGTTTAAAAACAATAATAAGCTGCTCCTGAATACACACGCGCGCTCCGGCGCGCGGCAAGGCTATTCGAGAAAAAAAATTCTGGTAAACTGGTAACACTGATTATAACCTCTCTCTCAAACAATCAATCAATAATTAATTCATGGAAAGAAAATTATTTGAGCATTGCAGTAGATTTGTTATATAATGTCATGTCTAGTGTTGTTTGGAACTTGACTTACATAAAAGAATTTACAAATAAAACTCATTTAGTCTGTGTGGGTAACCCTAAAAAACCAATTGCAATCGACAAATTTAGCTGTACATTTAAAAAGAAGGCGTGTTAAAAATATCTATGTAATTGAAAATATCGATATATCGATTTTTTTTCGTAATAATAATATATTGGATTTTTATTGCATTTCTGCCATCCCTAGTATTAGCCGATTTCAATATCAGAATGATCATGGAATCCATCAGTCCAGCACGATCAATGTCGCTCGATGTTGCCATATCTAGAATAGTTTTCCAGACCTTTGTTTGGCAAATGGTATTAAATACCAATTCCAACTCTTCCTAACGTGAATCTTTCCCTATCATTTCTTTTCGAACTATTCCCCTACATTTTAGTAAATTAGGGTTGTGGAGACTATAGCCTTGCATCTAGGGGCTACCATTGACAGGTTTACAGATCGGAAATAACCAAAAGCAAAAAAAAAACATCTCGAATCGAAGGCGTCTTCTTACCATAATTTTATTTAGAAAGTACATATAAATAAAATAAATAAATATCCTTGGACATTTCACACAACGCCATCTCGTCCCAAGCTAAGCAACGTAATGCTTGTGTTATGGTAACGAGATGGATGATAAACTACATATATACATTTTGCCTCTGGTTTAAACCGGTCACTCACATTCGCACGAATACGCGAACCCACAAGTGTAGGACGACATTCGCAAATGGGGTCGCGAAGTTTTTGCCGCATTCGTGCTTTTCCAAGCGGTGTCGGTTTTTTAACGCACATAAAAGCGCGCGAACCGCGAACCTTCGCGTAGTCTCCCACACATTCGTGTGACCAGTTGCGCCCACGACCCACGATTGTGAAGGGAACGGACGTGTCGCTATTTTGATAGTTCGTGACGACTCTTGTTTAGCGTACCTTCATAATGGATTGGAATCCATTATGAACATGATAATAACCCAGATAACATACAACAAGATGATGGATTCATTGAAATCTTTTTATTTAACTCTTGCACAATTAGTTAAAATTCTTCTTTTCTTCAATGTTCTATTCACGAAAATAATAAATAATAGTTTAAAAAAACTACAAAATTACGCTTTTATAGAAAATCAAACTAAAAAATAAATTTTAATACATTTTAATTTAAAATAATATTAAAAAAAAAGATTTTATTGTAAAAAAAAGCGTGTGGTGCTTTTCAGGATATTATCAAACTAACCCTTCTAGTCATATCTGTTCCTATAATATTTAGAAATTTAAATATTTAGACATTCGTAAACATGTGCAGGAGGAAGCGCAAACAGGTTTGCGAACCCATTCGCAAATGGAGTATGCGAACCCATTCACATAGCCGCTAAGTTTGCGAATGAATTTGTCGGCCCTTCACATGCGCGCAAACATTCGTACAATGTACGAAGGTTTGCGCGCTTGTGAGTGGCCCCGGTTAGACAAAGACACTTGCTCACCTCACCTCACCGTCAGGGCTGTTCCAATTACATGGAGGGTTATTTTTATACCCACTTTAGGGCGACGAGCTGATCCCAGATACAAAACTTAGGATTTCCGCAACGCTAGACTTAGAGCCCCCGCGCATTAGGGCCCCCGCGCATTTAGGGTAAAATAACGATACATAAGTACTTAAATTTAACTTTAGTCAGAAAACAAAATAAAACAATCCAAATAGGTAACAATTGAAGTTTATTATTCCTTTTACAGTACATGTTCCACATGTCCACCCCTATTTCGCACACATACACGCATTCTGTGTCTTAAGCCACTTTTCTCTACCCCAGTTGATAGTCCTCTTCTTATTTCGTTAGCAGCATCCATAATTTTCTGCCTCAAAATATCAACAGATGTTATTGGGTTAGGTTCATTGTAAACCAAACTTTTCATGTGCCCCCACACATAAAAAAAAACTTTTTCAAGCTCAAAGTCATTCTTGCACCTTTATGAGCTTGGAGGGTTGTATTGATGATTTTGATTAATATAATTCTATAACTACAGTCTTACAGCCGCGAATAACATTTTAATCAACATACAACCTAGCACTGACCTGCAAATTGCAAAAAACGTACGAAAATTTGAATTTCGCGGGCTACCCTGGAACATTCACCATAATGCGATGACTGAACTGTCAATTTTAGCGTTACGGATACGGTTAGCGATATTTTTGCATCTGGTCCCAAATGCAATGGCCCAGAGTGATTCGCTACTATGTATAATACTAAATGATGTGTGTGTGACGGTGACTTAAATTATGTTGCTTGCTGGTTGCCAGTCCTTACCAAGGAGGCGTATTACTCTTGACCATACATATTCCAAAAAATTATTCATTTAAACCTTTTTATGTCGCATTCACAACATATATCTATAAAGCATCCCAATAAAATCAGTAACGGTTCCATTTGTAACGGCATTCTGCATAATATGTCACAGCGACCCCTTGAGCTTAGCTTAACCAAAGGTAAAACTTGCATCTGAAGACAAGTTTTTAGGTATTTCGACCTACGCGTATTATTAAGTGAATATTTGACTGACACAATAGTTTGTAATTTAACCTAATTTTGTAAGATGGTACTTCCACAATTGCACATGTTTTGACGATATTTTCCAGATTTTTAGCAGATACCTGCTTTTATTTTACACACATGTGACAAGAAGGGAAGTAGCCTCTATGCAAAAAACCGTGACCAGCAAAGTAAAAAACATCAACGTGTCAATCTAATGTTACGTTAATTACGAGGAACGCAACATAGGGTCGAGTCCAGATTGGATTGATAAAAATATAAAATACCAATTTTTTACGATTTTAATGCCACAGAGTACATTTTTTAAACAGAGATGAATTTATGTGTCATGCCAAAATTGTATCTGGTTTAATATTTAATCACGACCATACTGACCTGACCTGGACCTACGGCTGATCTATTTAAATCAGGTTTACCTACCAACCATTATTCAACGCTACTCTGGCCTAGCAATCGCATGAAAAGTAACGCGTGCGCATGGCTTTTTCAGATTCTTTACAGTAAAAAAATCTGGTTCTTTGTAATAGCTGGTAGAAGAATAGGGTGCAGCTTAGTACAATTGAGTCATCATCATTTGAAACGAGAAGAATACAATCGGAATACAAAGATATCAAATATTCTCATTTGAATATCAACAAATTGAGAGTAGCGAAATGAAATTTAAAATAGTATAGCTGTTTTCTTTGCCATTTGTGTATAAACCCTTTACACACCTGGGCGCGTTTCGGATTGCAAAAATGTGCTTCAAAATAGCTTGCATACCTTTTCGTCAGTAATAATATCCACAAATTATCCAAAAATAGCGCCTCACTGAATACTTTCCTTGTGTTACGTCACGTCCGAAAATTAACGGTTGCCAATGAAGAAATTATGAAAAAAAAAACTCTAATTATAGTATATTTTTTAAATTCGTCCCAGGTATTTTTCATATCTTTGAGTAATAAAAATTAACTCCACATAACTAGTCTAACATTAAATTATTTGTGATGTTATCCTCTCTTTTAATTATTATCTTACAATGACAATAATAGTGTTATATTTTATAAAGTTACGAATAAAAAAATACGTTGTTTAGTTTAAAAAAATTGTACTTCTGAACGTTCTTTAAAAATGGTCGATTTTCCTGTTTGCTGTTCACCATTTTGCTGAGAGTTTAATTTAGTGAAAACTCGTGCTCTGTTCTAGTTATTAATTTTTATTATAATAAGTTATTATTATTATTTATTTATGCCTTTGCTGTTAGACCCGTGTTAAATACAAATTTACTATTATTACATAAAACGACTTGGTGGTAGTTTTGCGTTTAGACGGGAGCCATCTTGCAATCTCTAATCAAAGGTCCTTGGCTCACAGTTTCGTTGTCTAGCTAAAAGTCAGTATATTCCACCATAAAATAATCAAATGGCGTTAAAACGAATTAATAGGGTACGTATAATTATTTGTAGCCCATAATCTGACAATTTCACGCTTTACAGATACAGTGTTTGTGAAATTAATATCGGTCTTCGTAGTGAATGTTTCGTCATTGTGAATACCCATACCTCTGAAATTTCTGGATTAATTCCGTGTGCGAGATAATTTAATGGATCTGCGTAAATTCTTAATGTTTGTTTTTAGATACGTTTAGTATATAATGGTGTTCGCTTTCTCGAGGTGACAATTTTCTGCACACGGCGTACATACCTAAAATGTCGGAATTATGTGCCAATTTTGAGGTTTTCTTGTCACCGATGTTCTCCACGCCTGGAAATTGTGGCGGAGTATTGTTCTCAAATGTGTTATAGCTGTAGGAATAACCTAAATCATTGATCGGAGATGCAGTGTGTAACAATACGTTCGACTCGTATATTTTTGAGTGATGATGTGACATATTCGTATTGTGTATCTCATGTCTTTCTGAACACATGATATCGTTTTACTGTTCAGGAATTACAAGATCTGGGCAGAGATCCTCCAGCACAATGTTCTGCAGGTCCACACGGTGAAGATCGTAAGTACTCGTTAACGTCGTGCCTTCTTTCTGTGACTCATTGTATTGTATGCCCTAATAATAATAATACTGAATAGTATTTGCGCTTGGTAGGTAATAAAATTTCATAGTTACATAGTTTAAACCCAAGGATTTGGAGTTATAGTCATAGTTTATAACTGTAAATACATAATGAATAATGTGATACTTTTTAGTAACAAAAGAAATAAGTATTAATACACACACAAACAAAAGAAATAAGATATGTCAAGCGATAAATGTTTTTAATTCTACTTATGTAGGTTTAAAAAAAATGTTTGTTAGACATTTTATCAGCTGAGTTGTTTTGTACTGCAAATGGTCAGTGACATTGATGTCAATGACCTTGCTTTATCTGGTCACATTTTCCAACCTATTGATTACTGCTTTTTGTTTCCAGTTTTCCATTGGCAGGCCACAATAATGGGTCCAGTAAGTATCTATCTTGTTTCATAAAACAAACTTGTTACAGATAACTTGATGATAACAATTTATGAAAGTAATTATGTGCCAGTTATCGATGGAAGTAAATTTGGAGCATTGTACACTTAAAATAATTGCAACATAATATTTTTCCCAAAGTAAAATAGTAATTTGTATTTTTAGCAGAACTGAGTTAAGCTCTCAATATCAAAACATATCAGATGCCTCTTAGTGGTGTTATGGGTTAGCAAAGGGTAGCTTTTGTCAACTCTAACAATACCCTCAGCATAATCAGGGCAGTGACCTACTGTATTCTAAATCCATCATCACACATCACCATAGATAAAAAAGAATAATAACAGGACTAAAAACTATATTTTTGTGTGTTGCAGGTTGACAGTCCTTATCAAGGAGGTGTATTCTTCCTGACCATACATTTTCCAACAGATTATCCATTTAAACCACCAAAGGTTGCATTCACAACACGTATCTACCATCCCAACATAAACAGTAATGGTTCCATTTGTCTCGACATTCTGCGTGCACAGTGGTCCCCTGCACTCACCATATCCAAAGGTAACACCTATCTTCATTAAATATTATTATTGCAGAGTATCACCCTGAATTCCTCTCTGCAGGGTAGTGTCATTAAAAATTGTGACATTGCTCTATAAATGGTGCAGTTTTGTAAAAATTTCCTATTTAGATAAAATTATTTTTGATCTGGCCTATACCTGATCTTGATTGAACTTTACTCTATTTGGATTTAGAATTCACTCTATTCAAATTATTTTCGAAACCAACTCTGAATCACCAGAGTCTAGTAAAAATAGTAAGTTTACATCTCTTAGTAAATTTAGGGTATTCCCAATCTGTTACATGATTTTATGTCGACTGAAACATACCTTATGAAACCATCTTATTATTATTACCCTTATGTGCATATTGAAATAATAGGAATGATACTAAAAATATTTAGACATAACAGTACAATGTTGACTACAATGTATTTTAGATAATTTTACAAGTAAGGTACACTCTTTGTATTTCCTATTGCCAGTTTATGTATTATTATATGACTACAAAACAACCCACTGCTCAAACTCCTTCAATTTTGTCACTGATCCTTGGAATTACAAGTAGGCTTTGACTTCATTATGTAAATAGGTCAGATGCACAGGAGAAACACAAATTGTTGATGTTATTGTTATAGCATAAATGCATTTTAACCAACCACAAACAAAAACCCTATAAGTTCTTATGAGATATTTTTTATATAGATTTTGCCAAGATATATTTCAGTTTTGTTTTTTAGCTTATGGTTTACACTTTTTTTTACAAAGTCAGCCTTGACTTGTCTGCTCAACAATTTAGCAATAAAGTATTAATGTTAACAGTTACATTTGCACAGAATAAAATGTAATATGTTTAAAGTATGCATAGATATTCTGTTCTGTGTGTTGGTATGGAAGGCCATACCAAAAGCTGTGTAATTGTTATTATGAATCAGATGTAGAATAATTTGTGTCTTTGATTTATACATAGTATGTATAACTAAGGACTTTTTATTATGTTTCAGTGTTGCTCTCAATCTGCTCACTCCTATGCGATCCAAACCCAGATGACCCATTGGTGCCAGAAATTGCTAGAATCTACAAAACGGACAGAGAAAAGTACAATGAACTAGCCCGCGAGTGGACAAGGAAATATGCCATGTGATGAGTCAACTGTGACATCAGCTACACATACACACACATCGCCACAGCCCGGGTTCTCCCATCCCTTTCCCATCCTATCCCAATCCCTACTTATCCCACACAGTACCCTAATTTTCCGGAAATTGTATAAAAATATTCATGGTCTTTAGAATCTGCCTAATTTCTCTCGTATCTGTTATTTACCGACTGCGATACTGCATCTAAGTACATAATGTGCAAAGATAGTTTCTTTTTTAATCTAATAAGAAACGTTTTTTATAAGAGCAAAATTACTTTTTGCCTAACATTGATGTCAGTAGAAGTTTACACTCCTTAGTTAAAGATTAGTTAAATTTACCACAATTGAATTTGTGTAATACCCAAACTATTTGTACTTTAACTAGATCTAAATTGCATTGTGAAACTGTACAATAGCCATATGTTAGGATATGGAGCGTTCCTTGCTTACGACTTACTGATTGTCCAGTTCACTTAAGAATTTTGTCAATGAAATGTAAGTAAAGCTCATAAGTGTTAAGAACATTTTGGGTAATGTAAGTAAGCGGTGTCTCTAAATGAACTCGTTGATGGAGTGAGTGTTAATTTTTTTGTACTAGAAAAACAACTTTTTTATGTTAGCAAATGTAGCGTGCTACAGAACAGACTGACGGTAATTGAAGTGGTCAGTTTTCTTTCATCCACAATATTTAATGACAACGGAAAACGCTCCTATAATTAAAGCATTCAGTATAAATTACAGTGTATCTCATAAGATGATAAGTTACGATTAATCTAGATTTTTTTCAATATGGCGATCTTTATATTATAATTTTATCTAATATATATTGTGGTTGTAAGGATATCTGCGTTGTGATTTCCGCGACTCCTGTGCGGACCGTCGGTTTACGCACATGATATCGCCCGTAGATGTTCTAGAACAGTCGACGGACCTAGACTTGGTTGACGTGCAAGATATGGAGTCGATATCGGTTGTGTAAACTCATGTTCCGTGTCCCAACCGATCCCGAGACTGAACAAGGTGACGTACTATGGACGCAAGGGCCGGGGTCCCATCGCGCCATGGGTGTGTGGTTACGGCTGCAGGCAAGAGGAAGCTTTCGTTCACTTGGTTTGACACTGGGAGACTAAATTAAAGCTTTTTCAAATTGTAATCAATCAACAACTTGTATTTTAGCTTCACTAAATTGTAAGAAACAATAAATTATTGTGTATGTAAATAACACTTTGAGCTTTATTCGAGCAACTGACATGGCACTTTCTCGTGAGATTCTTATGACCGAAGATCTTGATTAATAATAAGCATTTGATACAATAGAAGATTCATATGGAAGCATTTCTTTTGCATAATTGCACACCAATGTAAGTTTCAAGATTGTTTCTGTACAGTTCTGTTACGTCGAGCAACTTCCTGGTTACAGAAATATACGTATAAATAATACATGTATTCATTTTGAGTTCCGAATTAGTAGGTCACTGGGTCAGCACACGAGAATGGATGAGAATCTGCCAAAACTCGCAGGGCGGTAATCTCGATTGTTGTTAACACTTCTACGACGCTTTCTAAATATTCAAGCACGTTGTATTCTAGAATCTAGACTTTCTAAATTTATTTGCACATATAAGACACCATTTGTTATGCTTAACCGGGCCCTGAACTTTTGCGGACTTCGCAACTTTCGGTTTTGATTTTAAACCAATTATCTACACAATATTTCGGCGACAAATATTCCTTCTCCATTGTCCCAGCAATCCTACATCAAAATTCTCCAGAAATGGTAAAGCAGTTTAGGCGTAAAAACGCAATAGAAAGACTTGGTTGCATTGCAATCAACAGCTTTGGATTGTAACACAAGAACTAATATTCTTACAATCCAAAGCTGTTGATTACGAGTAAATCCTATCAATGGAGGGAAACCAAGTTAGCGTAGCAGCGCCTACTGGGTGTTCATATACATATCATTTAGCCATCTGAAGTGAGCATAGATCAATGAAAGTTTCCTGAACCAGAAAATTTTTGGTTTTTTTTTGCCTAAAATTATGCATACATTGTCTATCAGTAGTTCTATCGATATCGATCCTTTCTTGTATGGTTATAGGGTATTTGCACACCTATCATTACATTCGCCCTTCGTACTTCGCTAGGGAACTTATCCCATCTACAATTGTAACTTGTGTGATACACAAAGTTAGTAGAATATTGGTAGTTAGTCAAATCTTGTTAGAAATCAGTAGGCATGCCCCCTACTGTTGTAATTAATTGATGCACCGTGTGAGAACAAGACGTGATCCAATGTATTTTTCACGCGGTGCATCAAACAAATTTTTTGTTTATTTAAAATCGATTCAGGAAAACGCAACTTTTGATAATGAATTATATAGTGACCACGACACGTAATAGAGAAACATAGACATAGTTTTACTTCTTCATCTGATCTTGTTCTACATAGGTAGATGTTAATAGTTTTTAGATCTTTGTCCTAATCTCATTCTGCCGTGCTAATGATAAGAGCGGCAAGTGCATGACAGGAAGTTCCTAGAAAATGGTGCTTAAAGTTTTAAATTATTTAACTTTTAAAATAACTGCGCTTTTAAAAATCAAAAATGTTATCATACTAGCACTTTTTTTATAAACTGTCAAAGACAAAGTTATAGATCTCGATACGGCGATTCCGAATACGTAACTAACTCAATTTGGTAAAAAATGTTGGTTACGGCGGTTATAATAAGCGCGGCAGCATTTTCCTCGCTTAAAGTCGTGGCTACAAGATGTGCAATGGTCGGCGGGTACGCATACCATAGCTACATCCATAGACTCAAATACTTACCGAGTCAATTGCTATTTTTAGGGTAACAGGTAGAGGTATAAATAACAGGTACTATCAAACGTAATCTATTTACTCAAAAGAGGTACTTATTTTACAAAGGCACATAAATAATATATTACTATTACAGTTCAGTCGTTTCCATATTCTTTGCGTTCTTCATCTGTTCCATCTGTTGGTAAAAATCGTACTTAGTTTGGTTAGCAGCGGTTTCTGCTTCGTTCGATTCTATAGATGGAAATGCCCCAGTAGTTATGAAGTATGGCTTCTCATTTGTCAGGTCTTGGTCCACGGCATTTTCGTCCAAGGAGTCTCGTTCGGACCGGCTCAATTGTTCGTCAGATTTGTACCAGTCATTCTCGTAGGCATGGAGCCAAATCGGATTGGAGCCTTTCGTGCTGTGTTTGTTTGTATTTGGTACGCGGCCTCCGGAACTGCGGATCGTCGTGTTCGAGTCCACAGGCGTTGGTGAAGCTGTAGAAATAATATTCAGTATTAATCCGAGACTCTTAAATTTATTTCACACAGTTAAAAAAGAACTGTAGCAAAGATATTCATAAAAAGTGTAATTTGCTGATTTATGAATGTTGTTCATAAAATCCAAGATGGAGAAATATTGACTTGGAAGCATTTCAAAGTTTTGTGATTGTAGTGGATAGGAAAAAATAGCGTGGGACGACCCGCAGCTGCGTGGTCGGATGACCTTATGAAGGTCGCTGGAAATCAATACACGCGATCTGACTACGATTGTACGGAGGTCAGTCCAGCAGTGGACTGGACAGGCTGATAGATATCAGATTGTCTAATAGTTACTAGGAAACTAAATATGTCGAAATAATTTTGATAACACAATGTTACCGTAAATATAATAAATACGACGCATAAATACCTAAATAGAATGACACACAAATATTCCGATTGCGGAAACAATTACAGCGTCATCATTGTTATCATTACGCATATATAGTTTTGTAATCATGCAAGTGGTCCGTATAATTGTATGGAAATCGCTTAACAGTTTGAGATAAAACGATAAATCATTGATAACTTTTCGGAAAATTTTCGTAGACATTTAGGTGGAATAACGACGTCAAACGTTGATTGATCTATCTCATTTCAAATGCACGAACCTTAAATACACTGTTAACCGTGCATTTAGAATACGTAGTGTTACCACCCCATTGCATCCTGAGGGTGTCGTAGGAGCAGACAGAAAACCTAGTCGCAAGACAAGGAAATTTTGATACAAACCCTGGAAAACCGTCTTGACAGCATGCCACAGTAGGCCAATTTTTGCCTCCTCGTAATTGGAGGGGGCCCAACTTAGTAGTGGGTTATTTATAGGTTGAAATGATGATGATAAACCCTTCATAATCGATTAATGGCCTCGTCTACCTTGACCATCTTGTGTTCCCAGTTAGTAGTACACAATAACCACTACCAGTAATTAACAGAATAATTTACGTAAATATGTACATAATTTTGGTATCAAAGTGAACAAGGAAATAATTAAACACACGTTAAAATAAAAATAAACTAACTAGCTGTCGTTATTACTATCCTGCAAACTCAGTAATCTGAGTTCCATATTTTGTCTTAGGTTTTCTGGGCTTATTTCTAAAGTTATGACACTTTCGTCACCAGTGCATTAATGAAAAAAATCCCGTATATCTTTTTCGCATTCGCCATTTTTTTTAAACGAAACCCCTGCACTAGGTATAACCTGTATCGCGGGGGCAGTATGGGACATTACAACCATGAAATTCACGAATACAAATGACACCCAGACTCAGGGCAAGTGGCTCTGGTTTACCAAGCAAGACACTTGCCTGGTCCCGGAATCGAACCCGGGACCCCGTGATCAAAGGCGGCGCATCCAACCCCTAGACCAACAAGGCGGTCTATGGCTATTTGGGGACTTACAGTAAGCAGTAGCTGTGGCAGCCTTCAGTCTTCTAACATAGTCTGCGCGCTGCGACAAACACATCATCACGCTAAGAACTAGCAGTACAGTCAGTAGCAGTGTGGTCCAAACGAGCCAGAACACTGTTTGGTTGGACGATAGCGTCTCAGCGGTGAGCGGTTGGTATTCCGCCGGTTGAGTATCTAGGACGTTGAACTCCTGGATGGGAAGATTTGTTTTGTTACAATATTATAAAAAAGAGATAGCAATTCAAACTCAGACTCAAAAGGAACTTTATTTACGTAGGTTTTATCACAAAACTCATTCATATATTAGTCATATTTAAAATTACCATTATCATCTTACGGCCCCTGTCCCACGATAGGTGGTAGTCTCCATACACTTATCAGTCGCCATATCAACATTCACATCATTCATACACAATTCCACATTCTTACAATCCATCCAAGATTAGTTACAGTAGTTTAAAAACATCTTGAACCAAAACATCAACCAATCGTGTGGCTTACGCCTCTCTTCTCCTCAATCACCGCCAGAGATTCTAAAATCGACAGCAGTGCAGTGGGTCATTTATGGGCTGAGAAGTAGTAAGTATGGAAACTACGAGGGTTAATCAAAAAATTCTTGGAATCAATATTAAAAAATGCAAAGATTTAAATAATAATATTTTATTTTTCTACATTATCTCCCTCCAATGCAATGCATTTAGAATAACGCGTTTCTAA
This sequence comes from Clostera curtula, assembly GCA_905475355.2. Taxonomy (NCBI): domain Eukaryota; kingdom Metazoa; phylum Arthropoda; class Insecta; order Lepidoptera; family Notodontidae; genus Clostera; species Clostera curtula. The sequence goes on along the minus strand of FR997800.1, from coordinate 15,039,198 downwards.
CTTCCTTATTCCTTGTGAAAAAAAATTATTTTCTTGACTCTCGAAAAAGTCCTCTACGGCAGCTATAACCGCGTCATTATCGTGAAATTTTGTTCCACGAATTTCCTCTTTTAATTTTGGAAATAAGTGAAAATCACTTGGGGCTAAGTCCGGAGAATATGGTGGGTGGTCAAGGAGATTGAAGCCAGCACAGCGGATTGCGTTGAGCGCAACTTCCGATCGATGGGCAGGAGCGTTATCTTGAAGGAACAACACGCCCAACGACAGTTTTCCACGACGTTTTTCTTTAATCGCTTCACGCACTTTCGGGATTAAATTTGCATAATAGGGTCCAGTTATCGTCTGGCCTTTTGGCATGTAATCAATAAAAAGGATTCCTTCACTATCCCAGAACACAGAGGCCATAACTTTGCCAGCGGAAGGAGCAACTCGAAATTTCTTAATGGATGGAGAGGATGGTCGTTTCCAAGACATGCTTTGTCTTTTAGTTTCAGGATCAAAATGGTGGACCCACGTTTCATCCATGGTGACAAGACGATGGCAAAAATTATCCGAATCACGCTGGAACATTTCGAGATTACGCTTGGAAATTTCCAAACGTCGCTTTTTGTTTTCGTCGGTTAACATTCGTGGCACCCATCTTGCAGACACTTTTTTGAACCCCAGTGAATCAATTAAAATGGATTGAACGCTACCAAAAGATATCTTTAGGATCTCAGCTATATGTTTTATAGTCATTCTTCTGTCTTCCAAAACCAGATTCTCAACCTTTTTGACATTTTCTTCTGTAACGGAGGTTGAAGGCCGCCCAGAACGCGGGTCATCTTTACAGCTTGATCTACCTCTTTTAAATTCAGCCACCCAGTACGCAACCGTAGAATAGGGTACAGCATCACCCCCTAATGTCTGCTGAATGTCCAAAAAAATTTCCTTCGTAGACATTTTTTTCAAACTGAGATATTTTATCACCGCACGTAACTCACTTTTATCCATAATTTTGACTTTTTAGCAACTCGTTGCACAAAAAAATTTATTACATGCGAACGAACTGACAAAAACAAGTGACAGTCTGCATAAATATAGTGTGATAGACACTCTTTAATTTGAATATCGAACTTGATCCAAAAAGGTTTCATATATATGCACTTCTAAGAACTTTTTGATTCACCTAGGTACTTACTATAAAGATACAGTTCGGAAACCGCGCGTGTCGGACGGCAAATCATTAATGAAGCCCTCAAATGCTATCCATCCAAAATTCACTTTTGAGTCAGGCTTTCTCCAGTACATCATCATCATCATCAGCCCACATTAGTCCACTGCTGGACATAGGCCTCCCCTAAAGAGCGCCATAGCGCCCTGTCTTCAGCTTGACGCATCCAGCTGCTGCCCGCAACCTTTCGCAGATCGTCGCTCCATCTAGCAGAGGACCGTCCCACACTACGCTTGCCGGTTCGCGGTCTCCACTCAAGAACTCGTCTACCCCAGCGGTTGTCGGTTCTTGTACAGATATGACCAGCCCACTGCCACTTCAGTCTGCTAATTCTCTGAGCTATGTCGGTGACCTTGGTTCTCTGTCGGATAGTCTCGTTACGGAGCCTATCTTTCAGAGAAACTCCAAGCATAGCTCTTTGCAGTACATGGAGGGTAATAATTAGCCTACTGTAACGCGCTGGTTAGACTATCGGGGACTATCGAGGGTAGGTTATCGGCCTTAACAATTTCTTTTTGTCGGCTCTTATGACATCTTTAGGGTGAAATAGGGTGGTGAGACTATGCATTCTAAACATTAAAATATTATTAACTTGATCTTGTCTCGAACAATGGATAATTGATAGAAAGGGGGACAAAACTGTCAACTTACCTTAAACAAGTCGTCCAACTGCTCGATATTTTTATCGACCAACTTAAGCACTTGGTCGACCTCCAAAACAGAATGATCTTCCCCGTTTACCAGATGCAGATACAGATCGGTCTTCGTATTATCCACGGAGCCATCCTTATTCTCGTGTACTCGCAAATCGTCAACGTTTACAACGGAATTCGTAACTCGGGCGAGGTGTTCCCTGAATTGATGTATTTTATCGCGAATTTCGGATGGGTGAGCGCGGAGTACGAATCTCACGCGTTGGTCTTCTCTCAAGAGGTATATGAATACGTGCGCCTCATCTTGCAAACCACCAGTGTCGTTTGCTAGTACCTAAAACGTATAAGTTTGACAAATCTGGGTGGGGAAGGATTTTTTAGAACACAGTTCCTTTCCTGAGACCTAACTAGGCGAGAAATTTACCCACAAGAGAAGGAAAATTTTATAATGAAGGCTATAATGGCTATAATGAAGGAAAATTTTATAATGAAGGCCAACTTCTCTGTCCAGCGTACTGCCTAATAATATCCCCTCCATGATATTGGAGAAAACTCCACTTCGCAGCGGTTACTTAATGTTTTATCGTATTTCTTTTATAAAAAATACCTCGTTGGTCTAGTGGTTAGATGTGCCGCCTTTGGATCAACGGGTCCCGGGTTCGATTCCGGGGTCGGGCAAGTGTCTTTGTCTAATCCAAAGGCACTGGCTCGGAGTCTGGGTGTCATTTCTATCTATAATATGTATGTATTTACAAAAAAAAATGTATATAAGTAGTTTATCATCCATCTCGTTACCATAACACAAGCATTAAGTTGCTTAGCTTGGGACGAGATGGCGTTGTGTGAAATGTCCAAGGTCCAATAATAATATTTACTATTATTAAAAATCGAAGGAAATTGATCGATGACGAAAACGACTTTAAACCTAGCAAGAAAATTACTGTGAAGATTTGTTTACGTACCTAGTAGGTTTCATAGAGGGAAATAAACCTACTGTGCCACGTTGGCAAGACGGGTTGGCACAGAGTTTGTATCAAGCTTTCCTTCTGTTGCGACTTGGTGGTCTGCCTCTTACGACACCTTCAGGATCAAAAATTGCCTAATTCTTGCAAGACCGCGTTGTGAAATTTAGTGAATACATAGGCCCATTGCATCCTGAGTATGTTGTAAGAGGCAACTAGCCAGTGTGGAATGGTAAGCCAATTATTAATTTCACTCCACGATATTGGATGGGAGCAGTGAGCCATTTATGATGATCACAAACCCATTCTATCTCGAGGATGTTGTAGGGACAGACTAAAGAAACGGATTTTTACCCATATGGGAATTAAAATTTGATACGAGTCTCTATGCTAACGTGTCTAACTAATGTTGAATATTAGGCAAATTTAATATTCTCGAGATTAGAGTCGGCAATTATTCATGTATGCAATTTAAATAATGCCACAATTTAAGTGTCATAATACTTTTTTAACCTTTATCCGACCATCGACGTATACTGTTTATCTCAGTCGATTCTTAAAATAGATTTGAACTTTATTTGGCAACTATAACCTACGTCTAAAATTGCATACATTGGCAACGTGGGTGGATCTATTTTTCGAGCGGTCAATTACCTACACTACATTTAACCGACTTAATGAACTGTGTGCACGTCTTTCATTTCTAAGGACGTTTATTAACCTTTAGGCGCAAAGGGATGATCATCCAGCCAGACGAGGTGGTATGTCTGATAGGCATATCCCCGCATAAGTGCAGTCGGGAAACTCGGGAATTTCTTAACGTCCAGCAGAGACAGAGTTGCTTAACTTGCAGATTGATTGTTTTCGAACTACTCTTTTCAAGAAAAAGCATATAACTGTGTGTCTTGGAGTTGAATGTGCCGCCTTTGGATCACGGGTTGGTTCGAGTCTGGGGTCGGGCAAATGTCTGTGTAAACCAGAGGCACTCACTCGGATTCTGGGTGTCAAATTGTGCTCGTGAATTACATGTTTGTAAAAAGTCCCCGCGATATGCACAGGGCGCTGCACAAGCATAGGGGAGGGGAGGGGTTTCGTTTTAAAAATGGCTTCTTTTATTTACTACTAGCTGCGCCCCGCGGTAACACCCGCGCTAAATTATTGTCGTACCGCGAGTGACGCCGTGGGGCGAAGCTAGTCTAAAAAAGTAGCCTAAGTTACTCCGTATATCATCAGCTTCCTATCAGTGAAACTCCCGTCAAAATCGGTCCAGTCGTTCCAGAGATTAGCCGGAACAAACAGACGCACAGACAGACAGACAAAAATTTAAACAGACAATCCCATTTTATTTATTTGTATAGATGAAATACATTTTTGCCATTTTTAATCTATACCATCCTGAGGTCGTAAGAGGCGACTAAAGGAAGGCGAGAGTTTTTTTTTTACTTTATTTGGGAGTTAGATCACCTAACAGCAAGAGAAGGAAAAATGGATACAAACCCTGTCGACTTGCCAGCGTGGAAGCTATGCTTGATTCCTTCCGTGAATTTGGAAGAGGCCTGACTCGTTAATGGGTTATTTATGTGCTGTAATGATGATGAAACAAAGCGGTATGTAGAGTTCTTCTCCAAAAGAGCTTACCTTAAAATCGAAATACCCTTTCATGCCTTTCTGCGGGTCAAAATTCAGTAAAACAGCTCCAGTGTCAATGTTGACTAGGAATGGTGACACAGCCAGGTTCTCCAGACCTTCGGTCAACGTTTCTTTCACATCTCCCTGTAGGTAGTAGCTTATTCGGGCATTTTCACCCGCATCTGGGTCAATTGCCTGGAAATTCAAATTTAAACTGGGGTTAGCTTAAAAGAAACATGTTTTAAGTCCGTGAAGGTTGTCCATTAGGGTTAAGTATTAAAAAATAATTATGTACCTTTTTGTAACTTGACGTATTTTGTAATGCAAAGATAATTGTTTTTTTTTTAAACGTAACCCCTGCTGTATGTTAACCTGTGTCGCAGGGGCAGTTATAAACATGAAATTCACGAACACAAATGACACCCAGAATCAGAGCAAGTGCCTCTGGTTTACACAAAGACACTTGCCCGGCCCCGGAATCGAACACGGGACCCCGTGATCCAAAGGCGGCACATCCAACCCTTAGGCCAACGAGGCAGTCAATTTTAATATTAATAACAACTATAGGCGGAACTCATTCTTGGTGCGAGCGAGTGAGGACTTTAATATTCTTTGTAAGAACTTGACTTACGCACACGGCTGAATTCAAGTTCTTTTAAGGACGCGTAATGTTTCTTTTTTTTTATTTCTTTTGATTGACCCATGTCATCGATGCCTGACCTAGTAACTGAGTGTATTTTGTGCTTATTGCTTGTTTTAATTCTTTATATCTGTCATTATTATCGCTTGCCATTTAGTGATCTAAGAATCCTATTCTATTTCTACTCGTGAGAACCTGTAATTGGTTCTGTGTCTCATATTCAATTGTTTCTCATAAATTTTAGCTGTTGGTTCTCCTTACAATAAATAAATAAATAAATAACGACGCGTAATTCAGAAGCTGCCTTTATCCATAATGCTCTATACTCCTACTCTATAGTCCAAGGGTACACTCCAGACGGAAAATACATATACAATTATTCACCTTGACATGCATAAACTCGATCCCGAAATCGGCCTCAGTGGTTATTCCGCCGGTGAATATTTTATTCAGGAACTTGGGCGCGTTGTCATTGACGTCATCAACCGTTATATGGACTGTCACGATGCTGACCGCGTCTGTCTCCTCGTTATATTTCGGCTGACTGATGCAGTCTTCAGTTGCAAGTACTGTTAATATGTATTTCGACATTTGTTCTCTGTCCAGAGGTTTTGTTGTCGACAATCTGCAAAGATTTATAATTTATATAGGCCTCCCACACTGTGGACCAATGACCTGGTTAAGTTAGCTGGAAAACGATGGATGCAGGCGGCCCAGGACAGGCCTCTGTGGAAATCCTTGGGGGAGGCCTATGTCCAGCAGTGGACGTCTTATGGCTGAAATTATGATGATGATGATATGTACCCTACATGCGTTGCTACGTCACAAAAGGTATTACGCATTTTTTTTGTTCAGTAACCGTCCTGGCCAACACAACACTTTTGCTGAAGATCATCACATGATCAAATACATAGTCTACGATTATAGAGAAGAAGAAGATTACTTTTTATTATTATGAAAATTGCACACACCATGTACAGTCCTCGCCAATCTTTATGGCCGCTCTGAATGTAGCCGCATTACGCATAACGATATGCAAGTTCGTACGTACCCACGGCTACATTCAGACCGGCCACAAAGGTTGGCGAGGACTGTACCTACTCTAAATTTAGTAACATCATCAGGCTCAGTCCACGGACTACATGGATATCTAAGTCAAAATCAAATATTTTTTTTCTATAGAACACAATGGACACAAATTGTCAACACATTGATAATATACAATGCAAAGTAAAATAGATTACCACCAATTCGGAACGGAACGACTGGTTAGAAGAACTGGCAAGAAACTAAGAGTGGTAGTCATTCATGTTTTTAGTGCTTTGCGGTCCAATTTTATAACTGTCTTAATAACATTTAGAATACATAGTGTCACCAACCCAACCCAACACCAACGACAAAAGGAAATGACAAGGCCGAAAACTTAGCCGTGAGAGAAGGAAACTTGATACGAAACCCTGTGCCAAACCGTCTGGCCAGCGTACAGTAGGCTAATTTCCCTCCATGTAACTGGAGGAGGGCCGACACAGCAGTAGCAGGTTATCTAAGGACAGTATTGTGTATTACCAACACCTAGAACGGAGTTATCATAAAAAGAGTTCAAGGCTTGAAATAGTTCAAACTCAAAAGGAACTTTATTTACGTAGGTTTCATCACAAAACTCTTATAAATCGTCATATTTATAAACACCATTATCATCTCACGGCCCACACTGTCCCACACTAGGTGGTAGTCTCCACACACACCTATCAGTCGTCATACCTACATTCACATCTTTCACACACAACTCTTCACTCCTACAATCCCTCCATCTCCCCTGATCGCTCACAATCCCTGCGTTCACTTACATTCATGCCGAAACTACCACCGGTTCGGAAGGCTGCTCTACAGAGAAGAGCAGGCAAGATACTCAAAAGTTGCTTTTTTTTTAATTATTGGTCTTGTTTACAAAAAGCACTAAATAGTGAGAGCAAGTTCGCAAGATGATAGAATACATACCTGTGAGTATCTCTCTGTAACTCAAACAGCCCTTCAACATCCCCGTCCACGATATAATAGCATACGGGCAATATCGGTTCGTCTCCTCTGTCTATTTCGTCTCTTTCTATCACGCTGGGCAAGTACACGCTGTTGCTCTGGTTCTCGGTGAAGTTAACGTGGAACAGCCGGTTGGGGAACCGGGGGCGGTAGTTGTCAACATTTTGAACGTAAATGGTCAGATCTAGGTCGGAACTGAGCGGCGTGGGGAGGCCAAGGTCGTAGGCTTCTATTCTGAGCTGTAAATATTTTGGAAGGAGAATACACATTGAGGATGGCGGGGTACAGAGCGTAACCTGGACACTGGGGCAAGCAGTCGAGGGACGCCGTTGGTTTTTGTAGATAGGTATGTTTATTTTTTCACGTGTACAGTAAAGTACAGTCTCTTTACAGTTTAAAGTGTTTATCTATCTATCTAATTTCCATAGCAGAGTCCCACATACTCTGGCTGGTCCCCAACAGCCAATGCAATCAGCAGGTATACATAAGGATTTCCAAAGAAAGATATAATCGAATTAAAGCTTTTTAATTCGATTATATTTGTTCGAATCAGTTTACAAATGATATCTAATATTTAAAATTCTCGTGTCACGCTCCTCCAAAATAGCTCGACCGATTTGGATGAAATTATATATTTTAATTTTTTGTAATTTTTTAGACACATTTTATTGTTTCAAATTTTCACCCCTCTACGATCAACTCCTATTTTCTAATAGTGATATTTATATGGAAAAACAACTTTTTGCTTCTAGTTTTTACACTCTTAGCATTTTTTTTAATTTAGTGTCGTCTAATAATAATAATGTCGTATGTGTGAGTACAGTAGCTAAATACGCAACGTATTTTTTTTCGCAATCATTTGCCTAGTGTAATTTCTTAATCATAAGCATCATCATCAACACACAGTTGAACAGAAGCCTCAATATGTGCACCATTGCGTTCTCTGTTTCTTAATCGTTATAAGTGTATTATAGCTTCACCGTGTAACCGACAACCTGGTTAAGGTCGCCGGAATTTGATGGATGCAGGCAGCTCAGGCCCTGTCTTTGTGGAAACCCTTAGTGGAAACCTATGATGATGATTCCAACATTAAAGACAGCTCACCTGATAAGTAGTCTGTTTATCTCTATCTAGTGGCTGCATAGTTCTTAAAGCGCCACTGGTCGCGTGCACCGAGAAGGCGCGCCAAGCACCGCCCGCGTCTTGTCGTACTCTGTATCTGACGGCACCGTTCGGTCCTATGTCTGCGTCTATCGCTCGGACTTCCACTACTGTCGTTCCTATTGTTGCATTCTAGGGGTAAATACGAATACAATAAGGTTCAAATTACAATAAAAATCATTAAAATAGTAAATGCTTCTCAATACCATTTCAATCAATTGGTTTCTTTTTATCTCCGTACAACACTACTCATATATCTGTACAGCTGTTTATATTTTGTGAAGACTTTACTTAAATACGAAAGACTAATCGATTGTCATCAAACGTGTCCCAAAACCAACGTTATAAAACTTGCTTTCGAATAACAAACAACACAGAATAACCGGCAATTAAATGTTTCTTTTTTATAAAAAACTAAGCCTCTGCAATGGGTATAACCTCTAGCGGGGCAGTTGTTTACAAACATGTAATTCACCATCACAAATACCACCCAGACTCAGAGCAAATGCCTCTGGTTTACTTTCGAATCGAACCGGGAACCAAAGGCGGCGCATCCGAACCCCAGATCAACAAGGCAGTCAAATTGTGGTAGACCTTCTCGGTGCAACAGCTTCGAATTGCACGTCATGTGTTGTTTTTTATTTTATTTTAATGTGTGCGGCCTTTTTTCTAATTGACTAGCCAGTAACCTGCACGCGTTGCTACAGCGCTAACTAAAAGGAATGTTTTTTTTTGTTCAGAAATCTTCGTGGTCTCATGTACAACACTTAACACATAATCACATGATCAAATGCATAGTTTACGATTCTACAAAAGACATACATACAAACATTCAATTTTACATAAAAGAAGCATACTTGAGGAACTGTGAAGTGGTTAGTGGGTAAAGTTCTTGAAAAGTTAGGTAGGACTAATTACTTAATAGAGTCGATTGATGGCACGGTGGTGCATCGGCACATTGACCAAATTTCTTTTCTTTATAGTACTTTGTGTAACTCCGAATAAACACTTCTTTTTATTCTACGTCTATTCTACGTCACTTCACGTACACACCTCGGGCACTTTGATGGTGACGTTCTGTGGTGGATGCACAAACACGGGCGCGTGGTCGTTGTAATCGGTTACGCATAGCCTTAGATCCCCTCTCACCACATTAGCGGGGGATCCCAAGTCCCTGGCCTCCACTACCAGGGTGTAGTTCCCAAACCTGTCTTTGAGAGACTGGCGGGCGAATAAGCGACCGGTATTCGCGTCTCCACCGACTTGCTCGAACCGAAATAAATCTGCGAACAATTGATCATCATTATCTTCTCAGCCAGTAGTCTTCTGCTGAGTCTGACTTCCAATTGGAAGTGGAGGGAAATTAAGGTTTAGCAAAGAGCGTTTAGCGTATCAAATTTTCCTTCTCTTGTCGCCAGGTTATCGGCCTTGTCATTTCCTTTTGTAGGCTTTTACCACACCCTCAGGATGGAATGGGGTGGTGACGCTATGTATTCTAAATATCTCACGACACATCCAATCCCTAGCCCAACCAGGCAGTCAAACAAATGTCCGTCTCCGGTGTATTTTTTTTATCAGTGACTGGAATGCCTTTGACCCTAGGCTTGTGTGATGGAAAGCAACGCCAGGGTCTAAGATGGAGCAGGCAATTCAAGGAAATGCCTTGTCGGGCACCGGTTCTCACTAACACAGGACGAAACACAGTAAAACTGCTTGGCGCCGGACTTATAAGTGAGGGTGGTAGTCAACCATTAGATCCTACCACTAAGCGTGCTGGGTTTTGTTGACTTTTACAAACCGCGTTATTTCCCAGCGTGCGGTGGGGCCCTGTCCCCGTCTGTGTGGCTATAAACATAACCTTGACCTACCGTGCCCTTTGCCTCCCACAATATGGAACTGCACCCTCCCGTTGGGCCCTGAATTGTCGTCCGCATCGGCAGCACTCACTGATGCTATGGGTTCTCGGTAATTATGGAACTCCGTTATTGTAGTGCAATCCGGCGGTATTTGTAGTACAGGCGGATTGTCGTTCACATCTTCTATGTGTACACTGAAACAAAACACCCACTGAACCCGTATTCCGTCGTACGTGCGTTCACCTTGGACCAAAATTGTACAGCGACATCTATTTGACAAAAAGAAACTAACTAGCCGAATTCCAAAGTTATTTGGTTCAAAATTAAAATGTGTCGCCTCTATAATGATCTATGTTCTATTCACCCAAATATATCTTCTCGCCAAACCAAAATGATTTCCATAGTACGATTCAAAAGGTGCTTTTCAGTCAGACAGATTTAGAAATTTAAGATAAATTTTAGACATTTTAAGATTATTTGATAAATTTTAATAATAGTTGCTTTGTACTATAATATGTAACTTTACGACATGATGTGTTAACATAATTAAGGGTTCCAACCTAGGATAGATCCGTGTATTACATATTATGTTTAGTTTTTAGTTGTCCGTAGTAGTTACCGTAGTAGTTGTTTGTAGTAGTTACCTGTTTTGTTGTCCAATAAAAGAAAATAAAAATTCGAATAAATTCTTACGAATGCTTTCAAAGATTGTTACAGAAAAATTCAAAATATATAATTAATCATTTAGTTTTTACCACCGGTTCGGAATGCCATTCCACAGCGAAGAGCCGGCAAGAAACTCCACGGTTGCTCTTTTAAATAAAAGGGTTGCGCCGATCCAAATCAATGTAGGTCTGGTGAAGAATTTATTTTTCCACCTCATTATGTACTTTCCGTGTGGTGACGGATATAGAGTACACGATGTCACCAACTCATACCGTGTTGAGGGTGTCGTAAGACTTATGCGGCGGTTCACCTAGCCGCAAGAGAAGGAAAACTTGATAAAAAACTTGCCCAACCCGTCTTGCTCGCGGAATCTGGAGGAGCCTTTGACTGCCTCGTTGGGTTGGATGTGCCTTTGGATTACGGGGTCCCGGGTTTGATTCCAGGGTCGGGCAAATGTCTTTGTGTAAACCAGATGCACTTGCTCTGAGTCTGGGTGTCATTTGTGTTCGTGAATTTCATGTTTATAAACTACCACCGCGATACAGGTTCTAGAGTACTGCAGGGATTACGTTTAAAAAAAAAAACTAAAATGTGGAGGAGGCCCGACTCAGTAGTGGGTCATCTATGGGCTGAAACGACGTTTATATACTTACACAATTTGCTTGAATGCGTTCCTGCTCTCGCCGCTGAGGTAACCAAACTGGTAGTTGTCCCACGCCTCTATGACCAGATTGTACGAATCCTGCGTTTCTCGGTCTAACCAATCAGATACAGCCAGAGCTCCAGTATCGGCGTTAACAAGGAACTTACCCTGTTGATAAAATAACAAACTTGTGCTCTAAGGTCCCCAAACTGTGCAGTCTATGTTTGTAACTTTTATGAAATACTATGGCCAAATCAAATTGAATAAAAACTCCCTTCATAGAAATAGTTTTCAAATGACCGAGTCTGAAGCTACTGTCGGTCAAAGCAGCAAAATACATTAATGGATTGTGAGAATCAGGAATTGTCTATGAAATATGAATGAGCATGGAGACTACTACTTAGCGTGGGAAAGGGGTTGAATGATGATTTGGTAACTTTAACGACGTGTAACGATTTATAAGAGTTTTGTGATAAACCTACGTAAATAAAGTGCCTTTTGAGTTTGAGGTGCGGAAACAGCCAGGACTAACGAATTTAGGTTTTTTTTATCAGTTACTTTAATGCCTATGCCTTCGACCCTAGTCTTGCGTTATAGAAAACAACGCCAGGGTCTAAGATGGAGCAGGCAATTCAAGGAAATACTCTGCCGGGCACCGGCTCTCAAGTGCACAAGACGAAACCCAGTAAAACTGCTTAGATGTGAGGGTGGTAGCTAGACTAGCTAGCCGGGTGGACCATTAGATCCTACCACCAAGCGTACTGAGTTTGGTTGACTGTTACATTTACCTGCGTGGACATCCGATCAAGTAGATACGTGATCTTCCCGTACTCGGCGGAGTCTGCGTCTCTGGCGCGCACGTTGGCTACCACCGTTCCAGGCGCCACATCTTCACGAACGCGGTATTCGAAAGCAGACGATTCAAATATCGGATTGTTATCATTTTCATCTAGTACCTGCAAGAATTAACACTATTTATTATGTGCCGCTTTGGATCAACGGGTCCCGGGTTCGATTCCGGGGTCGGGCAAGTGTCTTTGTCTAAACCAGAGGCACTGGCTCGGAGTCTGGGTGTCATTTCTATCTATAATATGTATGTATTTACAAAAAAAAAATGTATATAAGTAGTTTATCATCCATCTCGTTACCATAACACAAGCATTAAGTTGCTTAGCTTGGGACGAGATGGCGTTGTGTGAAATGTCCAACGATATTTATTTATTATTTATTATCATGACCCACTTCTGAGTCGGACCTCCTCCAGTTACATGGAGGGTAATTGGCCTATTGTGCCACACTGGCCAGACAGGGATTCGTATCAGATTTTAGCCACAAAAGAAGGAAAACTTGATACGAAACCGTCTGGCGAGCATGGCACAGGTGGCCGACTCAACAGTGGGTCATCTATGGGCTGAATAGTATAATTAAAATACAGGGTATAATTAAAATACATAGTGTCACCACCACAATCCATCCTGAGGGTGTCGTGCTAAGATCTGGCAAGGTAAATGACCGATAACCTAGCCAAAAGAGAAGGAAACTTTGATACGGAACTCTGTGCCAACCCGTCTGGCCAGCGTGGCACAGTAGGCTCACTACCCACCACGTAATTGGCGGAGGCCCAATTCAGCAGTGGGTCATAAATAAAAATAAATACTTTTTAAATGATTACCTGAATATGCAAATCGACGACTGAATACCGTGGAGGTACTCCATTGTCTACGGCTTTCACGGTCAGATTGATCCAGGGATGAAGCTCGTGGTCTATCCGGCTAGCTACCACCAGCTCTCCCGTTGTTCTTTCCATATGCACCATATTTAGTAACTGTTCACGACCTGTGGAAAAGACCGAGCAAAATGCTACATCTACTAAACTACTAATAAAAATAAATACTTCGCGTTGGGGGACCACTCCCACTTATTTATTACCTGACCCCTGGTCCCCCAACGCGAAGTATTTATTTTTATTTTCTACTTTTTAAAGGTTATTGTGTCGGGGGTTTATTTAAATTTTTAATTTAATTTTTATTTTATACTTATTATAATGTAGATTTTGTTAAATTGCACGTGATGCGCTTTCATTTGAGACCCCACTCGATTATATTTGCAGACATTCGGTTATTCTTCCCCACTTTCACCCCTCATAACTTTTAAACGGCTCACCCGATTTTCATCAAACATGTCTAAGAACACTCACCCGTAACTCACCTTTCATACAAAAAAAACTTTATTGAAATCGCTTCATCCGTTCGCGAGCTACGGTGCCACAGACAGACAGACAGACAGACCGACAGACAGACAGACAGACACGTGAAACTTATAACACCCCTCTTTTTGCATCGGGGGTTAAAAATACCACTCAGCCCATATATGACCCACTGCCGAGAGAGGCTATACAAATCGCGTGAATTGAGAAACATTGATTCTCACTATTACTGTACACTGTCCACACATTCCGTGTGGTGACGGATTCAGAATACATAGTGTCACCAACCCATTCCATCCGGGGGTAGTAAGAGCCGACTAAAGGAATTGACAAAGCCGATAACATAGCTGCAAGAGATACAAACCTGTTTGGCCAGCGTGGCAGAGTAGGCCAATTACCCTCCATTTAACTGGAGGAGGCCCGACTCAGCAGTGGGTATTTTATGGGCTGAGTAGTAGTAGTATCCCTTTTTTTTTACTTCGGACATCATCACGGATACCCGGCCGTTTGTGACTGGCCGGGGTATACGGGACTCCGGGGCACGTAGAGATGGTGAATTGCGCCCCGACCTACCTACTTAAACCGACGGTGATCCTCGACTGACCAAACCAGGGCCACGGGATTCACTCCCATTGCGGGAGCATGCTCCGTGACCCTGGGGGCATTGGCCCGCCTCTTATAAAGCTAGAGTAGTAGTATCCTTGTTAAATGGCGTTTAACTATCGATTACCTTTATTAAGGTGGCACTTCACTAGTCGTATTCGCGTATTCTATCAACTATTTCCTTTTTTCCTTTCCATATTGCTTATTAACATTATATAATTAATCGTATATGTATTATTGTACCTTTTACTACCCTTTCTTAAATTCTAATTAATGTCCATCCCAAGGTTGTCTGTAAGAAATCGCATTTAGCGATAAGACCGCCCTTTGTACAAAGCGTTGTATTTTTTTTTTGAGTTCCGTCTTTTTTCACGTGTGCAATAAAGAGTATATCTATCTATCTATTTGAGAAAACACCACATGGGGGCAGCATATGTGGCCTTAACCTACCTTCCAAATGATAAGTCATCGTTCGATTCTTGTCGGCATCATCTGCAGTCAACGTCACAATATTGACGCCGTTCTTCGAGTTCTCAGTAATTGATGCTTTGTACAGCGGTTTGCGGAACACTGGGTTATTGTCATTCTCGTCGTCGACCGTTATGGTGAGGGTAGCTGACGCAGTTTGGCGCGGCCCCCCCTCTATAGCCGCCATGTCTTCGACTGTTAGAACTAGTTTGATAGTTTCTATTTTCTCCCGGTCTAGTAGCCTGGAATATATATTATTTAATTTAAGGTGAATGTTCCAGGGTAGCCCGCGAAATTCAAATCATCAATACAACCCTCCAAGCTCATAAAGGTGCAAGAAAAACTTTTTCAAGCTCAAAGTCATTTTTGCACCTTTATGAGCTTGGAGGGTTGTATTGATGAGTTTGATGATTATAATTCTATAACTACATACGTCTCACAGCCGCGAATAACATTTTAATCAACATACAACCTAGCACTGACCTGCAAATTGCAAAAAACGTAAGAAAAATTGAATTTCGCGGGCTACCCTGGAACATTCACCTTAAGATATTGAAGACTTACTAAGCTTTTGTTTTGTTGTTTTGCACACAGTGCAAAAGTTTAGGAGAATAAAGCCGACTGTCTTGTTGGTCTAGGGGTTGGATGCACAGCCTTCACGGGTCCCCGGTTCTATTCCGGGGTCAGGCGTCAGGGGTCAGGTGTCTTTGTGTAAACCAGAGGCACTTGCTCAGAGTCTCTGTGTCATTTGTATTCGTGAATTACATGTTTGTAAACTGCGCCCACGAAACAGCGTAAAGGGTATCGTGTAAAAAAATGGCAGCCGGGACATTACGTGGCCCACGAAGCACAGATTACAAACTTAGATATTTCAGTTTTTCTTACCTAACAACCTTTAAAGTGCCATCCACAGCATTCAGGTCCCATAGTGCCAGGTAGTCGTATTCCGTGAGAGATATGGGTATTCCATCTTCATTCCTCGCAGTACTACCAGTTTTGTCTATGGCATACCGTAAAACAGGTTGGTCGTCTGCATCGTAAGCCTGAGCTCGGAATACTTGAGTACCAACCTGAAGGTGAACCAGATTATAAATTAAAATAAAACTTAAGAAGATAAATAGTCGTTTCATATAAATGCATAGATAGTTTTGATATTATCGTTGCGAGTTTTAAGATGTCTTTAAGTAAAAAAAAACACATAAAATACTCTGCTTACTGGAAAAATATTTATTATATCTTAATATATATAAATTACGCGTCATGTTGTTTGTCCGCGATGGACTCATAAAATACTTAACCGATTTTAATTAAATTTGCCCACCGTGTGCAGTTTGATCTAACTTGAAAGATAGGATAGCTTACATCTCAATTTATGGTCGCAATATTATTTTATTGCAAAAATATGTATCTATTATTTGACAGTCACAATTATCTGTTAGCTCCAAACGATTCTAACAGATGGCGATATGTGTTGACTGGATTCAGTAAGTATGCAATAGATGGCGCTATTGAATAGTTACTCAATCCAGTCAAGCTTAGCCACAGCAACTTTATAATTGATTACACGGTAAAAGTAGTATGAGATAGCCTACTGCTAGATGGAGCGATGTTTGATCTGGGTGGTCGAGTGTGGTCTGTATCCAGAGGACTAACGTATGCTGATGGTGATTCTAATGACGTCATTGAGACTTAAAACGTTAAATAAACGTGACGTATTTAATATAATTTTGAATAGATAATAGGCGATCAAGTTGTAAGGCCTCCTCCAACTACATTAGCCTACTGTGCAACGCGGGTTTCGTATCAAATTTTTCTTCTCTTGCGGCTAACTTTACGGCTTTGTCATATCCTGTTGTCGGTTCTTACGACACCCTCAGAATGGAACCAGGTGGTGACACTATGTATTCTAAATCCGTCAGCACACGAAAACTCACCATTATTGTCAAATATGTTAGTCACTTTAGTCTTTGCTACGTTTTTGTATGTGTGTACGTGTGGGTGTAGGCGCGCGCGTTTGTGTGTATGTACCTGTGTATTTTCTCTGATAGTAATAGCTCCCGGATCAACTAAAACAGGAGGCTTATTGTTGACGTCCACTATACTGATGTTCACGAGTACGGCAGCACGAAGTTGTTGGTCACCGATCCCGCCATCTATGGCCACCTAAAATAAACATACAAAATATTTTTAAAGTACTATAGAATATTTTTCTAATGATAGTGAACTTTTGGCGATTAGAACATACGAGCTAGAAGTCTTCTTATTTTTTTTTTGTGTTCTTGTGTACATTGGAATCTGAATTTAAATATAATTTGTAATGTATGATGCACACAGATACTTTCGAAGTCATTCTTGATTCTTCATTTGAATTTAAGTTAAGTTAAGAAAAGTTTTATACATATTTATACCGTCGATTTATACATATATTATGATTAGATTAGTTCAAGTTTGTTACGTTACGTTTAGTTTAAATCGGAGTTCGGGACTCCCTTGAGTGCTTTACTCTACAGGGTGTAACAAAAACTGGAAGTTTAACATTTGAATATACAAGACGATTTTTTAACTAGGTGATGGGTGGTGCCGATTTGTGAATTTCACCCTGTATATTACGCCTTTATTTCCTTTTTTTAATATATTCTAAAATTAAACAATATTCTGTTTTATTTAGCAAATAAAGAAGATGTATGCGGAACCTCAGCCTCAAATCGTCAAACTAATTTGAGGCTGAGGTTCTGCCAAAACAGTATTGCGTGATTGACTAACAAATGTCTAAAAAGCCAATATTAGTAGTAGGAATACTCACCACAGTTAAAGCGTATCGATTGATCTTAGGATTCGTCTTATCAGGGTCTAGAGTGGATCCGTTGGCAACGGACACAACACCAGTCCTGGAATCGATAACAAACTTATCGCTGGCACCACGTTCAATACGATAAACGATTCGATTATTAGGTGACGATCCATCGGCATCACGAGCTTTTACCTGGAATATAAATAAGATTACTATTTAAATAAGCAGTGCATGTGCGAGATTTTCTAGACCCAGTTGTTTCAGCCCATAGATTACTCACTACTAAATGGCGCCTCCTCCAAATCCATGGAGTGAAATCAGCCCACTTTATAGTTTAGAGATGGCTTATAATAGTAATATCTTTAGTATTATAAGCCTTATCTGTATTGACTTTATGCTCACCTCTAAAACGCTAGTGCCGCCAGGCATATCTTCGGGTATGGACCGTTTGTAGATCATCTGTTGGAACATGGGCGCATGGTCATTGACGTCTTGTACATATATTGTCACAGGTACTGTGGATGTTAATGGCTTATCGCCGAAATCACGTGCTCTCACCTGTAATAATATTATACGATACTTATAATACGGATCTATATCGAGTTTGATAGAGGGGAATTAGCTTGAAAGCTAATGTTGATTGCTGGCCATGAAGGTTTTATATTCAGTCAACTCTCTGTTGCCACTAATTTTCAGTTTATGTAGTCATCTGATAAGGCACTGTCGGGATATAACTTGGAATCATTAACTATTCAACATCCTTTACGAAATAACCTCCTATATAAACTAATTTAAATGTGAAATTTAATACTTACAGTCAAATGTATTGGCCGTATATTTGTGTTATCGCCTGGTATTTGTTCAAAATCAAGTCCACTAATTGGAGTTATTATTCCCAAGTTTGGGTCGATGGTAAAATTATTTTTATACTGTCCTCCTACTATAGAGTATTCTATATGGCTATTTTTTGTACCTGGGAAATAAATAATATCTTTATAACCATTCATAGAAATGAACCAAAAATGAAACCTTGTGGTGCACCTCACATATAAAATGCCTCACCAGTAAAACAATGAACTTCACTTCTTGGCTCAGGGCTACATTTATTTATGTCTATAATATGGGACACAAACACTTCCAGATAAATGGAATTAAAATGTTAACTGGGCTATAACTCATACATCACTTAATAAAAGACCTGTAAAAAATTAACTCACCATTTAAATCAATATCTCTAGCTTCTAATACCAATGGATTTTCAAACTGTTTCTCATTCTCCAACAATCGGGCTTCATATTTATTGGCCAAGAACATTGGAGCGTTGTCATTTACATCTTCTATGTTAATGATAAGCTGTGCTGTATTACGGTTGCCCTTTCCAAGGTCATCCCTAGCTTCAACTGTGAGGTAGTGGCGAGAAATTAATTCTCGATCAAAACTATCACTACCAGCTTGTTTAACTGTGATGACCCCTGATATGGGATTTAGGCTCAACCTGAAAAAGGCTGCTTTATTGGTAACTACATCCAAATATATTAAGTTATAGACACTAAAAACTAGTATACATCATAACATTACTTACAAATTAGCAATACTGCCACCAAGACTTGTGTATCTTATTCCTCGGGTGCCATAATTATCTGAGTCCTGATCAAGTGCTTGTACCCAAGCAACGGTAGTACCCACGGCACAGTTTTCTGGAATCGATACTGTATATGTTGACTCCGTAAATTCCGGATAATTATCATTTTCATCTTTTATATGAACTGTTATGGGTACAATACTGAAATTGAAATTGGATTCATATGTATTAACAAAATTATGATTTTGTTTTTTATTTAGAAAATAACATTTGAATCGTGTAACATACCTGGTCTTAGGATCTTTGGTAACAATTTCTTTGGCGACTAGACTGAAATTTAATACAGTTACTTTTTCATAGTCCAAGAATGAAGCGTCATTTACTCGTATCAGAAATGATGCTTCATTAATACCTTTAAAAGGCGTTACATCAAAAACACCATTGTCTCCAGTGAGGTAGAGTTCAAAAGTACCATTTTTGCCCTAGAAAATAATTGGGATGTTTTAACATGAGTAATTATTTTCAATATCATTGTCTTGGCTGACAAATGAAATAAATGACTGACAGACATAGACCTTTATTGGGGGCGACTTACACAACACTTATAGTATGACCGTTACCGCTGTACCGCGCCCTAGGTATGTGCGGCGAGGTGGGGGACGGGTAAGAAGAGCACCGCGCACATCGGCGCGGCCGGTACCCTCTCCCGCCTCGCCGCACACATACCTAGGGCGCGGTACAGCGGTGACGGTCATACTATAGTAAGTTACAGTAACTAGAGTACAGTCTCCACACAAGTACAAGTCTACTTGAGTCAATATGAGTGAAAAAATATTTAACACAAACCTGATCATAATCAAATACTTCAGGTATGGCATCCTGCAGAAACGTGATTGGTGTATTTTGTTGCGCGTTCTCCAGAACTTCACCGACATATCTTTCACTTCTGAATTGAGGTTTTTCATCATTAACATCTGTGACAATAACTGTGACTTCTGTTGTAGCACTGGGCATTGGAGACACTGAGTGCGATTCCTCTGTGGCCTGTGTGGTAGTTATTATAAATTACTTTATTGTAGCAAGTAATAGCTACGATTTGGGGCGCCACAATTAACAGTGTTTGGTAGAATCTGTGGCAGTCAAACAAGACGAGTGACTGATACCACTGGGATTTTTGTGGGTAGTTCTAGAGCCTCACATGAAGCATTTCTCCAGAGAAAAAGGAAAATGTCTAATATTTTAAGCTCTGGTTTGTTTACAGTAATTATATGATAATTAATTTAAATATAGCTCAGTAAAAATTCGAAGCAGTGTTTTACACAATGCCTATTTCATGTTTTTTTAAAATTAAGTGTATGATTTTTTCCAATAAGTCTAGTTTTTATTTATTGTGTTATTTAAAATAGTGCCTTTCATAATTACTGTCATTTTAGTGTGTGTCAGTCACCATCCTGAGGGTGTTGTAAGAGGCAGATTACATAGCCGTGAGAGAAGTAAATCTGGCACAGTAGGCTATACCATTAGCACTTAGTACTGGGTCATTTACAGGCTAAAATTATAATATTACTAGCGACCCGCCCCGGCTTCGCACGGGTGCAATAATGCATCCATACTTAAAAACTTTCCTCTTGTATCACTCTATCAATTAAAAAAATCCGCTTCAAAATCAGTTGCATAGTTGTAAGCATACATAGGGATGGACAGACAACAGTGACTTTGTTTTATAAAAGGTAGTGACTGTGTAGTAATGGAAGGCTTATTTGTACAGAAACAACATTTCTATTTATTTAACCATATATTGTTACTATACCATATATTGTAATTATAGCAGAATTTATCAACTGTTCTCTTTCTATACATATAAGCAACATATTTTTCAGTTTCAGATCAATTTGACACAGTTGGCGCAGTGGTTGAGCGATGGACTGCTGTGCAGCATGTCGCGGATTCGATTCCCGCACGAAAGAAATATTTGTACGACCTACAAGTATTTGTTGCGGGTCTGGGTGTTTTCTATCTATAATATGTATGTATCTACAAAAAAAAAGTATATAAGTAGTTTATCAACCATCTCGTTACCATAACACAAGCATTAAGAAGTTTAGCTTGGAACGAGATGGCGTTGTGTGATATGTCCAAAGATATTTATTTATTTATTATTTAATTACCAATATTTCAAGTATGTATGCTCCATTGCTATTATTGGGATCTTCTCTATCTAAGTGGTTGACTGTGTAAACAACCCCAGAACTGCTGTCAATATCAAAATGCTCCTCCCCACCAGATATGATGCTGTATGAAATGCGGTTGTTGATTCCTCTATCACCATCAATTGCTTTAACTGAAATTGATGAAAGAAATATTTTAAGAAAAACTATTTCTACTTCAGTATATTGATTTTAAAAAGTATACACATGGACAATCTTATCCACCTTATTGCAATCATTGCATCTATATATACCTACATCAAATCTAATCTAAAGCCCGCTCTTCACTCGCGCCGCGATAGCCCGCGACAACTGCGAATCACGAGTGTAGATGTTGTTCACCTTCTCGTTCGCGCTTCGCACCGTTCCCAGATCAGTGTCGGTTTTTTGGCCCGCGTCAAAGGATTTGATTTAGAAATCGCGTCGTCGTCCATCATAGTCGCGAACACGCGGATCACGGCGTTTATTCACGGCGTGAATTCTCGGCGCGACGTCACGCGTGAGTGTAGAGCCGGCATAATATGTATTGACCATCCATGTGGTGATGGATTTAGAATACATACCATCAACACACCATTCCACTCTGAGGGAGTCATGGCAACTGACAAGAGGAATTGACAAGGCTGATAACCTGGCAACAAGAGAAGAAAAACTTGATATGAAACTCTGTCCCAACCTGTCTGGCCAGCATGGCACAAGGCTTTTTACCCTTCAAGTTACTGGAGGAGGTCACACATCCTATGTATAATAATTCACACTATATCTTTATAAATTATAGCCTTTGTATTATTCTGATGTGTAAGCTAAATTATTGTAAAGATCCATCAAAATTATTTCAGTAGTTTTTGCGTGAAAGAGCAACGAAGATTTCTCCATACATTCTTACAAAATTTCACGATTATATTGGTAGTATTTTCAGTGTCACTTTTGTCTATGATAATATCATGTTATAATGAAATATATAACCTTGAAGCACTGACGATCCGACTGGCGCATCTTCGGAGATTCTCGTAACTGGACTCGCAACCACAAACTCCGGGGGCTGGTCTTCCACATCTTGAACCTTCACCAGAATAGCCGCCGTCCCGGTATTCACCCTTCCCTGATTAGCCCGGTCCACAGCAAGTACCCGCAGTTGGTACAGAGACTTGCGCTCGTAATCCAGTTGATTTAACAAGCGTATTACACCTTTTCCATTCACGGTCTGAATGGAAAAATTTTCGATGTCTCCATCCAATTCTTGTAAATGGTATAGCACCTAAAATAAATTTCATTTTCATTCACGAATTTTAGAACATCTCGAACCCATACCGAACAAAGCCAGCCTGGCCTGCGCGGTTTTGACATTGACTATGACATATTTACAAGTTTTGTAATGTTTTTAAGGAACGGATTCGATAACCCGGTTACAAAAACCTTTAAGTCAACTGATCAATATTTATAACAAATTTTACAGTAAAAATGGCCGTCAGTATGTGTCCATTACACTTATCAGGTAAAATGATAACGCATAATAATGTGTTGTAATAGATAAAAAGAGTATGGGAGTAAATCAGTGAAAATAGATATTGCGTGTTCACATTGCAAGTGTTCACGGTTCAAGTATAAACATGTTTTTTTACATAGGGTATCTAACTATAAGCTAAATATTTTTCCTCAATCCAGTATCATCATCCTAAAATAGTCTTTATCCTGCTACATACAATTCATTTGGAGAAATAGTTACTTGTCCATAAGCTCCTTCATCGAGGTCCGTTGCTTCGACGGTAGTCAAAATACCAGGGGAAGCATTTTCTTTCACAGTAATTGCGGAGGGATATGGTTTGAAAATGGGTTCGTTGTCATTCACGTCTTCGACTAACAACAAAAAGCTTTGTGTGATGAAATTGCCTTCCCCTAAATGTCCATCAGACAATGTTAATACAAATGAATACTCATCACGGGCCTGAAAAACAAAACAAAAACAATTTTAATTATTCATATAATTTCAATCATAATTTCCAGGTAACAAAATTCTAGACACACCTAATGTATCTCTATAATTAAGATTCGTTTAAACATACTTCACTACCAATTTTGTGATAATTGGGTATAGCAAATAACGTTTCCTTCAAGGGGTACCCCCTGAAAGATAGTTAGGAAAAGTTATTAACCAAATTAAAGATCGAGTTATTCCTTACTGTCGGCTCTTCGTAATGTGTTAATAACAGGTTAACAAAATTTGACCATTATGCTTACCTCTCTATCTAATTCCTTAACTAAATAAATATTTGCTTCGTTGGATGAAATGGCTTCTATTCTTAAAATATCACTACCAAGTTGGTCTCTGATGCCAAAATGTAACGTATCTCCGTCGGGGTCGACGCCCCGTAAGCGGTGTATGAGGCTACCTGGAAGTAAGGTAGTGAGCATAACGGAATTAGTTTTAGTCATTGATAGTACAAACAAAATTATTACTAATAAACTATTATGAACTAACTATCGTGCGTGTGGTGATGGATTTAGGACTCACAGTGTCACCACCCCCTATTCATGCTGAGGGTGTCTATAAATAGACGAAATGAAATGACAAGGCCCAAAACCTACCCGCAAAAGAAGGAAAACTTGAAACCAAACCATCTGTCAATCCATCTGGCTAGCGTCGCACAGTAGGCTAATTACCCTCCCCGTGATAGAAGGTGGCCCGACTCAGCAGTGGGGCATTTAAATTTTGCAATGCAAGGGCAATTTTGAGGGGATCAACTAATATTCCTAAAATATTAAATAAAATTGGACTACGAGTACCGTCTGCGTTCCTACGAAGGTCACATTTATTACATATTCCATCTATTGCAACCAATTACAGACAGAATTCATATATGGTGAGAGCAAGCCGTGCGTTTAATGCAACCTGCCTGGAAGCTGATATCGATATTTTTACCACTAATACCAATAATTGAAAGATAATCTTAGCCAAAAAAAATTTCAACTCTACTGACTAATTATATTTTTACTTTTTTTTATATCCACACCCAATTACCCGCCTTGTCTTGCTACATGCTTAAGTCATAACTGGTGTACCGTCAGTAATTTTCTTCTTTTTAATTATATAATATATTGTATTGTACATTATAAACACTAGTGAAAACTTGTAATTGGCCATATTCTAAATCATTTGTTTTGTGCACTGTACATATTAGCTGTAAGTTTTTCATAAATCACTACATAGTATAAAACAAAGTCGCTGTCGTATGTCCGTCCCTATGTATGCTTAAATCTTTAAAACTACGCAACGAATTTTGAAGCGATTTTTTTCAATATATAAAGTGATTCAAGAGGAAGGTTTTTATGCATAATATTGTAGAGATAAATATAGATGTTCATCATTGCACCCGTGCGAAGCCGGGGCGGGTCACTAGTAATAAAATAAAATAAAATAAAATAAAAAAAATTATAGGCTGAATGGTAGTAGTAGGATCTATGCGCGCAACACATCAAAATTATCTGTATTCAAATAAAATTAGGTGTGCAAACATTTTCAAATGATCAGGAGCGAAGCTACAAACCAATACTAGTAATAAACGAACATTATCTTTGTGTAGGTATAGGTACCTATTTTCTTTTGAACGGTCTTCCTACTCATGACGATAGCTAATCCGCAATATTTAAGAAGCTGAGCAAAAGATCCTCGTTTAATAGGTCATGTTTAGTCTTCACTGCAATATTTCAGGCATTATACACTTCGCCAAGCTCGACAAAAGGTACTGTCTCGTGTGACATTATGACGTTGCATGTTTCTATATTGGTCATTATGGCAATAGTGTCCCCCTAAATAGAGGCAATATCCGCTTTGCAGAGACCCTCAGAGTCTCTCTAGTAAAAACATATTAGTTCCAGCACATTAAGACCCTCTTATAGATGGAGCGATGATCTATTAATGCGTCACGTGGAAGACAGAACTTCATGATGGTCATTAGGGGAGGGATGTGTCCAATATTGGACAGGCTTATGCCCAACTTGTCGACGAACTCAAAAAGTTTCCTGAGCATTAGCTTCTTCGTGTCACGTATTTGTAGTCACGCTTCACTAAGCCTGCTTGTTGACTAATCGTTACATAATACCCGGGCGTGTGGCGTAGGTAGGGAACGAGATAGGGCTTCCCCAATGTTTGCATTAGTTACCTTGGCAACCCCTTTGACTTCCCCTACTTGGGGCAATTTCCGGTCGCCAACACTACACCGCACGATTCCCGTTAAATGTTCGTCAAAACTTTTAACAGATTAGTTTAGGAGTTTCGACATATTTCCCTTAATATTTATTTATCACCCTTACCTCATACATGTAAACTGAAAGTGTATGGCAAATAACTTGAGAGAGAGAGAAATAACTTGACTGACCAGACGGGTTGGTATATGGTTTCGTATCAAGTTCCCTCTCTTGCGGCTAAGTTTTGGGCCTTATCATTTACTCTTACGTCAATTTCAGGTTGGAATGGGGCGACACTAGGTATACTAAATCTATTTCTGGAATCTAATTCCGTGTGGTGCGGAATTAGATTTGATTAAAAATTAAATTAAAAATTTAAATAAACCCCCGACACAATAACCTTTAAAAAGTAAAAAATAAATACTTCGCGTTGGGGGACCAGGGGTCAGGTAATAAATAAGTGGGAGTGGTCCCCCAATGCGAAGTATTTATTTTTATATTTTATATATTTACTAGTGGCCCGCCCCGGCTTCGCCCGTGCAAAGCGGGGGTGGGTTATACTTAAAAACCTTCCCCTTGAATCACGCTATCTATTAAAAAAAACCGCTTCAAAATCCGTTGCGTAGTTTTAAAGATTTATGCATACATAGGGACGGACAGAAGAATGCGACTTTGTTTTATACTATGTAGTGATTAAATTTTTAATTAAATTTTTATTTTATACTTTTTATAGGTACATACTTATTATAATGTAGATTTTGTTAAATTGCACGTGATGCGCTTTCATTTGAGACCCCACTCGATTATATTTGCAGACATTCGGTTATTCTTCCCCACTTTCACCCCTCATAACTTTTAAACGGCTCACCCGATTTTCATCAAACACTCGCCCGTAACTCACCTTTCATACAAAAAAAACTTTATTGAAATCGCTTCGTCCGTTCGCGAGCTACGGTGCCACAGACAGACAGACACGTGAAACTTATAACACCCCTCTTTTTGCGTCGGGGGTTAAAAATACCATTAAGTATGAGATAGAGATATTGAAAGTAATCTTACCGACTGGAGTATCAAGTCCTTCCTTCAACCTTACGACTATTTCCGACTGCCCGTCTATAAGGAACCGTGGCGGTCGATTTGCAATGACCACCTCCAATAGCAAGAACAGAAGCCATAGTCCGGTACCAAATTTGTATCGCGTTATTTTTAACCGAACTTTGGAGGGGTGAGCTGACACCCTTGTTTTCATTGTTGATAATCATCTGATACATGTAGGCTTCTTGTCTGGAGTTGAGAGCATTTTTCCACGTTTTCTTCGGTCGAAGATCAACGCGATTTACGGAGAAAGTATCGCTGCGATCGAGTGTTCTACGTGACTTGGCAACAATCTGTAATAGAGAAATGTGATTTATTATTAATTTTAACATCAAGTACATTAATTTGTTTAAATATGGATTGAGCCGAAAAGAAAATGACAAGGCTGTAAACCTAGCCGCAAGAGAAAGGCTAATTACCCTACCTGTGATGAGAGGAGGCCCGACTCAACAGTGGCTCATTTAAGGGCTGAAACGACGATATTCGGATGAACGTTTTGACTGGGTATTGTGCTTAAGGTGAATGTTCCAGGGTAGCCCTGCCCTGGAACATTCACCTTAATAAATATTTGCCAATTTCTAACGCTTTGTGATTTTTTGTCATATCCATGCATCTATCAGTACTAGTGTGAGCACTTGCGTCGGGATGTATCCGACCAATATACGTGTATTACGTCAGTTCTCCTCCAATTACACTCAGAAAAGAATAAGGTGGCGTTATGGCGCAGTGGTTGAGAGATCTACTGCTGCGCAGCATGTCGCGGGTTCGATTCCCGCACGGAAGATAATATTTGTACGACCTACAAGTATTTGTTCCGGGTCCGGGTATTTTATCATCAATCTTGTTACCATAACACAAGCATTATGTTGCTTAGCTTGGGACGAGATGGCGTTGTGTGAAATGTCCAAGGATATTATAACTATTATTATATTAAAATCTAAATCCGTTACCACACGGAGAATAAGGATCCCCAAAGACTGCGTTGTTGGTCTAGGGATTCGATGTGCAGCCTGTAGATCACGGGTGCCTGGTTCGATTCCGGGGTCGGGCAAGTGTCCGTTAACCGGAGGCACTTGCTCTGAATCTGCGTGTAATTTGTGTTCGTGAATTTCATGTTTGTATACTGTCCCCGCGACACAGTAGGAGTTTCGTTTTCGTTTAAAAAAAAAGTACTAATTCCAAATGTAAACTAACAAAATATGTAGTTACGTACGTTAATGAGAATTTTCTGAAGGTATTCATGACCGGTATGCTGGCTTTTGAATAAAAACAAACGCACATAATTAAATTCCTATAACACAATGCGTTTTGCGTGTGTGTGAAAATACGACGTAAGAAAACAATTTTAATGTTCAGAACCTCACTTTCCACAGCTCCCTTGTGTCAGTGGGTTATCTTAGCATCAATGACGGGAACTGGCGCGTATCTGAGCATTTATTAGCCAACTGCTCGTCTTATTGTATGATTGGTACATAAATATTGCCTAATTGAGTTACACTTTTCGAATTGATTAGCATTGAAAAGAATTTGTGTTCTTTTAAACGCGTCAATTCTTGAACCGTTGTTTGTTTTTATTACTTTTAGTACGGAGGTTAAGTACATAATCGTATAATAAGTATTCATTTATTTGCGTCACGTTCTGTTAGGTACCAACATAGTCGGAGAAAGTACTATGTGACAGAGAAACTAATACAGATATGTAAACTAGTCTAGTGGTAATTTAAATCTGTTAACAAGTTTTCGCATCCTCAATCATCCTAAAAAAATGCACCGATGTGTACCTACTGCTTCTTATCTACCACAGATTACGTAACTCATAATTAAGAAAGAGGTAACAACGTTTCTTTCATCAAATATGACCTATTGTGTTGCTTATTAAGCTTAGCCAAATGTGTGATTACTGAAGATGTTACAACAGCCGCCTTTATTATGGCGAATAGGCCAATGTAACAAGGGTTATTCGCACGCGGTTCGTTTGCGAAACAATTACGTAAAAAACAATTAAAAATGACCTCGCGACCTGCCGGATGTGACGTATGAACGTGGGGACATGCGCTTGGATATCCGGCCGGTATTAATTTCAAACAGATGAAATAGCAAAGATATGGTTAATAAGTTATCATAGGCACGTCTGCTAGTTGTGGTTATGGCTTTTTAAATGATTCAATGAAAATTGAAACTTACTCCATCTTCTTCTTCTTCATTTAAATGTAACCTACTCCTAAAAAAGTAGTCGTTTCTGCAGGCTAACATTGACGGTCGTGTCAAGCCGACACATTTGTTTTCTATTCTACCAAAGCGTGGATTTCGACAGCCACTTGGCTACATGACCATTTAGGTAAAAGATCATTTCGCCAATATCAATTTTATTATAAATCGATATTGTTCCACAACGTATAAAAAACTTTCAAAAACAAAGTTGATGGATGAAATGACAGGATATAGACATAATACTTATAAGTTTGATATGAAACATGGTGTCAGTTCGCCTAGCAAGGAAAAGTAATTTCTCTCTCACCAACATGTAGAAGACCCTTTAATGGAGGTGTATATTCTGAAATTGATATTTGAGGTTGTACGTGGAATGTTTTAGGTTCAGCTGTTCATACTGCCGGAAGATATTTTTCATTACGTTCTCTATCCTAAATAGTCATAACTGCAATATAAGTTCATTAATTGCGATGATGTGTCTGCAAAGGTCAGTCTCCTACCATTATGATTTGATGCACACAATAGTTGGCCTTCACGATCGTTGCGGTACCTGCCCCTTTTGTTTCAGTGTGCGACCGGACCGGCTTTCCGAAATACGTCAACGACACCTCCATGGGGTGACGTCAGGAATTCGAAATTTGAACAAGGTATTTCGATCACCTCAGTTTAAGACTCATGGCAGTGGTGGCGTCGTGCGGCGGGTCGTTCTCTTCCCTGCCATATGGTTGAGGAGGGCGATGGCTGCCGCATGCGTCATGCTTGTGAACAGGTGCCGTTGCTGGGGGTCTGTTTGCTTGGGTTTAGAATTAGAATGTTACTATTAGAAGGTTACTATTGTCGACTAGATCTGGCTGATGTTTAGCCCTTTGGAACTATTGCGCGAGTTTGCTCTCACAAATCTGTCTTATAACCAGTCTTGTACCCAAAAATTGCGATCTAAAAAGAGCAACTACAGAGTTTCTTGCCGGCTCTTCTTTGTAGCGGTGCATTCCGAACCGGTGGTAGATGGTAAATAATTAATTTTGAATGGTAAATTTTAAATTTTATTTTTTTGTTTGACCTGTCAAAAGAGCTCTAATGAGCCAACTTGATTAAATGAGTTTTGATTTTGATTTGATTTCGATGGTTTTACGGAACTCATACGATACATGTGAAACCTTATAGGAAAGTAGGAAGTCCCTGATAAAGTGCATGCGGCGGCGATTATATTGTGGTATTCCGGGGACAATTCCCTGGCTACCTACTAAAACCCTTACTTCGTCCGATGGGTTGGATGCACTTGTCTAAAGATTCTTTCTCTTGTGGCCAGGTTGTTTGTATTGTGCATTTCCTTTAGCAGCATTGACGAAACCCTCGGGTGGGCACGGGGTTATTATAATGTAAACTTACACATAGACGCACAAAAACAGACTTTTACTGCTGCTAATGCAACTTTTTTTTTATGCCCGGGTAAAATCCTTTATGGACTATCCCCGTCGGTCAGGGGAAGACCGACGAGGGGAGTGTGGGACTCTCCTCCGAAGAGGCATACCCACTAAACATCCCCGGGGTGCCTATCGCGCATCCATGTTTGTGGCTTCACGGGTACTTGCACGGAGGCACTTCCGCGATGCCAGAGATTGGGGCTCACCATACCTCCTCAGTCTCATGCTCTTTGTTGAGTGGAATATAGAGCATTCCGATCCAACTACGTGAGCGGGTATTCCCCGCTCTGCCGACGCCTGTCCAGCACGCGACAAACACGTCGGCTGCTAATGCAACCCTTGGCCAACGCGTCTGCCCAACATGGCACCAGTGTACTGAGCCCCCTCCAGTTACATGTAGGGTTATTAGCGTACTGCATCGATTCAGCAGCTCGATTCAGCAGGTGGTCATGTATGAGCTGAGTAGTAGATGCAACCGATACCTATATCAGCGGCAACCCTCCCCTGAAGTATCTTCTTAACTTTATTTGAATAAATCGCATGATCATACCGCGCTCACTTTCAATCACTAGAGTTGCACAAACAAAAAGAATGTTAACATTCGAACGTTCTATGGAATTTAAAAAATAAATCGAAGAAAGTTGGAAAACAAAAAACGTAATTGAGAAATGGATTGAATTTGTTCATTCATGGTTCCTGTACGCGGACCGTGACCAGTTTAAGCAAGCACCTACGACCGCCGAAAGGAGTGCGCCGCGGTCTATGGAGACAGTGAAAGCTTCCATACTCTGATACACACTAGGTCGTTAAATTGACGCTAACAAACCATAGTGGCGTTGAAGATGTGTCTATCATTACATTATTTTATTTATCATCAAACAGTTGCGTAGCTTGCAAGTGGCTAAACCGAATCCGTGTTTAGAATACACAGTGTCACCACCTCATTCTCCCTGAGGGTATAACAAGCCACGAGCGAAGGAAAACTTGTTAACCCTTTTATTTTGACCCGGGTAAAATCCTTTATGGACTATACCCGCCAGCCTGGGGTTGGCCGGCGGGGGGGGAGTATGGGAGTCTTCCCCGCCCCTGTGGGGAGGCGAAGGCATACCCACTAAACGTCCCCGGGGTGTACATTGCTGCTCCGTAGGTCCTGACTGTCTCCACAGCGATAGCATGCGCTCGCGTCCTGTGTCAACCCACGTTCCCACCATGGCAAGTAGTCACATTTCCCTCCATGTAATTGGGGGAGGCCTGAATCAGCAATGGGGATTTTATAGGCAGATATTATAAAATCCGATACTAGCAGCACTAAATAAATGTTACTACTGTACTGAACCCTAATTCGTTTGGCTTTGTTAAGTTGCAGGATATTTATTTAGTGTTCGACCTAAATAATGATGGGCTTACTCTCGAACGCGATTCCAATCGATAGGGATTGGAATTGTGACGTTTCGTACTCATGAGAACACTTGAACGCGACGCTAGCGCAATATTGTGTGTAAATTGTTTCAATATTGTGTGGATATTGGATGAACTAATCACTATTGGATTCAATCCAATATTAAGTATAACTACCGGTTTTCAACTAGCGTCTCCCAAACGCCCAAACGCAAACTTCATGTGTAATGAGTAATGACACAATCGCTAGCCTATACCAGAGCAATTCCGATTTCAAACCAATGTTGGCAGTATTGTTTTCAAGAGTACCTACGGTAATTTGACAGAACTGGTTATGAATTGGATCGGAATTGGCATTGGATGAAAATTGTTATTGGATTCAAGAGTAAGGCCCCAGATAGCGTTTAATTGGAGCCGAGGCAGTATACTCCCCCGATCGGAAGGAGTGTGAGTACCACCGTCGGTTTTAGTGGGTAGGTCGGGGTGAATATTACCATCTCTACGCGCCACAGAGTCCCACAGAACCCGGCGGGTATCCATGAGAAATTACGACAAAAACCAAGTTTGCGTTTAAGGTGATTGCTCCAGGGTAGTAGCCCGCGAAATTCAAATTTTCTTACGTTTTTTGCAATTTGCAGGCCAGTGCTAGGTTGTATGATGATGAACATTTGATTCGCGGCTGTAAGACGTAGGTATGTGGTTACAGAGTTATAATCATCAAACTCAAAAATAAAACCCTCCAAGCTCATAAAGGTGCAAGAATGACTTTGACGTTGAAAAAGTTTTTCTTGCACCTTTATGAGCTTGGAGGATTGTATTGATGATTTTGATGATTATAATTCTATAACTATACAGCCGCGAATAACATTTTAATCAACATACAACCTAGCGCTGACCCGCAAATTGCAAAAAACGTAAGAAAATTTGAATTTGGCGGACTACCCTGGAGCAATCACCTTAAATATGTGCCATTTTTTAACTTTCAAATAAATAAATATAGTGTAAATAAACCGTAGAAGATTTTCGGTAAGTAATAATATGTTTTAAAAACAATTAAAAAGTAATATGTGTGTGTTATTATGCAAAGCAACGCAGATGCTACGGGTTAAATAAATTTTAGGCGCAAAGGGATGATCATCCAGCCAGACGAGGTGTGATGTCTGGCTAGGGGTCGCTGCGCCTAACCCCCGATAGTTGTAGTCGGGGATATCTTAACCTTGCGAATTGCTCTTGAAATTTCGCTATCGCGGTGTAGGACTTTTTCGTGATTGTCGCATTTGTAGGCGATATTTCTTGATGCAATTAGTTCAGATTTTTCGGGTAAACTGTGTAAAGTATGTAGCATGTGGTCGCTACATGGCTCCCCCCCAAGACTGGAGGTCGATCCTCTTGAGTTGCTGCAGTGTGATGATCTTGCAAGTGCCAGGAGTGCTCGGAGTCTACGGTGAGTCGAGACTGAGCACCTCAACTGTGTAGTGGAGTTCACTGGGCGCGGTTGAGTGTCGTGCCGCAGAACCAGGTAGCACGGTGAGTCGGCTGGGCGTGGTCCTGTTAAGGCTGACGTCTTGGCTTGCTAAGTGACTGCTGCTGCTGAGGAGTGTTCGTCTTTACCAGGTTGACCAGGCAGGAGGATGTTTCAGACTCGTCGGAAGGTTGCTCTGGAGTCCAAGGTCGGGGGTTACCACTTTAAGGATCTTGCGTGTTCAGATCACGTCGGGGTCACCACTTTAGGCGCAAAGGGATGATCATCCAGCCAGACGAGGTGTGATGTCTGGCTAGGGGTCGCTGCGCCTAACCCCCGATAGTTGTAGTCGGGGATATCTTAACCTTGCGAATTGCTCTTGAAATTTCGCTATCGCGGTGTAGGACTTTTTCGTGATTGTCGCATTTGTAGGCGATATTTCTTGATGCAATTAGTTCAGATTTTTCGGGTAAACTGTGTAAAGTATGTAGCATGTGGTCGCTACAAAATAAAATGTTAAATGCCTATCGCCCGTGAGACTTGTGGTTTTGTGGACTGGGACTCCTATTTCAATCAGATTACGTTCGCTTGGATCAAGTATCTACACAGATTCACTCCGTGAGTAGTTTACGCCTTTGGTATACGTATAATATAAAGTGTAATACTTGACTAGGTTGAGAACACAACACCTCCCTCGTCATAAATAACCCACTACTGAGTCGGGCCTCCTCCATATTCACGGAGGGAAATTAGCCTACTGTGCCACGATGGCAAGACACGTTGGCACAAGGTTTTGGTCAACTCTTTCCTTCTCTTGTGATTTGTCTCTTGCGTTCCTTTAGTCGCCTCTTACGACAGCCACAGGATGGTTTGGGTGAGTGACATTGTGTAAATCCGTTGACTGCCTTGTCGGTCTAGGCGTTGGATGTGCCGCCTTTGGATCACGGGGTCCCAGGATCGATTCCGGGGCCGGTCACGTGTCTTTCTATAAACCATAGGCACTTGCTCTGTGTCTGAGTGTCATTTGTATTTGTAAATTTTATGTTTGTAAACTGCCCCCGCGATACGGGTGCATGGGCTACGTTATTTTAAACTAGCTTTTGCGCGCGTCTTCGCCCGCGTGGGCTTTGAACCCGTGCTTATCTCTATGCATAGTTTTTATGAACATAAAATCGGTTTTTGTGACTTAACTATGATAGTTAGATATGTGCTCTCGCGGACTTTTTTTATAAGACCTACAAACCCGTAGTACATCATTTTGTTCTATTGTCAATAGTTTTTGCAGGGCACGCATAAATAGGTTCTCGATTTTACACCTTGGTTCACATAATCGCAATTTCCATGCGCATCCCTAATTCTTTTGAAAAAAAAATATAGCCTATAACCTACCTCGATAAATAGACTATCTAACACTGAAAGATTTTTTTGAAATCGGTCCAGTAGTTCCTGAGATTAGCGCGTTCAAACAAACAAACAAACTCTGCAGCTTTATATATTAGTATAGATCACTACATAGTATAAAACAAAGTCGCATTCTTCTGTCCGTCCCTATGTATGCATAAATCTTTAAAACTACGCAACGGATTTTGAAGCGGTTTTTTTTAATAGATAGAGTGATTAAAGGGGAAGGTTTATATGTATAACTCACCCCCGCTTTGCACGGGCGAAGCCGGGGCGGGCCACTAGTTAACAATAAAATAAAAATAAATAGGCCCTTACTTTCAACAATCGGCTAGGTTGTTAGGTCGTTAACAGTTGATTGATTCTGGTTTGTTCTGCATCATTTACATCTCAAATAAATACGTGAATTACACAATAATACCTTCATTGGTACTCAGTAAATTGAGTGTAAAAAATTGTAGCTATAACTATTTATTAAAAACAATAAAATGTCGTTTATGGTCAAATCAAACGTCTTGCACAGTGTATAAAAGTTTGTGTTAATTACAAATTATATTTCGGTCATGGGTGTTCCCATAGTCAGAACGCACGTACCTATACCTAATCATCATCAACCTCAAACTCAAAATGAACTTTATTTACGTAGGTTTTATCACAAAACTCTTATAAATCGTCATATTTACAGTTAGTGTTATCATCATCTTACGACCCCTGTCCCACGCTAGGTGGTAGTCTCATATCAGTCGTCATATCTACAGTCACACCTTTCATACACAATTTCTCATTTTTACAATCCATCCATCTCTCTTGATCTTCCACAACCCTTACGTCCACCCACATTCATGCTGAAACTACCACCGGTTCGGAATGCTGCTCTACAGAGAAGAGCCGGAAAGAAACGCTGTGGTTCCTTTTTTAAATCAATGGGTTTGTTTACACAAAGCACTAAACAGAATAGTGAGAGCAAGTTCGCCAGATGAGAGAAACGCACAACACGTTAACGCAATGAATGACAACTAGGCCTTGGGTCAGGGCCAATCAAATACAAGTCCGCGAATAAATAGCTATCCATTGCGTCGTTGCTCACATCGTCACCATTTGAGCCAAAAGACGACTACTGCTGGACATAGGTCTCCGCCAAGGATTTCCACGAAGGCCGGTCCTAAGCTTCCCGCATCCATCATTTTCCGGCAACCTTAACCAGATCGTTGGTCCACCGTGTGGGAGGACTACCAGCACTGCGCTTCCCGGAACGTGGTTGCCACTCGAGGATGTCAGTCTTGCAAGCTACGTGCCCTGCCCACTGTCATTGAAGTTTGGCAATCCTGTGAGCTGTGTCGGTAACTCGGGTTCTCCTCGTTTCCGATTCGATCTCGCAGCGAAATTCCGAGCATAGCCCTCTCCATTGCACTTTGGGTGACTTGGGAGCCTTTTGATGGAGCACACGTATAATAAAATATGCTCAAAAATGATGAATTCTGGTACACTCACAAAATAGGTGAACTTTTGGCACCAATACTTTATTTCATAAATATTTTGCCATTTCATAGTAATTGACATCAACTAGATACAAAAAAAAATTGGCCCATGTGATAAAACGACTGTCAATTTTTCCGGAAGGAAACAGACCATACTTTTTTTTAAGAAACCCCTGCACCTGCATGGCGGGGGATTTTATCGTACATGTAATTCACGAACACAAATAGGACCCAAACTTGGAGTGCCTCTGGTATACACAACTTGCCCGACCCCGGAATCGAATCGAGGAGCCGTGATCCAAATGCGGGACATCCAACCAGCAAGCAGTTAAGCTTACGGCCTAACTACGCTGTATATACAATACTTACGGAAGAAAATATGACGGTTCTAGTTACTTTTGCGAAAACCGTTAGTTATGTATGAACTTGCTATTTTATTTTGATATCCACCCCCTGATTTACTTTTCAGATAGATATGTTTACAGAATAGCAAAAGTCTATAGTTACTATTAAAAGCATGGATGATGGAAACTTTTAAATTATTCCAGCATTTGTATTCACATTTTCATCATTTCACAAGCATAACAGTAATCAATTATGGCAAATTAATAACGCAATAGCCAAACGTCTAAAGTAAACTAACACTACTATTCAGCCCTTATACGACCCACTGCTGAGTTGGGCCTCCTCCAAATACATGGAGGATAATTAGCCGACTACGTTACGCCCGGCCAGATAGGTTACCACAGGGTTTCCTTCTCTTACGACTAGCATTTTAGCCTTATCCTTTTTGTTTTGTCGGCTCTTAGCACACCCTCTGGGTGAAATGGAGTGGTAACACCATGTTTTGTACATCCATCATCCCACGGAATGTAGAACACACGAAAAGTAAACAAGGCATTACAATTAATGACGTCATTTTTTTCCTAGATGTTATATTATAACATCTAAGATAAAAATGACATCATCATCATTCATCATTTCAGCCAAAAGACGTCCACTGCTGGACATGGGCCTCCCCCAAGGATCTCCACAAAGGCCGGTCCTGGGCCGCCCGCATCCACTGCTTTCCGGCGACCTTAACCAGGTCGTCGGTCCACCGTGTGGGAGGCCTACCAGCACTGCGCCTTCCGGAACGCGGTCGCCACTCGAGGACTTTACGACGCCCGATGGGGCTTTCCGACGACTTTTTAGCCGAATATGTCATGGCTAAAAATGACATATTAAGTCCTAAATATACATACATCTCTGTTCATCTGTATATTCTAAGCTAATTCGACTTGCAGCAAACAACTCAATTAAGTAACTACGCGGCAGCTTTCGTTCATAAAAATTTAAAGATACGTGTATGTAGGAATAAAAAGTTGATTAGTGTAATTTGTCGACGAGTAAATAATTTGGATCGCGTAAGATGATACATACATCAAAATTACATTGTTTCCATTCGAAATCCGTAGCTAGGCTGTAGTTAGGTTGAATTACAAAATGTAAAAATATGTGTGTATGTAAAAAAAATGTATGTGTAATCACTATCACTACATTGTATAAAACAAAGTCGCATTCTTCTGTCCGTCCCTATGTATGCATAAATCTTTAAAACTACGCAACGGATTTTGGAGCGGTTTTTTTAATAGATAGAGTGATTCAAGGGGATGGTTTTTATGTAAAACCCACCCCCGCTTTGCACGGGCGAAGCCGGGGCGGGCCACTAGTCTAAAATATATGAGTCAGTAAAGTGAGCCACCGAAGGGTTGGCTAGTAGAGAATGGCATATCAAAATCAAAACTTATTTAATCAAGTTGGCTCCATAGAGCTCATTTGACAAGTCAATAACAAAATAAAATATAATTTTACCACTTAAAATGGATTATTTACCTTCTACCACTCCGGTTCGGAATGCAGCTCTTCAAAGAAGAGTCGGCAAGAAACTCTGTAGTTACTATTTTTAGATCGCCATAACTTTATCTGCTTTGTCTTTATGATATTAAATCACTACATAGTATAAAACAAAGTCGCCGTCGTCTGTCCGTCCCTATGTATGCTTAAATCATTAAAACTACGCAACGGATTTTGAAGCGTTTTTTTAATAGATAGAGTGATTCAAGAGGAAGGTTTTTAAGTAGGTATAATACATGCATAATATTGTTGAGAATCACTGATCAATTTAGATGTTCTCATTGCACCCATGCGAAGCCGTGGCCGGTCGCTAGTTTAGGTATAAGACAGCGAGCGACTTTGCGAGAAGAAATGGAATATTCTAATTCCGTCACCATTCGGAAAATCGCCTGAAATCCAGCGATGCCACGGGCTAATAGTTAAGTAAGTAGGTCACTAAAAAATTCTTATCGCTTGCCATAAATGAGGTTGTATTTTCGGGTTCACCGATAACGGCATCGACTGCGAGTTGAAACTGCCAGCCTCAGTCACGGACAATGGACACGCACTAAACAGTAGATCCGGTGAAGATAACATGCAGGTGAGCGGCTTTTTGTAGGAAAGTATCTGGCCCGCGGTCCGTTGCCGAGTAATTATGGGGCGACGACTTCCTTATTCAGATCGCGATGCGTAATGTGAGCAAGTACGGAGATTTTATACTACTCAGCCCATAGAAGACCCACTGCGTCGGGCCAGGGCCTCCAGTTTCAATAATTAGTATAACAACTAAATAAATTAATGAAGAACGTATAGTAAGTACTGAAAAATCCTAGTAGTTGATGAGCGCAGTGGTTGAGCGATCGACTGCTGCGCAGCATGTCGCGGGTTCGATCCCCGCACGGATGAAATATTTGTACGATCTACAAGTATTTGTTCCGGGTCTGGGTGTTTTCTATCTATAATATGAATGTAATATGAACAAAATAAAAAAAATATATAAGTAGTTCATCATTCATCTCGTTACCATAACACAAGCATTAAGTTGCTTAGCTTGGGACGAGATGGCGTTGTGTGAAATGTCCAAGGATATTTATTGTTCATTAAGTACCGAAAAAATCTAGTACATAGTTGATTATTGCGTCATTGTGTTTTTTGATTTCAGTGACGGATTTAGAATACACAGTGTCACCATCCCATTCCATCCTGAGGGTGTCGTAAGAGCCGACAAATGGAAATGACAAGGCTGATTACTTAGCCACAAGAGAAGGAAATCTTGAAATAATTAGGTTGGCATAGGGTTTACTGTGCCAACCCGTCCGGCCAGTGAGGCACAGTAGGCCAATTACCCTCCATGTAATTGGAGAAGGCACGACTCAGCGGTGGGTCATTATGGGCTGATTAGTAGTAGTAGTTTTTTGATTTCATTGAAACTTCAGAATTACTATTAA
This sequence comes from Clostera curtula, assembly GCA_905475355.2. Classification (NCBI taxonomy): domain Eukaryota; kingdom Metazoa; phylum Arthropoda; class Insecta; order Lepidoptera; family Notodontidae; genus Clostera; species Clostera curtula. Next base: position 14,999,904 of record FR997800.1, on the reverse strand, counting down.
TACATTTGAATTTGAACAAAGTAATTTATTAGCGAGGTCTGGAAGCAACATATGAGTGAACGGCTTTATCGACGTGCCCATTTCTTATTACTTCTACTTCACAGCCCATAAATGACCCACTGCAGAGTCGGGTCTCCTCCCATTACATGCAGGTTAACTAGCCTACAGCTGCCAAGACGGGTTAGCACGCTGCCCGCTGTGTGCAGACATTGGTTTACCCCATGAGCACCGGCTTGGCAGCGAGTCGTGCGCCCAAGCCAAGGGTGGCCGTTATAGGCTCCCTGGTCAGCGCGAGGTGGTCCGGGGTGCTGCCGCCGCCTCGCCCATGGCGGTGGATGCCGGCCTGACTAGTCGGGCCGCTCCCGCCGGGACGTAGGACGAGTCCGGCCGCAGATCCCGGGGCAGGGCACGGGGATGCCCTCGCCCCACGTGGGATCTGAGGAGATGCGACGTCCTATTGGGTGCTCACGGCAGGACGTCGAGAGCTCGTAGGAGCATGAGGTGAGGAGGAGGGCCTCCTCGTCTGCGGCGGCGTGGTTCTGCATCAGATCCCACAATGCCGCAACAGGACGCGAGTTGGAGCACCCCGGGGAGGTTTAGTGGGTAGGCCCCCACTATGGGGGAGAGTCCCACACTCCCCTCGCTGGCCATCCCCGTGGCCGGCGAGGGGAGTGTGGGACTCTCATGTGAGTGTGGAAAAAAGAAAAAGAAAAGGGTTACGCTTCAACATTTCCTTCTCATGCGGCTTTTCGTCCTTGTCATTTCCTTTTGTCGGCTGTTACGACAGCCTATGGATGAAATGCGATGACACTATGTATTCTAAATCTGTCACTACACTTTGCTCATATGTTAACTCCCTGCATTAAAAGTACTCAATGTTCAAAGTACTTATTGCGCAGAAGGGAAGTAGACAGGTGAGTCCCGTAATCACACAGCGTGTCGGCGCGCTCGACCGTGCCTCCCTAGGGAATTTTACCTATACCAATGTAAACAATATAGCACGTAACCTTTCTTAAACTGTATTCTGTACATTACTTGGTTATTCGTATTCTTTACCTTTTTTTTTGTTTTTGGCAAAGCGATTACTGAACATTCCTATCCCAATGCCCTAATAATTAAATTATCCATTTACACATATACATACATAGCAACTCCGTGTGGTGACGGATTTAGAATACACAGTGTCACCAACCCTAACCATCCCGAGGGTGTCGTAAGAGGCGACTAAGGGAACGCAAGAGGCCAAAGAAGGAAAACTTGACACAAACCTTGTACTAACCCGTCTTGCCAGCGTGGCACAGTAGGCTAAATTCCCTCCATGAATTTTTGGAGGAGGCCCGACTCTGACTGAACGACCACGGGGAGAGGTGGGTCATTCATGGGCTGAAACGACGATGTAGCAACTTTGCAAATGCCTTTATATATCAAACTAGCGACCCGACCCGGCTTCGCACGAGTGCAATGATGAACATCTAAATTCAAGCATGTATTGTACATATGAACCTTCCTCTTGAATCACTCTATCTATTAAAAGAAACCGCTTCAAAATCCGTTGCGTAGTTTTAAAGATTTAAGCATACACACGACAGCGACTTTGTTTTATACTATGTAGTGATTACATCATCACTACATAGTATAAAACAAAGTCGCATTCTTCTGTCCGTCCTTATGTATGCATAAATCTTTAAAACTACGCAACGGATTTTGAAGCGGTTTTTTTTAATAGATAGAGTGATTCAAGGGGAAGGGTTTTAAGTATAACTCACCCCCGCTTTGCACGGGCGAAGCCGGGGCGGGCCACTAGTTTAGAATAAAGAGTATCAACAAGCTCTTCCGCTCTACAGATTTTGTAACGCTTAAAATGGCTAAAACAGTAGTAAAAGATAGAAAACTGCTTAAATAACCTCAAAATTGCTGTGGCGACTTTATCACACAAAAGTCTTCAAAGCTGAGTAACTAGTTTTCTTCAACGATAGTTAAAACTCTATTAAGATCGATTGATTAGTTCAGGAGTTATCATACCACAAACAGAGACATAGACCACATATACTGTGTGTAACAAAACCCTGCAGCAATCCGGTGGGCTTAGAGCTAATCAAAAGAAGCAGTTCTGTGCTTAAAATGTTTGCTACCTTGCAGTATGAGATCTACTATTTTTGAACCAGATTTAGAAACCTTTTTAGAATACATGACTACTACTAGTACTCAACCCATGCATGATCCAAATTTTGTGAGCATATTGGGTAAGTCTGAGAATAGGACAACATCTATTTTTCATCCCCCTAAATTTTAAGGGGGGGGGATGCTTAATTATTTGGCAAAACAACGTTTGCCGGGTCAGCTAGTAATTCTATAACTACATACGTCTTACAGCCGCGAATAACATTTTAATCAACATACAACCTAGCACTGACATGCAAATTGCAAAAAAATGTAAGAAAATTTGAATTTCGCGGGCTACCCTGGAACATTCACCTTAATATTGAACCCGGATTGGATAGTAAGCTATTTGATAACTGCTTATGCAATCATTCGTTTTACTAAGCACCTAAGAATTATTATAGCAATTTAGTAACTTCTTTTTGCGTTACTGAAAGATCGCTGTCTGAATCCCCATACTTTCAATTTCGTTGGCGTTACGCAACGGAAAAACGTTATAACAGTATTTTGAGAACTCGTTTTTTTTTGCCACGGAGCTGTTGACGTCGTTTTTCATCAATGCGGGCAATGCTCGGAGTTTCCTACTCTATTATAGCGGCATAGTTCACGGTTGACATGAGCGTGAATAATTTTTATTGCTGCTTGACCAGAGGATGAAATAATTTCTTTTTTCTCTCTAGGTATATTAAGGTTGCGTTTTTTTATCTGACTGTACTTTGTGGTGATCTGTGAACAGTGGAGCGAGCAGTGGATGTTAAATGCCGGGTTGATATTTATTTATTGGTGAGTCGGGACTGCTATTGGCCATGTATGAGCTGTAGTAAGAATAAAACTGTGTAAAAAGCATTTAGCATAATATGTAAACCGACTTCAAATACAAAGTAATTGCAAGGAGTATTTTTTTCAGTCGTGATCGCGGGAGAGACTAGATCACAGTTGTTTTCAAAAGTACAAAGAAACAGTTAAAATCTCCCGCGACCACGACTGCTGCAAAGCATTCGAAACGTCGGGAATTAAATAATGTAATATACACGCGATAAATCCGTTAAAAAGTGTTTAATTTCAATGACTATTTTTTTATCTTAGTTATTTTTTAAATCCACCAAATAGTACCTTCTTACAAATATGTTAGATTTCGATAAAATATAATGGTATCAATCTGATCAAATCAAATCGAATAAATAATACAATTATCGAATTGGTTAAAAAATTACTGAGTAATTACAGGCGTAAGAACAATAAAACAAAAATTCTTTTTAAAATTCAACCGGATTAAGCCCCTATAATAGGCTAATACTGGACCTAGACTAATATGCTGGGGATTTCACAACGAATTACACAAGATGTCTTATCTATAACTAATTTTATCATACCTACCTAACTACAGTCACAATCAGACCTCCGAATCTGTTAGTTTTAAACAAAAAAAATCAATGGTTTCACCCAATGATTTTAGAAGTAAAATTTTAATTGTAACATCATTGGGTTTCACCCATTTCAACCGACAAATGATCTACTGTTGTGTTGGCCCTTGTCCAATTTCAAATTAAACGATTAAGTCACGAAGTTTTCGACTTCTATTTTTTAAATAATGTGCAACTTGCATAATACGATTATGTATGTTTATGTATTTTAAGTACACACACTTCGTGTCAATGGTTTTCGCACGTAAACCTGCAGCGGTGCGCATGAGTCACGTTTTCACATATGTACATTTGTGTGACCATGTGTGCGTGAAAGGTAGTCACGCAGCAACAGTGTAAGTGTTTGTGTAAGGTATGTCAGTACTTCTTTTCATGACTAAGGGTCGTGATCGTCGCTGTTTTGGTAGCAAGCTTATACATTATGACAGTGGACAGTGCAGCTTTGTATTCCTTTCTGCTGCAAAGCATTCCAGTTCTTCTTTGTCTATAAATTGCGCACAGCTGAGTCGGGCTATTCTAATTTTGAAAGTAACACGTCGATAAGTTTCCAGATCTCTATTTGAATAAATGGATATTTAAATTCGAATAGATCCTACAGCTTCCGCTGGATGGAGCGACTATCTACGAAAGATGGCCACTTATTAGGGGAGGCCTAACTCCAGCTATGATTAGAGTGGAGAGTGGATAATACGAAATAGGGTCGTTATTCCCTAACTATCTCAATATAAAACCTATATCTTTGTACCCTTTTTTACGAAAATAGCGTGGTCGGAGGATTATGAAATTTCCCACGCTAATAAATAATATACATCCAGAGAAGGAGTGCTTACCTAATGCTAGTATTTATTTATTTATGCATAGAAAATATTTAAACCATGTATATTTTGACACACACACGCATGAATATTTTTATTTATTGTTAACTAGCGGCCCTCTCCGGCTTCGCACGGGTGCAATTATGCATGTATTATACATATAAACCGTCTCATTATACATATAAACTTGAATCACTCTATCCATTAAAAAAACGCTTCTAAATCCGTTGCGTAGTTTTCAAGATTTAGGCATACATATACAGCGACTTTGTTTTATACTATGTAGTGAAGCCTGTGGTCTAATTGAGAATCTAACTATATATAAAGTACTATCATTTAAAATTAATAAGGTTTAATTTCAACAGCTGGGCGGCCACGAGTTGAAATTAATCGATATTTGAATTTGAACAGTGCAATAAGTAAAATGACGCGGTAAAATGATGGCTGTTGAATTCGACACCGTGGGTGCGTTGCGGTCGATGTGAAATCCATCGCGCCTAAAGTGTCGTAAATTCTCGTTTGTGAAACTTTTATTTTGCAATTTGTCCGACTCGTGATACAATTAATTAAGACAATAGAATTTAAGTGTTCAAATCATGTGATCTTTTAATCTTCTCTTGCGGGTGGGTACTTATTACAAATACATAAAAATATTAATAACTTTGGAAAAAAACTGTGATATACATAATATTAATACACGAAACAAGAATAATCTTGCTATCCATTGTACTCGTCTCCGCAGAATAAGTAACTCATTCATGGGTCAATGTATACACTTTTATAACAAATTGCCCATGCAACTTAGAGAATTGCCTCGCAATGCCTTTAAAAAGACTGTTAAGACAAAACTTTTCAAAAAAGCATATTACCGCATTGCTGATTATTTAAACGACCCAGCTGCTTGGGACTAGGCTGTTCAGTGTCAGTGTATTTTTTATGTTCTTTATTTATGTTACTAGTCAAATAGGACCGCAATGAAAAAAAAAAATGACAAGCCCTCTGAGTTTCTTGCCAGTTCTTCTCAGCAGTGGTCGCGTTCCGAACTGGTGGTAGACGGTCGATTTTTTTTATTGTATAATATGACAATGTGTTGACTATTTGTAAGTGTCCATCGTGACCCACACAAAGTAAATGATTTGAATTTGAATTTGAATACGTCACGTTAGACACCTTAAACCTACACAATCACAGAGCCGCTGTAGCGACGGCGACGACTGAACCGAATAAAATACCCGCACTATTATGTAACCGTAAGAGAAAGAAAACTTAACACATAACCCTATGCCAACCCGTCTGGCCAGCGTGGCATAGTAGGCTATTTACCCTCCATGTAGTTGGAGGAGGCCCGACTCAGCAGTGGGTCGTTTAAAGGCTGAGAAGTAGTAGTAGTATAAAAAGTGCAGTAATGTTTTATTTAGTCCTTAGTACTCTTAAAACTGGTGTCCAAAAGCTATGTTCATTATCAATTTCTTTTTTTTTTTTTTTTTTATTTTTTTTTTTTATTTTATCAAATTGGTTTTGTAAATCAAAATATCATTTTCAATGTTATGCTTTTTATAATGCTCTACATGTCGCTGCAATTATTTAAATTTGCACTTAGCCCTTGTTTTCGACATTTTACCTACCATGGTGTAGGTACAATATAGGTAATAAACATTTTCTTTCTTCTTTCTTACAAAAATAATAAATACAAATCGATAATAATCCGGGAAATAGCAAGAACGTGTAGTTTATCTGACAGCATAGTACAAGCAGATCTAATTTTTCTTCCAGTCTCTCAGTCATGTTCTTCAGTAGATCAATCCTCTGTGGGTAACGCTACCATTCAACCATATCATTCGATTTGAGGTTTTGATGTCGTGTCTTGAAACAATATACTAATTTCTAGTGCGATACTAATCGTTCATCTCGTGGATTGTTTACATGTGTGGCAAATTCCCACGATTTCGAACTGACTAAACTGATCTTGACAATGGTATCGATTTTCCACCATAATCGTAGTAGCTCATCAGCTTTTTAGTTGCGGAGGTGAAATTCCATGTTAGGGTTGTCAAAATGGGTATGTTGTTTTTTTTATCTTGATATGTCCTTCATGTATATATCAATTTGAATGTAGAATACAAGTAATAGTATAAATAGTTTATTTTTCTTATCGTCTGTTTGATTAATACGTCGAGAACCGATCTAGCTCTATAATGCGGCTACAGAAAACAATAACGATAGCCGGAATTAGATGGTTATATTTATAATAATTTTCAATAAAACTTTATGTGTGTTGTGAGTTTAAGAAAGAAACTACGAATCAGTATGGTTTTTAATTTTTTTAACTTTCATAATTCCGATAAGAGATTTAAAGGAAAAATACACTAGCGGCAAAGGAAAATATCTGTTTTTCCTTTATCATTAGTTCCCTCAGAACATAAACAACATCTGTGTGGTAGTTTCTGCGTTCAGAGAAACAAATTTTTAATTTAAACTGTTTCAATTTTCTGTTCTGCCCATAAATTAACCTTAGCTGTGAGCCTTTGTGAGATTGTGAGATTTTGAAACATATTTTTTATATGTTATAGGAACAAACATTCTTGAGAACATTTAATACAAAATGATAGCTTTTGGTGACAGCCCTGAGATCAAAACGGATTGCCTCATCTCACTTATTACGGGTGCTCTCGCGAAAACGTACTCTGTAATTAACGTCATATTCTCAAAATATAGTTTTAGTGTAAACTAGAAGCAAATGATGGGAATCTCGGCTGACGCAAACAATTGTTATGTTGTTGCGATAAATACGTTTACATAATTAAATCAGAGAAACGAAAGTGTTTATTCTCTTCTTAAAGCGGGTTTGGTAGTTATTTTCACATTAGAGTTATTACGGTTCTTTCGTGACTGTTTGTACTGAGAGCTATTATAAAGTTATGTAGGTTTTATTTGTATTCAAATTGCTGCATACTTATATGAGGACTGGTTTAGAATAAGGATAAAAGATATCCCCTTCAAGCTAGTTTTGAATTTGCCTTTTCTCTATAGATTTTTTTTTAATTAAACACCGGTCCGGTTCTATTAGTAGCCCTAAAGACCATAGAGTAAGAGCTCTTTGCATTGAAAAAAGTCGGCACGGCACAAGATTACGTGTCACGTTTTCCTGTTCTTTTCTTCACGTCTTCTTAGCCTTCAGTCGCCATGCTATTTATGTCCTTTATGCTCCTATGATCGACATCCTCAGGTTGAAATTGAATGGTGTTATTACGTATTGCAAAACACCGTTTATGAACTATTAATGAATTCGCTGCCGAGAGATATCGTTTCAGTCTATGAGTGACCCACTACTGAGTCGAGCCTCCTCCAAATTCATGGAGGGGAATTAGCCTACTGCGCCACGCTGGCAAGACGGGTTGGCACAGGGTTTGTATCAAGTTTTCCTTGTCTTGCGGCTACGTGATCTACCTCTTGCGTTCCCTTAGTCGCCTCTTACGACACCCTCGGGATGGTATGGGTTGGTGACACTGTGTATTCTAAATCCGTCACCAAACGGACAAGAGATCGAGAGCGAGAGCGAGAGATATATTTGTGTTTAAATGTTTATATATTTATTGGGAATACAAAACAGCGTATGGTGGGATTTTCCTCTTTCAAAGGTCTACAAAAGAAACAGATAAGTTTTACTTGTCACTTTACGAAGCCGGGGCGGGGTATGTTGGTATTAAAATAATACAATGTGTTGTTTTTTATATACACTAACTATAGGGCTATATTTTTTTAGAAATTCTACAAATAGTCCAAGAGTACGGCCCAAAAATGCAACGAACATAATTTTGAAAATATAATAATAATTTAGGCCAAAAAAGAAAATTATACTAAGTACTTGTTCAAAGATCGGTGAAAATTTGCCAAACTTTTGAATTATTAATATATCAATGTATAATAAATATATTGCAAATTAATATGTTTGGAAAACAGATACCAGTACAAATTGTAGGGCAAAGATTATCGGTATATCAACTTGTGTGGCTGAGTATTACTGAAACTACTAAACTATGTGCTTTTTATAGCACAACGATGGTGGTGTCAATCAAAACGACGAGGAGAACACGCTGGAACGAATAAAAAACCCTCATCTTATTCGGTCCATCCGTTTATGAGCTCCATCCTTTTATGTCGTGTGTTAAAAGCAAAGTTCTGAACTGCATCAGTCAACTTTCTTCTCTCGCGGCAATGTTTAGAGCAATATTATTTGACCCATAAATCGCCATTTGATCTGTCACGATCTACTTATCTCCGTAATTCGTTTATGGTCGGTACAGTGGCTTACAGAATATTTCACGGAAGGAGTGATAACTAAGCCCTTTGCTTAATTAAATGGTCAACTTTTACTTGGTGATGTAGGTTGATAGATAGACTGGTAGGTTAACTGCCTTAAGTGTAGGTAACTAGGTAATAGTTTAAGTAAGTATGTTTGTGTTACTTGTTTAAAGGTTTATGATGACTAATTTAATCAGAAAAAGCAGGTTAAAAATTGCATGTTCTTGTACCTAAACAATTCGTATGAAATACTATAAATACAATTACGTGTCTTTATTTTCTAACAATTTTATCATACTAATGAAATTGACTTGAATTAAAAGTATTAAGCTTACCATGTTTGTCATTGTCAACTATGTTTATAGACAAATCCAATATATTTTATATAGTTAGTCCTGTTTAGAAATATCAATCAAATCAAAAGTGTTGCTTGCGGAATCTTCTCTGTAGAACAGCATTCCGAAACAGTGGCTTGACACTACAATTGTAAAGTGTTTCAAATCAAACCTATTTAAATAAAATTCGATATTTGATTTTGATACACGTCTGTGATAGCAACCAAATAAAGATCTAATCCAAGTTAGTAAACAAAAATAAAAAACATTGAATTTGAATAATAATTATAGATAAAAAATCCATAACAACAATAAAACAACATTATTTTGAATTATGGAATACACTTACCGAAAAAAACCTGCTTTGTCCCACGGAACAGTAAAAAAATAATGACTCGCTTTCGTATTTCGAACGCACCGGATCAGTTTGTATCGGTCGGGTAATTCACTGCACTTCCTCAACGCGGTCGGCAGGTGTCAGGGGCCGCTGAATGATCGCGACTGAGGCCTGAGGCACTTGGTTTGATGGTACACCCTTAAAGAAATGGTTGACTAGACCTGTGCGTCGATGTAATTTAATTACAACTTAAGGCTTTTGCATTACCAGGCTTTTATTGTTGTTAAAAATAAAAGAGTTTAAAAATAGAAGCGTTTTGAGGTTTTGTAATTGCAAAAAGGTTTATCTAATAAATTTGTGATTTACGTACAACACAGGACCTACACGACCCCCAATTTTGACTAGTTCTTGCCCAGGCTTCTCCCGTGGGTTGCTGTGTTAATCGAAAGTTGTACTTTTAGCCCTTCAGTATTCCTTGTTCAAGCAAACAGATGTGTTAATCGGTTCAACTCACTAATATGAAAGGGTTCGATAACCCACTACTACACAGCCCATATATGACCCACTGCTGAGTCGGGCCTCCTCCAACTAATTATGTTGTATGGTAATTAGCCTACTGTGCCACGCTGGCCAGATCGGTTGGCACAGGGTTTAGTATCAAGTTTTCCTTCTCTTGCGGCTAGGTTTTCGACCTTATAATATCCTATTGTCGACTCTTACGACACCCTTAGGATGAAATGGGGTGATGACTCAATGTATTCTAAATCCGTCACAACACTGAGAGCCCTAATCATAGTAAAAGGTTTTAAAATATTTATGTCAACCGTGAATTACGAGGTACATACATATTTAGCCCCGCCGCACATGCTCACACTCGCATTGGCAGTCACGAGCCGCGTGCGAGGCGCAGTACCAAACTCCGCATGTACGCGTGTGCCTCGACACGTGAGAGCAAATGCGGAGCTTGGTACTGCGCCATAGGTTTTAAATACTGCCACTGGCACGCGGCTCGTGACAGCCAATGCGAGTGTGAGCATGTGCGGCAGGGCTAAGGCTGTGTTCGTGTTGTCACCGCTGCAAAGACCTCCGCGGTTTTTGTTATTGGCGAACCACACTCGAGCTTGCGCGGCATCAAGGCACTGCTTTTACACTTCCAGTGGCGGCTGACCATCCGATTACCAATCAGTCCCGGGGGATCAGCTTTGTCGCCACCGTCTTAAGTGTAGTGGACCTAAACCGTGCATCAGATTTTGACGCATTTGACCGTTGACCGTTAAGTTGCACCGTCTAGTGCTGGCAACGGCCACCACAAACTCCTCCGTTACGGAGCGAACTCGAACTTTTCCAGCCCTAGCTAAGAACTAAGGAGTGTAGCGGTTATCTGCCTTTGCCTCATTTGACATCTCTATTGTTGTCCTAGGTTAGGATGCAACTAAAGATTTCTACTATAACTACTCAGCCCATAAAAGACCCACTGCTGAGTCGGGACTCCTCCAATCCCCGGAGAGTAATTAGCCTACTGTGCCACGCTGGCCAGACGGGTTGGCACAGGGATTGTGTCAAGTTTTCCTTCTCTTGGGACGAGGTGATCTGCCTCTTACGTTCCATTAGTCGCCTCTTACGACACCCTCAGGATGAAATGGGACGGTGACTCAATGTATTCTAAATCCGTCACAACACGGAATCTAAAGACAGATGTGCAGTAAACCTTTAAGTGTCTCTGGATGGAATGGAATCTCCAGGAAACCCGCGAGTACCCTTTACAAGTACATATAATATATTTCACACACCAATGACACTCAGACTCAGAGCGCGTGCCTTTGGTTTACACTAAGACACTTGCCCGACCCCGGAATCGCGGACCCGTGATCCAAAAGTGGGACATCCAAACCAACAACGCAGTTAAGTCAAGGCTTACGGCTTACACTGTATTTCAAATACGTACCTACGGAAGAAAATATGACGGTTCTAGTTATTTTTGCGCAAAACCGTTAGTTATGAACTTGCTATTTTATTTTGTGCGCAAAACATTTTTGCTGTTTGCCCGAAGTACGTAAAATAAAATGTAACGGTTAGATTAATTTTTTGGTTGACTACCACCTTTTTCTTGGTTTTTCAATGATAGGCCGGACACAATGTTGTGTAAAACCGATTTATTAGTTTGTGGATATAAAATAGTAATCAATTTATCTTATAATTAACAGTCAGCCTAAAAAAATCTAATAAATAAATCGGAGATGAAAATAACCTACGTAGAAATAAATATTTACAAATTATATAAATGTGCTAAACCACTGTCGCAAGGTAGAGTTCCCAAAAGACTGGCTGCATTCCCGCGTTGGATAGCGATACCCAATCTCTGTGCGAGATATGAGCCAGCCTTTAGTTTCCCCGTGACCTCAATCAGCCTCCTTGACAAATCGGAGAAGACTTGATGGGCACCCGGGCTCCAGGGTCCCAACGTCTCTACAGCAAACGGCACAAATAAACAACTACTATCAAGTGTGTTATATTTGCGCCGTTTGTGAGATTCGGCTGAAAAAGCGGCACTTCCAGCCTTAATAGCTGTCCCCGGAAGGTGTGACGGCGCTAAAGTATCGACACATGTTGCCTCCCATACTAAAGGCCGTTTGTTGTTAGTTTGTTGCTTTACAAAAGCGAAGTAATTAGATGAGAAATAATGGAAAATTGACTAGATTTATCTTTGAAGTACTCATTTGAATGTTATATTGTTGCTGCTCAGCACATAAACTACCCACTGCTGAGTCGGGCGTCCTCCAATTACATGGAAGATAACTAACGTACTGTGCCGCTGGCCAGAAGGGTTGGCACAGAGTTTTGTATATCAACTTTTCCTTCTCTCGTGGCTAGGTTTCCGGAATTGTCGTTTCCTTTTGTCCGCTTTTACATCACCCAGGGCGGAATGGGGTGGTGGGTGACACTATGTATTCTAAATCCGTCACTATACGGAAGTTTAATATCATATCAAAATGAATGTAATTTTTACTTAAAAATCAAAGTCGCTGTCGTCTGTCCGTCCCTATGTAGGTATGCTTAAATCTTTGAAACTACGCAACGGATTTTGAAGCTGTTTTAAAATAGATAGAGTGATTCAAGAAGAACGTTTTTATGTACATGTGTACACCCAAAATATTCTAAAGAAACACTGATAAATTTAAAGGTTCATCATTGCGCCTGTGCGAAGACGGGGCGGGTCGCTAGTCATAAATATTGTGCTCATTGTATTTTAAGTAAATAACTTTCCACGTTCGTTCTTATGACTTATCTTACGATCAATTTCTTATGAAATAACTACGGCAAAAGGTAGTTATTAAAGCTTCATAGAAAGTTCTTCGCGCGTGAATTACAAGTGAATTAAAAGAACATCTCACGTACTCATTGTAACATCACACTCATACCTATCCAATTTGATACAGGCTGCGCTGCTCGAGCATTTATTTTAAACTAGTGGCCCGCCCCGGCTTCGCCCGTGCAAAGCGGGTGTGGGTTATACATATAAACCTTCCTCTTGAATCACTCTATCTATTAAAAAAAAACCGTATCAAAATCCGTTGCGTAGTTTTAAAGATTTAAGCATACATAGGGACGGACAGAAACAGCGACTTTGTTTTATACTATGTAATAATAATAATAAAGAAAGATTAAAGATTATAATTTGGACGGTCTCATAAACGGGTAAACTTTGTCTGTGAGACATAATATCGGTTGTATATCAGTAAATAGATGTATATTCAGCAGAACATACACGTATTGACAATATACTGTGTAACTTGTCATTATGTAAAAATAATATGTTCGTTAATATATTTTTTCCAATGTGCGTACATAGACAAACTGTAAAACTATGAGATATCTCGAAAAACGATAATACGAGTCTAATCCTATTTTGATAAAATTTTAACTGGTAGGTATTTGATTTAAAAAAAAATATTATTCCTAGTCGGAAATCTACTCTAAAATGGGGCCCTTTTGTTAAAATCACCCGGTATAATCTGTATGTACCTACGTAATACCTGAAAGTACGCATTGTATTTTTAAACAAATATTCCATGGAAATTTATCTGTCATTATAGAAAATACCACCTATAGCCTGAGTCTAAAACACACACAATTGCAGGTATTAGAAAATGTCTGAATACCGATTAACTTGAGTACCCGGGTCGAAAATAGAGATTTTCGGTGTGTATCAGGTATATGTAATATTAAAATTGTTTATTGAAAATGTTGCATTGAGGTGATACGATAATATATTAATTAAAACAAAGTATAAAGAACTAGCGACCCGCCCAGCCAGTAGTTCGTTAGTTCGCACGGGTGCAATAATGAACATTTAAATTGATCAGTGTTTCACTACAATATTATGCATGTATTATACATAGTTAAAAACCTTGAATCACTCTATCTATTGAAAAAACCACTTCAAAATCCGTTGCGTAGTTTTACAGATTTAAGCATACCTACATAGGGACGGACAGACGACAGTAGTCATAGTGATGATTCCCTATAGAAATAAGTATTTGAACCTACCAACAGAATGAATGTTTTTTTTTTAATTTTATGGTTTAACGTTAGGCACCTTTATTGCGTTCAACGATGCGCGGCGCTCCCTCGCCAGCGACCGGTCGCTGACCGTGACGCTAACCATATGCTACAGTACTGCTCAGTGCTACACTTGCTTGGAGACGTTGCAAATATAACGTTAAATGGAATGCAAATTACTGGTCTGTACCTTAAGCAGCGGTAAACTGAATCACACTAATATCATTTTTTTTATGTTAAGATTCTTGCACACCGTGCAAGTAGCTGGAACAAATTGAAGGTCACACGCGTGATTTATATGCATAAATTACTTGTACAAGTTACTCGCTTGTACTTGTTTATGGTGCAAATAATTGAGCAAGTATAAAAAAGGGCTACTTGCGTTGACAGTATGCACAATTTATTTGCTCGTGTGGTCGAGAACAGCAAACGCGCGCGCGAGCGACCAGACATCCGACACGATGCAATCCCTAGCATTAATCTAGATCCTCACATGTTTTTGCTCAGAAGGTTTCAGGATGAATATAATCTGCGCGAATACTTCAACAGGCACAAGTTTGTTCCATCACTCTTATTCTATACGTCTTCAATCTCGCAAAATCCCTAACAGTGTCCAAACATCAACACATAACGTTTTATAAAAAAAACGGAGCTCCTGCACTATGTAAACCCTGTATCGCGGCGGTAGTTTACAAACATGTAATTCACGAACACAACTGACACCCAGACTTTGAGCTAGTGCCTCTGGTATAGACAAAGACACTTGCTAGACCCCGGGACCTGTCGATCCAAAGGCGGAACATCTAACCCCTAGACCAATTATCTTGATATTTCGTTTTTAACTGAAAGGTATACTTATGAGTAGTGGATTTTTAACAAAGTTTTTTTTTTTTTAATTCTTTATTTACGGAAAGGGAGTTTGTTCACATGTGAACATGTCACTCCCATAAGGTGAACAAGGAGTTAATTATTCTAACCTTAAATATTACGCGTTACAATGCCCGCCCTGACTATTCTATATAATGCTTTTGCCATAAGCGAATATGGTGCAGCCAATATACTGTTACACCAGCCAACATTGCTCGGAGTGACACTCGATAATTCAAATAACATTGCATATTGTCTGCAGGCTTCATTCCTGGCACACTCGATAATAATATGATATTTAACCAAGTTAAAAATCATTCTGCGTTCCATGAGTGCATTTCTATCAACAGTAGGTTGACTTCATCTGCCTGGTTTTGAACCTGTGTTCATCTTCTTTATTTACTACTCTGCCCACATCCTTTTCCAACTACATAGAGGGACCTTATCATTTCCTTTAATTAGCTTACGACACCCTCAGGATGAAATGGGGTGGCGGTACTAAATCCGCCACCATCATTTTCTTGAGATTTATTGACTTTTATCCTGACTGCTCCGCTATTTTCGACAAAGGCATGATGATATAACCTACTTCATCTAGGAATAGTTTTTCCTTGCTGACGGATCTTGCGTTGGAGTACTGGGAATAGGAAAGAAAAAAAGCTCGGTACCTTTTGTTATCTTTTATTCGTATCATATGTAAGATTTTAAGTTTCTCATACATTTCAATAACATTTCTATGACACAGTGCTTCGCAGCACTCTGGAACATTCTAAATTGGTACTAGACTAAAGTCATAAATCACATTCCGATTTAAGAGCTACTTCACACTGTAACAATTTAACCACCGTAAACTGAAGTTATGATGAATTGTTACAAATGCTCTTCTTAATCAAATTATGTTGACAATTGTTCACCAAATCAATGTAAAAATATTTAGGTTTAAATTCGTTAATCTTTCACTTTCGTCAATTCATCTTTCGTTTGTGATGTCAAAAACAGCGTTCCAGCAAATGTATATTGCAATGCCTTGTAATATAATGTACTGGGTAGCCGATGTTGTACAACTCCAATTTACGAAAAATATTTGTTGAGGCCATCCATTTCGCACGCTACAAGCATATATAACCTAGCTAAGTACGGGTTAAAACTTTATGCAGCTAATAATAAATAATCCATACCTATTAATTTCAATTGAATATTTGTGAAACATGGAAATATTGTGATCAGAACTGATAGACCTGCTGAGGCTAGTTGCTTCGTGTACTCTTAAAGAGAAATGTCATTTTTTGCGCATGAAACCATAGAACCAGTCGTCGGTGGCTATATTATTAGTCCATTTCGTATTTTATTAGCTGGATTATTGTTTTGGACAGCCTATTAATATGCTAGCTTCCGTAAAGATTGCTAGGACAAACCATGGTGCAGTTTACTGGCTTTTTCAAAGTATTTGACTGACTCGGCCTCATCTACATCCGTAAAAATGTTTAGATGCTTATGCTTTTTATTGTATACTGGTTGGCCTTTTTTCACACCGTCCTTCCTTTAGTAAGTTCTCGTCATTTTGGAGTCAATACTAATAAATAAAACTAAATCTAATAAATCTCTTGTAAGCAGTTATGAATGTAGGGGACACTTGATCACATAATCAAGTCTACCCGTGTTCGGCATGATCAAGTGTACCCTGGACCGTTATTTTTTAAACAAGTATTTTTCGTAATCAAATCAAAATGTTATTTAGACAAATAACATCTCAACACACACTTGAATAAATCAGGTTTAAACAGTTTTAAATGTAATCCCTAATTTGTTTATATGAAATCCTTAAAATAACGATCGAAATACATACAAAAAAAAGATGTCGACCTCTTGTAAACAAAATGTCGCCACTGCTCTGAAATTGTCAATAATAAACTTTCAAAATGACGTTTGGTCATTGACAATGACAGTTATGATTAGTGTTGCATGAATCGAATTTAAAAAAATAATGTAGTTTTGTAGTTACGACCCAGGGATCAAGTGTCCCGGGGGATCAAGTATCCCCAGTCTCCCCTACTTAGGAAACATCAAAATATTATTTCGCAACTAAACATGTCACATCTAAATATTAGCTCCTAAATTTCATTCAGCGCGTTTCTTTTATTCAGAATGATAAAACTTCAATAAGGATAGTAGTTAAAAACATCTTGAGCCGATATCTATCCCGACCAAGAGTAAAATTTGGATCTCTTAAGCGTGGTTAGCGAAGAAGGGAGGCGTAAACCACGTGATCGATGGCATACTCAAACTTTCCCCCAGCAACGCTTTTGAGTCAAGATTTTTAGTACCAGAATTAAATATGTCTTAAAACTGTGTAGGTAAATAATTCTTTACATAAGTAAAATACTACCATGTTAGGTTGAAAATTTATTACACTCTTTTTAAGACTGAATCTATTTAAGACGGTATCAATAAACGAGGTGGACAAATTCATTCATTTTTCGGAAATAATTTAAAATTTCCAATAGAATCCAATATTTATTATATTGTGAATTAATATTTTTAATTACAAATAATGGATTGTTTAAACTAATGACAAGCAGAAAATATATGATTCAATTGATAGAATGTATTTAGTAGAATCTCAACATTAGGAAATATTTATGATGTACGTACTTAATTCAGCATGATTTATTGACTACGTTTAGTTATATGTACTTACTAGCTATATAGCAATATAGTTTCTACATCGGACACAACAGGGCTTATTTTCGCCTATCAATTTACATACATTACACTGTAAATCTAACACAATTCCATCACAATAATTTTAGAATATCAGTTGTATGATTCGTTTAGGTAAGTATTCATATTACATTCTAAATAATGAATCTATAACTTAGATCTAGAAATGTTAATAGTAAAATAGATTTGTTGATAAAATCTTTCAAGTACATAACAAATAGACACCTTATGAAAAATTAAATCGTGAATACTATATTAGTTTTTTTTTGTGTACTATATTATAACTAGATTATTCAATATATTTCTCGAAGGCTTTGTTATAATTTCATTTATAATTTAGATTTGACTAGAGTTTGTAAATATAACAGGTCGAATACTCGAAATATTATGTAAACGGTGCATTTATAAACATAATTATTTAAACATTAGTAGCTTATGTTGACGGCATCAATTATTATCGGTAGTCGCAGGTAATGCTTGCCTACTAAATGAATAGGAAAGTAAGCAGTAATTAATAACTGTGAATAAGGTTATGAGAAAGAGTAGACTAAGGGCCTCCGCGCATTATGCGGCCAGGCCGCGCGGCCAAGTCGCTGCGGCCAACTAATTCTTCTACGATGTATATAGCTGCGCGCATTACGTGGCCTGGCCGCGCGGCCAGGTTTTGGTCGCGCCTCCAACGAAAAACATCGCTTCACATACGCGGCCTATTGGCCGCCGCGACCAATCCGCGCATTATGCGGCCAGGCTTTAATTTTTTCTTTCTCTAACTATATCATCTTGAGTTGCACTTTTAAGCATAAAATAATCAGCTTCGTAACTGACCAAAATTATGTAAATATTTGTGTAACGCTCAGAAAAAAAATCATAATACTAAAACTATAAACAATCGCAGAACATACATGGGGTGTTTCGGGTACCCCAAAGGGTGCTATCTCTGGACTTCCGCTTGACACAATTTTTTGGGACATCCTGTATAATATAATATTTGCATGGATTCGTTTAATAACATTGCAACTTATTGACATTAGAATCTCTATGCAAAGGTATAGAGATCATGAAACCACTGTCATTTCACTGAATGGATACAGATAGCGATAAATTTGAACAGATGTTAGGTTCGAGTATTCGACCTCTTCAGTGCCTATATGAATTAGGTCCTTTCTACTAATATATTCGATAAACATATCATTAGTGCGTTTGCGTGATAATTTATGTATGAAAAATATACACGTCGTCATTTGTGTTAATTAATGTGTACAATATTTTCTTTTAACGTTCATAAACCGGGCAGTATAACGAAATAAGTTCAATTAGAAGTACGGTATTGTATACGTTACCTTCAATTCTTTCAGTATTTTTACTAATCTCCGTATATTTTATTTACGGAAATTTATTAGACGATAAGGCTTATTATACTTGTAAAGTTAGTCTTTATAATGTGCCTGGTGATTTTGATTAACTGGTGGATGAACAAGACGTAATGTAAAATTTATTTACATAAACATTAAGTGGTATAACTTCAGCTACACAATTTCTCCATAATCGAACGACACCAACTCAACAGTGGGTCATTTATGGTATGAGAAGATAAGTTAGTAATATTGGTTCCATAATATTTGTGTGACTGTAGACATGACGACTGATAGGTGTGTATGGAGACTACCACCTAGCGTGGGACAGGAGCCGTACGATGATAATGGTAATTTTAAATAAGACGATTTATATTTATTTACATTGTCGTCATCAGCTGGTGACGGAAATTTCAAGGAAATACCAGTTGCTTTGGTTTTCCTGAAATTCTGTATATTGCATATGTGCCAGTAGTCCTATCTAATTCTTTCGTCGTGGCTATAGGGTGTTTTTTACACGCTGTATTATGTATTTATATTTTTGTATACATTTCAGAAAGTTAGAAGAGTATCTGTCTTTTAAATTATATTATTTACAAGAACTTTTTCTTGGAATGCTATACTTTGTGTGCATTGATTGATTGCGCCTAATTAACTACTGACTAATATATTCACGTAGGCCGAAATTAGTAACTTCACTTCATCACCCATTTAGACATACACGTGGAAGAATATTGTAGATTTTCGAACGGATTGACAAATAACGCTGTAGTTCCTGACTGGATAATTTCAATACGATAAATCTATCTACCAAAATATTTATAATAATAGTGTATACTGTAACACACATAAATAGTTAATGCGTCGGTGTTAATTTTATTATTTTCTAAACCAGATTAAATATTAAACCAGCTACTTAGACATTATTTCTAAAGGGTACTGT
This sequence comes from Clostera curtula, assembly GCA_905475355.2. Lineage (NCBI taxonomy): Eukaryota > Metazoa > Arthropoda > Insecta > Lepidoptera > Notodontidae > Clostera > Clostera curtula. Next base: position 14,980,088 of record FR997800.1, on the reverse strand, counting down.
TCTGTAAAAATAATGTCGATTCCAGATGAGTTAACATAGAACAGAAACTCCATTTACATTGGTCAAAGAAACTTAAAATTCTTAGGTTTATGAAAATATAATCTTAAACGTGATCCGTGGCCCACCGGCTTTGCGCGGTTGTATTTTCATCACGGCATTACCTATTGTAAATTAATTATACCATATCATAACGTTCTCAGAGGTATAACTAATAAATGTTGACTGCAACCGGATAAATGGTATGCCAGCACATAATATACGAAAATCACAATCCTATACACTATCACATTCATAAATTTGTAGTAGCACGTATTTTGGAAGTTTTATATGTATAAAATTGATTAAGCGTTTTTTCTACAATAATTGTTTCATTTTTGTGTTTAGATATATAAGGAAACTTGATTTTTTACAATAATTAGAATATTCAAAAACTTTTTCAATTGATTAATTAAATTAGTAGTTTAAAAAAGGAATATTTTCCATCGCAATATAGACAAAAACAAATTATCTTCAAAAATAAAATCCAACATACGGAGCTGGTATAAATTTAACATACAATTAATTAAATAGACTTTTGATACAAGAAAAAAATATTTAAAAAAAAATTGAAACTGTACAATTTCTTTCGGTTACGATTAATAATATGTTTCATTATTTTAAATAAATAATTTGATTAATTATTCATTCGGAAAAATATTCATCATCATCATAATCCTGTTCAATAGAGATTCTTTTCATCATTCTTTTCCTTCTGCAAGCGAATTAAGTCTTAGACTAAAAGCCTCGCTGTATTTTCCCATTCTTTAATGTCGGATCCACAATCAAACTTCACATTTGATTTGCATCGACCATTTCGTTGAATTGAGTATATCCGAGATATTTTACTCCGTATATATCTTACGGGTCGCATTTAGTCCTTTTTTTTCTTTTATACATTTTACTGTGGGTTCGGTGGCCGCAATACTGTGATGCAGATCGAGCCCCGTAGTATTCGCAATAGGTCGATGACTTCTGGTGTCTTCATTGAGGTCACATTTTCGTCATTTACCTGCGAATAAGGGATTTTAAGGGTTAATAGACTAGTCATATTACTTGTGAATACAGTAAAAGCTCCTTATTCGCGGTTTCTCTATTCGCGGATTAAAAAAATGCGACCCAATTCCTATACTCGCGGATAAAAAAATCATTATTTGCGGATCTAATAAGTATATGCATAATAAGAAAAGTATTCCAATAGTTATCCAACCCAATATCCTTCGTAAATTCTGTCCAACGGACTAAAAAAAAGTAAATACGAAGATTCTGTTCAAGTTCAAACTTTGACTGCAAACATAGCCGAAATCGCGAATGTATTGACATGGGTTCGATTGAACAGATAGAATCAAGTGACATTCAGGAAGTGCTTGAATTGCAAAATGAAAATTTCACTGTAACTGACTTGGAGGGAATGTTAAATTCACAGCCCATTGAAGAAGAGGCTTCAAGAAGCACTGGAAACGTGACATTTAATTTGAAAAATCTTAGTGAAGGTTTAAGAATGGCAAATGACCTTTGCGATTTCTTTATGAACATTGATCCGTCTATCGAACGAAGTCTTATTTTTAATATGCAAATTGCTAATGCTACTGCTGCGGATCTTTTAAAAACGGCCAAGCAAGAAAAAAAATCAATTTTTTTCCAACCATTGCCTAAGCCTTTTTTTTGTGGGCTAGGAACGTATTCCATATATCCATTCTGTATTCACGGTTTCTGTATTCGCGGCATATTTCTGGAACATATACCCCGCGAATAAGGAGCTTTTACTGTACTAAGATTTTTCCAAAAATGAAGGAACAGTATCCGTATTATTTTACGAGAAGAAACAAATTGTGTCAGTAATGGCAAGGAGGTGGTGGTTTATGCATGAAGAGGTTAATGAAAGTGGAAGAAGCGAAAGTTGTGAGCCAGGATCGTAGCAAGTGGAAGGATGTGATCTCTGCCTACCCCTGCGGGAAAAAGGCGTGACTTTTATGTATATATGGCAAGAATTTCTACATTTAAAGAAAAGCATATTCACGAATCAAATCTTCTAATTATATGTGTGTCTTATTCTTGTTGTTCGTGCCCCGGAATCGAACCCGTGATCCAAAGGCGGCGCATCCAACCCCTAGCCCAACAAGCCAGTCTACCAGTACTTGATGTTCAGATGCTCACCTGTAAAATGACGTCTCCCTGCCGGAGTCTCCCATCTCGGGCGGCCACGCTGTCGTTGTACACCGCTGAGATGTAACTCTGTCCAGATTCGGGATGGCTTTGGACACTGAACCCGAGCCGACTGTTCCATCCACGATTAAGTTCCACCGTCACTATCTTTAAAGACAAAAAAGAGTATGGTAAACGTTTCTGCAATAATTATATTCGAAATGAAAATAATAATTTGTGCTAATCAAATCATATTCGGGTAATCTCTGAAATGGCTGGACCGTTTTGTCGGAACTTTCACTGGCAGATGGGTGAAGTAACAAGGAGTAACTTAGGCTACTTTTATTGTCACTCACTCACACCTGCTTTTCAGGAGCCCATAGTTAGTGAGTTTTCCACATTGGTCAATACTACGCGGACGAGGTCGCAGGTAACAGCTAGTCCATCATCTCTTTGATAGTTTTCTTTGAGAAATGACAAGGCCGATGTGACGCGGCGGATTTCAAATACGGCCGGCTAGCTACCACCCTCACATCTAAGTCCGGCGCCAAGCAGTTTTACTGTGTTCCGTCGTGAGAGCCGGTGCCCGATAGGGCATTTCCTTGAATTGCCTGCTCCATCTTAGGTAGCTCTTAGGTGGTCTGCGTAGCTTTCCATCACGCAAGCCTAGGGTCAAAGGCATTCAAGTCACTGATAAAAAAAAACGTAGCGTCACCACCCCATTCCATCCAAAGAGTGTCGTAAGAGCCGACAAAAGGAAATGAAAAGCTCGAGAACCTAAGCGCAAGAGAAGGAAATCTTGGTACGAAACCCTGTGCCAACCCGTCAGCCAGCGTGGCATAGTAGGCTAATTGCCCTACATGTAACTGGAGGAGGCCCAACTCAGCAGGGTCATCTGGCGCCGTCCTATTGCCATCGCTCGTGCGATGCGATTATATCGCGATGAAACCGATCGCGCAATGATAAACCATTTGTCCTATCGTACGATGATTAATAATAATAATGTAAGTTTTATTAAAATATTTTCACTTAATCTTCTTATTTTATTCAAATTCATTGCAATAATAGACCACTCTTTGTTATTTTTAAGCCTGTTTTTATAGTCTTCACTTAATTTATTCCCAACAATGGGATGAGCACGCATTTTATTAATTATGTTATCTTCAAATATCATCTTACGAATCCATGGAATCGAACCATAAGACATTTAGTAGTTATAAGAATATTTGAACACACGGTCGTCCGATCAATACGATGCGTTTAAACAATTTGGTCGCATCGCATGATCGCACGACCTTCAATAGGACATTCAGTAGAAATCAGTATGTTTGATCGCACGGTCACACGATCATTTTTTGTCGGACGGACGCATCATCGCGCGAGCGATGGCAATAGGACGGCGCCTATGGATTGAGGACTATGGTCATATATTGTACACTGTATGTGTGAGCAACGACGCAATGGATAGCTATTAATTCGCGGACTTGTATTTGATTGGCCCTGACCCAAGGCCTAGTTGTCATTCATGCGTTAACGTGTTGTGTGTTTCTCTCATCTGGCGAACTTGCTCCCACTATGCTGTTAAGTGCTTTTTGTAAACAAACCCATTGATTTGAAAAAAGCAACTACAGAGTTTCTTGCCGGCTCTTCTCTGTAGAGCAGCATTCCGAACCGGTGGTAGTTTCAGCATGAATGTGGATGGACGTAAGGGTTGTGGAAGATGAAGAGAGATGGATGGATGGATTGTAAACATGAGAAATTGTGTATGAAAGGTGTGACTGTAGATATGACGACTGATAGGTGTGTATGGAGACTACCACCTAGCGTGGGACAGGGATCGTAAGATGATGATGATAATGGTAACTGTAAATATGACGATTTATAAGAGTTTTGTGATAAAACCTACGTAAATAAAGTTAATTTTGAGTTTGAGTTTGAGTATGTCACTAAGCTACCTTAAAGAAAAAAAAATGATGAATTGAGAATGTCCTTCTTTTTTTAGTTCGGTTTAAAAGTACATATACGTAAAAATGATATCAACTTACGGTCGGTTCATTGCTGGTGTCATCAAGCGTTTCTGGTTTGATGTTTTCTTTCTGGGCCGAGTCAATTTCTTTGGGTTTGGCTGGTGGTAATAGAGGGGGTGGTTGAGGTTGGTGTTGAGGCACGGGCGGAGTGGGAGGTTCTATCACTTTCCGCTCATTATCCGGAGACAGGGCAACAGCTTTCCATTTCTTCAAACCTTAAGGTACAGAAATATTGATATTTAGTTGAGCCTAGGTATGCCAAATGGACTGTCCAACACTGCTTTGAATTGCGGTAGAAATTTGAATAGGTTTATGTGCTTGCCGTTTCGATATCCATGGTCACAGGCGAAACTAATATACCCTAAATCTACATAGAAAAGAAAGTTAAATCCATTTATGGACACTAATAATAAAAAACGACTGTATTTACATATATCACTATTAAACGAGAACATACACATAGCTAATAAGAAAATTAAAATTACATATCAGTGTTAGCGCTAAAAGGCCGCTATCTCAACATTATGTTAGGTTTCAGCACACGTACTAATTCTTGACGCTGATTTTCAGCTGCTACCTACCAGTGAATTGTCACTCGTCAATACACCAAGACATAAAACTATCACCAAAGTGTTAGAAGATAGATGGTAGTTGGAAGGTTACTGAAGAATTCACATTGACTGATCCTTAGTGCGAACTTGTGTTTACTATGCTGTGGTCTGTACTGTATTCTTGTAACTAAAATATACAATAAAAAAAAACAAGATTTTCTTTCCGGCTCTTCTCTATACCGTAGCATTTTGAATCGGTGGTAATTTTAAAATTGTAAGAGTTTTGTGAAAAGACCTATACAAATAAAGTTACTTTTGAGTTAATTTTAAAACAGTGTTAATTGTCTATTAATTTCCCCTAATTTTCATCACCATCATTTCAGCCCTTATTTGACCCAGTACGGAGTCGGGCCTCCTCCAAGTTCAGGGAGGGAAATTAGCATTTTCAGCCACGCTGGCCAGACGGGTTGGTACAGGGTTTTCCTTCTGTTACTGCTCCCCTAGATTAGGGGAGCAGCAAGCAATTATGGATGGAAATTAACCCACTTTTAATGATTCAGTGTTTTTTTAAGTACGTACCGTCATCTTTATGTCCTTCTGAACCGGCTGTGTGGCCGTCACTGCCAGTTATCACAGCGCTCTGATACGCTGGCGTAGCATGCTTGAACCTCGCCTCGTCACTAGAAAGTTCTACGGGCATCGACACCGGCTCATCAGAGTCCACTGGGAAAACCGGTTCAGCGTATCTCTGCCGACTCATGTCCTCCTGGTATATGTTGGGGGCATCCAGAGTATCATTGTCCAAATTGTTCAGCTCGTACGCATGAGGGGGCACTAGAATTTAAATAGATATTTTTTTAAATACGCGCCATTTATAATTTATAGGCACCGTTAAACAATGACAGCTTTGACAAAATGTTAAGTGGGATTTTTATAAAATTTATAAACGTTTTAACCGTTTAGAATGTTTGATCCAATCCCTTATGTATTTGAACTTGTGCCTATAATTCCGCTTCTACGCAACGTATTTTTTTATATCCTATAACTTTAGGGTAAAAATGTTCTAACATATGGTCCAAAAATCCATAGTTTCGAAAATTCAAACATAATTAGTTTAGTTTAAAATTGTCACCCTTATAACGAATCTTTACTATTGGGACGTTGCCAAACTTCGCAGTAGTGTATGCAAAGTATTTAGCGGTATAGTGAAGATTATAAAAATATTTACGTGTGTAGGTGTTGGGCTTCCCCGTAGCACATAGTGAGGGGAAAGCCACCTCGACGTAGTTCATTGATAAATACGAGTCACTCAAAACAATAATTCATATTTAACACTAAAAAAATGCGACATTGACATTTTTTACGTAAGGGTTGTACATGATTAAATCAAGACTGTCGATTAATTCTGTATGATAAATTAAAACAAAATAAATTCATTCATTCATACCCCAGTGTTATGTGATATAAAAAACAGGTTGTATAATGTACATTTAAAATAAATGTCCCCCAATATGAGGGTATATACTGCGTCCAATTTCTATGGCAACTCTGGTTGCATAGAGAGATTTAGAGAAACTCTACTCTCATAAAATAGTCATCTCATTTTACGAGTAATAACAATTTTATTGTAGGCAATGATTTATTGTAGGTATATAATGTTGACATGGATTTGGTATATCATTAGGAAAGGTACATAAAATAATCAAAGTAAAAAGCTATCATTAGATAACAGTGGTCATGTTACGTTGTAGTGCAAATGAGCGGGCATTATGACGTACAGTGTAGACAAATAGCAATCTTCGGAAATGTCTGATGACCGAAGACTTACCAAGGCAATGCTGTGTTCTCTACAATGATCGAGTGTCAGTTTATACGTCAAATAGTATGGTTACGGTATCCAGGCAGTCGGTTCGCTTTTTAGGATCGGTGTGAAGCTATGGGGTACAATGAGATGTGACAACTCAACCACGTAGTTGCTAGGATGCGAAGATGATAGTACACCACTTTGACAAAAATGGACCATATTACTTTTAGTAGAAAGTTTACGTTTGATTTTGATTGTTAGTATCAAGATTGTCTATCCTTTGTTATATTGATCCTATTGTCTATATGAGTTTTTAAAGTTATTACTAATATATTAATCATTAGTTAGAATTTCTAACAGCCCATAGCCGCCATTGACAAAAATTTAGTCTTTTAGATTTAGCTATAGTTTTTTACTAATTGATATGATATTATACTGCCCAAAGATTTAAATGGCACATCAGCTGGTTATGAAGAAATATGTCAAAGTGTAGCACGATCATGCTGCAACCTTCGAGGTGTCTGACATCAAGCACTGACAGTGGTTGGCTGACAGTCTCACCTGTCAGACTAAGCTTTTGCTTTCTACAAGTAGGTGGCGCTGTGGGGCTGGTGATTGCCGCACTGTGTCGAGGTCGCCTCAGATCTTGGGTGCTCTCAGTACGTTCCATTTGTTCTACCGATTTGGTACATGGTACATCTGTGTGGAACACCTATATCGCTTAGTGTGTGCATGTGTGCGTGGTAGTTGCTCCCTTTTGTAAAAGCCACTTCAGTGTTTGGTTATTAACCTTTGGAATAGTCGCAATGAAATACGTGGTTTACTATGTACAATAGGTTCTTAGATTTTATTAAATGACATTTGTTTACAAGACTATTTTTAAATAGTCAGGGACGAGAGAATATATCTTATTTAAAAAAACATAGCTTACTCGGGAGAGCTGTTTAAATAAATATTTGTTGAGAATTTTAAATAAAGTAACTCAGGTATGGCAGAACCAGTATGCCGCATAATCGATATTCTATAGGTAACTAAACAAATGAGTGTCCTCTATTGACAATTCAATGACGTTAACTCAACTCCATACAAAGCATCGTTGAAGTGAATTCAAAATGGTTCACAAAGGTGTCACATTTATCTAATGTTAACGAAAACATACCTTGCTGAAATTGATATCCTTACCACCCTAAATAGTATTGCTTTGTGTAAATTGGCTTTATTAGGTGTCAGGTAAGGTCCTTTAGTCAATTAAGTGGCACGATCGGGTTAAACAGAACTACGAGGCGTCCTTTTCTTATCATTATAGCAGAACTGACAGTTGGTATTAAGTTTTAGGAATACTGAATCGAGAAATTCATATATGTACCATTACATTCATAGTTATTTATGGATACGAGTATTTAAAGAGTGTGGAACAAAAACCTTATAGACGTCCGGCGTGATGGCTTAGAGCCGACAACTAGGAGAAGTTCTGTGTTTTTTTTACCAATTACATGAATGCCTATGACCCTAGGCGTGCGTGATGGAAAGCAACACCAGGGTCTAAGATGGCCTGTCAGGCACCGGCTCTCACATACACACGACGGAACACAGTAAAACTGGTAGCTAGCCGGGCGGACCATTCGATCCTACCACCAAACGTGCTGGGTTTTGTTGACTTTTACAACACGCGTTTTTTCCAAGCGTGCGGTGGGGAAGTTTTATATTACGTATACATAACTATTACTTAAATTAATTTATCGTATTATAAATTTCTTCTGAGCCAGGTTGCCGAGAAGTATTACATACATTGCCCAGAAGTATTACATACATACATACCATTGGGCGTTTCATAGTGGTTGCTCTCCTTGGTCAGTTTCCGGTACTTCCGTGGGGATAAGCAGGGGGAACGAGATCCGTCCATGGCATCAGGGGTTAGCCGCCGGGCAGCTAGGTCACACAGCATGGAAACTGCTTCAGGCCTGTGAAGGTACGAAAATATTATTTCGGACCTCTTTCTTGTACGTATGTAAGTAATTTTAATATAAATTAAGTAATATATACGATTTATTTTAAATTTTGGTTCTATATTTTTCTTAAGAAACACAACACAGCGACAACCTAATTATCTTCGCCACATCATATTATTTATCATAATTTTTAATTTGCTTATTACCGCAGACCGCTTAACATTAATAAATTCGATATTATTAGCTTTTTTTATTCATATACCAGGAACCCTGCAGAAACCCAAAGCATATACTGAGCACTAGGCTTCTATTCACCATAACGTTAGTAAAGTTTATTTTTGGTGTCGGGTTTGTTTGTCTATTTAACGTGTTTAAAAAAAAAAGACGCAGTAAACTAGTTTTACGCTTAATTTAATTTTAAATTTGAAAAGAGTTCGAATATTCTGGAACATCCGTTTCGGTGATGCCTGGCACAAAATAATATAATTCGAAAGGATTTTCTACCGGTGACTTACCTGAGTGGAGGTTTCGGCCTATTCATGGGCGTGTCTGAGTCCATTGGGCCTTCTTCCCTAGGCGACATGGGTGATAACGGCGTGGCGGCGTGGTCCCTATACAATCGTAGACGGACCTCAGTGCCGCAAGCTCGTAGAAACGCTACCGCTTCAGCGTGCGACATGTTTGACATTGGAGTATCGTTGACCTGTAGTCGTGAGTCATTATTAAAAAAACCTTATAAGTGAGCTTTTTTTTGTTTTGCGGTTTTTTACGAACGTAGAACCACTGCAAGGTTCAGTAGGGTAGTTTTAGATCAAAATAAAATTTAAAATAAATAAAGTTGGAGTGTCACTTTGTAATTTTAAAATAAACGCGTATTAAGTGCATTTGGATGTATACTTTGACTAAATGTTGCTGATGTTTGGCCTTTTGACACCATTGCGAGACATGGCTCTCAGAAATCTGCGTTATCCCTGCCTGGTACCTAAAAATTGCGATATAAAAATAAGCAACTACAGAGTTTCTCGCCGGCTCTTCTCTGTAGTGCTGCATTCCGATTCAGTGGTAAGTTTTTAATTCTATTTATTTATTGATCTGAAAAACAGCTCTTCTGTACCAACTTGAATAAATTCATTTTTGACCATGAAACTGAGAAATGGCTTAGGTAAATGACCCAAAGTATCTACATTGATATTGATACTAAAAATTAAATAAACACGGCCATTTTACGACAGAACTACGATATTTTTATAGCCTATCAGCCGATTGACGCCAGCAGATACATAAAAGCAAACATCGTCAAAAACGTAACGACGGATACACGCGCGGTTGGCGCTCTGAAGTGTGATTAATATATACGGTATGTAGGGCGTACCCCAAAATAACCAGTTGCCGGCGAAACTGTGGCCATTAAGCAGAATATGTCTACCTGTTTTAGTAATAAACTTTTTTTAATTGTGACCAGCTGACTCGGCAGACTTCGTACTGCCTCAATCGATAAATTATAAGACCTAAACTTTTGTATAAAATAAACTTAAAACATACAAAAGGAATAGTCAAGCGGCACGTCAAAGGAAAAGCATTTTTTTATATAATTCCGAGAATTTCCATGATTTCTCACCTTTTAAACCTTCCCTGGACTTCCACGAATATTTCAAGAACAAAATTAGCCAAATCGTTCCAGCCGTTCCCGACTTTTAGCGAGACTAAGGAACAGCAATTCATTTTTTTAAATAAGAAGATAATAGATATAATTTACTAAGTTTTTTATAAGCAACAAAAATTAAAACCATCTGAAATAGACACCGACGTTAATTAGGATAAAGGTATATCCAAGGGTTGTTCGCGTGGTGACGGATTTAGAATACATGGTGTCACCACCCCAGTCCATCCTGAGGGTGACGTTAGAGGCGAGAAATGAAACGACAAGGCCCAAAAGCAAGCCGCAAGAAAAGGAGAACTTGATTCGAAACCCAGTACCACGCTGGCCAGACGGCCAGTGTGGCTAATATTGTACTAGTATTGTTTTACTTATTTATTAAATAATCTAATAAAATCAACATAAGTATTTTAAATTGTAACATGTGACGTCACAAAACTATTGACCCCTCATGCCCCTTGTAACACTACCCCCCCCCCCCTTGTAACGTAATTTATGGATGACCTCTTGTTAGTAGGTGTAGGAGTAGGGGCATTCTTTTCCTGTCCTCAAGTTCCACATAAATCGGTCATCTTCCAATGGACGAGAATCCAATCAAAGAGGAAGACCATTGTTATATTCATACCTACTCGATTTGAATTTGGTTCAACAGTCGAATTTCTCTGAATCAGTCAATTGACTATATTCAGCGTTGGCTCTTTAATTCCAAGAATTGATTAAGAAATGGAGCTGAACCGAGGCGCAAGTAGTTTCGAACAAACAATTCATACATTAAGCAAATTGCCAGACAAAAGTCAAGCTAGGTTAAAGTAATAAAGAGGTGTACTAATATTGAAGTCGTACAAAGTGTTGATACAAGTGCTTGTTCTAGAATACATATAATTCTCGGGCATTTAAATTAATGAGGATACCTCATTATGGAGTCACATGATTACTGACTAATATTGACTGTAGAATTGTTACCATAGTACCTTCCAACGAGTAGCGTGTTTCTCTCATCTGGCGAATTTGCTCTCACTATGCTGTTTAGTGCTTTTTGTAAACAAGACAAATAATTTGGAAAAAGCAACTACAGAGTTTCTTGCGGGCTCTTCTCTGTAGAACAGCCTTCCGAACCGGTGATAGATTCAGCATGAATGTAGGTGGACGCAGGGATCGTGAGCGATCAAGAGAGATGGAGTGATTGTAGGAGTGAGGATTGTGTATGAAAGGTGTGAATGTATGTATGACGACCGATAGGTGTGTGTGGAGACTACCACCTAGTGTGGGTAAAGCCGTGAGATGATAATGGTAATTATAAATATGACGATTTATAAGAGTTTTGTGATAAAACCTACGTAAATAAAGTTCCTTTTGAGTTTGAGTAATTTACATTCAAGCGTTCTGATTGACTTCTAGAAAATTCTAGTAACTAACCGCAACAATTCTGTCCCCCGGTTGTATCCTGCCATCGCTTAGGGCTGGCTCTCGTACCAGTGCTCTGACGTAATGACCTAACGCACTGTGGTCTTCTTTTCGGAGTGTGAACCCTAGTGAGCCGTTCACTTTTGTCATCACAATGTCGAACTCCTGGAAACAAGAAATGGATGATTGTAATCGCTGGCAGTAATAATCATATTACTCGTAATACTGTAACAATGAAAACTAAAGTATCGTGTTTCTTGTGGGCGCACAACAAATCTTTGTAAATCCAATTAGATGAAGATTTGTCGAAATTTCGCTCAAGCATTTTAGGTTCGAACATAGATTTTTCTATTTGACTTTTTTTTAATAAGTAACGCCAAATATGTTTGTAATTTAAAATTGAACTGAACTTATTTTTCAGATTCATTCTGTTGTTTAATAACGAGTATGCTCGTCATGCTCGTGATCGGGTGCCGCCAGTTGGGGCCGGTCATCCCTTATCTGCTATTGACATACCTACATAGCTTTATATTGATCTCCTGGATACTTCTGTTGTGCGATATGCGTTACATTGTCCTCACATCTTAGCTTACTATAAATAAACACGAAATCAATGTAACCCAATCAGATGCTTCTAACAGAAAATATGATAAAAAGAGTGTCCATGGAGTTTCTTGCCTGTTCTTCTCCATTGGATCTACTTTTTGGAACATGCAACAACTAGATTCCTAACTTCACTTTTGACTTTTCAAAAACACCGGTAAATAGGTTCAATTGAAATAAATGATTTGAGTTGAGTTGAGTAAACATTGCTATTTATAATATTACATTCATAAAAAAGAAAGCAGGCATAATATACTAGAGCACCAAAAAAAAACCAGAATGAAATTGATAATCTCGTAAGCTGTCGGTCGGGGTTATGTTGACGGGGACCAAAGAAAATACAACTCAAGCATAACCTTTCCAAAGATAAGTGCACTCGAATTGTCGATGATGCGGTCTCAACGTTATATTGGAAAACGAAATACAAATATTTGAGCCGCCATGAGTTCAAATTTATTTTGTGTCAATATCATAACTTCGAATTCCAATTTAAATTACTAGCCGTTACCCGTAGTCCTCGTCCAGATTGACTTTAAATTGGTTTAGTTCCTTTGTAGCAAATAGATGTCGCTGCTTCAATTTGTAACGCGGTTATAATTATTATTTGTTGTTTATGAGTTTGTTGAAGCACAGTTGACTCGAAGTTCCCACACAATTCGGGCGTTGCGACGTGGATATTTATAAGATTTTATAAATAAATAAATATCCTTGGACATTCGATACAACGCCATCTTGTCCCAAGCTAAGCAACTTAATGCTTGTGTTATGGTGATGGATGATAAACTACTTATATTTTTTTTTTTTGTTAATACATATATACATATTATAGATAGAAATGACACCCAGACTCCGAGCCAGTGCCTCTGGTTTAGACAAAGACACTTGCCCGACCCCGGAATCGAACCCGGGACCCGTTGATCCAAAGACGGCACATCTAACCACTAGACCTTCTTGCCAGCATGGTACGGTTTGTTGATGATGATTGATGTATAATATATGTCCATTAACTCTGAGGAGGCCCGACTCAGCAGTCAGGTGGCCATGTATGGGTTGAGTAGTACGTGTAAAGGTCGTAGCAGACTTATCAACTGGGAAAGGGATCGGCACCGATACGGTGATATCAGAGTAGCTACGACCTTTAATCTACACAAATAAAATTGGACCGTATATTTGTATGTACTATTAAAATAACAGCTTTTTACTAATTGCATTTCGGTACACATACCAAAACATACTTTTTTTGCAATTTTTGTCTGTCTGTCTGTTTCGGCTAATCTCTGAAATGGCAGATAGCTGATGAAACAAGGAGTAACATAGCCTACCCCCCACCGCTTTTCAGGAGCCCATAATAACTTCGAAGTCACGGGTATTACCTAGTATTTAATTCGTGCCCTCGTGTCGCTCAGATTGAGCGACACGAGGGCAAGTGATAAAGTATTGTGTACATTAGGAACAACTTACCACAGATCCGTCTTCCTGGAGGCGTGAACAAGAATCTTTATTAATAACAAAGTTGCTTGGGCTCCTAATGCTTTTTTTCTCTAGTTGTGGCAGTAACGTCAACATCGACCAACATTTTAAGACTACAAAGTGGCTTATTTTGTTGTGGAATTTCACAGTAGGACTATCAATCCTTTCGTTGCTCTGTTTAAAGATTTCTCCTTTCAAAGATAGGTCTACGGTTAAAGCCATTGTTTACCCGAATGACAGACGTCGTGAGAAAACTATATCGAGGATTTTTACTGAATAACCGGAACGAACCTAATAAATGTTCCTGTATAGATCATCCAGACGCGTTCCTGGAATCTCTCCTCAAATAAGCTGGCTTGGGACAAGATCGAGTTATGTGAGAGATAAACCAGTTTTCTCTCCTAACCCGAGGAGATGGGTGCCTTGCTACGTGTTCCAGGCACTGCAGCAGAAGGAGAAGTTAAGCTTCAGCAATGAAGCAAGAGAAGACACACACACTGCCACCAAGCTAGGCATTACTGTGTACATAGTGCAAGCGACGATACACCCCGGGGATGTTTATTGGTAGGAGATTCCCAAACGCCCCCCCGTCGGCCATCTTCAGGCTGACGGACGGATAGGTCTTAGACGATTATACCACAAAAAATAACTATTTATCCCCTAGTGTCCATAAAGTGTGTAGCAGCGTAAGTAAGAAGAAGAAGTAACCATACGACTTACCCCATACTGGACATCGTACACTGGGAGAGGTCGGTCGAGGTCGGGCAGATGCAGATCCCGGCGGTCAACCTCAGGACTGGCTTCTCGACGACCTCGTCCTTCTGACGATGAAGTGGTGGCGCTACTGGTTGTTTGGGATAGCCTGGACAAATAAAACGCAATGGTTATAGCATTCCTTTGCTTTGGATTATTACTAACATACAACCTAGCACTGACCTGCAAATTGCAAAAAACGTAAGAAAATTTGAATTTCGTGGGCTTCCCTGGAACATTCACCTTAAGAAACTACTTTTAACATACAGAGTTACGTAAAACACGGTGAAGCATAAATCAACGTTAACTCAAATGTTGGCAGGTTAGAATACTCAACTTATTTGTATTCTCGTCAGGACTGACCTGAGTACGGAGGGTAGGAAAAATTACAGGATCGTGACAAAGCGGTCCTCGTAAAACCAGAGGGCGCCTTTGGACGGTTTTTTATGTCGATTAATTAACGAAACGAAATTGTTCGTGTGGTGTCGGATTAAGAATACCCAGCCGCAAGAGAAGGAAAACTTGAAACAAAACCATTTTTTTTTTGTTCGCCCGGGGTATAATCCTTTATGGACTTCCTCGCCGGCCACGGGGATTGCCAGCGAGGGGAGTGTAGGACTCTCCCCCATAGCGAGGGCCTACCCACTAAACCTCCCCGGGGTGCTCCAACTCGCGTCCTGTTGCGGCATTGTGGGATCTGATGCAGAACCCCGCCGCCGCAGACGAGGAGGCCCTCCTCTTCTTGAAACAAAACCCTGTGCCAACCCATCTGTCCAGCGTGCCACAGTAGGCTAATTACCTTCCCTTTAGTTGGAGGAGGCCCGACTCAGCATTGGGTCATTTATAGGCTGAGTAGCAGTGGGTAGCAGGGCTGAGGCAGACCTAGTCCAGTTTCATGTAGGGTAATTAGCATACTGTGCCACGCTGGCCAAACGGGTTGAAACAGGGTTTCGTATCAAGTTTTCCTTCTAAGGCTAGGTTATCAGTAATTCCCTTTTGTCGGCTCTTACGTCCTTCCGTAATCCGTTACCACACAGGCTAGGTACCCCCCTCTATGTAGTTGGAGGTGGCTCGACTCAGCAGCGGGCCATTTATGCTGCTAGGCTGAGCAATAGACTACTATTACTATTATGAATTACTAAATTCAGAAATACAAAACACAATTAAATGCTATTGAAGACTTAGGAATTTGGGCGCAAAGGGATGATCATCCAGCCAGACGAGGTGGTATGCCTGGCTAGGGGTCGCAAGTCGGGGGCTTTCGCGGTGTAGGACTTTTTGGAAATTCTCACATATGTAGGCGATATTTCTTGATGTTTTTAGTTCAGATTTTTCGGGTAAATTGTGTGAAGTATGTAGCATGTTGGTCGCTACAGGTATAATGTACATCCTATAGAATAAAACAAACCTGGCGTGCATAGGGTGGCAGTTAAGTGGGTCCAAGGGTACGTGTGGTGGATGGGGAGTTCGCGCTGGCGGTGTTGGAGGGTCTGGAGGAGTCACGCTATCAACGACGTCGCTCGGCGGTCGACACACACGTAGCTCCACGCGAGCTGGCGCTGTCCGAAGCACTTCTAAGGCTTCCTGTGCAAAAAGAGGATTTAGGTTATTTTCGAGCTCTACTTTTTTTTAATAAAGAAGAGGAATTCATTTTATTTCAAAAATGCTGTGTAAGGACTCCTTCAACTATATGGAGGGAAATTGACTATTGTGCATGTGTTTGTGTCAAGTATTCCTTTTCTTGTAGGTTGGGTAGCTTGTCTACCTTTAGCTTTCTTTTAGTGGCATCTTTCGACACCCTCAGGATGGAATAGGGTGGTGCGGATTTAGAATACATTACATAGTGTATTGTAAATCCGTCACCACAAATAATGGAAATATACACCGCTACTATTTTAAAGTTCACAACTAATATCCATCCAAAGGTTGTTTGGAAGAAATTGCCTAGTGCAATAAAACCACCTATTCTAAAATACATAGAGTTTATTTTCGTTGTCGTATTCGTTTGATGCCATGTTATATTTTGTATGTGTGTACAATAAAGAGTATTGTATTATAAACAAAAAATGAGGTCAGGTTTTATATTTGATGTGTCTCCGAAAAGCAATCGTCATTGTTCGAATTGTTTCGTACAGTATTCAGGAGCTGCTAAAAGCCAAAGCGTTCCAGGATTCAAAGTTGTTGAATGTTTAATTGTTTCTGCTCCTCCAATATAACATATTTGACGAGGTGTATTTTACTCTTTTGACGGTAAAAAGAAGTTTTAATATTTAATTAAATTTACTAAATTTAAATTTAAATCAAACGCGATCCCAAAATCCACTTTTTTATCACAAAACTATTTTAAACTACTTCATGTTTCGGCTCTTGTCCCACGCTAAGTGGTAGTCTCCATACACGTCTACCGGCCGTCATATCTACATTCATCAACTTTCATACACATGTCCTCATTCACACAACCCATTCATCAGTTTTTGGGTCTCCCACCATATCACGTCCATCCACATTCATACTGAAACTACTACTGGTTTGGAATGCTGCTCTAATCTCTATACAGGAGAGCCGGCCAAATACTTGGTGGTTGCTAATATAAAATGTAAGTTTAATATGGAATAGACGAATAAAAAGATTGAAAATCTTTTTAAGTATTTTGAGCATTTGATTTGAATATTTAGATTGTCAGCGTCCTCGCCTTGTTCTTGCCAAGTTTTTATGACATAATAACTTGGCAAGAACTTTTGAATTGAGCAGATTTAATTTTGACAGGCTAGCAATAGAATTGTGTCGGATGGGCATTTCAACAAAAAATAGCACCTTTGGAGCTCTGAATAAGCTATACTTAGCCTTACATAAAGCTAGTGAGTAGGTATATCATAACAACGGGTTTACCAGTACAGACGCGACGATAGACTATCAACGATTCTAAATACGTATACAGGGTGGAATAAAATACATTGAAATTAACTACTATTTAACGGAGTGTTTAATTTCAATGTGTAATAATCGCGAAAACCTAAAAATAAACCAAAACCAACGTTATCCGATGTGAGGCATAGATAAGCTCTATGTCTACGTAAATTTCTGTGTTTAAATTAATCATTTTGAATCTTAAATCTATTTTGAAATTAGATAGAGAAATCGAAGTTTATCGAAACTAATTTTTGTGTTCCATCTGAAATGAGCCGTATTATGAGGTATTATGATTTATAATTATGTATTTTTAGCAGCTGGATGCGTCAAGCTGAAGACAGGGCCCTATGGCGCACTTTAGGGGAGGCCTATGTCCAGCAGTGGACTAATGTGGGCTGATGATGATGATGATGATGATTTATAATACATAGAGCTACCACCCCATTCTATTCTGTGGGTGTCGTAAGAGCCCACAAAAGGAAATGACATGGCCAATAATCTAGCCGCAAGCGCAGGCCCGATTCAGTAGCAGTATGGTCTATGGGCTGAGTAGTAGCTGTAACAGTAGCTTGTGACGAAAATATTAAGAAAGAACGTTACTTATTTCTCGGGATATTTCAGACACAGTATCTACATGTATCAGTATTACAAATTGTTCCTTTCGTTATGGTTATAGTGTGAAATGTCCAAGGATATTATTATATTATTATTATTTGTTTCACCCTGTATAAAGATCCAATACAATAACAACATTTGCAACAATATTTGCTCAG
Source organism: Clostera curtula (assembly GCA_905475355.2). Lineage (NCBI taxonomy): Eukaryota > Metazoa > Arthropoda > Insecta > Lepidoptera > Notodontidae > Clostera > Clostera curtula. The sequence continues at coordinate 14,962,006 of FR997800.1, read as the reverse complement.
CTTTTTCAAATTGTCATGAAATGGCAATTGTCTTTAAACCCTGATTATTTATGGATATATATATAAATTAAACCTTTGTTTGATTAAAAATAGACGCATATGTGTAACTTTATTGTTTTGGAGCGGTTCGTAAAACAAATGTTTTTCTTAGTATGCAATTTGCATTGTATTATACTTATTTATAACCACGGCTGCCTATAAAACAGAGACACACAGAGAAGTTTCATCAATTGAAAAAATATCAAAATGAAGACGATTGTGATTCTACCGGTGAGTAAAAACATTTTATTATTATTTCTTCATATTTTATGACTTATAATGAAATAACTATGATCGTAGTTTTTTAATTTTATTAGACATATCACCAATATACATGCGGAATAACATTTTGTCGTAGGTATATCAATTACAGTTATGTGTATGCGTGTATGCACCGCATACATGTAACTGTACGTACAATAACAAAAAACGTAAACTTAATCTGATCTAAATATCTAATCAGTAAGCATACAGTAATAATGACAATATAAAAATGGCATACATTCATTTAAAAATAATAATAATAATGTCCCTGAACTGCGAGGCCAATTAAATCAAATTAAAACTAAATTAATTTTAATTTGGGTTATAACCATTCATGTGCAAGAATGGTTATAACCGCGGTAAATGATGTTTTGACGCAGTACAGTTTGCAGCGACCGCAGTGCCTGAAACGTTGGGATTTAACAACAACAAAACAACACTATTAGAAGTTAGAACCGTCACAATGCTTTTGATTGTCTATTTTGACTGTTTTGATAAGGACTATCGTTTCAGATTAGAACTGTCAGTTCAGTTCAGGGTGTGCCATTTACGTTCTGTATCATCATCATCATTTCAGTCTCCTCCAAGTTCATGGAGGAGAGTAAGCCTACTGTGCAACGATGTAAATTGGTTTGGCACAGGGTTTGTATCAGGTTTCGGTTTCCTTGCAGCTTTAGATAGATAGATAAACTCTATATTGTACACGTGAAAATGGGTTGGTGACACTAGGTAATCATAAACCATCGGCACACCGGCGACAAATTAAATGTTTTTTATTTATACAGGCTGTGGTGATTCTTGCATTCTGCGTTACATCGAGTACAAGCCTTCCGGCTCCAACTCTTGGTCTTCTGTTCAATAAACATAAAAAGAAGGACGATTGTAATGACCACGATGATTGCCACAATGATGATGATTGTCACAAAGATGATGATTGCCACAAAGACAATGATTGTCACAGAGACGACAATTGCGACAAAAATAACGATAAGCATGATAATGATTGTAACAATAAGAAGAAAAAGGGATGTTAATTTCTTCTTACTAAAAGATACCATGCCATGATTTTAATCTTTATAGATATTTTTATTGTTTATAAAAATAAAAGGGTAGTAAGTGTATATTTCTAAAATATATGGACGGTAATTTAGTTTGTAATCATCCTTGCTAAACATATCATACAAAATTTAGCTATGTTGTTGATTAAGTTTTATTGATTTTCAATAAAGATAAAATTGGTGACAAATCCGTATGGAAAATCTCTTCTCTATATGTAAAGAAAAGCGACACAATCCATGCAGTTTGTTTTAATAACAACTATTAATTCAAATAACATCTTATTTATTGGCAATTATTACACATTGAAATTAAACACTTAATCCATTGTTTTATTTTAAAAACATCAAAATGATTTTTTTTTCTCGTGGAAACCCTTGACGGGATGGGCTGGGGTTTTTGGGACGGATTTTTTCTACTCGAGCCAACTGCTATGACTTTCTCGCTTAGAAAGAGAGTAGAAACTGGAGAAACTGCTTTTCTTTGGCCTTGTTGATAAAACAAGGATGTTAGTTGGTTAGGAAGGATTCTTAGTTAAGAAGCTCTTATCCGGCCCCATCATTTCCACATTCCTTACAGATTCTATTTGTTACGATAACATATTGTCGTCGTCGTTTCAGTCTATAAATGACCCACTACTGAGTCGGGCCTCCTCCAAATTCATGGAGGAAAATTAGCCTACTGTGCCATGCTGGTAAGACGGGTTTTCTTCTCTTGCAGGTAGGTGATCTTGCGTCTTGCGTTCCTTTAGTCGGCACTAACGACACCCTCAAGGTGGTAAAGGTTGGTGACCTTGTGTATTCGAAATCTGTAACCACACGAAAGCTAACATTTATAGGCAGTAAAATAAGAAAAAGCAATTCGCGATCAAATTTCCGGTAATTTAAAACAGTTTCTCTCTAAAAGTTGTAAACATCGCCGAGCAGTAGCGCCATGATGGAAAAATAATTGAATCCGTGGCCAAATTGAGTTAATACTCCATTTATTTGCTATAATTTATGGGTGGCTGAGCAGGTATTATTTTCGTCTATTAACAATGAATCAATTAACATTTTCTTGAATAAAATGCGTCAATGTATATGAATGGGAAGTTAAAATTATCTGACTTCTCTATAGTTGACTACACGCAATTAACTAAAAAAATTCGAGACAAGTTATGTCTCGATTTTTTTCAATTTCGTTGGGATACAATTTCGTCGGATGGGTCATATATATCTCACTTTGGCTAACCATGAGTGATTTTTTTTTACAAAAACGATGCCCCTATAACCTGTATCGTGGGAGATGTTTACAAACATGTAATACACGAAAAAAAACGACACTCAGACTCAGAGCCTCTGGTTAACACAAAGACACTTGGCCGACCCCGGTTGGTCCAAAGGCGGCTTGTCCAACCTTACTGAAAGCCCTTCAGGCCGGATCTAGCGAGATTGCTGGTAACTGTTTAGTCATATCTGACAGGTATTAGAATTACCTGTCAAATATAACGTCACTGACTTAGCGCGACGAGTGTGGCAGCTGTCCGCCTGGGGAACCTTATAAGGAATGACGCCATTCTTGAGTGATGTTGTGTTCCTGCGCGTGAGTATAGCACTAGAGCGCAATCGGGAAGTATGGTGTTAGCAGCTGAAGTCCAAACGTCCACAGATGAACTTACAGCCTTACAATAGGCATGAGTGCCGCCCTTTTTTTAACTCCTCCGTACCCTATAGGAGCCCCGTCAACTCCTATAGGGAGTCCTATAGGAACACTCCGCAGGTCTTTAAGGGTATGGTTCGTACAACTGTACCAGGACATCGCCTACATTGTAAGTGGGTTATGGCCACACTCGCATCTGGCCCGCCAGCTTCTCGGGTAGTTTGGGCTTCCGCACGAAGCAACCAATGCCGCACCTGTGGTTTACGTGCCTGGTCCTTCTCTGCGTAGACGACGAAGCGCGGCTTGGCACTGCTGCATTCTTCGGCTTTGTGGATGTCAAGCCCACACCTGTAGCTAAGAGCTCCCCAGTCTTTGGCACTAGTTCAGTAAGCCACGATGTGACCAGTCTCGAAACGGCGATAACACATTCTTGAGTCTCGCCCTAGTGGTTTGAAAAAGTTCGACGGCTTTTGGTGTCTTCGGAGCACAATGGAGACCTGATCATATTATGATATGATGGTAGAGCCACTTGCTTAACTTGCAAATATGTAAATTTAATACCACACTGTCCCTTTATTTTACGACCTCCGTGATTACAGTTACCACAATTGGCTGTTAAGAGTACATCGCATTTGCTAGAGGTTTTAATAGCATTGTCATCATTTTAGCCAAAGGCGTCTACGACTGGGTATAAGCCCGCATACATTTTACCGACGACTTTTACCAGGTCGTCAGTAACCCGGGGGACTTTGAACATTTTGACAGAGCCCATAGTGTGTGATTACATCTCTGTACCATTTGTCATCATGATGTAGTTCAATCAGTTTTAATGTAATTTGTTGGAACTTCGTAGTTCACATTTTACACTTTATTACTGAACCCGAGGCTTGAGCGCGGGCGAGTTGGCGTTTCCATAAACTTTTTATGTTTATAGTCGAGCTTTTGGGGTGCGATGTGTTGCCATAATAAAAATAAAAAATGCACCATAATAAAGGAATTTCTTCTGAATAATACTGGCTTATACAATATCATACTATCGACCACAAGGTAAAAAATTACATGTACTTAAGTCAAGACATATTTTTAATATAATAATTGAAACAGTACAAATAAAAAAAAGCCGTAGACATAGTGGGGCCTAGAACTGAATATTGTAAACTAGCTTTTGCGCGCGGCTTCGCCCGCGTGGGCTTCGAACCCGTGCATATTTTTTATGAACATAAAATCGGTTATTGTGACTAAACTATGATAGTTAGATATGTGCTCTCGCGGACTTTTTTGTAGATCTTTATAAGACCTACAAATCCGTAGTACATCATTTTGTTCTATTGTCAATAGTTTTTGCAGCGCACGCATAAATAGGTTTTCGATTTTACACCTTGGTTTACAAAATCGCAATTTTCATACGGATCCCTAATTCTTTTGAAAATAAAATATAGCCTATAACCTTCCTCGATAAATGGACTATCTAATACTGAAAGATTTTTTGAAATCGGACCTGTAGTTCCTGAGATTAGCGCGTTCAAACAAACAAACAAACAAATAAACAAACAAACAAACTCTGCAGCTTTATATATTAGTATAGATTATATATTAGTATAGATATGTATTTTCTTTCTAGAGTATTAATTTCTGAAACAATGCCAGGTCTTCTCAGCAGTGGTCGCGTTCCGAACCGGTAGTAAACTAATAAATAGCAATAGCTTGGACTTAAGTGCGATAATATTATCTGTCTATCAGCAGCCACAACCCATAGAACATCTAAGACGTTCCGACTACCTCCGAATAAGTACGGTGCAGAACGAAATCAATCGATCGAGTTGAGGTTGCTTTCATTACATCGCAAGAAAAATTCTGCTTTGCCAACCCGTCTGGCTAGTGTGGCAACGTACGCTATTTTCCCTCCCTGTGATGGGAGGAGGCCGGACTCAGCAGTGGGTTATTTATGGGCTGAGTAGTAGTAGTATTGCATTAGACTTTGTTTATTTAATTACCTAATACCTAGAGCCTCTGTTTTTAATATTCTCCCCGTTTCTAGGCTACGCGCGGTTAACATACGTAGGCATTTGAACGTTTTTTAATTCTTAACTTTTGTTCTAATAGCGGCAACATTCTAATAATTACATGCCGTATAAGATCCTGAATACAATTATTTCTATAACTAATTTAATTGGCCAAAGACATCTTATATACATATGTGAAAAAAACCTGGCAACACCAGACTTGGAATGCTACAACAAATAGCATTTTTACTGTGAATTACTGTTTATTTTTGCGAGCGCGACACCGTGTTTTATGATCGTACCTTCACAACACCAATGCAAGCAGTGCTTCGTAAATTGCAGAAGGGCACTTACATTTCATGGGGCTGTCGTGATGAATATATAATTCTAGTCCGAAGTTCAAGGAGAGCAACGCAAAAGATAAGGAAAACAATTGAACATTTTATGAAACCTTCGACTAGTAGATAACCGTCAGACAGTCGAGATCTTCAACGTCAATTTGTATGCAGAAACGTGCGAAGTGCAAGATGCAATTATGCGTTTTCGTAGCATTCATCGACTGCCTCGTTGGTCTAGGGGTTAGATGCGCCGCAATTCGCGCGCGCCCCCAGCGGTGGAATGGGGAAGGGCAATACAGCCCCCCCCCTCATAATCTGAGGGGCCCGCCTTGGAGCATGTGGTTCCACTAGCTTTATAAGAGGCGGGCCAAAGCCCCCAGGGTCACGGAGCATGCTCCCGCAATGGGAGTGAATCCCGTGGCCCCGGTTTGGGCAGTCGAGGATCGCCGTCGGTTTTAGTAGGTAGGTCGGGGCGCAATTCACCATCTCTACGCACCCGGAGTCCCACATACCCCGGCCAGTTCCCAACGGCCGGGTATCCATGAGGATCTCCGACGTAAAAAAAGGGGGATAGACGTGCCTTTGGTGAATTTCATGTTTGTAAACTGCCCCCGCGATGCCGGCTATACTTAGTGCGAGGGTTTCGTTTAATATACATATATGTATATACATACTAGCTGACCGAGCAGACGTTGTCCTGCATGATATTAGTTTACCGACTGCAGCGCCATCTATCGGGCTGATTTGTTAATTTAAACCATCCTGGGTGCCATCCAAACGCATACAAAAAAATCATTCAAATCGCTCCAGCTGTTTAGGAGGAGTTCAGGCACATACACACGTACAGTAGAATTATTATATGTGCCTATAAAGATATATAAAATGGAGCTTCCATTCAGACGACAGAACGCATTTTCTTTCAAACATGATTAAGTATACTTTCGTTGACAATTTTCAAATTACTAAAAATCGATTTCGAAATCGAAAAAAAAAACACACGGCAAATCTATATCACCACACTTGTTTGTCGGGGCAAACAATGCTCGCGTCTCTCTACTGATTTCATTACATTGTACCAAGTTTCTAAGTTCGAGATAAGGTTCAAAATATTTTTGTTTTTAATCCCGGGAATGTCGGAGCGAGGTGCACCTTGGAAATTTGCTCGACGCTCGTTCGCATAAATTTCTTAACCTTTGAAACTTTAAAGGGAATAAACATATTTGACGAGGTGTATTTTACTCTTTTGACGGTAAAAAGAAGTTTTAATATTTAATTAAATTTACTAAATTTAAATTTAAATCAAACGCGATCCCAAAATCCACTTTTTTATCACAAAACTATTTTAAACTACTTCATGTTTCGGCTCTTGTCCCACGCTAAGTGGTAGTCTCCATACACGTCTACCGGCCGTCATATCTACATTCATCAACTTTCATACACATGTCCTCATTCACACAACCCATTCATCAGTTTTTGGGTCTCCCACCATATCACGTCCATCCACATTCATACTGAAACTACTACTGGTTTGGAATGCTGCTCTATACAGGAGAGCCGGCCAAATACTTGGTGGTTGCTAATATAAAATGTAAGTTTAATATGGAATAGACGAATAAAAAGATTGAAAATCTTTTTAAGTATTTTGAGCATTTGATTTGAATATTTAGATTGTCAGCGTCCTCGCCTTGTTCTTGCCAAGTTTTTATGACATAATAACTTGGCAAGAACTTTTGAATTGAGCAGATTTAATTTTGACAGGCTAGCAATAGAATTGTGTCGGATGGGCATTTCAACAAAAAATAGCACCTTTGGAGCTCTGAATAAGCTATACTTAGCCTTACATAAAGCTAGTGAGTAGGTATATCATAACAACGGGTTTACCAGTACAGACGCGACGATAGACTATCAACGATTCTAAATACGTATACAGGGTGGAATAAAATACATTGAAATTAACTACTATTTTAATTTCAATGTGTAATAATCGCGAAAACCTAAAAATAAACCAAAACCAACGTTATCCGATGTGAGGCATAGATAAGCTCTATGTCTACGTAAATTTCTGTGTTTAAATTAATCATTTTGAATCTTAAATCTATTTTGAAATTAGATAGAGAAATCGAAGTTTATCGAAACTAATTTTTGTGTTCCATCTGAAATGAGCCGTATTATGAGGTATTATGATTTATAATTATGTATTTTTAGCAGCTGGATGCGTCAAGCTGAAGACAGGGCCCTATGGCGCACTTTAGGGGAGGCCTATGTCCAGCAGTGGACTAATGTGGGCTGATGATGATGATGATGATGATTTATAATACATAGAGCTACCACCCCATTCTATTCTGTGGGTGTCGTAAGAGCCCACAAAAGGAAATGACATGGCCAATAATCTAGCCGCAAGCGCAGGCCCGATTCAGTAGCAGTATGGTCTATGGGCTGAGTAGTAGCTGTAACAGTAGCTTGTGACGAAAATATTAAGAAAGAACGTTACTTATTTCTCGGGATATTTCAGACACAGTATCTACATGTATCAGTATTACAAATTGTTCCTTTCGTTATGGTTATAGAGCTTTTGTTTCACCCTGTATAAAGATCCAATACAATAACAACATTTGCAACAATATTTGCTCAGCTTTTTCAAATTGTCATGAAATGGCAATTGTCTTTAAACCCTGATTATTTATGGATATATATATAAATTAAACCTTTGTTTGATTAAAAATAGACGCATATGTGTAACTTTATTGTTTTGGAGCGGTTCGTAAAACAAATGTTTTTCTTAGTATGCAATTTGCATTGTATTATACTTATTTATAACCACGGCTGCCTATAAAACAGAGACACACAGAGAAGTTTCATCAATTGAAAAAATATCAAAATGAAGACGATTGTGATTCTACCGGTGAGTAAAAACATTTTATTATTATTTCTTCATATTTTATGACTTATAATGAAATAACTATGATCGTAGTTTTTTAATTTTATTAGACATATCACCAATATACATGCGGAATAACATTTTGTCGTAGGTATATCAATTACAGTTATGTGTATGCGTGTATGCACCGCATACATGTAACTGTACGTACAATAACAAAAAACGTAAACTTAATCTGATCTAAATATCTAATCAGTAAGCATACAGTAATAATGACAATATAAAAATGGCATACATTCATTTAAAAATAATAATAATAATGTCCCTGAACTGCGAGGCCAATTAAATCAAATTAAAACTAAATTAATTTTAATTTGGGTTATAACCATTCATGTGCAAGAATGGTTATAACCGCGGTAAATGATGTTTTGACGCAGTACAGTTTGCAGCGACCGCAGTGCCTGAAACGTTGGGATTTAACAACAACAAAACAACACTATTAGAAGTTAGAACCGTCACAATGCTTTTGATTGTCTATTTTGACTGTTTTGATAAGGACTATCGTTTCAGATTAGAACTGTCAGTTCAGTTCAGGGTGTGCCATTTACGTTCTGTATCATCATCATCATTTCAGTCTCCTCCAAGTTCATGGAGGAGAGTAAGCCTACTGTGCAACGATGTAAATTGGTTTGGCACAGGGTTTGTATCAGGTTTCGGTTTCCTTGCAGCTTTAGATAGATAGATAAACTCTATATTGTACACGTGAAAATGGGTTGGTGACACTAGGTAATCATAAACCATCGGCACACCGGCGACAAATTAAATGTTTTTTATTTATACAGGCTGTGGTGATTCTTGCATTCTGCGTTACATCGAGTACAAGCCTTCCGGCTCCAACTCTTGGTCTTCTGTTCAATAAACATAAAAAGAAGGACGATTGTAATGACCACGATGATTGCCACAATGATGATGATTGTCACAAAGATGATGATTGCCACAAAGACAATGATTGTCACAGAGACGACAATTGCGACAAAAATAACGATAAGCATGATAATGATTGTAACAATAAGAAGAAAAAGGGATGTTAATTTCTTCTTACTAAAAGATACCATGCCATGATTTTAATCTTTATAGATATTTTTATTGTTTATAAAAATAAAAGGGTAGTAAGTGTATATTTCTAAAATATATGGACGGTAATTTAGTTTGTAATCATCCTTGCTAAACATATCATACAAAATTTAGCTATGTTGTTGATTAAGTTTTATTGATTTTCAATAAAGATAAAATTGGTGACAAATCCGTATGGAAAATCTCTTCTCTATATGTAAAGAAAAGCGACACAATCCATGCAGTTTGTTTTAATAACAACTATTAATTCAAATAACATCTTATTTATTGGCAATTATTACACATTGAAATTAAACACTTAATCCATTGTTTTATTTTAAAAACATCAAAATGATTTTTTTTTCTCGTGGAAACCCTTGACGGGATGGGCTGGGGTTTTTGGGACGGATTTTTTCTACTCGAGCCAACTGCTATGACTTTCTCGCTTAGAAAGAGAGTAGAAACTGGAGAAACTGCTTTTCTTTGGCCTTGTTGATAAAACAAGGATGTTAGTTGGTTAGGAAGGATTCTTAGTTAAGAAGCTCTTATCCGGCCCCATCATTTCCACATTCCTTACAGATTCTATTTGTTACGATAACATATTGTCGTCGTCGTTTCAGTCTATAAATGACCCACTACTGAGTCGGGCCTCCTCCAAATTCATGGAGGAAAATTAGCCTACTGTGCCATGCTGGTAAGACGGGTTTTCTTCTCTTGCAGGTAGGTGATCTTGCGTCTTGCGTTCCTTTAGTCGGCACTAACGACACCCTCAAGGTGGTAAAGGTTGGTGACCTTGTGTATTCGAAATCTGTAACCACACGAAAGCTAACATTTATAGGCAGTAAAATAAGAAAAAGCAATTCGCGATCAAATTTCCGGTAATTTAAAACAGTTTCTCTCTAAAAGTTGTAAACATCGCCGAGCAGTAGCGCCATGATGGAAAAATAATTGAATCCGTGGCCAAATTGAGTTAATACTCCATTTATTTGCTATAATTTATGGGTGGCTGAGCAGGTATTATTTTCGTCTATTAACAATGAATCAATTAACATTTTCTTGAATAAAATGCGTCAATGTATATGAATGGGAAGTTAAAATTATCTGACTTCTCTATAGTTGACTACACGCAATTAACTAAAAAAATTCGAGACAAGTTATGTCTCGATTTTTTTCAATTTCGTTGGGATACAATTTCGTCGGATGGGTCATATATATCTCACTTTGGCTAACCATGAGTGATTTTTTTTTACAAAAACGATGCCCCTATAACCTGTATCGTGGGAGATGTTTACAAACATGTAATACACGAAAAAAAACGACACTCAGACTCAGAGCCTCTGGTTAACACAAAGACACTTGGCCGACCCCGGTTGGTCCAAAGGCGGCTTGTCCAACCTTACTGAAAGCCCTTCAGGCCGGATCTAGCGAGATTGCTGGTAACTGTTTAGTCATATCTGACAGGTATTAGAATTACCTGTCAAATATAACGTCACTGACTTAGCGCGACGAGTGTGGCAGCTGTCCGCCTGGGGAACCTTATAAGGAATGACGCCATTCTTGAGTGATGTTGTGTTCCTGCGCGTGAGTATAGCACTAGAGCGCAATCGGGAAGTATGGTGTTAGCAGCTGAAGTCCAAACGTCCACAGATGAACTTACAGCCTTACAATAGGCATGAGTGCCGCCCTTTTTTTAACTCCTCCGTACCCTATAGGAGCCCCGTCAACTCCTATAGGGAGTCCTATAGGAACACTCCGCAGGTCTTTAAGGGTATGGTTCGTACAACTGTACCAGGACATCGCCTACATTGTAAGTGGGTTATGGCCACACTCGCATCTGGCCCGCCAGCTTCTCGGGTAGTTTGGGCTTCCGCACGAAGCAACCAATGCCGCACCTGTGGTTTACGTGCCTGGTCCTTCTCTGCGTAGACGACGAAGCGCGGCTTGGCACTGCTGCATTCTTCGGCTTTGTGGATGTCAAGCCCACACCTGTAGCTAAGAGCTCCCCAGTCTTTGGCACTAGTTCAGTAAGCCACGATGTGACCAGTCTCGAAACGGCGATAACACATTCTTGAGTCTCGCCCTAGTGGTTTGAAAAAGTTCGACGGCTTTTGGTGTCTTCGGAGCACAATGGAGACCTGATCATATTATGATATGATGGTAGAGCCACTTGCTTAACTTGCAAATATGTAAATTTAATACCACACTGTCCCTTTATTTTACGACCTCCGTGATTACAGTTACCACAATTGGCTGTTAAGAGTACATCGCATTTGCTAGAGGTTTTAATAGCATTGTCATCATTTTAGCCAAAGGCGTCTACGACTGGGTATAAGCCCGCATACATTTTACCGACGACTTTTACCAGGTCGTCAGTAACCCGGGGGACTTTGAACATTTTGACAGAGCCCATAGTGTGTGATTACATCTCTGTACCATTTGTCATCATGATGTAGTTCAATCAGTTTTAATGTAATTTGTTGGAACTTCGTAGTTCACATTTTACACTTTATTACTGAACCCGAGGCTTGAGCGCGGGCGAGTTGGCGTTTCCATAAACTTTTTATGTTTATAGTCGAGCTTTTGGGGTGCGATGTGTTGCCATAATAAAAATAAAAAATGCACCATAATAAAGGAATTTCTTCTGAATAATACTGGCTTATACAATATCATACTATCGACCACAAGGTAAAAAATTACATGTACTTAAGTCAAGACATATTTTTAATATAATAATTGAAACAGTACAAATAAAAAAAAGCCGTAGACATAGTGGGGCCTAGAACTGAATATTGTAAACTAGCTTTTGCGCGCGGCTTCGCCCGCGTGGGCTTCGAACCCGTGCATATTTTTTATGAACATAAAATCGGTTATTGTGACTAAACTATGATAGTTAGATATGTGCTCTCGCGGACTTTTTTGTAGATCTTTATAAGACCTACAAATCCGTAGTACATCATTTTGTTCTATTGTCAATAGTTTTTGCAGCGCACGCATAAATAGGTTTTCGATTTTACACCTTGGTTTACAAAATCGCAATTTTCATACGGATCCCTAATTCTTTTGAAAATAAAATATAGCCTATAACCTTCCTCGATAAATGGACTATCTAATACTGAAAGATTTTTTGAAATCGGACCTGTAGTTCCTGAGATTAGCGCGTTCAAACAAACAAACAAACAAATAAACAAACAAACAAACTCTGCAGCTTTATATATTAGTATAGATTATATATTAGTATAGATATGTATTTTCTTTCTAGAGTATTAATTTCTGAAACAATGCCAGGTCTTCTCAGCAGTGGTCGCGTTCCGAACCGGTAGTAAACTAATAAATAGCAATAGCTTGGACTTAAGTGCGATAATATTATCTGTCTATCAGCAGCCACAACCCATAGAACATCTAAGACGTTCCGACTACCTCCGAATAAGTACGGTGCAGAACGAAATCAATCGATCGAGTTGAGGTTGCTTTCATTACATCGCAAGAAAAATTCTGCTTTGCCAACCCGTCTGGCTAGTGTGGCAACGTACGCTATTTTCCCTCCCTGTGATGGGAGGAGGCCGGACTCAGCAGTGGGTTATTTATGGGCTGAGTAGTAGTAGTATTGCATTAGACTTTGTTTATTTAATTACCTAATACCTAGAGCCTCTGTTTTTAATATTCTCCCCGTTTCTAGGCTACGCGCGGTTAACATACGTAGGCATTTGAACGTTTTTTAATTCTTAACTTTTGTTCTAATAGCGGCAACATTCTAATAATTACATGCCGTATAAGATCCTGAATACAATTATTTCTATAACTAATTTAATTGGCCAAAGACATCTTATATACATATGTGAAAAAAAGCCTGGCAACACCAGACTTGGAATGCTACAACAACAAATAGCATTTTTACTGTGAATTACTGTTTATTTTTGCGAGCGCGACACCGTGTTTTATGATCGTACCTTCACAACACCAATGCAAGCAGTGCTTCGTAAATTGCAGAAGGGCACTTACATTTCATGGGGCTGTCGTGATGAATATATAATTCTAGTCCGAAGTTCAAGGGGAGCAACGCAAAAGATAAGGAAAACAATTGAACATTTTATGAAACCTTCGACTAATAGATAACCGTCAGACAGTCGAGTTCTTCAACGTCAATTTGTATGCAGAAACGTGCCAAGTGCAAGATGCAACAATGCGTTTCCGTAGCATTCATCGACTGCCTCGTTGGTCTAGGGGTTAGATGCGCCGCAATTCGCGCGCGCCCCCAGCGGTGGAATGGGGAAGGGCAATACAGCCCCCCCCTCATAATCTGAGGGGCCCGCCTTGGAGCATGTGGTTCCACTAGCTTTATAAGAGGCGGGCCAAAGCCCCCAGGGTCACGGAGCATGCTCCCGCAATGGGAGTGAATCCCGTGGCCCTGGTTTGGGCAGTCGAGGATCACCGTCGGTTTTAGTAGGTAGGTAGGGGCGCAATTCACCATCTCTACGCGCCCGGAGTCCCACATACCCCGGCCAGTTCCCAACGGCCAGGTATCCATGAGGATCTCGGACGTAAAAAAAAGAGGCACTTGCTCTGAGCCTGGGTGTCATTTGTGTTTTCGTGAATTTCATGTTTGTAAACTGCCCCCGCGATGTCGGCTATACTTAGTGCGAGGGTTTCGTTTAATATACATATATGTATATACATACTAGCTGACCGGGCAGACGTTGTCCTGCATGATATTAGTTTACCGACTGCAGCGCCATCTATCAGGCTGATTTGTGAATTTAAACCATCCTGGGTGCCATCCAAACGCATACAAAAAAATCATTCAAATCGCTCCAGCTGTTTAGGAGGAGTTCAGGCACATACACACGTACAGTAGAATTATTATATGTGCCTATAAAGATATATAAAATGGAACTTCCATTCAGACGACAGAACGCATTTTCTTTCAAACATGATTAAGTATACTTTCGTTTAAGACAATTTTCAAATTATATACTTATAATCGAAATCGTTTTCGAAATCGAAAAAAAAAACACACGGCAAATCTATATCACCACACTTGTTTGTCGGGGCAAACAATGCTCGCGTCTCTCTACTGATTTCATTACATTGTACCAAGTTTCTAAGTTCGAGATAAGGTTCAAAAATATTTTTGTTTTTAATCCCGGGAATGTCGGAGCGAGGTGCACCTTGGAAATTTGCTCGACGCTCGTTCGCATAAATTTCTTAACCTTTGAAACTTTAAAGGGAATAAATCTAGAGGAATTTATTTGCTTCCGACAGGGATGCGGTTAGAATGTAACTACCAGAAATTGAAGCTAATTTGCAAAATTAGCTTCAATTTCTGGTAGTGCTGGGGTAATTGTAGTGATTTACCATTTAATTCAATAAATAATAAATAAATAAATATCATTGGACATTTCACACAACGCCATCTCGTTCCAAGCTAAGCAACTTAATGCTTGTGTTATGGTAACGAGATGGATGATAAACTACTTAAATACATTTTTTTTTTGTAAATACATACTTATTATAGATAGAAACACACCCAGACCCGGAACAAATACTTGTAGGTCGTACAAATATTTATTCCGTGCGGGGATCGAACCCGCGACATGCTGCGCAGCAGCCGATCGCTCAACCACTGCGCTAACCGTGTCGTCAATTGTTTTCATCATTCAATTGTTTGTTGTGCTGTGTTCTTTTGTAGTGTATTATTTTGTTCAGTAATTTATCGGATATTTTTGTGTCTAATGGACATATTTCTATTCTATTCTAGCGATCCCACGTCACACGTCTCATTTGGGTCGTAATATACAGTGCCGTCCCGATGTTGATTTAAAAAACACTATACCAGTCTGTCTGGCAACCGTGGTAGGCTGATTTCATTCCACTAAATTGAGGAGGGGACTGGAGGGTTTTTATACATAAAGCTACGATGAGGAATTTTGAATAGTCAACGTTACCAAACCAAAAACGGCATGATGGAACCCATCATGTAAATCGAATTTTATAACAAAAAAACTATTTAAAAAATTACGATATCTTAGTTATTCTTCGAGATATTTTTTTAAACAGAACTGCTTGTTTTGGTTAGCTCTATGTCCCCACTTCAGATGGTACACCCTGTATACAACAATAACTGTATAAAAATTCAACACTATGGTATCCAGAGAGTAAAACTTCCGACATGTTAGGTCAAGCACTTCTACTCACGTAAGTACTTAGTCCAGCTAATGGCACGTTGTTGGCAGACAATAGCAGGTCCTTCGGTGCTAATCTGCCCGTCCGCCAAGCCGGCTGTGGTGGGTACAACCTGCGTATCCTCACCAGCCCTCCGCCGCCACAGACAGACATCCCCAAACCTCGTCCATCTTTTTCCACTACCACTGTGAACGTGTTTTCTGTAAAAAAAAAACAAAGACGTTAATGTTTTCTGTAAGGAATTCATTTTCTCTTATATAGCAGTGATTGATAACGGACTTCAAATAGGAAGAGGTTATCGTCGTTTCAGTCCAGACCCACTACTGAGTCGGGCCTCCTCCAAATTCACGGAGCGAAATTAGCCAACTGTGCCACGCTGGCAAGACGGGTTGGCACAAGGTTTGTATCAAGTTTTCCTTCTCATACGGCTAGGTGATCTGCCTCTTACGATCCTTTATTCGCCTCTTACGACACCCTCAGGATAGTATGAATTGGTGACATTGTGTATTCTAAATCCGTCACCACACGGACAGAGGTTATCAATTCGACAGTATGTTGTATTTTTGTATATATTTTACGGCTTATCACCGTCATTCAATACTGATTTGGAAAAATCTTTATATATTCGATTGGTATTGCATTCAAATTGGTCCCAAAAAATCAGGTTCAGTAGTTCGGTAGATAACTTGAAATAAATTAACCTAATTAATAAATATTTTAATTAACAACCATTTTAAGGCCGTTACACCTTAAATTGATACTGACGCTAATTACGATTTAAGTATATACTCAACTCAAACTCAAAAGGAACTTTATTTACGTAGGTTTCATCACAAAACTCTTAAAAATCGTCATATTTATAAACACCATTATCATCTTACGGCCCCTGTCCCACACTAGGTGGTAGTCTCCACACACACCTATCAGTCGTCATACCTACATTCACACACGCAAGCACCTACTTCAAATGGATGTTAATTGGTTATTATTAATTACTAGTGGCCCGTGCCGGCTTCGCACGGGTGCGATGTACCCGCGGAGCGAAGCTAGTCAAAAAAAAGTTGCCTAAGTTACTCCTAATATCATCAGCTACCTATCAGTGAAAGTTCCGTCAAAGTCGGTCCAGCCGTTCCAGAGATTAGCCGGAACAAACAGACAGACAAAATTTAAAAAATATATATTATTTTCTACTTTGTGCTGTGTATACATACTTATTTAGTAAAAAGTGGTTATTTTAATATTACAAACAGACACTCCAATTTTTATTTTTAATGTTGCTTCTGCTCTTGATACAATCAACCAACCTGGCGGCAAGTGAACACTGTAGCCCACTAACTTAAACAGCCTATTTGATACAAACATAAGTTTTGGTGTTGGTTTTTATTACAAAAATATGTTGCCTTACTATAAATATTGCGTAAATTTTATCCCCTTTTAGGCCCAAACGAGCGCTGTGGGATATCCTACATGAATTATGCATTAAAGAATTTATTTGGAAACAATTTTCGGCTTAAATGTTTATTTTCTATTACGTCTAGTAAATGTTACCAAACAAAGTGGTTTTTAACATTTTATGGAATTTTATGACTTCAATTTCTAGATCATATGTTTTCTGCGAGAAATCACAGGTCTGCAGGGACCTCAGACAATAGGTTTACTGTTGTGTTCGGGGGATAACATTGAATGAATCGTTATCAAATATTTGAGCCGAACCGGGATGTATTTAACAACACAATTGATAGATTTATTTACCCGTAAAACCGTTGGTTCAAGAAATAAATAAATGAAATAAAAATCTTTTAATAAATTGTGGACCAAGTGGAGATTTTTTGAGATTCTTATTAAGTCTTCAGGTGGGTTTTTATACTGCTCATATTTTTCGGTATACTCCATTTAACTGTTCAAAAAACTGATGTAGTTGTAGACATAGAGGCTTCATACATTTTCAAGCAATTTAATGGACCCACTGATATTATAAGCACCATTGATCACATTATGCACGCGAACAACTAACGTTCAACTTACCAATATGATAAATGTGCTTCTAACGTAATTAGAATATACAGAACATTGATTAAATATAAGATATGTGTACGTATGTATGTATGGTATGTCGTCGTTCCAGCCCATGAATGACCCACTACTGAGTCAAGCCTCCTATAATTAAATGGAGGGAAACTAGCCTACTGCGCCGCGCTGGCAAGCCGGTTTGGCACAGGTTTGTATAAAGTTTTCCTTCTCTTGCGGCTACGTGATTTGCTTCTTGCGTTCCCTTAGTCGCCTCTCGGGATGGTATGGGTTGGTGACACTGCGTATTGCGATTCTAAATCATTTTTACCGTTTTAATAACGATATATATATGGCAAAATAACGTTTGCCGGGACAATATTGTTTAGATAAATGTCGGTTTCAACCTTATATTTCAAAGCAAGCAGGAGGTACTATCTCAGCGTCTGGGTGTCATTTCAGGTCTTGCATTATGTATAGTTTGTACATTATAAACCCCCCCCCCTCCCCGTCTAATGCAAAATGCAACCCTTGAACCAAAAATTAAAGAAGAGCCTATCGAAAGCAAACTAAGGAAAACTTGATACGAAAACCCGCCTGGGTGGGCACAGGAGGCTAAATTACCCTCCATGTAACTGGTGGAGGCCCGACTCAGCAGTGGGACATCTATGGGCCGAGTAGTAGTAGTTGTACGGTATCCCCGCGATACAGGTTATGCCTAGTACAGGGGTGTTGTTTTTTTAAACAAAACTAAATATTGAATGGCTTTATACAGGTTATGCCGTGGTGTTGTTTTTTAAACAAAACTAAATATTGAATGGCTTTAAAGGGTTTTAATTGCACAGTGTATATAGATTCTAATTTCGAACACCAACCCAAATTGTTCAAAATAGGCTTTTGTTACTGCTTTCAATGTATGTATTACAAATCCTGTATAACTAAAGCTCACTTAGAGCCAAATCTTGTAAGTATTTAAAGTCCTCCCGAGTAAACCTATTGTGGTTGTTTGAGAAAGGACAACAGCTGAATGCACTTCTCGTAGTTGTTCGGAGCCGATATTGGTAAAGTTTCTCGTCACGATCCCGTTCCTTGTATTGTCCATACTCTCGATAGCTATGGAGAACTATCTCGAAGACGTAGTCTAGCGGATATTGGGGCAATTGAAAATAATCTTCCGTGTTTTGTGCTTCGTTATATATATAATCATATAAAAATGACAGATTCCAAATTCAAATGTAATATTTTGTTTATTTATTTTTAATTGTAACTTTATTTATGGCCAGACTGTATTAAAGAAAATCCACTACTCTAGGTTTAATCTGTATCACGAGGGCTGTTTTATAATAATCACCATTTCAGCCAAAAGACGTCCACTGCTGGACATAGGCCTCCCCCAAAGATTTTCTCAAAGGCCGGTCTGAGCCACCCGCATCCATCGTTTTTCGGCTTAACTGGGCTGTTTCTATCTATGTATCGATCCGCCACAGAAGTCCACTGCAGATTTTTTGCCTTGCGCCTTGCGCGATGGAAAACAACGCAAAGATCTAAGATGGAGCAGGCAATTCACGGAAATGCCCTATCGGGCACCGGCTCTCACATACACACGGCGTAACACAGTAAAAATGCTTGGCCTTAGATGTGAGGGTGGTAGCTAGCCGGGCAGACCATTACATCCCAGCTACCTTCACAAGGCCATCCGTCCACCTAGTGGGGGGTCTTCCCACGCTTCGCTTTCCCATACGTGGACTTTTATGACTAAGACTTTTAACTAAGCTGTTTAAAATTTGCTGTTTGCGACTCACGAACACAAATGGCGCCCAGTCACAGAGCAAGTGCCCCTGGTTTACGCAAATACACTTACTCGACCCCGAAATCGAACTGGGGAACCGTGATCTAAAGGTGGCACATCCAATCCCTAGACCAACAAGGCATACCTACTGGTGGAAGTTATGAAAGCTTCCAGTACACTTTAATAAGTTTATAGTGATCTACAGAATGTAATACTACTACTACTCAGCCCATAAATGACCCACTGCTGAGTCGGGCCTCCTCCCATAACAGAGAGGCTAATTAGCCTACCGTGCCACGCTGGCCAGACGGGTTGGCACTGGGTTTCATATCGAGTTTTCCTTCTCTAGCCAAACCCAGCCGGTTTTCGGCCTTGTCATTTCCTTTTGTCGGCTCTTACGACACCCTCAGGATGGAATGGTGACACTATGTATTCTAAATCCGTCACCACACGGACGCACAGAATTTAATACATATTCCCATAATCAAGGAGACTAAGTGATCCTTAAGACTGTCATGAATTAATTGCAATTTAGCATAATTGACCTACTAGAAAGTCGTGCTAAAATTAGTTGGACTACTAACATCAAGCCGTTTAATTAAAGCACGTCCTTAATAACAATTTACTATTATTTAATCCGCTCTTGGCTCAAGCACTTGATTAACATTGTTAAACACGGTTTAAGTAAATTCAACCTTAATACATTGTTTCTTAGATATACTCTGCTATAAAGTCCAAAATACTGTGCATACAGGCGTCATAGCAATTTCTGAGCACGTCTTAGTTAATTATACAAGTATATCATAGTGTAACTTGAACTATGTTGCAATAATTGTTCAGAGCTTTTGATGCTCCAAATAATCTCATTAGGGAGAGAGCTAAGTTCGTTAAAGGAGACACTACGGTTTTCGTACAAATTAAGGCAACATTGACGGATTTAGAATAATAATAAATAAATAAATATCATTGGACATTTCACACATCGCCATCTCGTCCCAAGCTAAGAAACTTAATGCTTGTGTTATGGTAACGAGATGGATGATATACTACTTATATACATATTTTTTTTTGTAAATACATACATATTATAGATAGAAAACACCCAGACCCGGAACAAATACTTGTAGGTCGTACAAATATTTCTTCCGTGCGGGGATCGAACCCGCGACATGCTGGGCAGCAGTCGATCGCTCAACCACTGCGTTAACCAACCCATTCCATTCTGAGGGTGTTCTAGGAGAAGATTAAATCAATTTCTACTGTTTTACGTTTAGATTTACAGTTTAGATATGTAATAATGATAGTGGAGTTGGCCCCAAACTTGCCACTTCAGCAGACTCAATATCGGCTATCAATGTGCTTCGTGTTCAATTTTGACTACTACGACTCAGCCTATAAATGACCCACTGCTAACAGGGAGGGTAATTAGCCTACTGCGCCACGCTGGCCAGACGGGTTGGCACATGGTTACGTTTCAAGTTTTCCTTCTCTTGCGGCTGGTTTTCAGCCTTGTCATTTCCTTTTGTCGCCTCTTAAGACACCCACAGGATGAAATGGGGTGGTTACTCGGTGTATTCCAAATCCGTCACCACACTCACATCAAACTTGATACGAAACCCTATTCCAACCCGTTGTTCAGTAGGCTAATTAATTACCCTCCATGTAGTTGGAGAGGCCCGACTCAACAGTGGGTCATTTTTAGGCTGAGAAGTAGGAGATAGGCTCGTCAAGAGAGCCGGTTCACTCATGTTGCTTCCAAGCCTCGCTATTAAATTACTTTGTGCAAATGCTATTTGCTTCACGAGACGAAATGTATGTAGATATTGTTACACGTAGTTACTTTCAGCAATTTCGTGATTAAACTCGCACATCATTACTCACGCCCGTTTTGTGACAATCCCAATACATTAGTACATTAAGAGGGAATGAAATCATCTAGTACCATGTAGAGAACAGCATGCTACATACTTTACACAATTTACCCGAAAACTCTGAACTATCAACAACAAGAAAATTAATATCGCCTACAAAACGAAAATTATCACTATCACTACATAGTATAAAACAACGTCGCTGTCGTCTGTCCGTCCCTATGTATGCTTAAATCTTTAAAACTACGCAACGGATTTTGAAGCGGTTTTTGTTAATAGATAGAGCGATTCAAGAGCGAGGTTTATTGCACCCGTGCGAAGCCGGGGCGGGTCGCTAGTGAAACTATAAAATAAAAAATGTAAACAGACTTCAAAAGAACTAAGAAGCAAGAAATAACCATTTGAAGTGAGAGCAATTTTGAGCTCACGAAGCGTGATTGGGGGAGGGTTTCGTTGTTTTACGCATCTGCCTAGCTCGTCCCAAGCATGCTCGATCGGGTTGATATCCGGGCTGCGCGCTGGCCACTCCATACGAGTAATGTTTCATCTCTTGAAGGTAGTCATTCACAATCCTACCTGTATGAGGTCGGGCATTGTCATGCATAAATATAGCATCCTCACCTAAATTGACCATAAATGGACCAACGTGATCATTGAGGATTTCTTCCACATATCTTACGCTAGTTAAAGAGCCGTTTTCTATGATCACCAGCTCTGTGCGACTTTCAGAAGAAATTCCGGCCCACACAAGTACAGACCCACCACCGTAGGCAACTTTTTCTTCGATGCATGCTTGCTTGAATCTTTCCCCTGGTCTTCGATACACTCTGTGTCTTCCATCGTGCTTGTAGAGCATAGATTTTGATTCGTCGGAGAACATAACTTTTGACCAATCTTCAATACTCCAATTTACGTGGCTCTGGGCATATCTTAGTCTTGAAATACGATGCCCACGCTCCAGTTTAGGGCCGTTTGCAGGTCTAAGGGGTTTTAAGTTAGATTCAGCAAGCCGACGTCTTACTGTCCATGCACTTGGGTTACTTCCTCCGAGGCGTCGAAACTGATTTGTGAGTTCAGTTCCTGTGAGAAAGCGATTTCGAAGCATGGTGTTCACCAAGTATCGGACTTCTCGTGCTGTGGTACACCTGGTTCTGCCCGTTCCTGGTCTGCGTAGGTTAGAACCAGTTTCTTCGTAACGTCGGAGAACTCTTTGTACTGTTGACAGCGACACACCGACAGTCCTGGCTGTATCGCGCTGACTCCGGCCGGTTTCCAGCATTGTAAGTATTCTGGTGCATTCTTCAGGCGTAAGCGACATAATTTCAGCTTGAATAATGAATATAGAGCACTATCAACATGGTTTATGTACCCACATAAATGACAGATTACAAACAAAAGCAAAACCAAATGCTGTAATTTCGTAGTTCCATCTTCGAAAGTGGCCCTTTTTCAAGTTTGATTTTTTTATGATATAACTTTACAATAACTAAGAAGTTTTAATACCTTCATTTAAGGAGTATTACATTGTCTATTAAATACGATTTATTGCATTAACCTATCATTTTTAGTTTCCGAGATTTTTAGGATTCTTTAAGTGACCCGGATTCATTACTCTCGTGTATTTACAAAAAAAAAATCTATACAAGTAGTTTATCATCCATCTCGTTACCATAACACAAGCATTAAGTTGCTTAGCTTGGGACGAGATGGCGTTGTGTGAAATGTCCAAGGATATTTATTTATTTATAACTAGCTGACCCGGCAAACTTCGTACCGCCTCAGAATGAATAAATAAAAAACCTGAATGATATTTTTTCATATTTTCTCAACTTTTAAACCTTCCCTGGACTCACACGAATATTTCAAGACCAAAATTAGCCAAATCGCTCCAGCCATTATCGAGTTTTAGCGAGACTAACGAACAACAATTCATTTTTATGTATAAGATTAGCCAAATCAGCCCAGCTGTTCTCAAGTTTTAGAGAGACTAACGAACAGCAATTAATTTTTATTTTTAAAGATATACATATATGTATCTATACTTATAATAAATCTGTAGAGAGGTCAATTCTGTACATGAAATATTTTTCCAAAATAACTATCAGCGGGTGATTAGTGATCGATACTGACGCCAAAAATGCAATCAGTAAAATTTTTGTCTGTCTGTCTTTCTGTCTGTCTGACTGTCTGTCTGTATGTTCGTTATAGAAACAAAAACCGCTCGACGGATTTCAACAAAACTTGGTACAATTGTTCTTCATACTCCTGGGCAGGTTATAGTATACTTTTCATCACGCTACGATCAATAGGAGCAGAGCAGTGAAGGGAAATGTTGGGAAAACAGGAGAACTTACACCATTTTTTAAGCTTCCGTCGCGTGTGCAGCCTTAATAGTTAAAGCTACACAGAAATCATGTATGACGGAAATGTTCTCCTTAAAATTATATAAAAAATATTCCACGACAGCAAATGTCTATCTTTTATGGTTGACTCACAATAACACGTGTAACTCCCGATAGCTTAGCAGTTCAGAGCTTTCTGATTATATTTGTCTACTCTTACGTTTATAACACTCTAAATCATCCCTAATTAATAAATGTTAACATTATTACCTATTTAATAAAAAAAGAATCATAGAAATCGGTACAGAAACACCAAAGTTATTCATGAATTACGCTAATAAACCATCGCGCGTGATTACTGAATCATGCTTTAAGGATTATTTTTGTGTAACCGTCGCATCGGGTCGTCGCGGGAGGTTTAAAAGGGCGGGGGATCCAAACGCGAACTTCATACAATATTTGGATTTGGCTGATGATGCGAGTAGACGTTCCGAGTATTCGCCCCTATTGACAGGCAATATTGTTTATCAGCGCGACTTTTAGTCTTTACAATAATTTAGTTTATTTAATTTTCTTTTGTTGTTATTTCATAAAATAGGTATTAGTTATTTTGGTGGCGTGTTATATTCGTTCAAATTACAAATTATTAATAGTTAACATTTTATTTCTTTTTAGGTGAAGTAGTAATAGGTTAGTAGTAGTTAGTTAGTAGGTTAGTAGTAGGTAAGTTTTGGTTAATTTATGTTCAGTTTTTTTTAATAATAATAATAAGTAAGTAAAAGCGTAGGTACTTTTAATAATTAAAGGTATAGGTATTATTAATTATGTGTGAGAGTGATATCGAAAGAAGAGTGAATGCAGGGAACATGGTGAACGGAGCTTTGCACTCCTTTATGAGCAGTCGGAAGGTGTCTAACAAGGCTCGTTTGGCTGTGCATGAGGGAGTGTTGGTTCCGACACTCATGTATGGAAGTGAAAGTTGGGTATGGCAGAAGAAACATGAAAGCAGAATAAATGCAGTTGAGATGAGAGCGTTAAGAAGTATGATAGGAGTTAAACTGAGTGACAGGATAAGAAATAGTGAGATAAGGAAGCGTTGTGGTCTGAAAGAAGATGTAGTGACAAAAATTGAGAAAGGTATGCTGAGATGGTTTGGCCATGTCGAGAGAATGAATGAAGAACGATTGACGAAAAAAGTGTATAAGGCGAGTGTGAATGAAAGTGTTGGAAGGGGAAGACCTAGGCGGACGTTTCAAGACCAAATCAGGGACGTCTTGAAAAAAGGCCAGGTCAAGAGTACCCTAAACCGAAGAGCATGTATGAAGGGAATAATGAAAGTGGACGAAGCGAAACAAGTATGTATGGATCGTAGCAAGTGGAAAGAAGTGGTCTCTGCCTACCCCTACGGGAAAGAGGCGTGATTATATGTATGTATGTATGTTATAGGTATTTAGTTTTAAGTGAAGTAGGATAGTTTACCCGGAAGCTTTGCGCTGAAGTATTTTCGTTGTATAGGTACTTAAGCCTCATGTGAACGTGATCTAAACAATATTACCAATACATTAACTTAATAATAAGTACACAAGGAATTACACACTGACGGAGTTGCGGGCACAGCTATCTATATCTATATATATAAAACTCTTCCGTTACTGAGTGACTGACAGACAACGCACAGCCGAAACTAATGGCAGTAGAGAGCTGAAATTTGGCCTGTGTGTTTGTTGGGAGGAGTAGGCTACCACTAAGAGAGGATTATTGGAAATTCCCTCCCAACGGGGTGAAAACGGGGATAAATTGTTTTTTTTCCGGAAGTCATTATTCCACGCGGACGAAGTCGCGGGCAAAAGCTAGTTTTGTAAATAAAGTAACTCCGACCGAAGCATCTGTTTTCAACGATACTTTTTAGTTGTTACATCCTCTTTGACAATATTTGCAGCACGCATTCTATTAATTTCATGTCAAACGTAATGAGGTTACATTTAAAAAGTTTAATTTTAGATTAGAAATAATTTTATATGGTGTTTAAGTCTTATTTATTTTCCTAATTTTCCGTGTAATTGTTTTATTTTATTTCTATTTATTTAATTAATTTGTATATACATTTATGAAACGTTTGTACTTTTAACAAAACACCATCTATTAAATACTTACTCCAATATAGACAATACAGTCAACAGCGCCATTGTTTGGAGCGAACATATGATTTTAACTGTCAAATAATAGACAAATAAGTTGCAATAATATAATATTAATAAATTGAGATGTAAGCTATCTTAATTTTGATCAAACTAAATCAAACAAACACACACGTTGCGCAAATTCGATTATAATCATTTACTTAGTTTATGATATAAAGATTACCGAACCGTCGGGACGAACGTCAGATGTTTGACAGGTAACAGTTGGTATGGGAAAATAAAATTGTTGTATTTATTATTTTACTTACAATATTTCTATGTTTTCTCAACTCTTAAACCTTCCCTGGACTCACACGAATATTTCAAGACCAAAATTAGCCAAATCGCTCGAGCCGTTCTCGAGTTTTAGCGAGACTAACGAACAGCGATTCATTTTTATATATAGAGATTATTTATAAACCCCTACGACACTGAGTGCCGCTCTTCTTCTGTTCTTTCCCCATGACCTACTCGGCATGGGTGACCCTTAGTGGGTATAGAGCCCCAACTGATCCTAGAGGCACGCAAGACAAGGTAACATCGCGGTCGAGGGAGTATTATTTTCTTCATTTAGTTGCTAAGAAAAAGCTATGTTATGCAGATGTGTGTAATGAAGGATTGAACCATAAAAAATAGGGTAGTCCCTATGTTGATGATAATGGTAACAGATGCTCTTGTTTACCGCCCTCTGTTGGCAAAGTGTTCCAAACTTTGCCTGAATGTTTACCTTACCTATTTAACAAGGCAAAGGGAACATAATGAGGCGAATTCGGTGAAATTTGTCGTTTATGTACTCGTACATTATGGTACAACATTTTGGTTGTACATGCTTGGTATAGCCTCGCGGGGCTTAGCCGCGGCGAACTTGCGACACAAACGATATGGCGAAAGTTATGTGCTTAGAAACATAGTTCAAATATTTGAAATTTTATACAGGGGCAACAAAAAGAGTATAAAACGCATGCACGGATAGTATTATTGTTACACTGGATCTATTCTGCGCGAGTGAAATAGAAAAATAAAAGATACTAATTACATATTAAGCACGTTCTGAGATAAATATCTCTAATAATTCTCAAGAGAACGACTTAATTCGACGACAGCGCGCAGGCAGACAACTACCCTGTTCCCAAAATGGTTGTCACACGTCACCTGAAGTCAATTCAGCAACTGTTAATAAAAACCGGAACCGATTGCCACAACCAATTTGGGGACACATGCAGTTGATATTGCTTAAAGGGTCAATAGTTGTCAATGTACATAACTCTATTCAAAATAAGACTTGCATCACTACATAGTATAAAACAAAGTCGCTGTCGTCTGTCCGTCCCTATGTATGCTTAAATCTTTAAAACTACGCAACGGATTTTGAAGCGGTTTTTTTAATAGATAGAGTGATTCAAGAGGAAGGTTTATATCTCGTATAATACATCTATAACACAACACCAAACACTGATAATTTTACAGGTTCATCATTGCGCCCGTGCGAAGCCGGGGCGGGTCGCTAGTTAATCAATAAAACAACACAATAACTAGTAAATGGCTAACACTATTTTCAGGATTTCGCTATTCACCCACGTACCCTGTATTTAGATGAAGAAATGTTCGATAATCAATTTGATATAGATGAGCAAAATGTAATGTAACTAAACAAATAAGCACAGACGACCCAAGGGAAAGATTTAAGGTTTTAGGATAATCATCACGATTAGCTATTCAGTTTATTTCCGCTGGAACACAAGTTTTCTAATTAAAAGTTGGGTCAGAAAAACGTCGATTACCCGCTCATACTTCGACATCGCTTTTTAACATAGAACTCCTGTTGAATAGCTCCAAGCCCTCGCTTCGGAAAGATTTAGAGTTTCTATTACACTTTCCATGAAATCAGCGTAAACGCTGTAGAGATTCAAAGAATTTGTTGAAACATCGAGTCGAGATGTTATAAAGGATTGGCATTGGTGCACAATGTTTGAGTATAAGTTACGCTCAAATCGTGGTGACAGATTTAGAACACTTATGACATGTTAAGGCATAACAGTTCCAGTTGGATTTTTTAACATCTATTGCAGTACTCGCCTGAAAACTAACAATTTAAATATTACCGACAGTCCCTTAGTCTGGCTCCGTGTAAAAACTTGTACTTCGTCAAATGAGGTTAGAATGGTACCGAACTTAATATAATTTGAAAACTACTAGGTCAAAACTGTTAATCTCACAAAACAATTGTTAACTGACTGCAGTTTTGCGGTTAAACGTTGTTTTAACTTACGGGTATGTCCTTAATGAAAACAACTTTTAACCGAGCATTAGTCAACATCACTTTAACTGGTTAAGTTTGACTTTTAACCAGCTCCAATGGGCAAAAAGACTTTTGCCCATTGGATTGTCAAAAATGCTTACACCAGTATTTTTTCAGTTGAAAGTATGTTTTTCTTGAGTTTCATCTGCAACAAATGCGTATTACCAAGTTATTAGTAACAATGCAAATATCGTTTGCTCGTTCCGTCGAACTTTTACGTAACTCTTCTACCAACAAATCATGCTGTATTTACATTAACTTGATTGATATGCAAAAATAAAAAAAATACTTCCAAAATTACTTAATATTATAGCAATGTTGTTTGAAGCCAAGTCGGTTTCGCCGAGGTCGATTTGCGCTGTTTTGGTAATCGGACTGCATTTCTAATGAGACAGCTTGCATTAACAATTAATAGGAGCCACATACCTACGTTTACACCACACACATACGAAAGTTTAACGCGTTGGTGTATGATAAAATTACGTGACACTCGCACATACATAACAAATATATACATATTTTTGTATGAATCTAACACTAAACTACGACTGGTATTTTTATCATATAATCAGACTACCTTAAACCATATAACTTTATCAATGAATTGATCCACTATTATGCATATTGCAGATAATAAACTCAACTGTTTCCGAGCGTGTATTGTGCTAAGTTTCAATGAGAAACTATAAGCTGTGTACCACGAGCAATCGAGCTGTTCAGATCCGGGTTATTGTACACAATAGTGCACAAACATGCCATAACCGGTCACGAGGTTCACAGTTCAGGTCAATGGAGTTAGAAATACTTAGTCATTCTATTGCTTAGTGTATCGGGTATCGATACGTAAGATTTCCAGATTAAAGGAGACAATTTTGCTTGTTCAATGAATAGGCCCCCTATTTCGGTGTATAGTAATGAAACATATATTGATCTATTCCTTATAATCTTTGGATTACAATGGTATAGTTAGATAGACACGGGTTAACCGGAATACTGAGAAATACGACCAAAATGTGAACATCAAAATAACCTAAAAATCTGATCTAAACTAGAGGGCTTGTCAAAAATACCTAATAGCCATCGTTATAATTTCATAGTCGTCTCTTAAAGTATTTCATGTAAATACTAGCCAGGTAAGGTCTTGTAAGTAAGTACATAGGTCTGTTTATTATAAGAAGAAAAAACACATTGTTTTGGTATACTCGTATGTTACATAAATATTTATTAATTAAGTTTTTTATCAAGTTTTCACCTTTTTATTATTATTTTATGATCTCGGTTAGACTTTAGAAAAAAATATGCCCTGTTTTCCATACTAAATTAGTTACATTTTGATTAGCATCACACGGTTAATAAACGTCACCATATCCAGTGGGCCTAACAAAAATTGTCTCGTTTGTTTGGGACAGCTAGGGATTTTTATACTGCCAGGGTGGAGCTGAAGGATGAATGAAGTTATCTCTATTAACTAGTCCAGATACTTCTAGTCCAACTTCCTATAACACTTAACACGACAATTTAATAACGACGATTATTGACGTTTAGATTATTAGACTACGATTTAGAATATAACTATGTGGTGACGGATTTATAAAATACTAGCGACCCGCCCCGGCTTCGCACGGGTACAATGGTGAACATCTAAATTTATGAGTATTTCTCTACAATATTATGGATGTATTATACTTAAAAACCTTCCTCTTGAATCACTCTATCTATTAAATAAAACCGCTTCAAAATCCGTTGCGTAGTTTTAAAGATTTAAGCATACATAGGGACGGACTGACGGCAGCGTCTTTGTTTTGTAATATGTAGTGATAGTGTTAGTGATTGTGCACCACCCCATTTCATCCTAAAGGTGTCGTAAGAGTCTACAATAGGAAATCACAAGGCCGATTACCTAGCCGCAAGAGAAGGAAATCTTGATACGAAACCCTCTGCCAACCCGTCTGGCCAGCGTGGCACAATAGGCTACTATTTACCCTCGATGTATTTGGAGGAGGCCCAACTCAACAGTGGGTCATTGTTTTTATTTTTTTTTCACACAACGCCATCTCGTCCCAAGTTAAGCAACTTAATGCTTGTGTTATGGTAACGAGATGGATGATAAACTACTTATATAATTTTTTTTTTGTAAGTACATACATATTATAGATAGAAATGACACCCAGACTCCGAGCCAGTGCCTCTGGTTTAGACAAAGACACTGGCCCGACCCCGGAATCGAACCCGGGACCCGTTGATCCAAAGGCGGCACATCTGACCACTAGACAAACGAGGCAGTCAAATTGATGGGCTGAATAGTAAATAGTAGATGTTTACTTAAAGAGTATTACCCGCCATTTCTGTCCAGCATTTTATGATTAAATTCATAAGAAAGAAGGTTAAACATATGTTGTCAATAAGTAAACCCATTCCCAAGTTACACACTTCGCCAGAATTTGCACAACATTCGAAATTAAATCTGGAAGTTTCCATTTGAAATGGAAGCTTTTCGCGTTCACAACACATTTTATTTGGTTTCTCATACCCGTCCCAAATACATGAAACATTTCAAATGAAATAGGAGTTGGAGTTGCAAATATGTGAAAATTTCACAAATTGGCTTCGGAGAAATTTGAATATTATTTTAATGACAGCGAAACGCTTTCCCGGTAACAGGCGGTTTATTACAGGTTAGCTGGCGTATAAACCGCCAGTTAAGACTGAAATGGAGCCCTGGAATATTTAATATTTTTCAGAAACTGTTATAAAACTGACAAGCGCTTATTATGAGAGTGGTTCCGCACGGGCGGTTTTCTAGAGTACGACGGGTACAATGCTCGTATCCAATTATTTCCATTTTATAATTAATAATTCATTAATTAATTAATAATATTTAAAGCTGCAGTTTGTTTGAACGCGCTAATCTCAGGAACTACTGGACCGATTTCAAAAAGTCTTTCAGTGTTAGATAGTCCATTTATCGAGAAAGGTTATAGGCTATATTTTATTTTCAAAAGAATTAGGGATCCGTATAACCGATTTTATGTTCATAAAAAAATTGCATAGAGATAAGCACGGGTTCGAAGCGGCGCGCAAAAGCTAGTAATTAATAAAATAAATTTAATTATTAAATATAAAACTAATTTAGTCAATAGAATACATTCTCCTCTCCTCTCAGCCCGTAAAAAAACCGTAAAAAGCCGAGCCTTCTCTAATTACAGGAGGGTCTAATACTAATACAGTTTACTACCATGTAATTTGATTAAGTCGGCTCTTACGACACCCTCAGAACGGAATGGTAGGTGTCATTAGAATATACTACGACTACTCAGCGCATTCATGATCCACTGCTGAGTTGGGCCTCCTCCAAACATTGAGGGTAGTTGAAAACCAGGCCCCCAAAAGAAAGGAAAACTTGATACGAAACCCTATGCCAACCCGTCTGGCCAGCGTGGCATATCAGGCTAATTACTCTCCATGTAGTTGGAGGAGGCCCTAATCAACTGCTCCCCGAAAAGCGTCTTCGCCCACCTCTGGCCGCTGACCGTCGTAACGCCGAGGCCGCCCAGGGCTCTGTCCCAGCAACATCGGTTCAAGCGCCTCTGTCATACGCGGCTAAAGTGGCGGGAAAGAAGGGCCGCCAACTGGAGCCGATTCCCTCAACGTCGTCAGCGGTGCCAACTCCGATCACGATAGCTCCATCTACACCGATGGTCTTGCAGGAACCAGTCGCCCCGGCGAAACTGTCCGCCCCGGCGAATGTGGCAAGAAAACCCTCGGCGAAAGTGGCTACGCCCGTGTCTAAACACGCTGAAGAGGTCACTGGAAAAAGGCCAAAGAAGAGACGCACCGCCTCCAAACCGGCGCCTCCTAAGGCTAGCCAGCCAGCCACCGCCTCGCAGGAGGGCGCGTGGGAGACGGTTGGTTCCAGGAAGGAGGCTAAGACTGCGAAGCGTAAAGCAAAAAAGGCGAAGCAACGGGCCGCCAAAAGGGAGGCCAAGGTGAAGGCGCAGCTCAGCGCCCCCCGTTCCACGGCTGTGGTTCTAACTCTGCAGCCTGGAGCGGTAGAGAGAGGCGTAACATATAACGACGTCATGACAAAGGGAAAGGCGGCTATTGATATTGTAGGTCTTGGTCTCACCAATGGCGTGCGCGTCAGAAGCGCACGCACTGGTGCCCGCCTGATGGAGGTTTCCGGCACCACCAGCGGCCCTAAAGCGGATGCTTTGGCAGAGCACCTGAGGACTGCTCTGGGCCCGGAGGACGTTCGGGTATCCAGGCCCGAAAAGTGTGCCGACCTTCGTATCTCCGGCCTTGACGACTCGGTAACAATACCTGAACTCGTGGAGGCCGTGGCGCGGGTCGGCGGCTGCGCCCCTGGATTGGTTCGGTCGACGACCATTAGCCCAGGGCGAAAGAGCACGGGCACGGCGACAGTGACGTGCCCGGTCGTGGCGGCCCGAAAAGTCGTGGCTGAGCCCCGTATGCTGGTGGGATGGTCATCGGCTCAGGTAGTGCTCCTGCCGCCGAGCAAGAGCGCAAGACGCGCTGCCCCAGGTGTGAGGCGGCGGGAAAACCGGCGGAACATCGCTTGGGCGCTCAGAGCTGCGCTGCCGTAAAAGCGAAGAAAAACGGGACCGTTAAAGGCCGCCGGCCGGCTGCTTCTGTGCAGCCAGGGCCGTCGACGTCACAGCGGGTGCCCCAGGCGGATGCAAGAATGGACACCCAGTAATGGACCAGGGCTTCACTCTTCGTATCCTTCAGGGAAATATAAACCACTGCGCCGCGGCTCAGGATCTCCTGCACCAGAGTGCGGCGCGGTGGACGATCAACGTGGCGGTGGTCGCTGAACCATATTTTGTTCCCCAAAGAGATGACTGGTTGGGGGATGTCAGCGGCTCGGTGGTCCTGTTTGTAAGGGCGGCCGTAGGCACACCGACTCCGGAGGACGTACACCGGGGTCGAGGGTATGTTGCAGCCCGAATCGGTGAAGTGGTCATTATCGGGTGTTACTTCTCGCCTAATGCACCCCTCGCCGAATTTGAGACCCTTCTGGCGGAACTGGACGCAATTGTAGGGCGCAGCCATCTTCCCGTGCTCGTCGCTGGGGACTTTAACGCCAAATCTACGACATGGGGTTCCCCGGTGGCGAACGCGAGAGGAGAACTAATCGAAGAATGGGTGGCCACGTCAGGACTAGAGGTCCTTAATCGTGGGGCTGTAAACACATGCGTGCGGCAGCGGGGCGGGTCCATTGTGGATATTACCCTTGCGAGCCCTGCACTCGCGCGCAGAGTTCGGTACTGGCGAGTGGTAGAGGAGGAGGAGACGATGTCGGACCATCGGTACATACGGTTCGACATCCTCTCCCAGTCCTCTACCACCACACCTAACACGGTCCATCACAGGGAGGGCCCTAGATGGGCGTTACGTCAATTGGACGAGGGCCTCTTGCGGGAGGCCTCGCTTGTGAGGGCATGGGTGTCTGCGCCAGGACTGCCGAAGGATGTGGAGGAGGAGGCGGCATGGTTTCGGACCGCTGTGTCGGAGGATTGTGACGCGGCAATGCCCAGGGTCCGGGCCAAGCCTCCAAAACAGGCGGTGTACTGGTGGTGCCGGGAGATTGCGCTACTTCGCCAGTCGTGTGTGGACGCAAGGCGGCGGTATGCCCGCTATCGGAGACGCCGTCTTCGGCCTCTGGGATTCGTGGAGGTGGAAGCGGAGCTATATGAAGCCTATCGCACCGCTAAGAAGGCTCTAAAAACAGCCATTACGCGGGCAAAGAGAGCAGCTCGGGAGGAGCTGCTTTCCACTCTGGATAGGGACCCGTGGGGCCGTCCCTACTTAATGGTTAGGAGAAAGCTTCGCCCATCAGCACCTCCACTGACTACAAGTCTTCGGCCACAGCTTGTAGAGGAGGTGGTCGGGGGTCTGTTCCCGGCAAGGGGTGTGCACGTACCGCCACCCATGTGTGCACCTCGGCAGACTAACGCGCCTACCACTGCGGGTGACGCTTTTGAGGTAGGGGAGGTGGAGCTGCAGCTCGCAATACAGAGGCTCAAAGGTAAAAACACGGCCCCGGGGTTGGACGGGATCCCGGGCCGTGTCTGGATCATAGTTTTGGAGGCACTGGGGCCCCGGATGCGGGCCCTGTTTACAGCATGTTTGCTGCGTGGCCAATTTCCCCGTATGTGGAGAGCAGGGAAGCTGGTCCTAATAAGGAAGGAGGGGCGTCCGCCAGACTCACCGTCGGCATATCGTCCAATTGTATTGCTGGACGAAGTGGCCAAGCTCTTTGAGCGCATCATCGTCAACCGCCTCGTCCAGCATCTTGAGACGGTAGGTCCGCAGCTTTCGGAGAGCCAGTTCGGCTTCCGCTGCGGCCGCTCCACAATAGACGCGGTAGCCCGCGTTAGGGAAAAGGCGGAGGAGGCTACATCCCGGGGCGAGGTGATGTTGGCAGTGTCTCTCGACATCGCTAACGCATTCAATACCTTGCCCTGGAGTTGCATAGAGGAGGCACTCCACTATCATGGAGTGCCAGCCTACCTCCGCCACGTCATCGGCGCATACCTCTCAGACCGGGCCGTAGTCTACCCGGTCCAGGGAGGCTGGGGCAGGCATGAGGTTTTCTGCGGGGTTCCACAAGGGTCTGTTCTGGGTCCAACCCTGTGGAACGTGGGTTATGATTGGGTGTTGCGGGGTAGGCTGCTCCCTAACGTCAGCGTGATTTGCTACGCTGATGACACCCTCGTAACCGCCCGTGCCAAGTCCCACAGGGACGCAAAAATTCTGGCCACTGCAGGTGTGGCCCAAGTCGTAGCCAGGATCAGGCGGTTGGGCCTGGAGGTGGCTTTGTGCAAATCTGAGGCCCTCTTCTTTCATGGACCTCGGAACGCGCCACCACCAGGCTCACACATTGTGGTCGGAGGCGTTCGCATCGCCGTCGAGCCCACGATGAAATATCTGGGTCTTCTGCTCGACGGTAGGTGGACCTTCGGGGAGCACCTCCGAAGGTTGGCCCCCAAACTACTGGGGGCGGTGGCCGCACTGTCACGGCTGCTGCCCAACCTTGGGAGTCCAAACGCGTCCTGTAGGAGGCTCTACACGGGGGTCGTGCGGTCGATGGCGCTATATGGGTCACCTGTATATGCGGGATCTCTGACGGCCCGTAACGTCGCCCTGCTGCGAAGGCCGCAGCAGGTGATGGCCGTCAGGGTAATAAGGGGGTACCGCACGACCTCCTTTGAAGCGGCTAGCCTCCTAGCTGGGCTGCCCCCGTGGGAGCTCGAGGCCAAAGCCCTCGCCGCCCTGTATAAGTGGCGAGTGGCAGAGATGGCGCAGGCGCGGTGTCCCCTTCCGAGGGATGTGGAGGAGCGGCGGACCGAGCTGCGTGCCAGGGTCCGCCAGGAGTGGGCGGAAAGACTGACGAGCCCCAGTGCGGGGCACGCCATCGTGGAGGCCATTCGTCCCGTATTGGACGAATGGCTGGAGAGGAGGCACGGTGCACTCTCTTTCCGGCTGACGCAGGTTCTGTCTGGGCATGGGTGCTTCGGAAAGTACCTGTGCCGCATCGGCCGAGAAGAGTCACCAGGGTGTCACCACTGCGCGGATGGTACTGTGGATTCCGCGCAGCACACCCTGGAGGTGTGCCGTGCATGGGATGGGCAGCGACGCGACCTTATCAGCGTCGTAGGTAGCCTCTCGCTGCCGGATCTCATTAGATCCATGGTCCGGAGCGAGAGAGCTTGGAGAGAGACGGCTTCCTTCTGTGAAGCCGTCATGACGGCTAAGGAAGAGGCCGAACGGGCCAGGGAGTTGTCCTCCCAGCGCCCAAACAGCCAGCGCCGCAACGGGCGCCGTAGGGCACTGGCTGACCTCCGCCCGCCGTAAGTGGGCCTGCGAGCGATGGACGTGGGAAGTCCATCGCCTGAGCAAAACAGGCCCCGGGGGGAAGGCGCGCTGCGTTCCGCGCGCGCCTCTCAGCGGCGGAAAAGGGGGGCTGTACAGCCCCCCATGATCGGAGGGGCCCGCCTCGGAGCATGGGGCTCGACTAAACGGGGTGGGCCGAGGCCCCCAGGGTCGCGGAGCATGCTGCCCCAGCGGGGGAGCGAAACCCGTGGCCCTGTTTCGGGCAGTTGAGGATCGCCGTCGGTTTTAGTGGGTAGGTTGGGGCGCAACTTACCATCTCCACGCGCTCCGGAGTCCCACATAACCCGGCCAGTTCCCAAACGGCCGGGTATCCATGAGGATTTCCGACGAAAAAAAAAAAAAAAAAAAAAAAGGCCCTAATCAACAGTGGGTAATTTATGGGCTGAGAATAATTAACGTCACAATTCAGAACCAATGATTATTGCAGAAACCGAATATTTCATTAGAAGATACAAATACTTCCCGATTTTTTTATATGAGCACAAGGATACTTGTCTACCCTTTTGCCAAGTTCATTTCCGCACGACCCTCGGAGTTTTCATGCCGGTGGCACAATATCCATGAAAGTGGGATTCCTATTAAGACCATATCGTCGCTGTTGTACGTTAATTGTCTTTAATTAGGGCACGGGACAAGTGCTAATTTCGTTTTTAATTGATGTCGCTGGAGTAATATGAGACGGTACTTAAGTGAAGAGATTTGTCTTCAGTAGAGGTTTTTTGTCATGACACTTCCAGAGTATATTTCACGTGTAAGTGCTTGTGTATGTAAATTTGTATTGTTACTTTTATTATCTACTTGCGACCCACCCCGGCTTCGCACGGGTGCAATTATGCATATATTATACATATAAACCTTCCTCTTGAATCACTATATCTATTAAAAAAAACCGCTTCAAAATCCGTTGCTTAGTTTTAAAGATTTAAGCATACATAGGGACGGACAGACGACAGCGACTTTGTTTTATACTATGTAGTGATAGTGAAGTGGGAAAATGTGTAATAAATATAAACCAACATTAGTGAGTGTTCCAGATTTTAAAGTGCTTACGTTATTCATAAAAAAGATATTGGTGCTTGAATTTCAAAGCAAACTTGTAGATTATAGTTTACTGCTAGTACACTATTATTCAGCCCATAAATGACCCACTGCTGAGTCGGGCCTCCTCCAACTGCATGAAGGGTAATGAGCCTACTGTGCCACGCTGGCCAGCAGGGTTTCGTATCAATTTTTCCCTCTCTTGTGTCGCTCTTACGACACCCTCAAAATGGAATGGGCTGGTGGCACATGTATTCTAATATATTTCTTATTTCAAAATGAATATCTCATCTTTTCGACAAATTTTATTCGAAATTTCACTTAGTTATTTAGACTTTCGTTCTGACCATACTTTTGGTTTTCGTAATAACCTGACTAGTAGGATTCTCTCAAAAACATTTTGAATGCGAAACGTCTAAAGTTGAATTAAGTCTCTGGGATCTCTACCACAAGCTAACAACAACAAACATTTGGAGTGGCATTGCCACTGCCCACTGCCATTTAATTTGGCAATCTTGTTGGCTATGTCGGTAGCTTTGGTTTGCCTGCGTATCTCTTCATTTCTGATTCGATCTCGCAGGGAAACTCCGAGCGTAGCCCTCTCAATTGCCTTTTGAGTGACTTTAAGCCTCATGAGAAGGCTCATTACTCTTCATGTAGTCACATACCATAGTTAGCAACCACAACTCTGTACCATATGTCTTGTTCTGGAATCCCTCCTCACTAACCTTTAGCAGTAAGTACGAGTATATAGTGTATGTATTTTGTTAAATATAGATCGATATCATTATATATGTACGTATATAATATGGTTTTATAAGTTATATATGTATATTGTATAGCTTTTTATTATATATATGTAACACACATTTGTCGAAGACTTTTGTCTTCAAACACTGCGGTATTGGGGACGAGAAGATCTTTCGCAGTTCCCGAACGCTGCCCAGCCGAGTTGGATCCGACGATTGACCTGTCTCTCAAAGTTGGACTTACCTGACTGGGCAATGTATCCCAGGTCATTATCATGGACAACAACTTCGAGGATATAGCCTTCGAATTCAATAGCAGTGGCTTGAACATGATCTTTGTCTCCTACATGTTCAACTTAAGGCCTAATCGTTAGGATGCTCGACAGAGGCCATCGAGCATCGTAGTGAGACCCTCCATGTTCTCAGCCATTACGCTATTTAATTACTTTGTACTAATAGTAATAGTGTAAAATTATGGTAGGTACTTGCGTTTCAAATATTTCGTCAACTTGACAATTGAATGTACTTAACATACCTCTTCCCTATGCATCACATGCTCTACGCATCTAAAATGCCAGCTCGCTGGAACCTGAAAACCGCTTTAACTTGGCACGTTAGGCATGAGTGCATTTCCCAGTCCTTTGTGGCACCCCAATAACTCTGCCATTGGGAATTTGCGCATGCCCCCGTTCGTACAGCTATGTCCCGGGATGAAAATTAACCGAAGTTTAGCACGGAATTCGCAGCAATGGATATTTTACCCGAAACACACTAATACGATAGGTTGTGTTTGAGTTTTCGGTTTTGTTTTAGTATTGTGTTTTGTTTCAGTCATTTATATGAAACGTAATGGACATATATGCACATATTACGCCCCGCGTTTTCACCCGCGCGGTGATGGAAAATTATGAGAGAACGTATTAGAATTTTTTTGTCAGATTTTTTTCTACTTACTTTGATAATTGACACTATAAAGTAGTCTAATAGTTATAAATTATAGCATACTAGTGGCCCGCCCCGGCTTCGCCCGTGCTAAGCGGGGGTGGGTTATACATATAAACCTTCCTCTTGAATCACTCTATCTATTAAAAAAAACCGTATCAAAATCCGTTGCGTAGTTTTAAAGATTTAAGCATACATAGGGACGGACAGACGACAGCGACTTTGTTTTATACTATGTAGTGATGTGTTAACCATTTAGTAGTTTTAGCCCAAAAGGGTAACGAACATACATTCTTACAAACTTTCTCGTTTATAATATTACTAGGATTGTGCACATATTGGCCTCTAGAGTTAATAAATTGTATATTTAATGTTTTGAAAACACTATAGTATCAAGTTTGTGGCTTCAAATTAACGACAACAGAGACACTAGTATTCTAAACGCGAAACTTTAGGAGGATAGTCATTTGATATCGGTAATGCCGAATGATATCTGATTAAATTTGGAGAAGATGCTATGAATAGGAAATAATTTCTTGACGGTTCTTATGCTGTTCTTTTATTTAAACAACACATTTAAAAATAACACGATCAGAAAAGTCAAGACATTATTTCCTGCAATGTGCAAAGATTGCGAAAACCTAAGATATCATTAAATTTATTAATAGTCCGGATTAACACAAACGTTGCAAATGTTTGGTCCTTTGCGATTATTATGCGAGTTTCCTCTCACAAATCTGTCTCATCCCTGGACTGTACCTAAAACGGCGGAGTCTCGTGTCAGTCCTTCTCTGTAAACGGTGGTGAACGATAAATTTACATGGAACACAATTTTATTTTTTTATTTATTTATTACAAGCCTTAGTTACATGTTTACATATCATTTGTTCTTACACAAATGATACACTTGATGTACAACTTGGTTAAATTCATTTTGATTTGATTTGATTGATAACTACATTTTCGGTTTAATAAAAAGTTTCCTAAACATTTAAAATGCAGCCAACTTTTCCACGACTATTCACGAAAATAGTGTCCCAGAAATAGTTTGAAACTAAAACATTTTATCCCATCCGATCACACACACGTGATCCAATTTATTTGTGAACCACAATTTGCGGTTCATTGAATTTTGCTTTTAAACGTATTACGATTTCAATTTATTTCAGAGGATTTTAACGAATTATATCATACATGTGGTGAGTGCGATTAAAACAGGAAAACAATTCAGTTAACTAACTCCTAACTAAGTTCCAGGGTAGCCCCCGAAATTCAAATTTTCTTACGTTTTTTGCAATTTGCAGGTCTGTGCTAGGTTTTATGTTGATTAAAATGTTATTCGCGGCTGTAAGACGTATGTAGTTATAGAATTATAATCATCAAAATCATCAATTCAACCTACCAAGCTCATAAAGGTGCAAGAAAAACTTTTTCAAGCTCAAAGTCATTCTTGCACCTTTATGAGCTTGGAGGGTTGAATTGGTGAGTTTGACGTCTTACAGCCGCGAATCAAATGTTTATCATCATACAACCTAGCAAAGGCCTGCAAATTGCAAGAAACGTAAGAAAATTTGAATTTCGCGGGCTACCCTGGAACATTCACCTTAATGTGAAGTGTGTATTGATTAGTATTTTTTTTTAAAAACTATGATTTTAAAAACTTTTCGGTGTAATTAGCCGTCTTATGTTACTCCGGGGCACTGAAAGATGGTAATTAGCACGCTGACTTACCCACTAACAAAAACGGCGTCCTTCAACTACCCGAAATAGGACCATGGTTTTCGCTCCCAATGGGAGAACATGCTATAGACTTTTAGCGCGAGACCCACGCTTTCCAATGCTTAGCTGCAGCTAGCGGACCCTCTGCTTCCACGGTTGGGGGCTTTAATGTCCATCGGTTTATCGCCGGCCGGGACAACTCCACCACCACACCCTGTGTTCCGCTCTTCGTCTGGCCTCTGTTCGACACTAAGCCGTAATGGCCCCAAAGGACCCTAAAGGTACCAAAGCAAGCAAGTAACCCGTGTTACGAGTAAGTACCATTTTTTGAATCAATAATGATGGTAGTACATTCTACACATATATAGATGTCCAGAGTGGAATTTACTAATAACAATACCATGCAACACCGTAATTGTATGTGTATGTAATCTACTTCTGAGCCGCCGAATAACATTAACTTAACATAACTACCGGGTAGGATCGAGGAGTCCACGCTGGCCAGCACAGGGTTATCAAGTTTTCCTTCTCTTGCGGTTATTTCTTCAGCCTTACCATTTCAACATCCTCAGGATAAAATGGGGTAGCGAAACTTTGTATACTAAATCCGTTTCCTAGGTTAGTCATATGTTTGTGATTAAGTACATCAATCATTTTCGCTTACTGATCTTAAAATATATTTTTATAAAAACCAAACAAACAACAGTTAATTATTTTAAATTTTAAAGCTTAAAGCGTTTCCATTATGAATTTCAGACAATGTTTACCGGTTATGAAATGTTAATTAAAAATGCAATAGCTCGTCGGGTTAAATAAACTGTTCCGTCCTGGAAGCTGTATCGTTGTATGTAAGCTAGGTACGGTACACATTAGTTCGTAGTTCTATTGTCCACTAGTACATACCTGTTTTCTTATAAGCGTACGTCATTTAAAACAGAGTTAAAAAATATTAACGGCCTTGTTACATAACGCGGTACAGAATTTTAATTAGAACAGGTCTTGTAAGGTACGGTCACAGAGTATAGCAGAGGGAAACCTTCTAAAGAGTGAGCAAAATTGTTACCTATTCTTATAGGGTTGGCACAGGAGGATTAAAAAAAAAGGTTTGTTTACATCTATTTGTCATTTAATAATTGGAGACATACTTTTAGTCATAAACTTATCACTTAATTTCAAAATGTCTTCTTTGTTCTTTGGGATAATTAAAAAAAGATATGTTTTTATTTTTTCGATTGCTGTTCATGCACACAGTACAATAAACCATATTTACACACTTTCTAATTTATAATTAATATTTTCTAATATATAATTGACTGCCTCGTTGGTCTAATGGTTAGATGCCTTGCGATCAACGGGTCCCGGGTTCGATTCCGGGGCACTGGCTCGGAGTCTGGGTGTAATATGTATGTATTTACAAAAAAAAATGTATATAAGTAGTTTATCATCCATCTCGTTACCATCACACAAGCATTAAGTTGCTTAGCTTGGGACGAGATGGCGTTGTGTGAAATGTCCAAAGATATTAATTATTTATTTATTTATTTAAAATTTCAAATTTAAACAACCACGCACGACGCGACACCCAGCGAGCGGTGAGGTAGACGTTAGTTATAGCACTGGCCGAACCAGTATAAACCGGTTTCGTTCCGTAAGTGACGAGCCGCCAGTGCTCCCGCACACACGCGCATCATACTTGTAGTGGTGTAGTTACCATGGCGCTGTTCGTTGAATCTTTGTCTCTGTCCCCTTTTTCTACTTTGTGGTACGGTTTTACTTTAGAATATTATTGTTCAAAACTATGATTGATTTTGATCTAGCTAGTACCATACTAAAATACTAACCACAGAGTATAGAGAATAATCAACCAGTTAGACCGTTTTTCTATTGTGTTAAATTTAATGTTTCGGTGTATATACTTAAAACAAAATGGAAAACAATAATAATAATTTTATTTTAAGCGTTGAGAAACGATTAGTTATGTAAACAATTCAATTCAATTCAAATCATTTATTTTGCTTGGGTCACGATGGACACTTACAAAAGTCAACACAATATTCATAATGAGTCTATATAAAACAAATGGTCTACCATCTACCACCAGTTCGGAACGCGACCACTGCTGAGAAGAACTGGCAAGAAACTCAGAGGGCTTGTCATTTTTTTTTTCATTGCGGTCCTGTCTCTTATGTATTTAAACAATAACATAATTGAGTAACATAAAAATACTGGCACTGAACAGCTTAGTCCCAAGCAGCTGTGTCGTTTACATAATCAGCAATGCAGTAATACGCTTTTTTGTAAAGTTTTGTCTTGTAAAGTTTTGTTTTGTTTTTTAAAAGCATTGCGAGGCAAGTCTCTAAGTTGCATGGGCAGTTTGTTATAAAAGCGTATACATTGACCCATGAATGAGTTACTTATTCTAAACAATACTAAATAACAATAATAAACAATAATAAACTAAACTGTAATATATGTTACCAAAGTCATAAACAATGTACATTTTGAAATTAAACACTTTATTAACAGATTGATCACGTGTATACTATATTATTTAATTCCCAACGTTTCGAATCTTTTTGCATCAGAGTTGAGCTTGAGAATTTGATCATTATATTGACCGAATCCCAAGCAAGTGGTACTTGCAAACAAACCATCCTCTCTATTGGATCCAATTTTTTATTAGAATCTTCGGGAATTAAATAATGTTACATACACGCAGTAAATGCGTAATAATCGCGAAAACCTACACTATCTACATTTATCCACGGCCTCGCCCAGGTACTTGGTTCTCCATTTTAGCAGAAAGACACCCTCAACAAAATCAATTGAAATCTATCTATATAAATAAAAATGAATTGCTGTTCGTTAGTCTCGCTTAAACTCGAGAACGGCTGGACCGATTCGGCTCATTTTGATCTTGAAATATTCGTGTAAGTCCAGAGAAAATATAAAAAAACCTTTCAGGTTTTTTATTTATTGTGTCTGAGGCGGTACGAAGTTTGCCGGGTCAGCTAGTACTTA
Source organism: Clostera curtula (assembly GCA_905475355.2). NCBI lineage: Eukaryota > Metazoa > Arthropoda > Insecta > Lepidoptera > Notodontidae > Clostera > Clostera curtula. The sequence continues at coordinate 14,918,623 of FR997800.1, read as the reverse complement.
ATATATGTAAATAAAGTACAAAGTATTGCCAAAACAAATACTGTTAATAGCTATAAAACGTTAAACACTTCAAATTATTAGTTTCCTACCGTTACTGAAATATAGCTCTTCGTTGCATGAGGAACAGACATCCAGTATAAAACTGGTAGTTAAATATTTGTGTTTATACCGACGCTTTACTCTACCTTTATTACAAACCCCGAGCCTAAATAACAATATTTTTCCTACGGTAGGGGCTGTGCGAAGTAAAATTTTCTATTATGGCAATATTAACATTTTTACTCGGCAAATTCACCAAGGTTATTTAATAAGCTGAATTACAAAGTCTATTTTTGTGAGTTATTAACGTAAAGTACACATTATTAGGGAATTGAGCAACGGGTTCATAAAAGGGAGGGATTTCCATTGAGAATTTAAAATGTTCAAGATTAAACGAGGATACTTTAACGGTTAGCATGCCGCTAAAAGAATATTAGCACCCCTGTGTTGTCCTTTAGAAGGATCTATTTTTCTACTTTGCCTACTTCCCAATTTCACTGAAATCGGCATCAGTCCAACCTGACATCAGTATTAGTATCCCATTTACCCCCGAAGTCTATCTTAGGGGAATTAAAAATAAATCCTATATTACAGTTTGAGTTTTCATCAAAATCGGGCTCGGCACAAACAGCCACTCTCATTTTAACTATTTGTATAGAATTATCCATCTACATGCTTTTAAACAGTCATCCTGTATGTCCTTCTCTAATACATAGGCTAACCAAATATTATATCAAATCATTAAAACAAACTGTTTTTTTTATAAACAGTAAGTAGTCTTTAAACAATGTTACAATAATCGTTCCCTGCCGTATTCATTGTAACTTTATGACGTCACACTGCCGATATGGCCGTTCCCACTAGATGTCTTGATTGCCACACAAAAGCGATTTGACGTCAACAAAGTTATGAGCTGTAATGGCGGGAAGTCTTTGTGGAGTGGAATGAGGAAACATCAAAGATGTCGTTAGGCTGTCTACGAATACAAATGTTTTGGTAAATCACTGAAATCTCTGTATTTGCAATTTCTATTGGTTGTTCGATTGTCACAAAGAACACAATTACGACTAGCTATAAGAAAGCGCTCGATCGCCAAGGGGTTTTTGAATGTTGACGTAATGAGATAGACTTGCGATAATACACTGCCGATAGTACTGTTTTGCTGGCGCACGTGCGCATTGTTTAGGTTTAGCCTACCGGTTATGTTTAAAGGAATACTCCCAATTTATAAAAACTATGTCAAAAATAAATTAATAAAATAAAATTGTCTAAATTTTGAATATTATTTAAAAAATTAAAGCAATCGCGCGATCAGTACTTGAAGAGTTTGAGTGTTCGCGCGTCACTAGAAATTTTGCACAGAGAATCAAACCTGCTATTTTCTGTTGAACTGCCCATCCGACACGATGCAATTGCTAGCTAGCCATAATTTGCTGAATTCAAAAGTTCATAACAAGTGCATTGGTCAAAGTCTCTAGCTGACATTATTGCTAGGTTAACAAAACTCAAAATCGACAACGAATAGCACGTTGATTGTCGCTTTTGACTCTATTGAATTAGCAGGTTTGAGGCCCTGACTAACGGTAATTATCAGTCTTTAGTGCATAGAAGAGCATTTCAATTAATTTAGATTGAAAGAGTAGTGCGCCGTATGCCTTGGATTCCGTGCTAAGGTACCGCGAAAACTGGAATACAACATTGAATCGATAAGAATTATCCTGCGAACCGGACCTCACAAAAGCTTACGTAGCTCAGTAACATTAACGCTAATCGCTACATTAAACATTCAAAATTTCCTGCCCAGTTTCCAAAATGGACGCTCAATGTGTAACGCATACCCTGGCAGAAAATATATTGAATCGACAACCATAAACTAGGTTCCACATACGTTAATTATACTTTAACGACTGGATTTGAAGTGGAATCGTTATCGGAACTTTATGGATCCCATCTGTCTGTGAATTGATAGAAATTTATACGTAGAATGGGAGCAAGATATTAAGGGCGTGCGAAACTTTGACAAGGGTCAGAGTTGGACCAGCATCAAAGTAGATCGTAATAAACTCGTTTTGTTTGTTAATTGGTAAGTTTCATTGCCTAATACGATATCCCCAAGTGGTGAGCTGTGGGGCGCAATCATTGGTTAGGTTATCAAAAAATTAAATATCGACCAAAATTCGTCAAGATCCGTGTAATGTATCTGTTTCGCTAAATTATTAGGACGGGGACGAAGAATTATTCATCTGGTGAATGAATAGTATAATGAATGATGTACTAAGCGTCCGAAGTGTCCTTTGGAATACATACTGACGACACCCCATTTTATCCTGAGGGTCTCGTAAGAGCCAACAAAGGAAACGAAAAGGCCAAAAACCTAGCCGCAAGACAAGAAAAACTTGAAGCTAAACCGGTGCAGACGTTTCGTTAAAAAAATAATTGTTAATTTAGTTTCAGAATTATTATTTTACATCGGTATAATAACATTTAAGTGTTACTTCTATCTGTCCGTGTGGTGACGGATTTAGAATACATTGTGTCACCACCCCATTTCATACTAAGGGTGTCGTAAGAGTCGACCTTAGGAAATGCCAAGGCCGAAAACCTAGCCGCAAGACAAGAAAAACTTAAAGCTAAACCGGTGCAGACGTTTCGTTAAAAAAATATTGTTAATTTTGTTTCAGAATTATTATTTTACATCGGTATAATAACATTTAAGTATTACTTCTATCTGTCCGTGTGGTGACGGATTTAGAATACATTGTGTCACCACCCCAATTCATACTAAGGGCCCCCGCGCATTTAGGCGCGCGATTGGCCGCGCGGCCTGGCCGCATAATGCGCGGAGGCCCTAAGGGTGTCGTAAGAGTCGACCGTAGGAAATGCCAAGGCCGAAAACCTAGCCGCAAGAAAAGGAACCTGTGCCAAACCGACCCTGTGCAGACCCGTCTGGCCAGCGTGGCACAGTAGGCTAAATTACCTTCCCTGTAATGGGATCAAGCCTGACTCAGCAGTGGGTCATGTATGGGCTGAGTAGTAGTAGTACAAAGAATAATTATGAATACAATTATTATTAAGAATACAATTAAGTTTAAAAGTTTGTGTTTGGAAGTGAAAAAAAATTACATTGCGTATTCCAAATACCGCAGTGACTTTGTGGGTCTATTTTCGCTCAAAGGCTTTCGAATTCTTGGCGAACAAAGGTAAGAGGAAATGAAATCTATGCAAATAGGAATTGTGTCACGAACAGACACATCCAAAGCTGACCGGGAGATAGTGGGCTCTATTGAAACGGGGAACAATTCAATTACATTCAAATTTGTAGGGAACTAAGAATAACTAAGAATTTTGTAAGGACGTCAATGTGGCGGAATGCAATGCAACCAGCAGATTTTTAAACAATTTTGAACAAACTGAGACAGAAATATCCTTTAGACAGGATGTCTCGACGACATATTTCTGCGTCTGCTCTGAAAACCGCTCTTATATTCGAAAAGAAGATACCGAAAGACACTTCCACTAATCAACACTTTTTCTTAAATCTTTACATCTTTTCTTCTTTACATAGTATAAAACAAAGTCACTGTCGTCTGTCCGTCCCTATGTATGCCTAAATCTTTAAAACTACGCAACGGATATTGATACGTTTTTTTTTAATAGATAGAGTGCTTCAAGAGGAAGGTTTATATGTATTACCCACCCCACCCCCGCTTTGCACGGGCGAAGCCGGGGCGGGCCACTAGTTAAATATAAATAGTTAAATTATAAATTGAAAAAAGAGACGTTATATACGTTTTATCACTTAAACATGCCGTTTCTTTTTATATTTACTCTGCTGGTGCTCTAAACGATAGGGATAGGCTCGCCAAGGGAGTTCTTGCCCTTGCATACAAATTGAACGTGTAAATGAGATAACACCTAGTTTATTCACGCGTTGGAAGTGGGACTAGCTAAGCCGAGGGATAGAAGTAACTACTACTACTAAGGCCATAAATGACCCCCTACTGTGTCAGGCCTCCTCCAACTACAGAGGGTAATAACCTATTGTGCCACGCTGGCCAGACGGGTTGGCAGAGGGTTTAGCATCAAGTTTTCCTTCTCTTGCGGCTAGGTTTTCGGCCTTGGCATTTCCTACGGTCGGCTCTTACGACACCCTTAGTATGAAATGGGGTGGTGACACAATGTATTCAAAATCCGTCACCACACGGACAGGTAACACTTAAATGTTATTATACCGATGTAAAATAATAATTCTGAAACTAAATTAACAATTATTTTTTTAAAAGAAACGTCTGCACCCGTTTAACCTGTATTGCTAGCTTACAAATATGGAATTCACAAACACAAATGACCCAAAGACTCTGGTTTACACCACCATCGGATTTAATTGTTTGTAAAGATCTCCCGCGATACACGGTTTTAATAAATGAAGCGGAGACTGTCTTTGAAAATGAGTAAACAAACTAAAGAAGTATTCGTCGATTCAGTCCATAAATGACCCACAACTGGGTCAAGCCTCCTCCAAATTCATGGAGGGAGATTAGCCTACTGTGCGACCCTGGCAAGACGGGTTGGCACAGGGTTTGTGTCAAGTTTTCCTTCTCTTGGGGCTAGATGATCTGCCTCTTGCGCTCTTTTAGTCGCCTCTTACGACACCCTAAAGATGGTATGGGTTGGTGACATTGTGTATTCTAAATCCGTCACCACACTGCTGTAACTAAGAAAGAAGTATACTTGGTGAAAAATAAATATTTGATTAAACAAATTTAAGCCAACTAAACCTCAGACAATCTCATTACCAAGCAAATTGCGAGTAAACACTTAAGTAAAACTTTTTTAAACTAAAACACATAAGACTGACAAAGCTAGGATCGCTGCCCTCTTTTAAATTGACAATAATGCAACCTACTTTATCCAGTGACATAAAACTTTGTGATGCCCGCTCTCGCACCACAATAAAACGGATAATAGGAATTCCAGATACGGCAAATTGTTTTTGCACCGGAAAGCGAACAAACCATTTCCTATCTAAAACCTTATGTAGTCCAACGTTCTGTTATCATCATCATTTATACCCACAGATTAGCTAGTACGGAATTAGACCTCTCTTATAGCAATGGTGAAAAGTTCAGCTACTGTGGCCAGACGGGTGGTAACTAGTGTCAAAATGTTCTTTTATCGGCATGTACGATACCCTCACAGCAGGAACGAACTGTGGCACTTTGTATTCTGCCACTTTAAGCGACAATATTTATTAGATTCATCTTCTTCCTTGCCTTTTACCAAATTCATTGGGCTCAGCACCAAGCTATCCTTGTAAAGAACTTATGACTTTAACAGATTAAGGCTAGCAATCACATCGTGTTTGGTAATTCCATAGAAAATAGCTGACTATATGGGCAGGCGACCTTCTGAAGGGCGCTAGGATACGGTGGAAGTGGTCTGCACTTCGGAGGGATCTATCTTCAGTGGAGAAGTTCAACATAACTGGTTTGGGACCTGACCTACTAGTAGGATGATATTTAGCATACCTTTAAAAGCCCCATTCCGTCCTGAGGGTATCGTAAGAGCCAGAAAAAGGAAATATCAAGTCAGCACTAGCTGCAAGAGAAGTAAATCTTGATACGAAACCCTGTGCCCACCCATCTGGCCAGCGTGGCACAATAGGCTAATTACGATCCATTTAATTACGTTCCCTGCAATATGGTTGAGGAGGGCGATGGCTGCCGCATGCGTCATGCTTGTGAAAAGGTGCCGTTGCTGAGGGTCGGTGGGCTCGGGCGTTAGAAGGTTAGTGTTGTTGATTAGATCTGGCTGTTGTTTGGCCCTTTGCGACTATTGCGCGTGTTTACTCTCACAAACTGTCTTATCACGGCCTTGTACCTAAAAATGGCGATCTAAAAAGAGCAACTACAGAGTTTCTTGCCGGCTCTTCTCTGTAGAACTGCATTCCGAACCTGTGGTAGATGGTAAATTTTAAATTTTATTTTGTTGTTTGACTTATCAGAAGAGCTTTATTGAGCCAACTTGATTAAATGAGATTAGAATTTGCATTTAATTGGAGACCCGTATCAGCGGTGGGCCATCTGTGAGCTGAGTAGACGTACCATTAAAATACGATAAAATATATAAACTTTTGTACTAATTGTAGGTGTAGTATAGGAATAGGTATGTATAGTATAGGACTAGGTATGTATAGTATAGGACTAGGTATATATAGTATAGGACTAGGTATACCTAGTTTTCGAATCGCATTATATTCTCGAGTAACACATCTCGACCTTTGGTTTGTAACATAATATGATACGAGCCCGGTCACAGTGTATCGATGCATATAGGGTTACTGTAATACAAATACTACTTTGTATACAGGTACTATTATGATTACTTACATGCTTTGCTAAGTTCTGTGAGCACAGCCATTACAACCCATAAATGGTACACTACTGTTTTTTACTGTTTACTGTTTTTTTTACATATAACGAAACTCCTGCACTATTACCAAACATAAGCTAAGGAAGCACCTACTGAGAGTAGGTTAAATGAAACACCAATGTCCCAGGTGCCAAGGCGCTGGGTACGACAGACGAAAGGAAATGAAAAGAAGAGCAAATAATTACCATTCATTGTTAAAAAGGACACGGACTACAAGTCTGTGGTGTGGTCACAAAAAAAAACTACAAACACGAAATTCACGAACACAAATGACACCCAGATTCAGGGCAAGTGCCACTGGTTTAGACAGAGACACTTGCCCGACCCCGGAATCGAACCCGGGACCCGTTGATCCAGAGGCGACAAATCCAACCTCTAGATTTAGTCCCTTGCGTTTCTTTACGTTTAACAGTCGTAGGTACTGTTGTTGCCCTGTTAAATGCTTATGTATGTAATACAAGCCACCAAATATCCATACATTAAAGCGCGCGCAATGGCCGTTTAGCAACATCAAGAGGACAAAGTTAATTAAAAGCCTCCCCGCTAATGAATTCGTCCCACGTTTCGCAATATACTGTAAATTGTGGATATTTTTGCGCCGAACAATTCTGTTTACACCCAAATTGCCTTGTGATATTAAATTACTGGCGGACTTTGTAATATTGGATCGTGGATAATTAATATGAGATTAGAGCAATTTTCTATCGGGCGTCCCTATCCGATGCAAGCTAGCGATAATCTGCTAAATTGAAAAGTTCTTGCTAAGTGCTTGTGTCAAATGTTTATGACGACTCTTGTAAGAAACATCATTTATTAAGTCTTTCGAAACGCCGGAATATGCTAGATTATATTTCTCTCTCGTATTCTATCCACTTCTATTGACTTGCCCTTGCTTAACAAAATTTGTTTTAATGTCCCTAAACGCTCGCTGCGCAATACCCGTTTTTTCTTTCTCCCATAAAGTTTCTACCAACTATCGCCAAAACACTTTCATATTATAGATCATGTGCAATATTATTATTATCGGCATGTACTTCGCAAATAAGCTGGATGTGCGTGCAATGCTGCAGCTTTTCTGATTAAATTGAACCAGTTGTTATTTTATTTATGATTAGTTGTATATTTACGATACCGTGTTTACTCTAGTGCTAAAAGTGGGAACCCGCAATGACTCTCCCGTTAACTAATTCTAGTATACCTCTAAGTAATAATGTAGTCGATTGTTCTCCTAGAAAATAAAATAAATAAATACGTCCCGAACTGAAACTATGGTATTAGTCAGTTGTAAAAACGATTAAAATCTACAATCGATAGCACGTTGATCGACGATATCCTAGCCACAAGAGAAGGAACACTTGATAGGAAACCCTTTTTTTTTGTTCGCCCGGTGTAAACTCCTTTATGGACTTCCTCGCCGGCCACGAGGATGGCCAGCGAAGGGAGTGTGGGACCCTCCCACCTAGTGGGGGCCTACCCACTAAACCTCCCCGGGGTGCTCCAACTCGCGTCCTGTTGCGGCATTGTGGGATCTGATGCAGACCCACGCCGCCGCAGACGAGGAGGCCCTCCTCCTCTCCTCAGGCTCCTAACGAGCACTCGACGTCCTGCCGTGAGCACCCGGCAGGACGCTTCCCCTCAGATCCCGTGTGGGGCGAGACATCCCCGTACCCCGCCCCGGGATCTCGTATGTTTTGATAGGAAACCCTGTGCCAACCCGTTCCGCCGGCGTGGCCCAGTAGGCTAATAACTGTTTATGTAATAGGAGGAGGCCCCACTCAGCGGTGGGTCATTAATGGACTGAATTACTATTCAGTAGGAGTACGGGAAGACCCACGCTTGACATATAGCTGAGATGCACCCACATGAATGTGACATGTATGAATGTGACGAATATACGTTGGCTTGGCGCAGTGGTTGTGCGATCGACTGCTGCGCAGCATGGCCAGCATGTCGCGGGTTCGATCCCCGCACGGAACAAATATTTGTACGACCTACAAGTATTTGTTCCGGGTCTGGGTGTTTTTCTATCTATAATATTTATGTATTTACAAAAAAAATATTATATAAGTAGTTTATCATCCATCTCGTTGCCATAACACAAGCATTAAGTTGCTTAGCTTGGGACGAGATGGCGTTGTGTGAAATGTCCAAGGATATTTATTTATTTATTTCTTTTTTTTTCTTTCTCGCTACAAGCTCGCGATTGGAGACCATTATAAAAAAAAAGTTTTTCCTGACTATGTCATCTGATTTAAAAAGTCAATTAAAAATATCTACAGTTTCTTCTTTTTACACCGGTCGAAATTAAACTCGGTTCTCTAACAACAGATATGATGAGTATACCTATTAACAGATTAACAATGTATCGGCAATATTCATTAGCATCAATCAATTAGGTATGTACATTTACTGACGTCAGTGTCGTGTTCCGGTGCTATGTCATTATTAATTGACACAGGTGTAGCTTCAACGATGTGTGGATTACGTGGGGATAATTCAATACGCGAATTGTGAAGCTACGGAATAGTTAACGAATTTCATATGACTTAACATAACAGAGGGTTTATACATTATGTACAAAGGCGGACTTAATGCCTTAGGCATTTTCTACTAGTCTACTTTAGGGTGGTGCAGAAACGGAGTGTGGTAGGTTCACTTCTTCATTAACTAAGATATATATCATAGATATATATCGTACATAATATATACTATAATAAGACATACATACATAAAGCATATATATATATATATATATATATATATATATATATATATATATATATATATATATATATACATATATATATAAGAATGAACAGCGGGAGCGCATGGGCCCTCAGGTATGAGCAGTTAAGCGCTGAACTAGACCGAGCACCGTCACGCTCGGTGCCTGAAAGCCTGCAAAGTCCGGTTTCTCTGCTACTATGTGAGGTTGGCAAGCGTCCGGAGCTCCTCAACAAAGTAGTAGGGCCCGCTGAAAGGCTTCCATTGGTGAGCGAAACCCGTAGCCCTGTTTCGGGCAGTTCAAAGACGCCGTTGGTTTTAGTGGAACCCCGGAGTCCCGCTTAGCGAGCGCTCATCGCGCGGGAAATCATGAGGTTTTCCAAAATAAAACGGTATTATATTAATTTAATACCTTTGTATTTAATAATTCATTTAAATGCTGATGAAGTTCATAGGAGTAGCAGTGCAGTGCATTGACAAGGCTTAGGTGATTTTTAATTGTAGGTGTTTTTAGGAAACGATCTCTTTACGTTTTATTTTATTTAATTTCCAACGTTTCAGACAGTCGTGCAATGTGTAAAGATCGTGAAAACCTAAGACATCATTAGGTGTTTTTAGTTTTTATTTTAGGTTTTTTAAATGTATTTTTGGATTGTGTTTTTAATTTGTCTGTGTTCATTCTGTTGTATTTGTGGTAGTAACATCGCATTGGCGATATAGCTGATAAGGTGTAATTTACGTAATTTTAAATAAATAAAAAAATACCACCCTTAACAATAACAGTTTAAACACGGCCTCATCAATGAATGGCAAAATTACCGCCATGTCGCTTTGTTACATTATTATTGGACATTGCCTCAAATAGCTATATTTATGTTTAAATACGAGATTTAAATACAAATGAAATGGAACGAAAAGTTAAATGAAAATTTATTTCAACAGCGGTGATTGCAACTGTGTCAATTGAATTAAGTGTGAATGGTGTATATTTTATACGGTTAATGGTAATACAGTTAATTTTTGGCACGATTTCCGGGGCTTCAAACTTGCTGATTGAAGTCAGAATAGACATTCACCGTGTCTTTGAACGTGATGGACTTTCTCCGTGTGGTGACTGATTAAGAATATACGCTGTCACCACGCCATTCCATCCTGAGGGTATCCTAAGAGTCAAAAGAGAGAAATTATATTTATATAAATATAAACGCAGATTTGGCTGCCATCTCGGAGTGGTCTCAAAAATTCGGCATTAACGTTAATGTCTCCAAATGTCATGCTATCCTTATCGGTAGTATTTTTCACCTTCGCAACATAGATTCCAGTCAACTTCCACATATTGTGTTTAATAATGCACAAATTAATCTATTAACTCATGTAAAAGATCTGGGTCTATACATTGATGACAGGCTAAGTTGGAACAAATACGTAACTAATATTAGTCAAAATGTCACGTCAATATTACGTTCCCTCTATAGGTTTAAAAATTTCCTCCCAGCTAACATTAAAACCCTACTTGTTCATGCTCTCGTTCTCCCTATTATTGATTATGCAGATGTTTGTAGCTCAGACCTATCTCAAGAACTTCTAAACAAATTGGATCGACTTCTCAACAACTCTATACGTTTCATTTTTGGTCTGCGTAAGTATGATCATATTTCCTCTTTTCGTGCTCAGCTTAAATGGCTTCCTATCAGACAGAGACGATCCCTCAGATATCTCTGTATGCTTTATTCTGTCATGAACGATCCTTGTACTCCGGAATATCTCAAAAGTTATTTTCTAGTCTTGGGTGGCTCTCATTGCCTAAATCTTCGTTCTGCTGACAATTTACTCCTTGAGATTCCTTTGCATCGTAGTAATTTCATTTCTGATTCTTTCGCTGTCACGGCCATCAAGCTCTGGAACGCGCTCCCTCTTGACATTAAAAAATCTCAGACCAAACTTACATTTAAGCGTAAAGTTAAGCAACACTATTTGCTAACACTGCCTCAGACATGAATAATCTTCGTCTTGTTATTATTGTAATGAATTATGTATATTATTTATATTATATATTGTGAATGTTTATATATTGATATCATAACATGTATGAATTATATTTGTATCTAGGTATCTATTAATTATATAAATATATATATAAATATATATATATATATGTATATTCGTTTTGTACCCCATATGCTCTCTCTTTTTAACCCGAAGGTTGACTGGTAGAGAATGCCGCATGGCATTAAGTCCACCTTGTGTACCATGTTTGTACATTAAGAATAAATAAATAAATAAATAAATATGTATACTAGCCGTACCCTGCGCGCGTTGCTACGCCTCTAACTAAAATATGTTTTTTTATCCACGCATCAAGTCTCTAGGTCTTTTAGTTCCAGAGATATCGTGATGAGTGACTATAGAAGTGAAAAATCTCCTATATATCTCCTATAAAATCTCCTATATATATACAGGGTGGTCAAAAAGTCGTGGATCAAACGAAACCAGCGGTTAGATGGGGCCATCAGCAGCAAAAAATTGTTCTACGTGAGGTCCTTAGGGTCAACCCCTGCGGAGTTACAATAGATTTTGTGTTTTTATGAGAAATTGTCTTTTTTTTACAAAAACTTCATAAAATTCGAAAAAATCTACACCCTGTATCTTTTTTATAATTTTCACTAGATTGGTACTGATGAGTCCTTTCGTTAGACATACTATTTATGGTAGTTTATTGGGTGTGTTGAAGATAATATTAAGTTTTACGAAAGCAATAATTCTTAAATCAAAACTTGTTACTTACTTCGGACCCCACTGTGAAAAAAAAATACTCTACAGAAAAGTGCCACTGCATCACAATTTTTGGCGCATTTAATAGGGATTCTAAAAAGGTATTAGACATGGCTATGCGTGGCTTCGATATCTCTCAAGGACGATCATTCGTAGCAAGGCCAGAGTTAATTCATACATAAAACTCGGTTAGGCCTACTAACCTAACCTTACCTAAGCGTGATCGTTTTCTGGACTACAGGGTCTTTATCGTCGTTTCAGCCCATAAATGACCCACTACTGAGTCGGGCCTCCTCTGAGTACATGGAAGGACATTAGCCTACTGTGCCACGCTGGCAAGACGGGTTGGCACAGGGTTTGCTGACCCGGTAAGACTCCCTCCATGTACGAATTATGTACGCGCATAAAGAATACAATTCTAATAAATTGTCCGTGTGGTGTCACCAACCCATCCCATATTGAGGGTGTCGTAAGAAGCGACTAAAAGAACGCATTAGGCAGATCACCTAGCCGCAACAGAAGGAAAACTTGAAGCAAACCCTGTGTCAACCCGTCTTGGCTGCGTGGCACAGTAGGCTAATTTCCCAACATGAACATAGAAGAGGCCTGACTCAGTAGTGGGTCATTTATGGGCGTAAACGACGATAAAGACCCTGTAGTCCGGAAAACGATCACGCTTAGGTAAGGTTAGGTTAGTAGGCCTAACCGAGTTTTATGTATGAATTAACTCTGGCCTTGCTACGAATGATCGTCCTTGAGAGATATCGAAGCCACGCATAGCCATGTGTAATACCTTTTTAGAATCCCTATTAAATGCGCCAAAAATTGTGATACAGTGGCACTTTTCTGTAGAGTTTTTTTTTTTCACAGTGGGGTCCGAAGTAAGTAACAAGTTTTGATTTAAGAATTATTGCTTTCGTAAAACTTAATATTATCTTCAACACACCCAATAAACTACCATAAATAGCATGTCTAACGAAAGGTCTTGTCAGTACCAATCTAGTAAAAATTATAAAAAAGATACAGGGCGTAGAGTTTTTCGAATTTTATCAAGTTTTTGTAAAAAAAGACAATTTCTCATAAAAACACAAAATCAATTGTAACTCCGCAGGGGTTGACCCTAAGGACCTCACGTAGAACAATTTTTTGCTGCTGATGGCCCCATCTAACCGCTGGTTTCGTTTGATCCACGACTTTATGACCACCCTGTATATATAGAGGGCTGAGGTGGCTTCCTTCTGCGAGGCCGTTAAGCCGAGGGCTGAGGTAGCTTCCTTCTGCGCGGCCGTTATGTCGCTGAAGGCGGCGGGGCGGGTCGCAAAGGAAACCGCAAAACGCGAACGCTGGCCGGGGGGGGGAGGCGCGCGTGACGTTACGCCCCCCTTCTGCCCTCACCTTAGGCCTTAGCCACCGACGAAAGCCTCAAGGTCTGTGGGCGTCCCAGTTGCCCAGGACGCCCTCCGAGCGACGCTTGCCCGCGTAGCGAGAAATAGAAAGAGAAAAGCTTCCAATACTAAGTACTTTAACTAAATTATTTTAAAATATTGTTACTGTAGTAATTTGTCTTCTACAAACAAAACTGTAACACGTCCCAATAAGCTTCGTTTTTGCTTCACCAAGTACCGTATAACAGGTGTAGTCGCGGGCCATTAACAGCTCCTATAGGATTTGCATTCGTAAAGCCATTTTCTCCCGTGCCGCTTTCAGCCAACATTCACAAAGTCGGAAATAAACATAGTGGTTTTACCAGCAATAAATATTTAGTGATGCGAACATTTGTCAGGAACATATCCCAGAAATATCCGATTATGTTTATGATTTCTTAGCTTTTCGCGATAATTACGCATTGATATTGAACACTTTTTAACGGATTTATCGCGTGTATATGTCAACGGAAAACAACAAGAACCGGAAATTTATAAATTTCCTAGGAAATTTATAAACGTCCGTAGGATTCCAAACGAGAGATAAATTGAATTATTTTACGCCCACATTTTCGGAAATTTATAAACTTACGACGTCTCGTCGTAAATTTATAAACTAACGGATATCCATTCGTAAGATTCTAAACGGTTCGACCAATCACAGTAGAGCTTTTAATTTTACGCTTCTACCAGATACGGCAAATAACACACTGTTATCTGATTGGTCGATGTTGATAGTGGCATGCTTGTGTCCATAGACATAGGTACATTTAGACTTGCCAAACTATAAATTTATCAGTACGTAACAGTATTTTTACTTTAAAACTAGGTAAGTACCTATAATACAGGGTTACTGTTTTACATAATATGCTAATGATCCCTACTTCACTCTACCAAAATAAAACAATAGAAATAGAGTGATGCGAAATTAAACAGTTTTATTAGTAATAAAAAAAATGCTTAAAAACATGTAACAAATTAAACATAATAAAATAAGGATTTAACTTAAAAAACCCCTGACATCGGACTGCATTATGGCTGAGTACACACACAATGTTCATACATTGAGAGTCTACTCAGCCATAAATATCAGGTACCTAACGTTTTTATATCTGTTTCATTGATACCCTTACAATGAGTCCAAACACGATCATCTACTGTAATTTGGTAAGGAGTTAGGTATCCTATAGATTCCTGATGATGCAGCAGAGGTATATCTGATGATGCAGCAGTATCAGGTCTATGTTACCACAAGTAGACAATATCGAACAATGGCGGCGGAGAGGACGGAGAAGGAACACGTGACTTATTCAACCAATCAGAGCGCCCATGGCGTTTGGTTATTGCTACTTATTATTTTACGCGTGAGTTCAGTAAGTTTATAAATTTCCGAAAATGTGGGCGTAAAATAATACAATTTATCTTTCGTTTGGAATCCTACGGACGTTTATAAATTTCCTAGGAAATTTATAAATTTCCGTTTCTTGTTGTTTTCCGTTGACATATACTTCATTATTTAATACCTGACGTTAAGAATGCTTTGCAGCAGTCGTGGCCGCGGGAGAAACTAGATGATGATCATCTGATGAGCAAATAATGCAATATACACGCGTTACATCCGTTAAAAAGTATTTAATTTCAAATTAATTATGTTAATAATCTTACTAATATTATAAACGTGAAAGTTTGTAAGTATGGATGGATGGATGGATGGATGGATGGATGTTTGTTACTCTTTCTCGTAAAAACTACCGAATGGATTTTAATGAAATTTTACAATAATATACTAGGGTGAATCAAAAAGTTCTTAGAAGTGCATATATATGAAACCTTTTTGGATCAAGTTCGATATTCAAATTAAAGAGTGTCTATCACACTATATTTATGCAGACAGTCACTTGTTTTTGTCAGTTCGTTCGCATGTAATAAATTTTTTTGTGCAACGAGTTGCTAAAAAGTCAAAATTATGGATAAAAGTGAGTTACGTGCGGTGATAAAATATCTCAGTTTGAAAAAAATGTCTACGAAGGAAATTTTTTTGGACATTCAGCAGACATTAGGGGGTGATGCTGTACCCTATTCTACGGTTGCGTACTGGGTGGCTGAATTTAAAAGAGGTAGATCAAGCTGTAAAGATGACCCGCGTTCTGGGCGGCCTTCAACCTCCGTTACAGAAGAAAATGTCAAAAAGGTTGAGAATCTGGTTTTGGAAGACAGAAGAATGACTATAAAACATATAGCTGAGATCCTAAAGATATCTTTTGGTAGCGTTCAATCCATTTTAATTGATTCACTGGGGTTCAAAAAAGTGTCTGCAAGATGGGTGCCACGAATGTTAACCGACGAAAACAAAAAGCGACGTTTGGAAATTTCCAAGCGTAATCTCGAAATGTTCCAGCGTGATTCGGATAATTTTTGCCGTCGTCTTGTCACCATGGATGAAACGTGGGTCCACCATTTTGATCCTGAAACTAAAAGACAAAGCATGTCTTGGAAACGACCATCCTCTCCATCCATTAAGAAATTTCGAGTTGCTCCTTCCGCTGGCAAAGTTATGGCCTCTGTGTTCTGGGATAGTGAAGGAATCCTTTTTATTGATTACATGCCAAAAGGCCAGACGATAACTGGACCCTATTATGCAAATTTAATCCCGAAAGTGCGTGAAGCGATTAAAGAAAAACGTCGTGGAAAACTGTCGTTGGGCGTGTTGTTCCTTCAAGATAACGCTCCTGCCCATCGATCGGAAGTTGCGCTCGACGCAATCCGCTGTGCTGGCTTCAATCTCCTTGACCACCCACCATATTCTCCGGACTTAGACCCAAGTGATTTTCACTTATTTCCAAAATTAAAAGAGGAAATTCGTGGAACAAAATTTCACGATAATGACGCGGTTATAGCTGCCGTAGAGGACTTTTTCGAGAGTCAAGAAAATAATTTTTTTTCACAAGGAATAAGGAAGTTAGAAACGCGTTATTCTAAATGCATTGCATTGGAGGGAGATTATGTAGAAAAATAAAATATTATTATTTAAATCTTTGCATTTTTTAATATTGATTCCAAGAATTTTTTGATTCACCCTCGTAGCTTATACATCAGAATAACACATAGGCTACAAGTTATAAAGATATTATGTGAATTACAACAATATAAACAAGTCAAATTCAAAATTTCTAATTGTCAAATTTTCGACCATATTAAACTATAGACAACATAACGTTTCGCTGTCAGTTGCGTTTTGTTAAAGTAGGTTTTATACGGACGGGATAAAAATCTCAGGTGTCCTATGTCCAACTTTCTTTTTGTTTTAAATATATATAATGCGGAACGAAGTTCGCCGGGTCAGCTAGTATAATAATAATAATATACTACGAGCAATAAGATATGCGCTAAAAAATAGATAGGTGGCAAGATTTGTGCATTTTTCTAAATGAACCTCCTGCGCAATTTCTAAACTGCATCGCGGGGGCTGTTTACCAGCAGGACAGACTCAAAGCAAGTGCAGCAAGTTTAGTTTACACAAAGACCCCGGAATCGAACCGGGGGCCTGTGATCCCCACGCCCTATATCGAACCACTAGACAAACAAGACAGTCATCATTTTGCCACGATTGGTCACTGGAGTATGGTAACTCCAAGAAATCTGTATTGAGACTGTAATATTATCAACCATATTTATTCAAATTCCCGTTTTGAATAACAGCCTATCTTGGAGAACTTTACTAATAAATGGAAGTTAATGCCCAGGAAATTCTACAATGGATAGTTTGTGTCTTTTACCCTAAGAATTAAATCCGAAGTTAAACACATCACTAGCCTACCACACAGCAACACCCTTCCGCGCGTCAAAGGCAAACATTCGCACTGCCAGCTCTGAATGCCTCCGGGTAAGGTGCTCACTCGGCTGCAAAGTTATATTAATTCTCTGGACAAAAGCCACAGTAATACGTACGAATACATATACCACAACTATGTTGTACTGTGTGTATGCTTCTTAATAATGCATTATTAAGAAGCATACACACAGTACAATGTATTAGGCATAAAAAACACCAATCTAAACTATAACTATTACTTAATCATTTAGGGTATTTTGGTTCTATGTGCATCCTCTGTTGATTTAATTATAAGAGGGTTTGTTGCAATATTGATAACAAGAGATTATTATTATCATCAATATCAGTGCAGAATAAATATATTTTAAAGCTCGATTGTTTTCCAACATTTAAGTAATCATCATGTGTTGTTACTAATTTATCAAACAATGTTGCTACCAGGACCGGATTTAGGGGTCCAGAGGCCTCGGGGCAACAAAGGAGTGGAGGCCCCCTTGCCCCAAATTATTTCCCAAATAAAATAAACAATTTTTTTTTGAAAAAAAATATTAAAGGAAAAGCTGTTTACTAGGTTTTCTAGTTGAAATTTGAAAGATTTTTCTTTAAAAGTTGTTACTAGGTTTACTAGTTGAAATTTTAAAGATTTTTTTTCCGAAGTCTCTATTGTGGAGGCCCCCTGCTTGTGGAGGCCCCGGGGCTTTCGCCCCGGTTGCCCCCCCCCCTAAATCCGGCCCTGGTTGCTACTATGACGAGAAGAAAAGGTAAAACTATTTTACGTTTACTTTTTCTCTCGACAAACTCCGCCCCGCCTTAGTACCTTCTTCAAAGTGGTTTTTAAATGGCTAAAAGGTATCAAACTGGTGGAAATAAAAATAATAATTTAAATGTAACTTCTCAGATTGCGCTTATCGCAAACGCACACCTATGTAAACATTCTAACAAGCTTTGTTGATGGTTCTATTGTATCGGTAAATATCCCTATTTCTGTCTATTTTATCTTCCACGTAGAAATAGCTATCAGTAACATATTTCTATTGTATGTCTAGACATGGTAGACATAAAAGTGTCAGAGCATACCATAGAACTGAACTAACAAATAAATCAGCTGAGTATTTTATCAGGAACTAGCGACCCGCCCCGGCTTCGCACGGGTGAAATGATGAACATCTAAATTTATCAGCGTTTCTCTACAATAGTATGCATGTATTATACATATACACCTTCCTGTTGAATCACTCTATCTATTAAAAAAAAACCCGTTTCAAAATCCGTTGCGTAATTTTAAAGATTTAAGCATACATAGGGACGGACAGACGACAGCGACTTTGTTTTATACTATGTAGTGATAAAGTGTCACTCATACTATCTTATACATTATGGGTCCAAGTTCATCATCATCAGCCCACTCAACTATTAGACATATCCATCCTTTTGTGTTTAAAAAAATAATGTGTTTTTATGGCAGTAAGAACTATTTTCGCTTAAGAGATTGACCATTGATTGACCACCTATTGTGCTATTGAATATTTTATTTTATACATATATTATAGGAGAGACTAAATAAACCTATACATTACTCACCATCACTGATGAATGGATAAATGGCCCTTAATTCCGCTTCGTACGCTTCAAGTGAAATTGGGGGAGCAATTGGAGGCACAAAGTCATCTTCTGGTGACCGTTCGGAGCCGTACCCTTGGTCGAAGCCTTGGTCTTGAAGCTTCCACACCGGTTCTGCATCAGAACCTGAAACAAGATTCAGACTTTTAAAAAACAGCAGTGATTTCCCCATTTCATCCTAAGGGTATCGTAAAAGCTGACGAAACAAAATAACAAGGAGGATAACCTACCCGCAAGAGAAGGCAAACTTGAAGCGAAACCCTTTTTTTTTTTTTTTTTTTTTTTGTGCCAACTCGTCTTGCCAGCGTGACACAGTATCCTAATTACCCTCCAAGTAACTGCTAAGTTACTTATTACTTTTATGAACGATTTGATTGATGATTGATCTCGTATACAGTATCGTATAGTAGATCGGTAACAGTTACATGATATTGTTAGATTTCTCCAAACTCCACCCTACAATTTTAGGCTCTGCTAAATTTACATAATTGCATAATTAGCCTCCGTCAATTGTTGCACCAGCGTGGAGTACAAACTAGTTTTTGAACATTACTTGTCATTAACTGCACTAGTTTAGCACTAGTTAGTAGAAGGCATTGAACAGGGGTGCGTGTGTGGAACCTCCCCGAGCGACGAGTGCGATAAGCGACTTTCCCCCCTCGTCCGGTGCACCCTGGGCAACGGCTGGATCACCGTAACGGAGTGACCAGCCGGCCAATCCACACACCCATCGTCCGCATTGCGCGCGTGCGAATTAAGATGGGATTAGACGAAAAACTTGTCGCTCCAACCTCAGAGGGGCGTGTCCTCCGGTCGAACTCATTCCTGGAGCGCACGACCTCTCTCGAGTGTCCTTCTCAGGACATGGAGCGTCACACCGATATAGCGTCGGAAATGCGAAACGCCGGAAAGGCGAAGTCGAAGGAAGCGAAAGTGGTCGTACAACCGATCGACCCCATCGCTGAGTTTGGTCCAATAGACGACGTTGAGTCGAATTCGGACTCGAATACGAGCATGGTCACGGTGACCAGTGCGACCAGCGACCCCGGTAAGCTCTGGGCACGCAAAAGGTCCCATTCCCGCAGCTCTCGAAGGGGTGCGGAGACGGACACAGGCGATGAGTCCAGCACAGATGCCGGCTGCCAAGGTTAAACTGGTGGCTGGCGAGAAGAGAAGCCGCGGTCGGCCACCCACTACAGGGGAGCATGTCGGCCGCTACAAGGCTCGTAAGGAGCTAGAGACCCTTCACCGCGCCGCTGATAAGGCGGCAAGGGAGGAAGAAGATAGAGAGCAGAAGAGGCGAAGTTTCCTACGGGATGCGGCCGCCAAGATCAGTCGGGTCTCTGACACATCGTCGGACAGGTCACCCTCTTTGCCAAGGCACAACGATGACTTGACTGCCCCAGAACTCGAGGCGAAGCTGGAACGGGCAGTGGCGACCATGAGGCACGTGGTCACCATCTCAAAGGGGCTAAAAGGCACAAGTCAAAAGCTACTTAAGGACGCCACCACCTCATTCTCGGAGGTAGCGGACGTTCTCCTCCACAGGTCAAGGTCGGAGGAAGAGGCCAAACTGAGGGGTCAGGTCAGACGCCAGGCTGACCAAATGGCGGACTTGGAGAATGCTTACATGGCACTCAAGGCGGAGGTTGCCGAAATCAAGTTCGGCAAAGGCAGCACAGGGAGCGCTGAAGCTGAACAAGAGTTTAGACGCTCCATCATGCTAGAGGTTGGCACTATGGTGCAGGCCGTTAAAGAGGACCTGGTCGGCCGCCTGCCCCCGGAGAAGCGGCTTCGCCCACCATTGGCAGCCGACCGGCGAAACATCGAAGCCACCCAGGGTTCAGCCGCAGCGGCCCCGGCTCAGGTGCTAGTGAGTTACGCCGCCAAAGTAGCGGGTCAGAAGGCGCGCTCAACGGTGGCGACTGCCTCGACCTCGTCGACCCCTACTCCGGTGGCACCATCCAAACCTACGGCGAAACAGCCCAAAGTGAAGTCCAAATCCACGACCACACCTGGGCCAGCCACTGAAGCTAAGGAGAACCGGCAGAGGACGCGGCGTGCCGCTTCCAAACTGAGGACAGCGACGGCCTCTACGACCAACCAGTCATCAGCCACCCCGCATAAGGGTGAGTGGGAAACCGTTGGCGCCAAGAAGGCGGCTAAGACTGCCAAGCGCAAGGCGCAGAAGAAGGCGCAGAAGGCGCGGAAAAAGGCTGCCAAGAAGGTGGCCAAACAACAGGCGCAACTGAGCGTCCCACGCTCCACAGCTGTGGTTCTTACCCTACAGTCGGGAGCTGCGGAGAGGGGCGTCACGTACGGGGTGGTGATGGCGAAGGCTAAAGCGGCCATTGATATCGTGGGCCTGGGCTTAAAAAACGGCGTGCGTGTCAAAAATGCGCGCACGGGTGCCCGGTTGCTGGAGGTCTCTGGCACCACTAGCGGCCCTAAAGCGGATGCCCTGGCTGAACAAATTAGAGCAGCCCTGGGCGATGAGGACGTGAGGGTCTCCAGGCCCATCAAATGTGTGGGACCTTAAAATATCAGACCTCGACGACTCCGTCACAATCTCGGAGCTTGCCGAGGCCGTGGCGAAGGTTGGTGGTTGCACTCCGGACCAAGTGAGGGCCGGAGCCATACGCCCCGGGCGTAGAAACATGGGCACTGCTACAGTAACATGCCCGGTCGCGGCAGCCCGTAAGGTCGTGGACGCCCAACGTATTCTCGTGGGCTGGTCTTCGGCACAGGTTAAGCTTCAGCCTCCGAGGCCCTCACGGTGCTTCAGATGCCGTGGAGAAGGACACATTGGCGCCGACTGCGCTGCGGGCGTCGGAATGGGTGACGCGTGCTTTAACTGTGGCGCCCAAGGGCACAAACTAGCTACGTGCCCCAACAAGTCCCACTGCCCCAGGTGTGAGGCGGCGGGCAAGCCGGCGGACCATCGTCTTGGCGCGCAGTCTTGCGCCGCCACCAAGGCAAGGAAAGAAGGGGTCGTTAAGGGCCGGCGGCCGGCTGTTTCCGCACAGTCAGGGCCGACGACTGCGCAACAGGCACCACAGGAGGAAACAATAATGGACAACCAGTAATGGACCACGGCCCCATTATCCGTATCCTCCAGGGAAATATAAATCACTGCGCCGCAGCTCAGGATGTCCTACACCAGAGTGCGGCGCGGTGGTCAATTAATGTGGTGGTGGTCGCTGAACCGTATTTCGTCCCTCCTAGAGATGACTGGCTGGGTGATGTTGACGGCTTAGTAGCCTTAATAATAAGAGCGGGACCAGGGACATCGACGCCGGAAAACATCATTCGTGGTCGAGGCTACGTTGCGGCACGAATCGGCTAGGTGGTAGTAGTCGGGTGTTATTTTTCACCTAACAAGCCCCTTGTCGATTTCGAGACATTTGTGTCGGAGTTGGATGCCCTTGTGGGTCGTAGTCGTCTCCCCGTGCTCGTGGCCGGGGACTTCAATGCCAAATCCATGACTTGGGGCTCCCCGGCGACGGATGCGAGAGGGGAGATAGTAGAGGAATGGGTTGCGACATCAGGACTAGAAGTTCTCAATCGAGGGTCGGTAAACACGTGCGTGCGGCAGCGGGGTGGGTCCATCGTAGATATAACCATCGCGAGCCCTGCAATCGCGCGTCGTGTCCAGAACTGGCGGGTGGTGGAGGAGGAAGAAACGATGTCGGACCATCGCTACATTCGGTTCGACATCTCCCAGACCTCTGCCGCGCTGCCTAGGACGGTGCCTCACAGGGAGGGTCCGAAATGGGCGTTGCGGCAATTAGACGTAGACCTCCTGCGAGAGGCGTCGCTTGTGCGGGCATGGGCTTCTGCTCCCGGGCTGCCCGAGAATGTGGAGGAGGAGGCGGAATGGTTCCGGACCGCTGTCTCAGAAGACTGCGACACAACAATGCCTAGGGTCCGTGCCAATTCCGCCAAACAGGCAGTGTACTGGTGGTCTCCCGAGATAGCACGCCTGCGCCAGTCGTGCGTGGGGGCGAGACGTCAGTACGCTCGATATCGTAGGCGCCGGGTTCGCCCTCCAGGCTTTGAGCGGGTAGAGGAGGAGCTGTACGAGGTGTACCGCTCCGCCAAAAAGTCCCTAAGGACGGAAATTGCGCGGGCCAAAGTGGCAGCTCGGGAGGAGTTGTTGTCAACAATAGATGGGGACCCGTGGGGCCGCCCGTACCTAATGGTTAGGGGAAAACTCCGACCGTGGGCTCCACCACTTACGCAGAGCCTCCGACCAGCTTTGGTAGAGGAAGTGGTCGAGACCCTGTTCCCGGCGAGGGGTGTGCACGTGCCGCCACCGATGGCTCCGCCTCGCCGGGGCCTTGTCCCCCTCCGGGAAGAGGTGGACATCCCAGCGGTTAGCGAGGGAGAGCTTCAAATAGCGGTTGATCGGCTGAAAGCTAAGAACACGGCCCCGGGTCTAGACGGTATCCCGGGCCGTGTATGGGTTGTGACGCTGGAGGCGTTGGGCCCCCGACTACGGGCCCTGTTCACGGCATGCTTACAGCGTGGCCAGTTTCCCCGTATGTGGAAGGCGGGAAAGCTGGTCCTCATTAAGAAGCAGGGGCGCCCGCCGGACACTCCGGCTGCGTATCGCCCTATAGTGTTGCTGGATGAGGTAGCGAAGCTTTTTGAGCGCGTCATTGTCGACCGCCTCGTCCAACACATGACCACGGTGGGCCCTGACCTGGCGGAAAGCCAGTTTGGTTTCCGCCGCGGCCGGTCGACGATCGACGCAATTACCCGGGTCAGGGCGATAGCGGAGGAGGCAACATCCCAGGGCGAGTTGGTGCTGGCGGTGTCCCTAGACATCGCCAACGCCTTCAACACTTTGCCCTGGAGCTGCATCGAGGAAGCGCTCACCTACCATAGAGCCCCAGCCTACCTTCGCCGAATCATCGGGGCGTACCTGTCGGAGCGGGCCGTACTGTTCCCCATCCAGGGAGGCTGGGGAAGGAGGGAGGTGTCTTGCGGTGTGCCACAGGGTTCGGTTTTAGGTCCGACCCTGTGGAACATTGGCTATGATTGGGTCCTGCGGGGCGGGCTACTTCCAAATGTCAGCGTCACGTGCTACGCCGATGACACGCTCGTGACGGCCAGGGCCAAAACACACCGCGAGGCAAAAATCCTCGCCACTGCTGGGGTAGCCCAGGTCGTGGCGAGGATTAGGAGGCTGGGGCTAGAGGTAGCTCTAAACAAGTCTGAGGCCCTCTTTTTCCGTGGGCCTCGGAATATTCCACCACTAGACTCCCACATCGTGGTTGGAGGTGTTCGAATCGCCGTCGAGCCCACGATGAAGTATCTGGGTCTTGTGCTCGACGGCAGGTGGAACTTCGGGGAACACCTTCGAAGATTGGCCCCCAAACTACTGGGGGCAGTGGCTGCACTGTCACGGCTGCTGCCCAACCTCGGGGGCCCAAACGCCTCCTGTAGGAGGCTCTACACGGGGGTCGTGCGGTCGATGGCCCTGTATGGCGCACCTGTATGGGCGGATTCCCTGACGGCTCGTAATGCCGCATTGTTGCGAAGGCCGCAGCGGGCCATGGCCGTCAGGGTGATAAGGGGGTACCGCACGACCTCCTTCGAAGCGGCAAGCCTTCTGGCCGGGCTCCCTCCGTGGGAGCTTGAGGCTAGGTCCCTCGCCACCTTGTATAAGTGGCG
The DNA here is from genome assembly GCA_905475355.2 of Clostera curtula. Lineage (NCBI taxonomy): Eukaryota > Metazoa > Arthropoda > Insecta > Lepidoptera > Notodontidae > Clostera > Clostera curtula. The sequence goes on along the minus strand of FR997800.1, from coordinate 14,894,101 downwards.
AGGGGCGGAAGTGGCACAAGGGCGTCAACTCTTGCCGCGAGATATAGAGAGACGGCGGTTGGAGTTGCGCCAGGTAGTGAGGGAGGAGTGGGCCTCATTGCTGGCTCACCCTACAGCGGGGCACACACTTGTTGGGGCAATAAGCCCTATCCTAGATGAGTGGCTGGAGCGAAGGCACGGCGCACTCTCCTTCCGGCTGACGCAGGTTCTGTCCGGGCACGGGTGCTTCTCAAAATACCTTTGCCGCATCGGCCGGGAGGAGTCCCCAGACTGCGCGGATGGCGCTATAGACTCCGCGCAGCACACCCTGGAGGTGTGCCGTGCATGGGACGGGCCTCGGCGGAGGCTCGTCTCTGTTGTGGGAAGTCTCTCGCTGCCGGACCTTATTCAATCCATGGTCCGGAGCGAGAGAGCCTGGAGAGAAATGACCTCATTCTGCGAGGTCGTCATGTCCGCCAAGGAGGCGGCTGAGAGGGAGCGGGAGTTAGCCTCCCTACGTCCAAGTGGGCGTCACCGCAATCGGCGCCGCAGGGCGCAGGATGACCTCCGCCCACCGTAAGTGGGTCTGCGGGCGATAGACCTGGGAAATCCATCGCCTGCGCAATATAGACCCCGGGAGGAAGGCGCGCTGCGTTCCGCGCGTGCCTCCCAGCGGTGGAATGGGGGGAGGCTACTATAGCTATCCCCCACGTAATCGGAGGGGCCCGCCTCGGAGCTAGGGGCTCCACTAAACGAGGCGGGCTGAGGTCCCCAGGGTCCCGGAGCATGCTCTCCTATTGGGGAGTGTATCCCGTGGCCCTGGTTCGGACATTCGAGGATCGCCGTCGGTTTTAGTGGGTAGGTCGGGGCGCAATTTACCATCTCTACGCGCCCCGGAGTCCCACATATCCCGGCTTGTCCCAACGGCCGGGAATCCCTGAGGATCTCCGACGTAAAAAAAAAAAAAAAAAAAAAAGGCATTGAACATTTATTTCCGTCAAGAGATATCACTTCAAAGGATTTTTTCACGATCTACCAATTTCTTATTCAGTCGCCCGTTATTTTTTTTTAACAATTCTCTTTAAACGAAATGAAACCCCTGGTCTTATCTAATTCACGTACACACAACACCCAGACTCAGAGCAAGTACCTCTGGTTCACACAAAGACACTTGACCGACCCCGGAATCGAACCAGGGAACGTGGTCCAAAGGCGGTACACCAAATCCTTATACCAACAAGGCAGTTAATAGACGTATTTAGCAGACATTTTACGTAATTCCTTGAGTATTATTTTAAGCATTATTTTCCCCTTTGTATCCCAGTATGAGCATAAAATCACGGAGCTATTCATATCCCATCCCAAGAGCATTTTGCTGCTTATAGAGAATGTATTATAAATACATATTACGTATAACGTACGTATTCTGCTCAAGGGAATATTCTTTACACAAACAGCCGGATTACTCGCGAAAAAATTGGGAAACGGAACCTTGTCCCGATAAGAAAAGGTTTAGTTTTAAACCTCCACTTTGTTATGCCAAAGTGGACGATGCTTCATATTTTGTGCATTATGTTCGTTGGCTACGGAATTTAGTTTACTTTACATCGTTATTGAGACCAGTTATAGATAAAGGTACGATATTAAACAGCAGTGGACGTCGTTTGGCTGAAATGATGATGATGATTAAACAATTTTAAATGTTGACGAGGAAAATAAACTCAGTGCTTCATGTAATAGCTTCTGCGTAAACAATATTGATAAGCTACACGTTATGGTTTACTGTCGTCGCAAGCTAAATGAAACAGGGTAACATTTGCAATATTAAAGTAATTATCCATTTGACATATTTGATGTCCATATGGTGGCGGATTTAGAATACACAATTCCACCAACCCATTTCATTCTGAGGGTGTCGCAAAGGTACGGCAGGTAACCTAGCCGAAAGAGAGGGGAAACCATGTCAGAACATTATCATATTTTATGATAATGTTTAATGTTTTTTGGGTCGATAACTCACTTCAGTAGTTCGCGTTTGCGTATGTGTTTAGATTTAGAGCATATTGTAAGTAATGTATTATGTATGAAGGAGCGGCTGTAAAATATCGCCTTGCGTGCCTCAGCCTAGTTAGGCGCAGCGAATATTACGCCCCCTATGCGTGATTTACGGGACGAGTCCCGGGGTTTCACTATGAGTAGATATAATGCTAAATTATATCAAATAAACGTATGAATACGCGATGAATTTATTTTAACACTCATAAAGAACATATAACGAAGTAATTTAAAAGAAGAAACATTGTTCTTTATGTCCCGGTAAGGCGAAGACATAAATAAAACATAAATAAATCTATATTTAAAAACTACATAAAACTACATCTGTGTCACATATAATAATATTCAAACCGATCATTCGAATAAAGTTGCCAGTTTCGTAAAAACATCGAAGTGTCGAAAAAGTAATATTTAATAAATTTTCGAAACACGATTTTAAATTTGGAACGCGACAGTTGGTTTATTTCGTTTGGCTCGTGTTCACTTTTATGAAAACATCGATGCTATAACAAACAGCATATTGGTTTTTGCTCTGAAAGTTATTCGATATTGCGAATTTTCATTCCTCTCTGTAGTTTATGCACACGTACAATTTATACTTCTGAACCCGTTTCATTATTCAGTTCACATTTAGTGTATTTATTTTTAAAGTGTCGGATTTCGATACCTTTATTTTACTAAGAAGTAAGGCAAGGCAAGGCAACGTAATACCTGTGTTTTTAATAAAATATGCCTTATGTGATGTTGATAAACAATTTAAATGATATTTTATAATTTAAACAACCGGACTTCTTCATTGAGTCAAAAAATAGCCAAAGCGGCCGTCTCTTTTATGAGGGTTAATCAAACATTTTTTAAAGTTCCTTGTGCATAGGAACGATTGCTCACGTGATTTCTCGAAATCTCCACGATCGCATTCAATAGTAGGAAATTAAAATTACGTAAAATACAAGCGATTCCTTTGAAAATGTTTTAATTCTAAATAATTTATTAATAAGTATATAAATTAAATAGTTTTTAATTACTTAATATTTTAATTTACTATTTATTATTTAAATGCATTATTTTAGCGCAGTGCTGGCAGGCCTCCCACACGGTGGACCGATGACCTGATTAAGGTCGCCGGAAAACGATGGATGCGGGCGGCCCAGGACTGGCCTTTGTGGAAATCTTTGGGGAAGTCCTATGTCCAGCAGTGGACGTCTTTTGGCTGAAATGATGATGATGATGATGAATGTATTTAACCACCAACATATATATTATGAAACACTTTCAACCAATTAAATTATTAAGTTTGTCTGCGTCGAAAATTTGCGAAATACTTAAATTTTAAATAATAAATTTGACCGTAAATAGTCAATATTTTAGACTATTTCATAACCAACAGTTTTCATAACAAAACAGCAATATTTTGGTATTGTCGTGTATGTTCAGTATACATAATCTTACTTAATAGTTTAATTCGTGATAGATTGGGACATTACATTGGGAAATTGCGAGGTATACCTATAGGTAATGACAGATTTTCGCCCGAGAGCTTTCCGCCAGAGAGTTGGTAATCTGTCTCTATTTCTCAATATTCAGGTTATAACAACAAGGACGAACTTGTATCTTAGAATTCTCCTGATTCGTAAATGTATTACGAGCTCTATAGTAATATTTATTGCGGCTCGCTTTAACCAACCGAACGCCATTAGGGAAACGAATTCGAAAATTTAGGGCAGTTACGTCGAGCTCCAGAGTTTTTCACTCCATTTCTTTGATTTATCTTCTAGCCTTGCCTCACTAGGTTTGCCCAATGGCCGCTACGAAGCGAGTGCTCAATTTTGCCGACTGGATTTTCAGTCAGTGTAAATAACTATGTAACAAAAGAAATTAAATGAACTAGTGGTCTGTTTGGAACCCAGTGGTTGAAATCAGGCTATAATTTATTTGAATTAGAGGTTTAATAATATAGTTATATTCTAAATTTGATCACAGACTACAACAATAAACAAAAGAGTATATATCGACTGTTCCTAGAAGAAAAGAGACCTATCTGCAATACGGCTTTGAAACCATTTTTAACTCTATTCTTCATATAAATAATATAATATGAAGATCAAAATGGTCTAAACGCATTATTGCAGATAGGTCCTTATTTTATATTTATATATCATGTGATCACGGCCGCCCTTGTACACATGGAACAACAGAGAGCCGCGATGGTGTTGCCAGCCTTTAAAAAATAAAAAGAAAACTAAACGTTCCTTCTGTTGCCAGCATCATGGTTTGCATGCCCGTTGGGGACTAGCTGGGGTATGCGGGACTCCGGGGCGCGAAAGGTGGTAATTAGTGCTCTCATCTACCCATTAAAACCAACAGCGTTCCTCGACTGCCCGCTTCAGGGTCGCGGGTTGCGCTCCCCGATGGGAAACATGGTCAGCGACCTGCCATTTATTCCCTCATGGAACTTTTTTATATAAAACGAAACCCCGGCACTAGGCATAACCTGTATCGAAATCGAAAAATTGAAATCGAACCCGGGATCTGTTGATCCAAAGGCGGCACTAGTAGAGCAACGAGGCAAATCACCTTTGGAACATCTGACCATCTGGTCAAACTGTATGCTCGTAAAGGAGCGTATAGAAGAACATTTTCTATGTTATCCTTTGGTTAAAGTAGCAAGACAGAATAATAGCCACTTTCTAACGTAGCGTCGGTATTTTGGAACTCGAACTTAGCGTACCGAACTAACAGCGAAGAAATGAAATCTATTCATAAAGTTACCTAATTAGACTTGGCGGAACAATTATTTTAGTTTGCAAAACATTTTGTCTGCAAAATATAATTGTAGGTAGAAAGTAGGTTTAGATATAAACTTAATTAGGCACTGTTTTGGAACGGTGGATTCGGAACTGACATTTCATATTTGAAACAAATAGTTTTTTTTTTCTTTAAAATGGCCACTCCTATGTACTGCCGGTAACCTTGAATCACGGGTAATTTTTTACCCATACCCTAAAAAACGTGTCTCTGGTTGACACAAAAACACTTGTCAAACCCGAGAATCGAACTAGGGAACCAAAATCCAAATGCGGCGTATGCAACTGCGATCAAATAGGCGAGATATTGGAACGTGCAATTTTTAAGAAAAATAATTTTAATTGATTTCAATAGCAATAAAAAACTTAGAATTAGCGAAAAATAAGCTTTAAACAACCATTTGAAGTCGCTGCAAGGACTTTCAATGAACGAATCGAATAAAAATAATTTTCTAAATGGGTTAATGGATGAAGGAGTTTTGCGTTAATTCAGAGCCTGCTCCTTTTTTGAAGTCGGTTAAATGCCAGATCATGGATTTATTCACTGGTATATCTCTATCTATGATCATTATCATATCTCACTCCAAAAATGACCCACTACTGACTCGGGTCTCCACCAAAATTATGGAGAGAAGTTAACTGACTATGTCATGCTGGTCGGACAGCACAGGGTTTGAATCAACATTTCCTTCTCTGGTGGCCAGCTTGTCTGCCGCTAATCCCGAATGGCAGATGGTACGCAAAGTCAAAAACGTGATAGGGGTACACCGGGAGCACCTTTTATATGCTCTCCCTCTCGCAGAGTCCCACATACCTGATGCTAGTAAGTGGGTACTATCGCGTATGGAAATTCGCGACACCGAAGAAGTCACTAAAAGTGTCACCGATCACTCCTCAAGTTCCCTTCTTATGACACCCTCAGCATGAAATGGGTTGGTTAACTGGAGGAGACCCGACTCAGTAGTAGATCTTGTGGTAGCTAAGTTAATGATGATGCTGAGAAGCCCATCAGCGTTTCAAGGTTTCCAAGTGGTGACAAATTTAGAGTACATAGTGTCACCGCCCCATTCCATACTGAGGGTGTCATAAGAACAGACAAATGGAAATGACAAGGCCGATAACCTAGCCACAAGAGAAGGAAAACTTGATACGGTGCCTTGTAGCAACCGGTTTGGCCAGCGTGCCACAGTAGGCTAATTACCCGACTCAGCAGTGGGTCACCTATAGGCTGAGCAGTAGTCACTTCAAGTTATATAGGATTACTAGCGACCTGCCCCGGCTTCGCACGGTGCAATTATGCATGTATTATACATATAAACCGTCCTCTTGAATCACTAAACCGCTACAAAATCCGTTGCTTAGTTTTAAAGATTTAAGCATACATCGAGAAGGAGGTAGCCAGAAGGATTCAGTTGGGCTGGGCAGCATTTGGGAAGCTTCGTCAGGTCTTTGCGTCGCCTATACCGCAGAGTCTGAAGACGAAAGTCTTCAACCAGTGCGTCCTACCCGTACTAACCTACGGTGCTGAAACGTGGACACTGACGGTGCGGCTAGTCCATCAGCTAAAAGTCGCTCAGCGAGCTATGGAGCGGGCTATGCTCGGTGTCTCGCTACGAGATAGAATTCGTAATGAAGTCATCCGAGCGAGAACGCGTGTCATCGACATAGCCCATAGGATTAGCAAGCTGAAGTGGCAATGGGCTGGCCACATCTGTCGTAGAACTGACGGCCGCTGGGGCAAACAGGTGCTACAGTGGAGACCACGTACTGGCAAACGTAGGGTGGGACGCCCCCCTGCTAGATGGAGCGACGATCTGCGACGGGCAGCCGGCAGCAACTGGATGCATAGAACCGAAGACCGGGTTCAGTGGCGAGCCTTGGGGGAGGCCTACGTCCAGCAGTGGACTGAAATAGGCTGATGATGATGATGATGAAGCATACATAGGGACGGACAGACGACAGCGACTTTGTTTTATACTATGTAGTGATACCAACATATTTCGTTCTCGTGGGTCGTCAAGCCATTAAGCAAACCTCCTTGAAGTAAAGGACAAAGCATAAACATGCGAACTATTAGTTGTGACACAGACTGGCCACACATAAAGTGCCCACGAAGCAATATAGGCTAAGTGACATAATAGGCGGGTAAGCAAGGGCAACTTGGTGTAGTTGTATTCAATAGCGGCGCCCTTTATAGGCATTTTGGTCCCAAATCTCGGAACGTGACGAGGGTGACAATAGACCCGACGCCACCCTGTCTACCAATTCGCTTCTGATCTACTCATAGATATGGAGATAATTGTTTAGAAGTAATGTTGGTCTGTGGACATTGTAGTACGGGCCAAGGAATTCTTTTTTAAGCCGGGTGTTATTAAAATAGTTGGAAATTTCGTGACTTCTGAAGTTTTGCGTTATAATCAAGAATGTTATTAAGTTATTGAACTTGAACCTTATTTAACGCTCAAATTGTTTCGTTTGTTTTACAGGTTTCGTAAAATTTTCTGAAACCTGGACGATGAAAGTAGCAGACCGCAGCCGCATCGACGCCTTTGAAATGTGGTGCTGGAGAAAGATGCTTCGCATTCTTTAGACGGCATTTCGGACAAACGTTTCTTTATTACATGAGCTCAAGATTTCCTCGCTATTATTTTCCGAATGTCTACGCAGAGTCCTCGAATACTTCGGTCACATTGCAAGGAAATATGGTGATAACCTCGAAAGGCTCATTGTGATCGGCAAAGTAGATGAAAAACGACCTGGAGGACGCAGCCCTACACGTTGGTCCGTTCAAATCCGCACCACACTCAATTCTATGGATTACAATGCGCTCCACACCGCCAGAAACAGGAACAGGTAGAAGAACATCACGTTTTTTGGGGAAGACTGGTGGCGGCGTGTGGGACTCAAGATCCCCCCTTGGTGATGTGATGGACTCCCCCATTCTACATACAACAGACCTGCTGTAGCTTCAATCTGTTACGCCAGGGGGGAAGCATTTTCGTCTGGAGCTTTTGCACCTACCACCCCGGTGATTCCCTTGTATGGGATGGGATGACATTTCAAAGTAGCTACGGTTCAATAAATTAAATAGTACTACTATAGCATTAGATATTTTGCTTAGTCAAAGTCAAAGCATTTATTTTGCATAGGACACAATGGTATTACAAATTGTTAACATATTAATAAAATTTATACAAAGCAGAGTAATATATTTTTGTTTACCATCAGTTCGGAACGCGACCACTCCTGAGAAGAACTGGCAAGAACTCAGGGCTTGTCATTTTTTTTTTAATACTTTGCGGTCCTATTAAATAATGTTATATATATATTTACCCAACAAATTCCATATAACACACTGTTCTATTGGATCTGGAAGGCGTCTACTGAAACGTGAATATTAAAACAATACAAAATAAACTTTAATAAAATGAAATAAAACTTCCTTGGTCTAGTCAGCCGACCAACCCCAAACAGCAGCACCTGTTCATAAATATAACGCTTAGCTAGACGTTTCTATCAGTACCTACTTAGGGAGCATGCGTCTCGTATCGATTCTGGAGAAAAATTTATACTAAGAAAATTTGTGTAAGAGAGGCTCACTTGATACAGAGACGTGGGCTCCATCAAAAGGCTCAAAGTTACCCAAAGGTCAATGAAGAGTGCTATGCTCGGAGTTTTCCTACGAGATCGAAATAAGGAGATACACAGGAGAACCAGAGTTACCGACATAGCCCATAGGTTTGCCAATCTTAAGTGGTAGTGTTAATAATGATTGTCCGATAAATAAAAACGTAAATTAAACAACATAAAGTAATTTTAAGAAGCAATACGGCATCCAATCGCCTTTTGCGAATCTTCGTTTTATCGAGTTCCATAAAAATTATTTAAACTATAGACTAGATCAAGTACTTATTCGTGTCACTTTCAAATTCTAATCTACTACTACTGAACCCTCCATTGGCCTACTGTGCCACGTTGGCTAGACGGGTTGGCACAGGGCCAGACGGTTTGGCACAGGGTTTCGTTACAATTTTTCCATCTCTTGCGGCTAGGTCTACAGCCTTGTTATTTCTTTTTATCGGCTTTTACGACACCCTCAGGATAGAATGGGTTGGTGACTATGTATTCGAAACGGTTCTAATAAATTCTAATCAAACGTAACCAAATCATATTGACAGCCTCACAGCGTAAGTCGATGTAAAAAGGTAAGAAGATTAATTCCGACAAGTCGCATAGCTTAAGAGGCGGAAGCATGACAGGCCAGATTAAACTCCTCAAAGGTGTAGTGAAAAGGAGCGCTACCAGAATAGAATTTTCTTTTGAGACCCAATTTTCGTGAAATGAAATTTTATTAGGGCGGAGTTGGGAGAAAGTTATTGGTTTGGTTGTAAGCTGTTCAGAAGGACTTATTGAAAGTTGTTGTAGCTCTCAGGAACAAATGTTAGGTTGTTTTATTGAAGTGTAGGTTGAATGCTTTGAAGCTAATAATAAATTTTCGTCCGTGGGGTGATGTATTTAGAATACAATGTGTCACCACCCCATGCCATGCCACTGGGGGTGTCGTAAGAACAAAAGGAAATTTGAAGCAAAACCTGAAACGAAACCATATGCCAACCCGTCTGGCCAGATTGGCACAGTAGAAGTAGAACACACACTTACTTCAGCCGTTTGTTACCTCGAAACCATCTATACACTCAGCGCTATTACATGTACATAACATACCCTATAATAATACTTATCAATCACTACATAGTATAAAACAAAGTCGCTGTCGTCTGTCCGTCCCATGTATGCTTTAATCTTTAAAACTACGCAATAGATTTTGAAGCGGTTTTTTTTAAATAGATAGAGTGGTTCAAGAGGAAGGTTTATATGTATAACTAGCTGACCCGGCGAACTTTGTTCCGCATTATATATATTTAAAACAAAAAGAAAGTTGGACATAGGATACCTGAGATTTTTATCCCGTCCGTATAAAACCTACTTTATCAAAACACAACTGACAGCGAAACGTTATGTTGTCTATAGTTTAATATGGTCGAGAATTTGACAATTAGAAATTTTGAATTTGACTTGTTTATATTGTTGTAATTCACATAATATCTTTATAACTTGTAGCCTATGTGTTATTCTGATGTATAAGCTATATTATTGTAAAGTTTCATTAAAATCCATTCAGTAGTTTTTACATCCATACTTACAAACTTTCACGTTTATAATATTAGTAAGATATTGTAGAGAAACACTGATAAATGTAGATGTTCATTATTGCACACGTGCGAAGCCGGGGCGGGTCGCTAGTATCAAATAATTACCAAATTATTTAAAAACAGCATTAACAAATTGTGTATGTACCTGTTCTTTGTAACTAGGTATGTGTGTTATGCATACGAAGCAATATTCGTTCTCTGTTTCGTAAGAAGTTTGCTGCTGTGTCCCAAACTTTCAATCTCTCTTGAATCTCTCTTCTTACCATCCCATTATAAAATTCATTCCGAGACACAGAAATAAAGTAATATTATTTTTCGGCACATTTATTATTCTTCGTATTTCCGAGGCCCGAGATGGTCAGGACATCAATCAAAATGATATCTAAAAATATAACAAGCAAATTGCTAGAACACCAGTAAGACGGTTCTTTATTTTACAGCTCAACTCAATTAATCATTTTATAAGCGTAATGGCTCTTTAATTCGTATTTTAAATACAGGTCAACATCAAATTTATTGTGATTGGTTTGGTGGAAAAATTTGAAACCGCGCAATAAAGAAATTACTTCGCAGCTTTTATTGACTTGGAGAGGGCGTAAGGGGGCATAAGGGGGCCGGAAAAGCTAGTTAAGTGTCGATAGACGTAGCGGAAATCACTGTTTTACCTTTTCTTACTGATACATATTTGATGCTCCCACGGCACTTTTAGTTGCTGTGTTCTATTTACAGATACAAAACCGCCTGAAGGTTGTATGATTTTCAACACTAAGTCATAATGACTTCATTCGATTCCGGGGGCGTCTCTTTGTGTAAACCAGAGAGATTTTCTTCATGTCTTGGTGTTCGTGAATTAAACAGCCCCGCGATACACAAAGGGCAGGAGTTACTTTAAAAAAAGAGTTTATAAAAAGTCTAACAAATTCAAAAGGAACTTCATTCATGTAGGTTTTATCACAAAACTCTTATAAATCATCATGTTTGAAACTAAGTAAAACTACTAAGCTAGGATGTTATGAGTTGGTAACATTTGTAATTCTATATCCGTCACCACCCGGACGGACATAGTATTACTATTTATACAAAAAAAATGAAAATCTTTTGCCGAAAGACAAGCTGTAAAGAGTGGGGAAGGACTGAATGCCAAGAAAAAAGTAATTTTATAAATATACTAGCTGACCCCGCAAACTTTGTTTTGCCATATAAATATAGCTTTTAAAAATAAGGGTAGGTTGTAGAGGGGAGAAAATATATGGTTGTATGTATTGTAGTATATTAATCATAACAAAAAATTGCCTAAAAATAAAAATGTTGTGGTGGAGCACCCTTAACGTTTGGGAGGATGAACAATAGATGTTGTCAAATTCGCAGACCTACCAAATGTGAATATAAAATTTCATCATAATCGGTCAAGCAATTTCGGAGGAGTTTAATAACAAACACCGTGGCACGAGAATTTTATATATTAGATTTCTCCCAACCTTTTAATTAATATTTGTCAAAATAAGTTAAACAGACAGCAATTAAATTTTGTTTTATTTTTTACTAGTGGGCCGCCCCGGCTTCGCCCGTGCAAAGCGGGGGTGGGTTATACATATAAACCTTCCTCTTGAATCACTCTATCCATTAAAAAAAACCGTATCAAAATCCGTTCCGTAGTTTTAAAGATTTAAGCATACATAGGGACGGACAGACGACAGGGACTTTGTTTTATACTATGTAAAGATACTGAAGAGCAGTGTACCCCAAATAATGTCCGTGCAATCATAAACATTACCGCATTAAGGTCTGACCTCTAAGGCTTATAGTATTCGGACAGGTGCGTCCGGATTCTAAAAGATAATGTATTCCGAGTCTCCCGGGTGAGATTTCTTGCGATTTCCTTCCGCCTGGGGGCGCAATATTACCTCTTTATGAGACCATATATTTGAATGATGTATATTTTATACGAAGTTCGAGTTGAGGTGTCTATTATCCCCGCGTTACGCATGTCTATAATTTTTACGGTTATCCTGATTGACGTAAAAAGGAATGTGGGTTTTGAGTAATGAAGTATTCAATCACCTTTGAGTTTGGTAAGAAAAAAATAAGATCTGAAGTACTTTAATAAAACCTTATTGGTCTAGTGGTTGGATATAAATAAATAAATAAATATCCTTGGACATTTCACACAACGCCATCTCGTCCCAAGCTAAGCAACTTAATGCTTGTGTTATGGTAACGAGATGGATGATAAACTACTTATATACCTTTTTTTTGTAAATAATAAATATATAAATAATATACATATTATAGATAGAAATGACACCCAGACTCCGAGCCAGTGTCTCTGGTTTAGACATAGACACTTGCCCGACCCCGGAATCGAACCCGGGACCCGTTGATCCAAAGGCGGCACATCTAACCACTAGACACACCGCAGCCGAAGCCGTTCGATTCCGGGATCGGGCAAGTGTGTTTGTGTAATCCAGATGAACTTCCTTTGTCATTTGTGTTCGTGAATTTCTATTTGTAAACTGCCCCCGCGATACAGGCTATACGTAGGACAGTGGTTTCGTTTTTCCTAAGAAAGCAATAAGTTCGAAATTGAAAATGAAATAAATAAATATTTTTCATTTCATTTAAAATTCGTATCGACTGGGTACTTTCAGTAGGTCAGTTGATTGTTTTTTCTTTGAAATTAAACATTTTTTAACGGATTTTTCATTATTTAATTCCCGACATTTCGAATGCTTTCATCATATCATTACAGTGACTTTTCATTAATAATTTCTTTACGACCTAATTTTGTTAGTTTTTGTTTCTGATTATCGTTTGCGACTTCTAAACAAAATAGTATTATCAGGAGTTACGTTGTTCATATATTGAACGTCAAAATCTTCCATATTACAATAGGTAGAGATACGCATCACGACATCATTCAAAACAAAAGTTTCAACGACTCCAGACATGCGACCGATCCGTGACAGCGTACGTCATAAATCATCAGAAGCCACTTTGGAAATATTGTTCGAACAGAGTTCTCTCACCACAATTAAGACACAGTCCCACGTCTCCACGAATACTTTCAAGAATACTTAGGCCCATTAACGATACATCAACGTCAGGGTGTCTGAATCGGACGTCGCCCTAAATTGGGATTAATAACGGTCTTACGAAGAAAGAATTCCCCCACATTCCCTCGCTGATTAGGTAGCAAGACAAATTGGCGTGGATAGAGAAAACACTGAGCCATCTTAACCTCCAATGCGTAGGGTTGGCCAAATGATGTCAAAAATATCTGTTGCCATAAATGTAAAACTTATAAAGGACTAACGAATAACAGCATTTTTTATAATGAACCTAATATGTCGGTCTATTTAGAATACACAGTCAACAACCCATTCTGTTCTGAGGGTGCTATACACCGAAGATCTTCCCGTAAGAGAAGAATATATTTCATTTTAGCCATCCGGGATAGTACGGAATTGGAGTAGACATTAATCAGCACAATGTGATGTATATGTGTAATGTCGAAAGAATGGTAATAAATTTTGCGTGATTTTTTATTTATTGTGTATGTAACTTTGTAGATCTGGAAATGAGTTTATTCTAATGTGGAATAATGCTTGAATTTTTAATTTTCGCTGAAGCCTATATAACCTATAATTTCTTTTAAACATAACCCGCACTAGGTATAAATAACCTGTATTTTGGGAGCAGTTTACAAACCTGTAATTTACACACACAAATGACACCCAGACTGCAGAACAGGTGTCTCTGGTTTACACAAAGAAACTTATCCGACCCGGGAATCGAACCGGGGGACCCGAGATCTAAAGGCGGTACATCCAACCCCTTGGTCTAGACCAACAAGGCAAGGTATTACGGTCTACTCTAGAACTAATTGTATAAAATAATAAAAAAAATCGTATATGTAATATAAGCTTTATAATAAAAAAAATACTCCCTTCAATTTAAATGAGGCAACCCTAAGCCAGTCCTTCTGTAAAAGATGGCTCGGACATCTTTAAACGTTCAAAATGATTTGTAGGTGTTAATTACTTAGTTAAGAAATATATTATGTGTTATTACATTTTTGTTTTAATGGCATGAACTTAAAAGATAAAACTTAACTGAGTTCTGTGACTCAGATAAGACTTGGAACTTAAGCTCCTTCACCTGCTACACCTTAGTAGAATTTAGATGTTTCCCATATAGCTTGATACACAGACATGCTGCCCACATAACCCAGCCCACCCTCATACTGAAACCCACTACTACTCAGCCCATAGGTGACCCGTTGCTGTGTTGGTTCCTACTGTGCCACGCCGGCCAAACGGTTTGGCACAGGGTTTCCTATCAAGGTTGTAGCGACCGCCTGCTACATACTTTACACAGTTTACCCGAAAAATCTGAACTAATTGCATCAAGAAATATACAAATGCGAGAATCACCAAAACGTCCTACCCCGCGATAGCGAAATTTCAACAGCAATTCGCATAGTTAAGAATTGCCCGACTACAACTATCGGAGGATAGGCGCTTCGACCCTTAGCCAGACATCCCACCTCGTCTGGCTGGATGATCATCCCTTTGCGCCTAAAAGGTTTTCTTCTTTGAGGCTCGGTCATCGGCCTTATCATTTTCTTTTGTCGGCTCTTACGACACCCTCAGAATGGATCGGGGTGGTGACATGAAATGCCCGCATCAGGGTCATGGATTGCGCACCCCAACTAGGGTGACATGATCGGCAACCATAGGGAGAGTAGATTCACCTACCGTCAGACATTTGTGTCATAAGGTCATAAATTGGTGGAATTTGATGGACGGAAATATTGAGAATGGAAAAATCACCTCATATAACAGTCCCTAAGTGGAATAAGCTGGTGATACTACGGTGTGAACTATTCGAATTCCGTCACCACACATACACGGTAATCATAACAAGTCCATGTATTGTCATTCAATAAACAAACGCTGACGTCGTTTCCACCCAAAGGTCATTTAATATTAGTTTCATAGCTAGTTAAGTTTTGGTCAACACGCTATCGCACCCTTTAGTGAGGCGTCCTTGACACGATATTTTCCATATGACGTCATCAGTATGAAAAGACTCTATGTTTTAAGAAGATTCGGCTAAGTGTATCATATACAGAGACGAAGAATTTATCCATAATTTCACACGTAAGTGTGAAAAAACGGTATTTTCCCAGCGTTTCCATATTTTTTTCCCATTTGCATTAATTTTATTTTTATCGCGATAGAAGTTAAAGCGGTTGACTTCGGCGACTGTTGCGACTAGACATCCAGAGATATTTAGTTTAGGTGTTGGTATTCAACCCTTTGCTGTAGTATCTGGTGGCTACACTTATTGGTAAATGTACTTGAATATTAAGTGCTTGGCCAGACAGCACACGCGAGCGCGGGCGGTCGCGGCGCGGCACATTTTGGTGTTATCGGACTATCAAGGCATTTAAACTTCTCCACAATGTTCAATAGATCCGTGTCGATCCTTACGACTGGGAGTCTGGACAAGTGGCTTTCGAAACGTACGCTTTAGTAGATTAGAAAGACGAATGTATGGGAATAACATGTTGACAGGTTGTGTCATTCCCATACATTTATCTTTCTGTCCTACAAAAACTTACGTTACGAAAGCCACTTATTATACGTATACAAGGCACCCGGTTGCCTCACTCTTACTTACGGCAGTGTTGGTCCTAACTGCCGTCTTCTTGACATTAATTTTAATACCAAATCGAACGTATAACGACACGAAGGCTTGACAAAGTACTGAGTAACATGTATATGGTGGCGGCATAATGTTTTTTAGATGGCAGTGTCTTCATAAAAGGCAACGACTGTAATATGGCACAGTGCCGCTCCACCCCTTACTGCAGTATTTTGAGATTTATTGAAATCACACGACCGCAGTATTTATCCGGCAACCATATTTAGTATAGATTGAAATGTGTATTTACTGTGAATGTGATATTGGTTGATTGAAGCTAAACCAACGCAATGATGGCGAATACTAGTTTCTGTACAGCGAAACATTTTATATTATGTCACAATTTGCTTTACATTAATCAGACAGGTTCCTTTAAGACTTTGGTCTTTGGTATTAATGCTACTATTATTATTTAGCCCATAGATGGCTCGCTGCTGTGTCTGGCATCCTCCATTTACAAGAAGGGTAATTGGCTTACTCTGCCACCCTAGCCAGTCGGCACTGGAGTTCGTATTAAGTTTCTCTTCTCTTACGTCTAGGTTATCGGCCTTGTCATTTCCTCGTCGCCTATTACGACACCCTTCGGATGAAATGGGGTTGGTGACACTATGTATTCTAAACCTGTCACCACACGCACCACTTGTATACTTAATACGAAAGGAAACCCTGATAGCAAAAAAAAAAATACCCTTGGACATTTCACACAACGCCATCTCGTCCCAAGCTAAGCAACTTAATGCTTGTGTTATGGTAACGAGATGGATGATAAACTACTTATATACATTTTTTTTTGTAAATACATACATATTATAGATAGAAATGACACCCAGACTACTGGCTCGGAGTCTGGGTGTCATTTCTATCTATAATATGTATGTATTTACAAAAAAATAGCCTCTGGTTTAGACAAAGACACTTGCCCGACCCCGGAATCGAACCCGGGACCCGTTGATCCAAAGGCGGCACATCTAACCACTAGAACAACGAGGCAGTCATACATATATAGATAGAAAACACCCAGACCCGGAATAAATACTTGTATGTCATACAAATATTTCTTCCGTGCGGGGATCTAACCCGCGACATGCTGCTCAGCAGTCGATCGCTCAACCACTGCGCCAACCGTGTCGGCAAAGGATTTAATGCGTGTGTGTTACTCTGAAACAAACATGGGATGGGTCTGACGTGTGTCTATAGTATAATTACTTCTTTAACGAATGAACCAGTTTTAGTATTGAAAGTTGTTTTAATCTAGTTATTCTGTATGTTTGAAGAAAATCAGCTGACCCACCCACCACACGACGTTTACCTCATATTCAAGTTTTCCTTCTCTTGCGGCTAGGTGATCTGTCTCTTGCGCTCTTCTAGTCGCCTCTTACGTCACCCTTGGAACGGTATTATAGTCGGTGACATCTATCGCCTTCAATAAAATTCTAAGCCAAAACCAAAGTCTAAAATAAAAACTAAACAGCAAAACTTCATTAGGCAAAATTAATCACGTACACGTCGAACCCAGAATTACTTGCTCTAAAGGTTAAATTATGAAAATGTATTGGAATTTTATGCTACATAGGATATGGCGTGGCGTGTCCGTCTTTTTAATTAAATTACGATCAAGAAATTGAAACTTGTTTCGTCAAAATGGATTTTTTGGAGATTTCACTTGAATAACTCGTATTACGTACAGAAAGGCGGTGTGGTGACGGATTAAGCATACATTATGTCACCAAGCCATAACATCCTGAACGCAACGCACGCAGATCACCTAACCACAAGAGAAGGGCCCTCTTGCCCGTGCTGCCACCTTGCTATAGTGCCACTTCACCAAAGACCACAGCAGAGGTCATACCAGTTAAGGGTAACCCATACTCGGCAGTCCCACGTAAAGGGGCCAGACGAAGTGTCGTGGTGGGTTTTATTAGCTCCAAGGCCGTAAGGGACGCCAAGGGAGCCTTTAATCACCCGCGACTCACAGCGCAGTGGTAGAAGCGGAGGGCGGCTATGGATTGAGGTCAAGGCTACCGCCACTATCAATGCAGGGGTGGCTAGGAATGCTGGCACCATTGCATTCGGCGCTTGACGGAGACACTTGCCTGTCTGTGGGGTTCGCCAACGTAAAGCCACAAGAGAAGGATGTCTTGATACAAACCCTGTGTCAACTCGTCTTGCCAGCGTGGCACAGTAGAAAAAAAAAAACACAGCAATGCCTTTTTGCCTGGGATTTATTTTGGTTACTCTGAATTTCATTAGATATGACGTGCATGAAATCCTCGTGGAGGATGACGTGGGCGGTAAAAGAGAAGACGTAATCATTATAATGCGTAAAAGTAAGTCGGGTGCGACTGTAAGCGGAATAATTTTCATGAATTAATTACAATAAATCGCCGATACAGAACCCCCGTATCAAAGTTTAAATAATTGATGAATTCCTAAGTGGGATCCTCAGCAGGGCGATATGAAAATTAAAGTGGAAACTCGCCTCGGGGCCTGAGAAGTTTCATCCGAAATTAATTCGTTTAAATTTATTATGGCAGCATTTCCTTATCTATACATATTTCACTAAGATAAAGAAGTACAAAAGGATATACGAAACGATATTGTTAAATTATTTTATTATATTTTATGTGGTTTAAATTGGGTTACTTCTTTTTTTTTGCTAATAGATGTCACTGCTTCAATTTTAACACGATATAAATATTTACAAATAGCTGGATACTACGAAATAAATACTTACAAAGTCAATTTCTGTATTATAATATTAGTACAATATATACACTAATTGTTTACGACTTAAGAAGTTCAGTATGGTATTGGACCCAAACGATAGCGTAATTAACCCATTCTACGAAGATGTTGTACGAAGCGACTAACAATAGACAAAAAACTTAGCCGTAAAGCCAGCAATATACGTTGGCCCAGCATTGCCGAGTGAACGCCAATACCAACGTATAGACGGTATATTTGCATTGTCTGGCCATCGCTCGGTGTCGCTCGGTGCTCGCTTAGTTGGTTTCGATACACTTGCCCAACGTGTAGGCAGTAGCGCTTGCCTTGTATTGGCCATGGCCAACGTTGCCTTGGCCAACGTGTATTGCTGGCATAAGAAAAGGAAAACTGTACAGAGTGCTACAAAAACCCAATAGGCATCCGACCGAAGGAAATAGAGCTAACCGAAAGAAGCAGTTTTGTGTAATGTCACAATAATAATATTTTATGTCGGTCTAGTTGCCGGGAGGCGATCGCGGTGGACGATAAGGCCGCCCAATGTACACATGTTTAATTTCTGTATATAAATGTTTATAAATAAATAACATAGCAATAGATATTTAGACTGAGACTTTAATTATCAAAATTAAAATATCGTTCAAGACTAAATATTAAGCTGGGCTAATCGTACGCCAATGAAACCGCTCTTAATGTTACCTTCACTTCACGATGATCGATGGTCCACCTCATCCCTCAAGCCACAGACATTACGCGTTTTTATCTTGCCGTTATCAGTTAGACCTACGTCAAAGATTACATGACAATGTATTGAATAAAATTATGTACTAATAAAACTTAATGTTATTCTATCATGAAACATATGTGTTAGTAAAAGATAGTTTTGTCCGTACGGATTTAGAACCAACCTAACTTGGACTAAAACCTTTTCTTCCTTCCTTCTCTTCAACGATTCATCATCATCATCATCATCATTTCAGCCAAAAGACGTCCTCTGCTGGACATAGGCCTCCCCCAAGGATTTCCACAAAGGCCGGCCCTGGGCCGCCCGCATCCACTGCTTTCCGGCGACCTTAACCAGGTCATCGGTCCACCGTGTGGGAGGCCTACCAGCACTGCGCTTTCCGGAACGCGGTCGCCACTCGAGGACTTTTCTGCATCATCGGGCGTCGGTCATGCGAGCTATGTGAGATTCATCGATTAAAGTGAGTTAAAAGTCAAGTGTGAAATTATGGAGTTCATACTGAAGGTTTCGTAAGATACTGTACGTAAGGTCCGACTAAAGGAACTCTAGAACCTAGCCATAAGAGAAGAAAAAATTGTTACGAAATCCTGTGCCAACCCACAGCACAGTAGGCTCATTTCTCTCCACGTAGAGGAGGCCCAACGCGACAGTAGCATTTATGGCCTGAACTGGTGATGGATTTAGAATACACTAGTGGCCCGCTCCGGCTTCGCCCGTGCAAAGCGGGGGTGGGTTATACATATAAACCTTCCCCTTGAATCTCTCTATCTATTAAAAAAAACCGCTTCAAAATACGTTGCGTAGTTTTAAAGATTTATGCATACATAGGGACGGACAGAAGAATGCGACTTTGTTTTATACTATGTAGTGATAGTGATAGTGATGATACTCCAAATTTCATGATATGGGTACATCCATATTATACTACAGTAAGAGACGATACTAATGGTAGTTCCGGCTTAGGTGAAAATCCTTAAATCACCCTGCTATTTTCTATTGAAGCGCCCATCCAATACGATGCAATTGCTAGTCTGCTAAATTAAGGTCAAAAGTACCCAGCTGACACTAGGTCGTACACTGACTAGGTAGTAGGTTACCAAAATTGTCGAAATCGACGATCAAAAGTGACTGTCGAAAACATGTCGAAAATAACACATTTTTTTTGTTATCTTTCTATGACGGTTTATGTATTTGTTTCTAGATTTCCTTCTATTGCTTCACTTTAGTCGCTTCGTGCGACACCCTTGGTGTTGGTTGGGATGGTGATGGATGGCGCTACGCCATAAATTGTTGAGAAATTTAACAACATTGGTTATCGATTCAACGGAAAGCGCTGTTATATGCTTCCCTATACCTCACCTTTTATATAACTTATCTATATTTGTAGTTGACACATGGGCGTCAAAACAATCTCAGTTGTTAACAAACTCATCAAACCCATCATGGATTTGATGATTTTGGAAGCCATCATTAAAATAATGAGAAGAAAATGCTTATTATACCAACAGAAGGTTTTATTGTAACGATTTAATTATATGATTTAATTATACCGAGATATAGAGAAACTGGCGTAATGAACCTTGATAGTTAAATCTAAGGATAGTTTGCCGGCATTTGTTTGCACAGCAAATAAGCTCGTCAGATTGGTTACCGTGAGAACGCTAACACACACAATTAGTTGGGGAAATACTGGTGCAAGTAAACTTAGCAACGATAACTGTGCTTGTTAAATTTAAAAAAGTATTTGAAAAAGGCCGTGTGGTGACGGATTTGGATCAACGGGTCCCGCGTTCGAATCCGGGGCGGGCAAGTGTCTTTGTCTAAACCAGAGGCACTGGCTCGGAGTCTTGGTGTCATTTCTATCTATAATATGTATGTATTTACAAAAAAAAATGTATATAAGTAGTTTATTAATGTGTTGTGTAATGTAATGTATTAAGTTGCTTAGCTTGGGACGAGATGGCGTTGTGTGAAATGTCCAAGGATATTTATTTATTTATTATTTATTTAATTTCATCCCGAGGGTGTCGTAAGAACCGACAAAAGGAAATGAAAAGGCCTACAACCTAGCCACAATAAAGGGAACACTTGAAACGAAACTATATGCCAACTCGTGTGGCCAGCTTGGTACAGTAGGCTAATTATCCTTCATGTAGCCAACTATAATGACGAACTACCGAGTCGGGCCTCGCATTTATGGGTAGTAAGAAGTAAGTCTTCTTAAAGGAACACAAGAGGAACCCAGCCTCACAAGAAGAAAATCTTTATAAAAACCGTCTGACCATGGATAATAGGCTGGGGCGTCACAGTGGAATGCGTTTACGCGAACCTGTGGCGCCCCAAGCGTGTCGTGTGAGGGTATACCGCTGGGGCGTTATTGGGTAGAAGAGTCGTTTCCGCAGTCCCACATAATCGGCGGCGGTATGCATAAAACATTTCCCCAACGTCACCAAACCATTAAATTCACTTCTTAAGCTTGGAAGAGAGCAGACTGAACAGGGTCATTACTAGGCTGTGATTATAATAATGATGAATTCAAGGAACATTAATACCAAACCCTGAACATTTAATCCGTCATAATAGCTTCCATCAGTTTAATCTGTGTTTACGATATTTATGTGCCACGATAACATCTCGAGCATCTTGATCGTTAACTTAATATGCGCTAATCTGCCCTTAGATATTTCAATTAAGTGGGTTGGTCGGCCATTAATTCCCTGCAATTTATTACCGTCAACATTTCTAGGGGGAAATAAGCTGACTGCTGAAAGCTTAGTGGTCTCCATGCGTTTTTTTCTTAATGTACGAATTAGTGTAATCATCATCATAGTTTTAGCATAGGCCACTCCCAAGGATTTCCACGAAGGCCACGGCGACCTTAACTAGTTATTCCGCCATGTGGGAGGCCAACACGGTCGCCACTTGAGGACTTTTCTGCCGCATAGGCCGTGAGTCTTGCGAGCTATGTGCCCCTCATAAGTTTAGCAATCCTGTAGGCCATTTCGGCAACTCTTATTCGCCTGCGTAGTTACCCATACGGCGGACGCGGGTTTTGGTGGATAACCCGGGAACAATTCAACATCGACTCACACCAGCCTTACAGGAGGCTCTTTGACCTCCATTTCCAACTTTATCCCAACATCTTATCATTTATTAACTCTCAACCTTCTTATTCCCTGTCCCCATTTCTTTCATTTCTTATGTGTCCTGTTATTTCAATTATTTTAACCACTTGAAATAAACATAATGACATACAGGTTCATAGTTCCAAAAGAAAAATAAAAAGCGTACAAAGAAACTTTTTGCTAAAAGATGTAAATGTAGTCGGTGCAAACTTAAATTGACGCTGAACTTAGAATACAGATATCACCAAGACATGGACTTTAAATACAGCAGTGTAGTTGTTTTTTGCTTTTAGTCCTTTCTGTAGATCTTGAAGGCGGTTTTCTTTTTAAAAAAGCTTATTTTTTTTACATAAATTAATTATGTCGTCCAAATATTCTCCTTTCGACAAATAATGTAGTTCACTTATTTCAATTTCTATGGGAATTCGAAAGCAGATGTTAATCGGATAAAACACAAATTTTCCGGGATAATGTGGTAACAAAAATATCATAAGGAACATACAGACCAATAAAGAGCGTCCTCTTTTTTTAAGACGCTTAAAAATAACAGTCCTTGCCATCGTTTTGCGTTAATAATGAAGTTTACCAACAAAATGTAAATAGCCTCTGTATAGCAACATCGACCCTTTTACCTCGAAACACCGATGACAAGCTCTAAGCTTCTACTTTAAATAACCCGTCCCAAACAAAGCAAAATGGCCGTACCCTTTCAGAAATTTTCTTTGTTACAAGCAAAAACGCAGACGTAGATGTTTACTTTATCATCACAAGTTTTCATTTCAATGCGATGGCGATGTGCGGTGGCTGCCACATGGGTCATGCTTGTGAACAGGTGCCGTTGCTGGGGGGTGTTCGGCTCGGGCGTGCTGTTCTAAATACTGACTGCATACTGCTAATATTTTTGTTCTAAAGTTTGCCTATTCCACTAAGAAAGTAAGTGTAAAAGTATCTCGGTCATATTTCGGCTGAATTGCTTTAAGATGTTGATGATAGATGATTGCATGGAAGTAAATAGAAATCTTGTAATATTTTCCTTTATATTGTTGAACTATGATAATTGACGCGTGTTATTTTGAAACGTTTAAACCTCTAGCAATTTTGACCATCGTCACCTTTGTTTCCTTTTAGAAAGGGCAAAGGTAATAAAATGGAGGGTGTTCGTTCCTATTAAAATTGCGGGCTTTCATTCTGGGCGGCTCCCAGGGCCGTCACTATTGTATAAATTCAACACCTCCGCCCGGAACGAAAATAGAGCACGTTTTTGTGATCCACCCGACCCTACTTTCGATATCGAGTAACTATTGAAGCCCGCGGTTTATTTTATATCATCATTTTTGGATATTTTTATGAGATGCTTCACAGAAATGTTGGAATACATCAAAAACGCAGCAAATAAAAGTAGAAAAACAAATCAGCAGTCAGCCTCCTTGGTTAATGTTAAGGTGAATGTTCCAGGGTAGCCCGCGAAATTCAAATTTTCGTACGTTTTTTGCAATTTGCAGGTCAGTGCTACGTTGTATGTTGATTAAAATGTTATTCGCGGCTGTAAGACGTATGTAGTTATAGAATTATAATCATCAAAGTCATCAATACAACCCTCCAAGCTCATAAAGGTGCAAGAATAACTTTGAGCTTGAAAAAGTTTAGCGGGCCACCCTGGAATATTCACCTTAATGGAGGGAATTTAGCCTACTTTGCCACGCTGGCATGACGGTTACGCTGGCAACATAGGGTTTGTATCAAGTTTTCCTTCTCTTGGGGCTAGGTGATATGGCTCTTGAGTTCCTTTAATCGACTCTTACATCACCTTCAGTATGGTATGGGTTGGTAGCATTGTGTATTCTAAATCCGGCACCACACGGTAACATGCAAACATAAAGCCTTTAATAATTATTCCCGCGACCTGGACTTGCGATGTTAAACCAAATTAACTATTATATATATAACTAGCGGCCCGCCCCGGCTTCGCATGGGTTCAATGATGAACATCTAAATTTATTAATGTTTCTCTACAATATTATGCATGTATTATATACATTATATACATTCATCTTGAATCAATTTATCCATTGAAAAAAACCACTTCCAAATCCGTTGCGTAGTTTTAAAGATTAAAGCATACATAGGGACGGACAGACGACAGCGACTATGTTTTATACTATGTAGTGATGACGAATTTGTATCAGGAATACCGTTCATCCTCCTTATTCATCATTTCAGCCAAAAGACGTCCACTACTGGACATAGGCCTCCCCCAAGGATTTTCACAAAGGCCGGTCCTGGGCCGCCCGCATCCATCGTTTTCCGGCGACCTTAATCAGGTCATCGGTCCACCGTGTGGGAGGCCTACCAGCACTACGCTTTCCGGAACGCGGTCGCCATTCGAGGTTTTTTCTGCCCCATCGGGCGTCGGTCCTGCGCGCTATGTGCCCTGCCCACTGCCACTTAAGTTTGGCAATCCTGTGCGCTATGTCGGTGACCCTGGTTTTCCTGCGTATCTCCTCATTTCTGATTCGATCTCGCAGGGAAACTCCGAGCATAGCCCTCTCCATTGCCCTTTGGGTGACTTTGAGCCTTCTGATGGAGCCCTTTGTCCGTGTGGTAGCGGAGTAAGAATTCTACCACCCCATATCTTCCCGTGGGTGTCGTAAGAGGCGACTAAGGGACAACAGACGTTGGGCAGCAGCGACGTTCTGTCCAAAAACATACCATCCGTTACTGCGATCGCCAACCCGCCTGCCAAGCGTGGCGATTATGGCATAACCCCCCATATGAAAGCCTTGGGGGAGGCCTACGTCAAGCAGTGGACTGAAATAGGCTGATGATGATGATGGAGCCCATAGCAATTTGGGCTCCTCCTTATTAGACAAGAGTATTAACAAATCATTGTGAAATCTATGGCTTAAAATGTGTCACTCACCAGATTTGCTGACTCTATACCGCAGACCGCGTCCAGCCTTCGGATGACAGCGGTTGTAAGTCCCAACCTCCCCGTAATTGTTGTTCACGCGGCTGTAATCTGCCAAGTGCCTGTTGCCGTCCAAGTGGTTTGGCAGAGATCGATTCCATCCCATAACGTCTCCGACAACGGATCCGCATACTGATGATTCTGTCTGGCTTTTAGTATCGGCATTGCAAAGGTCGCCGCTTGAGCGAGCTCTTCGACCCTTGAGGCCCTTGGCAGAGTGTTGGCTGATATTTGAGCCCATATCTTGGCGGGACCTTACGTAGGCCCCGCCGGCTGCATTGTGACACGCTGGCGCGTGGTTGCCGAATACGCCACACTTGGTCGTACCTGCAACCAGAAAAAACATCATATACCAAATGCCTTTTTTTTTTTTTTAATAGTGGGGGAAACCTTTTATAGGTCCCCAGCCGGTGGGACGGGGCTGGGGTATGTGGGAGTCCCGGTCGCGTTGTGATGGTGAGTTGCGAACCGGTTTACCCACAAAAACCTACCACTGTTGTCACCGCGTGTCATTCTGCCGTACGGGAAACTACATAGCCTATCCGTGTATATACCAAACCCCTGCACTAGATATAACCTGCATAACGGGGGCAGTTTACAAACATGTAATAAACGAAATGACACCCTCAGAGCAAGTGCCTCTGGTTTAGACAAAGACACTTGGCCGACCCCGGAATCGAACCCGGAACCTGTTGATCCAAAGGCGACACATGTAACCCCTTTTTTTTTTTTTTTTTTTTTTTACGTCTGAGATCCTCATGGATTCCCGGCCGTTGGGAACTAGCCGGGGTATGTGGGACTCCGGGGCGCGTAGAGATGGTGAATTGCGCCCCGACCTACCCACTAAAACCGACGGCGATCCTCGTCTGCCCAAACCAGGGCCACGGGATTCACTCCCATTACGGGAGCATGCTCCGTGGCCCTGGGGGCCTTGGCCCGCCTCTTATAAAGCTAGTGGAGCCCCATGCTCCAAGGCGGGCCCCTCCGATTATGAGGGGGGCTCTGTATTGCCCTCCCCCATTCCACCGATGGGGGCGCACGCGAATCGCGGCGCGCTGTCCTCCCGGGGCCTGTTTTGCGCAGGCGACGGACTCCCCAGGTCTATCGCCCGCAGGCCCACTTACGGCGGGCGGAGGTCAGCCAACGCCCTCCGGCGCCTGTTGCGGCGCTGGCGATTTGGGCGCTGGGAGGCCAACTCTCTGGCCCGTTCCGCCTCCTCCTTGGCAGTCATGACGGCTTCACAGAATGAGGCCGTCTCCCTCCAAGCCCTCTCGCTCCGGACCATGGATCTAACGAGATCCGGCAGCGAGAGGCTCCCCACAACGCCGACTAAGTCACGTCGCGGCCTATCCCACGCACGGCATACCTCCAGGGTATGCTGCGCGGAGTCCTCAGCACCATCCGCGCAGTGGTG
This sequence comes from Clostera curtula, assembly GCA_905475355.2. Classification (NCBI taxonomy): domain Eukaryota; kingdom Metazoa; phylum Arthropoda; class Insecta; order Lepidoptera; family Notodontidae; genus Clostera; species Clostera curtula. The sequence goes on along the minus strand of FR997800.1, from coordinate 14,867,368 downwards.
ACACCCCGGAGTCTCCTCCCGGCCAATGCGGCACAGGTACTTTCCAAAGCACCCGTGCCCGGACAAAACCTGCGTCAGCCGGAAGGACAGTGCACCATGCCTCCTCTCCAGCCATTCGTCCAATACGGGACGAATGGCTTCTACGATTGCGTGCCCCGCACTAGGGCTCGCCAGCCGTTCCCCCCACTCTTGGCGGACCGTAGCACGCAGCTCGATCCGTCGCTCCTCCACATCCCTAGGAAGGGGACGCCGCCCCTGCGCCACCTCTGCCACTCGCCACTTATACAGGGAGGCGAGGGCTTTAGCCTCGAGCTCCCACGGGGGCAGCCCGGCCAGGAGGCTTGCTGCTTCGAAGGAGGTCGTGCGGTACCCCCTTATTACCCTGACGGCCATCACCTGCTGCGGTCTTCGCAGCAGGGCAACGTTACGGGCCGTCAGAGATTCCGCCCATATGGGTGACCCATATAGGGCCATCGACCGCACGACCCCTGTGTATAGCCTCCTACAGGAGACGTTCGGGCCCCCAAGGTTGGGCAGTAGCCGTGACAGTGCGGCAGCTGCGCCCATTAGTTTGGGGGCCAACCTTCGGAGGTGCTCCCTGAAGGTCCACCTTCCGTCGAGCACCAGACCCAGATATTTCATCGTGGGCTCGACGGCGATGCGAACGCCTCCGACCACGATGTGGGAGCCTGGAGGTGGCGTGTTCCGAGGCCTGTGGAAGAAGAGGGCCTCCGATTTACTCAAAGCCACCTCCAAGCCTAGCTGCCGGATTCTGTTCACAACTTGGGCCACGCCCGCAGTGGCCAGTATTTGTGCGTCCCTGTGGGACTTGCCACGCGCGGTGACCAGGGTGTCGTCGGCGTAGCATACTACGCCAACATTAGGGAGGAGCCCGCCCCGAAGCACCCAGTCGTAACCTAAGTTCCACAGGGTCGGGCCCAAAACTGACCCCTGTGGAACTCCGCAGGACACAGCCCGCCTGTCCCAACCACTCTGGACCGGGTAGAACACGGCCCGGTCCGAAAGGTACGCGCCTATGACACGGCAGAGGTAGGCCGGCACTCCGTGATGATGGAGCGCCTCCTCAATGCAATTCCAGGGCAAGGTGTTAAACGCGTTGGCGATGTCAAGAGACACCGCCAACATTACCTCGCCCCGGGATGTAGCCTCCTCCGCCAACGCCTTGACGCGGGCCACCGCGTCGATTGTGGAACGCCCACGGCGGAAGCCGTACTGGCACTCCGCTAAGTCTGGACCCACCGATTCAAGATGCTGGACGAGGCGGTTGACGATGATGCGCTCAAAGAGCTTGGCCACCTCATCCAGCAAAACTATAGGGCGATAAGCCGACGGCGAGTCCGGCGGGCGCCCCTCCTTTCTGATGAGGACCAGTTTCCCCTCCCTCCATATGCGGGGAAACTGGCCTCGGGACAGACACGCTGTGAACAGAGAGCGCAGCCGAGGTCCTAGGGCCTCTAGGGCAATAACCCAAACACGGCCTGGGATTCCATCTAGTCCCGGAGCCGTGCTTTTGCCCCTGAGCCTTCCCACTGCCAGCCGCAGTTCTTCCTCCCCTACCTCAGGAGAGACACCCTCGTTGATAGGAGCGACATTATGGCGCAGCCGCTCCGAAGGCGCACCCCTCGCCGGGAAAAGACTCCCGACGACCTTGTCGACCAGCTGCGGCCGGAGACTTGTAGTCAGTGGGGGGGCCCAGGGGCGTAGTTTCCCCCTCACCATTAAGTACGGGCGTCCCCACGGATCGTCGTTCAACGTGCCGAGCAACTCTTGTCGGGCCGCAGCTTTAGCCCGCACAATCTCCTTCTGCAGGGACTTTTTGGCAGAGCGGTACGTTTCGTATAGCTCCGCCTCCACTTCCGACAGGCCCGGGAGGTTGAGGCGACGTCTTCGGTGGCGAGCGTACCGGCGTCTCGCATCTACGCATGACTGGCGTAGCTGTGTTATCTCGCGAGACCACCAGTACACTGCCGTTTTGGCGGGTTTCGCCCTGACCCTGGGCATTGAGGCGTCGCAATCTTCCGACATGGCGGTCCGGAACCACGCCGCCTCCACCTCTATGTCGTCGGGCAGCCCGGGCGCTGAAGCCCATGCCCGTACGATAGAGGCCTCCCGCAGGAGGTCCTCATCTAGCTGGCGTAGCGCCCATCTGGGACCCTCTCGATGAGAGACCGTTCTAGGCAGGGTGGCAGAAGTCTGGGAGGCGATGTCGAACCGTATATAGCGATGGTCCGACATCGTTTCCTCCTCCTCCATCACCCGCCAGTGCCTAACACGGCGCGCGAGTGCGGGGCTCGCGAGGGTTATGTCCACGATGGACCCACCCCGTTGCCGCACGCATGTGTTCACAGCCCCCTGATTCAGGACGGGAGTCCCGACGTGGCCACCCATTCCTCCACTAATTCACCCCTGGCGTTTGCCGCCGGGGAACCCCAAGCCGTAGATTTTGCGTTGAAGTCCCCGGCCACGAGTACGGGAAGGCGGCTACAGCCCACGATCGCGTCCAATTCTGCCAAAAACGTTTCGTAATCGGCGAGGGGTGCGTTGGGCGAGAAGTAACATCCTATAATCACCACCTCTCCGATACGAGCCGCGACAAATCCTCGGCCCCGGCGTACGTCCTCCGGAGTCGGTGTTCCCGCAGATGCTCTTATGAACAGGGCCACCGAGCCGCTGACATCCCCCAGCCAGTCGCCTCTGGGAGGAATAAAGTAGGGCTCGGCAACCACCACTACGTTGATTGTCCACTGTGCTGCGCTCTGGTGAAGGAGATCCTGAGCTGCAGCACAGTGGTTTATATTCCCCTGGAGGATACGAAGATATGGTCCCTGGTCCATTACTGGGTGTCCATTCTAGTATCCTCCTGGGGTGCCCGTTGCGAGGTCGACGGCCCTGGCTGTGCAGAAACAACCGGCCGGCGGCCCTTGACGGTCCCCGATTTTTTCGCCTGTGCAGCGGCGCAGTCACGAGCGCCCAGACGATGCCCCGCCGGTTTGCCCGCCGCCTTACACCTGGAGCACCGTGCTTTATCCGGGCACTCCACGGCTTTGTGACCCGAGTACCCGCAATTAAAACAGGCGTCACCAATGCCAGCGCCTGTGGGGCAGTCTACCCCAAAATGGCCCTCCCCGCGACAGCGGTAGCACTTGGATGGTCTCGGCGGCAAGAGTCTTACCTGGGCCGAGGACCAGCCCACCAGCATGCGAGGCGAGGCCACAACCTTTTTTGCCGCCGCAACTGGGCATGTCACAATTGCCGTGCCCGTGCTGACCCGCCCAGGGCGTATGGCCGTAGACTTGACCTGAGCCGGGGAACAACCACCGACTCTTGCCACGACCTCAATGAGCTCGGGTATTGTGACCGAATCGTCGAGGTCGGAGATACGGAGGTCGGCACACTTTTCGGGTCTGGAGACCCGCACATCCTCGGGACCCAGGGCCAGCCTCAACTGCTCGGCCAAGGCATCCGCTTTGGGGCCGCTGGTGGTGCCAGACACCTCCAGCATCCGAGCACCGGTGCGTGCGCTTTTCACACGCATGCCATTGGTAAGGCCAAGGCCCACGATGTCAATGGCTGCCTTGGCCTTTGACATAACCTCATTGTAGGTAACACCTCTCTCCACCGCTCCAGGCTGCAGGGTTAGGACCACAGCCGTAGAGCGGGGGGCAATGAGTTGCGCCTTTATTTTCGCCTCTTTTTTGGCGATCTTTTGCCTCGCCTTCTGCGCCTTTTTTTGGGCCTTGCGTTTCGCAGCCTTAACCGCCTTCTTAGCGCCAACCGTCTCCCATCCACCTTCCTCCGGGGCAGTAGTGGATTGGCTGGCCGGAGACGGCGTTGTTGCCGGTTTGGGTGCGGAACGCCCTCTTTTTTGGTTGACCTTGGCTGACCCTGATGTGGGTGCAGCCACTTTGGCCACCGGCTTTGGTGCTCCTTTCTGTAGCACTGAGGCTTTCGCCTTCGCGTTTGCCGACCGTGTCAGAGGGGCTACTGGGGTCGAGGTCGGACGCGCTGATGAGGTAGAGGCGACAGGCTCCGTTGGAGGCTCCATTCCCGCCACTTTTGCCGCATACGATATTGGCGCCTGGGCCGGGATCGCTGGGACAGAACCCTGGGTGGCCTCAGCGTTGCGGCGGTCGGCCGCCAATGGCGGACGAAGACGCTTCTCTGGAGGTAGACGGCTGGCCAGGTCCTCCCTGACTGCCTGTATCATGGTTCCAACCTCCAGTATGATGGAGCGCCTCAGCTCCTGCTCTTCTTCGGCGATCCTCACGGGTCTTTCTGCTTGGCTACCGAACTTCATTTCGGCAACCTCCGCCTTAAGGCTCATGTAGGCCTTTTCAAGCTCTTTCATTTGTTCGGCTTGCCGACGAACCTGAACTCGGAGCTTGCTCTCCTCTTCGGACCGGGACCGATGGAGGAGCACATCCGCTACTTCCGAGAATGAGGCGGTGGCGTCTTTGAGGAGCTTCTGGCTTGTGCCTTTCAGCCCCTTGGAGATACTGGCCACGTGCCTCAAAGTATCCATAGCCCCTGTCAATTTTGCCTCCAGTTCAGGAGCAGTCATTTCCTCCGAGAGCCGTGGCACGGAGGACGACCTCTCCGACGACGTGTCGGAGAGCCGACTGACTTTGGCGGCCGCGTCACGAAGGAAACTACGCCGTCTTTGCTCCCGCTCTTCCTCTTTTTTCGCTGCCATGTCTGCAGCGCGTTGGAGAGACTCTAGATGTTTGCGAGCCCTGTAATTATCTCCACGGTCGCGTCGCTTCTCGCCAGCCACCAGTTGAATTTTTGGGGCTGGCGTGTCCGTACTGGACTCGTCTTCCGAGTCGGTGTCCGCGCCCTTTCTGGAGCTGCATGAGTGCGACCTCTTGCGAGCCCAGAGCTTGCCCGGGTCGCTGGTCGCGCTGGTCACCGTCACTATGCTCATGTTGGAGTCGGAGCTTGACTCAATGTCGTCTATTGGACCACATACTGCAATTGGGTCAATTGGCTTCGCTTCTTTACACCTCACTTCTTTAGGCTTCGCCTTTTCAGCGGTAGCCGACGCCTTTCTTGTTCGCAGCTCCATGCCCTGAGAAGGGCACTCGAGAGGGGTCACGCGCTCCGGGAGCAAGCTCGACCGAAGCAGACGCGCCTCCGAGGTTGGAGCGACAGAGATTTTGTCTCTTCCCATCTTGATCGCGCGCGCACAATGCGGGATGATGGGGGTGTGGATTGGCCGGCTGGTCACTCCGTTACGGTGATCCAGCCGTTGCCCAGGGTGCACCGGACGAGGGGGGGAAGTTGCTAATCGCACTCGTCGCTCGGGGAGGTTCCACACACGCACCCCGACACACATGTAACCCCTAGACCAACGAGTCAGTCAAAATAACAATCAAATAAAGAATCTCATCAGTACCTTAATCATTCTATAATTTATCTAGCCGTTAACCGTAGTCATCGTCTGCGTTGTATTAAATTGGGGTAATTAAGCAGCGTTTGGCTCTCCATTATTTGTGTGTATATTTGACCTCCCCCGTGTGTCGAAGGTCACGTAAAGCCGTCGGTCTCGGCCGACATTCAACCATCTATGGCAGTCTTTACAAGTAGTCAGTAGCGTAAAAAGTGGCTGGTTTAACCGTAAAATTCCGTAAAACCAGTGGTCCAACTAGATGGGTCGCAGAGGGAAGATGGTAATCTCGTCGTCGTCATTTCAGCCCATAAATGGCCCACTACTGAGTCGGGCCTCCTCCAAACTCATGGAGGGATATTAGGCCGCCATGCTGACAAGAGGTGTTGACACAGGGTTTGTATCAAGTTTTCCTTCTCTTGTGGTCAGGTGATATGCGTCTTGCGTTTCTTTAGTCACCCTTACGAGACCCTCAAGACAGTATGAGATGGTGACATTGTGTATTGTAAATCCGTCACTACACAGAAAATCGGAGACTGTAAGTAGTAGTTCCGTGTAAATACTGGTAGTTAAACCAATCTGGTTAGAACTGTACAGGCCCCAATTAATTTGAGATTAAGGCGAAAGAGATTGTCTTAACAAGTCTTAGATAACAATGGCTACAATAAAGCAAAAACACGCCTATCTGTATTTTATTTCAGCCTAAAAATATCCTTAAGCAAGCCTTAATATCGCAGTTGGCGCGATAGCATCGATTGCTTTGGACAAAACAAAAGACCGTAAATAATGTAAACCGCGGTTGAGAAACGTGACAAATTACTATGGAACATGATTATACCGGTAAATATATACTGCCTTTGTTTCAAAAACAAATAAATCTTTTGTACTATTTCTTTGGTCGACTTAAAGGTTTAAGGCGGTAAGACTAGTAGCTTAAAAAACATCTTGACCCAAAAGCGCCTCAGTTGGGGAAAGTTCGCGCATGTTATCGACCAATCGCGTGGCTTACGCTTCCCTTGTCCGCCCAAAGACCAAATTAATCCAAAAATCGACTATTGCGAAGGATGGATTGTAGCTCAAGATGTTTTTCTCATCACATGGATGGTAATTAGCCTACTGTGCCATGCTGGCCAGACAGGTTGGCACAGGGTGTTGTATTAAGTTTTCCTTCTCTTGCGGCTACCTTATCGACCCTAAATATTATAATCCTCGACTATACCCAATATTACCGAAAATACATTGCCAACGTTGGAAGTAATTTCAAATATATTTTTAATTTAAATGGTTATGATTACAGCTAATGTTCAAGAAACTTAAGCACGGTGATGAAAGATTTTCATAATTGCCCTGAATATTCACTTAAATATCGGAATATTTAATGAGAATAGGGTGCACATACGTTTGTTTCTTAAGGTTAGGACATCTGGTGTTCCAACACACTTATTTCTCCACCGCACGCTGGGAAATAAGCGTGTTGGAAATAATGCGTGTTGTGAAAGTAAACAAAAACCCAGCACGTTTGGTGGTAGGATCTAATGGTCCGGCCGGCTAGCTCCCACCCTAAAATCTAAGTCCAGCGCCATGCTGTTTTACTGTGTTGCGTCGTGTGTACCTGAGAGCCGGTGCCGACAGGGCATTTCCTTGAAATGCCTGCTCCATATCAGACCCTGGCTTTGCGTTCCATGACGCTTTCAAGTCACTGATAAAAAAAGAAACAATATAATTCTATGATTTTCCTGAAATTCCGTACAAATCATTTACATATACCAGTCCTATGGATCTTTTCCCTGTGGTTATAGGTTCTCATAGACTACTGTTACTTTCTTACATTTCTTTTGTAATGGCTTTTTTACAACTGCACGATGTCACGCCATATCGATAGATGTAAACACCATGTAAAACAGTACTTATCACCATCTCGTGACCCACTGCCTAGTCATGTCGCCTCCGAGTTCATGACGGTAAATTAGTCTACAGTGTCACGCTGGCCAGACCGGTCAGCATCTGACTTGCACTAACTTAGCCACGACCATATTTTTTGGTGACGCTAGGGAAATGCTTTATGCATACCGCCAGCCCTCGGGGGTGGCACCGGCGATTATGTGGGACTCCGGAAACGAATCGTCTACCCACGAAAACACCAGCGGTATACCCACACACGACACGCTTGCGGCGCCACAGCTTCGCGTACACGCCTTCCACTGTGACGTCCCGACGAGGTGCCCGGGCAACTGGGACGCCCTCAGTCAATGAGGCTTTCGTCGGTGGCGGTCCCCCGACCCACCACCGGCATCTAATTCAACCACGACCTATCTTAAGGTGGTCTGAGGTTCACGCAGTTATTTGCTACTGCGCTTACAATACTCTCAGGATAGAAAAGGTTCCTGACCCTGGGTATTCAAAATCCGCCAACAAACAGAGGAAATTTACAATTCTGTCCTAGTGTAACAAAATTACTTGTCACCATCGTCGGGAACGTTGCTCGATGGCCTGTGTCGCGCCTACTTCCGAAGATTTAATGAATCTTTCAGCCTCCCCTCGCGAGTTCGTTAACGGGTTGAAACCGCAGATTTTGGTATAATTTTAATGGCGAAAACACACGGTACCTGATTCGTGATGGCGGCCTTTTTTTTGCATTATTCGAATTAGTTCACACTCAATTCGGAGCGTATTACATACTAATTCGAACGAAAAACCGTTTGTGTCTCCGGGACGCGACCGCTCGGTCGTCCTAAAAGGTGGAAACACACAGAAACCTGTTCAGCGATGATATAACAGCAATATAAAACCTTCTCCGCCACGCCTCCACCTCGCCTGCGTTCTCGCCTGCGGCTTCTCTCGCTCGGATTCATAATCGGTGCAGAATGCGACAACGGCGGGGATGAAAGTGGTCTTAGGGCGCGGACTTAGTTCTTTTATGACATAAGTAGAGCTCAAGTTAATTTTTGTAACATCAGCTATCTGACAATTATTATTATTCTATCTAAAAAAAAGAATAATGAATTTTTAAAAAAAACAGTACTAGGAAAATCCTTGAAACGGCTGTACCTACCGATTTTAATAAAACATTTATTGTGTTTTCTAGCGATGGGTATACCGCTAGAAAACTCGCTTTCAAATAAAAATACCGCATCATAATCGGCCAAACGTTAACATCGATCTTACACGACACGCGAACCTTATAACACTCCTCTGTTTCGGGGGTTAATGAATTGGTTACTATTAGTTTTGTTCGATTTCTCCGTCAGCTAAGTAGTATAGCTCTTAATACTTGGTTCCCTCATCGGCTTAAAAGACTTTCTGAGAAGTTCGTAGACTTATTTGGACAGCTTACACGTGTTTTACCTACCCACGGTGTGTAGGCGTAAAATTATATCATTCAGTTAATAGAGCAACCAGCTATGTTAAGGTCAAATGTTATAATAAGACAATGGCTATTAGTCTAATTTAAATAAAGCGGTATTTTATGCTGTACAATGGAATAGCTGGCATTGCGAGTCATCGGCCAGATAGTGCAGTGTATACTCAGCTCCTGCCTTTTAGACACCATACTACTACGATTCGGCCCATAGCTGACCCACGGCTGAGTCGGGCATCCTCCAATTACATGGAGGGTAATTCGCCTACTGTGCCACGCTGGCCAGACGGGTTGGCACAGGGTTTTGTATCAAGTTTTCCTTTTCAGCTTGGTTATCAGCCTCCTTATATCGGCTCTTACGACACCCTCAGAATGGAATGGGGCGGTGACACTATGTATTCTAAATCCGTAACGGAAAGACTTTCCGTCTCTTATCTGTAACGTGGGATTTCAAACTGGTGGACAAGAGTAATTTTACTATTTACATGTACTTTTACGAGTAAAACACATTTTGACTTTGGTCGCGTTACACGTAGACGGGTGCCGTATTCGGAATTTTGTTTCCTATTCAAGGACCGTGTATGTTGATTTGAATCAAGATTGAGCTAAATCAAGTGATGCTTTACCGACAATTTTTATACAAAATATTTTTTTTTAAAACTTACCTGTAACCCAGCACGCTTGGTGGTAGGATTTAACAGTCCGCCCGGCTAGCTACCACCCTCACATCTAAGTCCGGCGCCAAGGAATTCTACTGTGTATCGGCGTGCGTATGTGAGAGCCGGTGCCCGACACTGCATTTCCTTGAATCGCCTGCCCCATCTTAGACCCTGGCGGTGCTTTCCATCACGCAAGACTAGGGTCAAAGGCATTCAAGTAATTGGTAAAAAAATAGTCGGACTGGTCTTGTTCGCACATAGTTTGATATCAAACTCTTTTCCAGTCTAGTTTCTCTCTTGTAAGTTGCCTTTTACGATATAATTAATGAAAGAGGTCTCCGATATCGTGTATTCCCAATCCGTCACATAATGTTACCAGCAAATGAATACAAACATTGCATTTTCTGCGTTATGTAATGCACGTAAACTTAACGCTTTAATCCTGGCATAGTAGTTGTATGTCCCAGTGCTTGGCCAGACAGCAGGCGCGGGCGCGGGGCGGTCGCGGCGCGGCATTCTAAGCATATAAAACCGCCCGCGTGCCTACTACGGACACTCAAATAAGGTTTCATATGTTTAAGTATACCGCGCCGCGACCGCTCCGCGCCCGCGTGTGTAGTCTGGCCAAGCACTATAAGTTGCTACTGTGTAAAAAGCATACTCAGTTAGTCCTGTCAAATCACTCGTCAGATAAAATTTCATCAAATAGCTACTCGTGGTTACCCGTTCATGTGTTGGTTATTCGTCTCCATTAAAAAATATCGATATAAAATTTTACGATCTATCATATAACATTGGGGAGTGTAACCTGACCTATAACATCTTTACGAGGCGCGTACAACAGTAATAAAATTGCACTTGACAAAATTCCACTCTGACATAGAATTTTATTGTATTTAAATGAAAAATAGTAAGTCAATATAATCAAGATAATTTATTTGCTCCTTGAAATAACACTCCGAGAAAGATTCGGGAGGACTTTTCCAAACATCGATTATATTTAAATATCTTCTTCTTCTTTAGCCCATTCGCAGCAATGAGCTAAAGCTGAGTTGAATAGTAAGATCAATACAAATTAGCTTATTAAGTTAATTTGGAATGATGTGAACCTATCTATCAACATATCAACAAACACATCAAGATTTCCTTCTTTTACGGCTAGAATCTTAGTTTATTGTTCCTTTGTTGAGAACAATAGGTTTTTGTGCGTGTGTGATCTGAACACGTACACAGTTGAGCTACTGCTATGTTGTTTACTACGTCCCAACACAGGCACCGTAAACTCAATACAAGTTAATCGTTAAGTTCATGGCAGTGAAATAAAGAAAATTGAGGCAGTATAATATTAAAGCTGGATCAACATTTTTATTTTAGTATGTAGTAGACTTTAGTATGTATATAGTTCCGTGCCTTTGGTTTCTTGGGGGTTGCCTAACAATTATCAAAGTAAATGATGATGGTCTGCGTTGATGATACATTATTAAATTAGTGGGTATTGTATACAGGACAATTTTTGAAAAGGAAAAGGTACAAAGTCGTGCCCTGCCTTCCCGCCCCACGTACGTCGCGCTGATACCTGATTTTGTGTTGTGCGCAGCGTAATACGGCTACATTCAGAGCGGCCATAAAGATTGGCGAGGACTGTAATTTCGACTTTAATTTTTTTAGCTTGATCCACGTATCTACTTGTAAGAAAGAACGCACACGCAATACGCAATTTCTATTCATATTTTTTTTTGTGAAGGTTTCCTATCAAGCTAGGTTTTCGGCCTTGTCGGCTCTTACGACACGCCTAGGTTGGAATGTGGAGGTGACACTAAGTATTCTGAATCTGTCGCCACGTGTATAGTTAGTATACATACATTATTAGTAGGCACCTATTCAGTAAAGACAATAAGTACCGAATAATATTTACCCACCTTCATAAATAATTCTAACCGGTGTGCTGTTGAAAGGACTGCCCTTACAATTAACAAGTTCAACGCTTATTTGTTCTAAATGCCAATCCATTCACCGCGGCATTGTATTTCAATAAAGGCTAGAATAGCCTTTCAAGTCATTGCCGTTTTTCTTGCATCGCCGACATTGTTATCGTCCAAATGCAACAAAAACGAACACAATAAAACTTCCGCCGCAGAGTCGATCTTCCTCCATCGCTAAACAAATGGAACAGGTACACATGGAAGGCCTATTGTTGATAACGCTGGCCATTTTTTGTACTAAAGGTGTGCGGATGCGAATTGTCCGTGTGGTGAAGAATTTTGAATACTACTACTACTCAGCTCATAGATGACCCACTGCTGAATCTGCCCCTCCAGGTACATGGAGGGTAACTAGCCTACCGTGCCACGTTGGTCAGACGGGTTGGCACGGCTCCTTACGAGCACTCGACGTCACAGCAGGACGTCGAGTGCTCGTAAGGAGCCTGAGGAGAGGAGGGGGGCCTCCTCGTCTGCGGCGGCGTGGTTCTGCATCAGATCCCACAATGCCGCAACAGGACGCGAGTTGGAGCACCCCGGGGAGGTTTAGTGGGTAGGCCCCCACTATGGGGGAGAGTCCCACACTCCCCTCGCTGGCCACCCCCGTGGCCGGCGAGGAAGTCCATAAAGAATTTTACACCGAGCGAAAAAAAAAAAGGGTTTCGTATCAGGCGTGGTTCTGCATCAGATCCCACAATGCCGCAACAGGACGCGAGTTGGAGCACCCCGGGGAGGTTTAGTGGGTAGGCCCCCACTATGGGGGAGAGTCCCACACTCCCCTCGCTGGCCATCCCCTTGGCCGGCGAGGAAGTCCATAAAGAATTTTACCCCGGGCGAAAAAAAAAGGGTTTCGTATCAGGCGTGGTTCTGCATCAGATCCCACAATGCCGCAACAGGACGCGAGTTGGAGCATCCCGGGGAGGTTTAGTGGGTAGGCCCCCACTATGGGGGAGAGTCCCACACTCCCCTCGCTGGCCATGCCCGTGGCCGGCGAGGAAGTCCATACAGGATTTAACCCCGGGCGAACAAAAAAAACTTGCGACTAGGTTTTCGACTTTGTCATTTCTATTTCTTTTTGTCGGCTCTTACGACATCCATAAGAAGGAATTCGATGGTGCCACCATGTATTTTAAATTTGACATAAGCAAGAATGCGGCATCGGTCGAGTCTCAACAGTCTAATGATTTAACAAATGTCGCTCGTAGTTATTATCTATTCATTATTGCACACCATGAAACAATTACAGAGTGAGAGGCTTATGCAAAAGTAAAGTGTACATTAGGCGGTCTTATCGCTGGCTGCGATCTCCTCCAAAAAACTTATTTAAGTTAGAGGGCAGGACAGGAGTTATCTATACCTCCGGGACCGCGAGGTCCTATGAGAGTGGGCCGCCGGCTGTATACAGCGGCGGGCGGTGGAGTGCGGTGTTCCACAGGGCTCGGTTCTGGGTCCAGTCCTGTGGAACATCGGATACGACTGGCTGCTCCGAATGCCGCTCCTGCCCAGGGTGGGGCTGCTCTGCTACGCAGATGACACCCTCATCACGGCCAGGGGCGACTCCTTCTCGGAGGCAGCCAGGAGAGCGACGGTCTCGACATGTGGACCGTCTCGACACGGACGGTGATTGAGCTGCTGGCCCAGATCAAATATCTTGGCCTGCAGGTGGACGGTCGGTGGACAGGGAGGAGGATTTCCTGGTTGACCCGTGCCGCAGACACAGGCCGGGAACGAGGAGGCGACTATACGTCCACCTACTTCCAGCGCCATAGAGTGGCTCCATGGGTCGGGGGGCCCGCCACCGACGAAAGCCTCGTTGACTGAGGGCGTCCCAGTGTACCGGGACGCCCTCACTGATAGTCGCTTGCCCTCACTGATAGGCACCTCGTCGGGGCGTCACTGTTGACTGCGCTTGCGCGATCCTGTGGAGCCCCAAGCGTGCCGTGTGAGAGTCTGCCGCTGGGGTTTTAGTGGGTATACGAGTTCTGTCTCGGGAGTTGCACATAATCACCAACCTCTCCCCCGGGGGGCGGTGGTATGCATAACGCATTTCCCCAGCGACAACAAAAAAAAAAGGACAGGAGTTCTGGCCAGAAAAAGAAAACAATCTCAAAACTTTACAAAATCTGGCTTAACTCACCTAACAAATGTGGAACAGTACCTATGGTCATTTCTTGTCGTTCTAGCAGTGTGTCATTTCAAACTTAAAACAATAACATTTTTTAATATTTTATTTAGAAACTATCGGGTCGGTTTGGCATCCATGGTTGTTTTAATGGGCTTTGATGCTCAGCCGTACACATGCCATTGAGGTGTAACCTTCCCAGCGATTAGTTTTTTATAGCGATGTTTTGTCAGATCGATAATTTCCCATGTTCCTATTGTGTCAATTAATAACTGCAAATGAACTGCTGTCGTGCGAGCTCGCTTAACCATTAACTGTAATTACATTTTACAACAGTTATTTAACTAGATTTTTAGTAGCAGTAAAAGAGATACAAAGTTCTTAACTTTGAGATATCGTGTTAGCCAGGAAACTTAGCAGGGTCATTATGTTATAACTTTTCACATAAATTATACAGAGTTGCACGATTAATTCTGGTGACTAGTGAAGAAGACATGAAAAGTGCTCACGAAGATTTAAGTCACACATTTGTGTCTTCACTATCACTACATAGTTTAAAACAAAGTCGCATTCTTCTGTCCGTCCCTATGTATGCATAAATCTTTAAAACTACGCAACGGATTTTGAAGCGGTTTTTTTTAATAGATAGAGTGATTCAAGGGCAAGGTTTATATGTATAACCCACCCCCGCTTTGCACGGGCGAAGCCGGGGCGGGCCACTAGTTTAAAATATAAGTAGGTCAACAAAAATGGTTTTACACTGAAGGTTACTTTTTTCAACTTTGTATTTATGTATTTTATCAAGTTAAGATGATCTGAAAATCTGATGTGGCGCAGTGCTGGTAGGCCTCCCACACGGTGACCGACGACCTGATTAAGGTCGCCGGAAAGCAGTGGATGCGGGCGGCCCAGGACTGGCCTTTGTGGACATCCTTGGGGGAGGCCTATGTCCAGGCAGTGAACGCCTTTCGGCTGAAATGATGATGATGATCTGAAAAGTATTCTTCTAAATATATGCAAGTTTTGTTGCGAAAAACCTCTTTCAGTGGAATGGCCCTGGGGAATAAAAGTAGCGTGATTTGAATCTAGTTCATATTCCAGACAAGTCGGCGCCGTCTTATGAGTCACACAAAGCAACACGATCAAAGTTATGTTTTTTACCGAAAAGCAAATTTTGAATTTGCCAATCGTACATTCACTGACATAGCTCAGTATCTTTCTGAAAGAAAGGATCCGAATGGAGACATTCCGAAGGAGGATCAAAGTCAATGCTTCAAATAGTCAAAAAATGCTATACAAAAATTTAAAATTTAAATCATTAATAATTTAGTTTTTACTACCGGTTCGGAATGCCATTCCACAGAGAAGAGCCGACAAGAAACTCCATGGTTGCTCTTTTAAGACATCGACATATCAGAGAATTAGTAAGCTGAAGTGGCAATAGCCGATGATATTTGTAGAAGAACCGCCAACCGCTGGGGTAGACCAATTATTTAATGAAGACTGCAAATCGGCAAACGTAGTTGAGAATATGATCTTCCTTGATGGAGTGAAACACTTCGAATAGCACCTGGATATATCAAGCTGCTGCGAGGTCACATTAGCGCTCATTAGAAGAGGTATGTACCTATTTTTCCGCGCTAGTGTTGGTCTAGGCGTGGTATGTGCCGCCTCTGGATCACGGTTCGATTAAAGGGTCAGGTAAGTGTCCTACCCATGCACTAGGTAGAACCTGTATCACAGGTGCAGTTTACAAACATGAAATTCACGAACACAAATGACACCTAGACTGACAGAATGACAGCAAGTGCCTCTGATTTACACAAAGACACTTGCCCGACCCCGGAATCGAACCCGGGATCCTGTGATCGAAAGGCAGGTGCATCCAACCCCTAGACCAACAAGGCAGGCACTTGCTCTGGGTCTGGGTGTCATTCGTTAACTGGCCCCGCGATACATGTTACATCTAGAGCAGATGTTTCGTTTATGTAAAAAAAGAAACACAAATGCGTACATTCCCGAAGTTCACAAATCCATTATTGTAATTGCCACAAATTGGTGAGTCAAGCGCGTTAACAATGGCCGGAACCGGATCGTCACATCTTGATTGATAGTTGAGTTAAAATTCTTTTATTTGCCGACACTTTCGTCACGGTCAGTTGACCAGAGACGACCACGGAGTAATGATGCGTAACAATGATTAGGCAGAGAGTTACTCACAAAATTATAAGCTGTCATTAACATGTCCCAACCGTGTTATGACAACACTTAGACGTTTATAATACAAAGTTTCCCTAACCGAAACCATCCCGAGGGTGTCGTAAAAAGCACCTAAAGGAACGCAAGAGGCAGATCAGATCAAAGAAAAACTTGATACAAACCTTGTGCGGGACCGTCTTGTCAGCGTGGCACAGTCGGATAATTTTCTTCAATGCATTTGGAGGAGGGGCGTCTCAGTGGTAGGCCATATATGGGCTAAAATGATGATATTAATATGAAATTATATTAGCTAGTAATCAAATATTTACAACTACCTTAAATTATAAAGAAAAAACCTTTCAGAAGTAAGGCGTATAATGAGCAGGCTTATCTATTTCTGCAATCTCTGCTGGACAAACTTTCCTGCGACCAAATATTAAAGTAATGCGGGTATTACATTACTTTAATTCGCGGAATTTAACAATACGCACAAGTACTAACTTAAACTTGAATATATATCCGCCTTGTGTACGCGCGCTTGTACACGTGGTTGGGCGATCGACTGCTGAGCAGCATGTCGCGGGTTCGATTCCCGCACGGAAGATATATTTGTACGACCTACAAGTATTTGTTCCGGGTCTGGGTGTTTTCTATCTATAGTATGTATGTATTTACAATAAAAAAGTATATAAGTAGTTTATCATCCATCTCGTTACCATAACACAAGTATTAAGTTGCTTAGCTTGGGACGATATGGCGTTGTTTGAAATGTCCAAGGATATTATATTATTACATAAAGAGTAAATAATAATATCTATGAGGAATTTAACTGCACCGTGAGCAACTGCGGAAAAAAACTATGCCGCCTACTTATTTTCCAAATGAGGGACTGCCTCTTGTACTACATGTTTTGGTGTTAACGATGCTGTGGCGTCCTTGCTATTGTTTTCAGATTTGTTTGTTTTGTGGCATTTTTCTGGAGACTCAAATATAATTTTGGTATTTCATAACAGTTAGTGAAATTTAATTGGTCATAAATTGTATTTTATTGCTAATTATACTATTCCTTTACCTATAGAATAACAAGTCCGTACATACACAATTTTAAGTGAATCTGAAAAGCATTCAATATATTACTGCATACATGATGTGGCCACCCCATTTCACCCCGAGGGTGTCGTAAGCCGATAAAACAAAATGGTAAGGCCGAAAGCCTCTCAACAAGAGAAGGAACACTTGATACTAAACCCTATGCCAACCCATCTGCCCAACGTGGTACCATCGGCTTATTGCCCTCCATGTAATTGGAGCAGGCCCGACTCACCAGTGGGACATTTATGAGAAGTAGAAGTAAGTAGTACTTACTACCCCGTATCACAAAAGTGTGCATAATAATGTAAGAAATAACAAATTTCCTTAGCAAAGGAAAAATGTTTAAACAATGAGAATAACAGAGCAAATTGCGAAGAGTGTTCCTTAAAATTGCCATACTCTACGAAACCACGTCAGCTTCCAATATTAAATGTATTACCTACTTCTATGCCTGTCAATTTAAAATGCTTTTGTTTAGGGTCATAAGTGTGTGTGTCCCCTTTGGATCATGGGGCTCTGGTTCGATTCTAGAGGACCGGGCCAGTGTCTGTGTGTAACCAAAAATACTTTGTCTGTGTGTGTTTCTCTTAGATAAGTATGAAAAAATGTGGTAGGCTATTTGAAGTGCCTATCCTGTTCGCCTGGTTCCTATTTCCCTCGTTTGATGAATACGAGCTCTTGCAGCTAGGTAATCAATCCACAACGGTAAGGTATGTAACTACCCGTACGGCAGTTGACACGTGGTGACAATATCGTGGTGGGTTTTAGTGGGTATACCGGTCGCAACTCACCATCTTCTCGCGACCGGGGACTCCCACATACCCCAGCCCCGTCCCACCGGCTGGGGACCTATAAAAATTTCCGCCACGTAAAAAAAAAAAAAACTAGGTAATCAATCTGCCTCTTGCGTTCCTTCAGTTGCCTCTTACGGCACCCTCAGGATGGTAATGTATTCCATACAGACGTGGCTCGTATTATGAAATACGCGAACACTAAGCGAAGTGCCTTGACACACTTAAATATAACAAAAACTATTGTTTAAACAAATTTTAATTCTGTCTCTCAGTCGGAAGAAGTTCACAATTAGTGACGGATCGCTGACGCCGAGAAAGTCAGCCCTGACATTTGGATTCTTCAGTATCCACGGCAGGTTTAGCGCGATTGTATCTATTTGAAAGATAAATTGTTGGGACGGGAATTTGAAAGCTAATCTTTGTGATCAAATACCAAACTCTAAACAATATCACAATTAGAGACGTTCTCACGATTATAAACTTAGGAATGTCCGAAATATGTTTGAATAATAGCTAATTAATATCGGTGCTGTTATTTTAATTAAAATATGTTGGTAAGAATGTGATCGTAGCTTAAGGTGGATGCTCCAGGGTAGCCCGCGAAATTCAAATTTTCTTACGTTTTTTGCAATTTGCAGGTCAGTGCTAGGTTGTATGTTGATTAAAATGTTATAGTTATAGAATTATAATCATCAATACAACCCTCCAAGCTCATAAAGGTGCAAGAAAAACTTTTTCAACGTCAAAGTCATTCTTGCACCTTTATGAGCTTGGAGGGTTGTAATGATGACTTTGATGATTATAACTATGTAACTACATACGTCTTGCAGCCGCGAATCAAATGTTCATCATCATACAACCTAGCATTGCCCTGCAAATTGCAAAAAACGTAAGAAATTTTGAATTTCGCGGGCTACCCTGGAGCATCCACCTTAAGTTGAACAAACAAGATATCTAATATATACATTTCTCGTGTCACGGTGTTTGTTATTGAACTCTTCCGAAATGGCTCGCTCGACCGACTTATTGTGAAATTTTGGGTTTAGGTATATCGGTTGGGTCTGCGAATTGGACAATATCTATTTTTCATCCCCCTAAATGTTAAGGGGGATGACCCCTAAATTAAAATCCAATATTTTATTAAATTAAATGTTTTGTTTTAATTTTTATGATATAGCATACAAAAATACATACAACCCAAAATTGTCACCCCTCTACTATCAACCCCTTTTTAATAGCGATATTTATATGGCAAAACAACGTTTGCAGGGTCAGGTAGTATATGTATATATACTAGCGACCCGCCCCGGCTTCGCACGGGTGCAATGATGGACATCTACATTTATCCGTGTTTCTCTACAATATTATGCATGTATTATACATATAAACCTTCGTCTTGAATCACTATCTATAAAAAACCGCTTCAAAATCCGTTGCGTAGTTTTAAAGATTTAAGCATACACAAGGATGGACTGACTACGCTGACTTTGTTTTATACTATGTAATGATATCAAAAGTACACCTTTAAAATGTATCATTAAACTGTCACCAGTGTAATGATACGTAAAAAGTTGTAGTCCAAAACTACATATCACAGAATACTTCTAGGTGTATTTAGTGTGTGGAGGTTGCATTTAATCGAAATCCCTAGATTTTAATGAAGGCACAGTAGATTTTAACAAAAGGGTTGAAGGAGTAGAAGGAGGCTCTGAGGATCCATCCGGGTCATTTGCTAGAGCGCGGAGCTCCTTATTTCGCTCGGTAAAATATACTGGGACGTAAATGAATATCCATGATTGTGGTTTTCAAAGTTTATGTGAGAAATTAATTATATTATACTAGGAGACCACGCGTTGCTGTGGTGATTATGATATTAAATTGTAGCTTATAACGTTTGTATGTTTAACATAACGCCATCACACTTACTCAAGGTTTGAGTCATTGCACACTTACTCAAACCGGACCACAGATATCGCAATCTGATAGAATCGTTTGGAGCTTACGAATTATTTATAATAATAATAAATAAATAAATATCCTTGGACATTTCACACAACGCCATCTCGTCCCAAGCTAAGCAACTTAATGCTTGTGTTATGGTAACGAGACGGATGATAAACTACTTATATACATTTTTTTTTGTAAATACATACATATTATAGATAGAAATGACACCCAGACTCCGAGCCAGTGCCTCTGGTTTAGACAAAGACAAATAATAGGCATTTATATAGCAATAAAATAATATTGCGACTATAAATTGAGATGTAAGCTATCCTATCTTTCAAGTTTGATTAAACTGTACGGTGTGCAAATTTGATTAAAATCGGTTAAGTAGTTTAATAGTCCATCGCGGACAAACAACGTGACGGGTAATTTATATATAATATTAAGATTGAATATTGTCATATCATCTAGCAACAACAACACGAATATTATTGTTATTTGTTTGTGTACCTAAGGAATTTTATCCTGTCAAATCTGCAAACTAATATTCAAATTCTTTACCATTTATTTTGCACTAGCTTTTGGGCGCGGCTTCGCTCGCGTGGACTTCGAACCCGTGCTTATCTCTATGCATTTTTTTTTATGAATATAAAAGTGGTTATTGTGATAGTGATAGTTAGATATGTGCTCTCGCGGACTTTTTTTGTAGATTTTAATAAGACCTACAAACTTGTAGTACTTCATTTTGTTCTATTGTCAATCGTTTTTGCAGCGCACGCATAAATAGGTTTTCGATTTTACACCTTGGGTTACAAAATCGCAATTTTCATACGGATTCCTAATTCTTTTGAAAATAAAATATAGCCTATAACCTTCCTCGATAAATGGACTATCTAACACTGAAAGAATTTTTGAAATCGGACCAGTAGGTCCTGAGATTAGCGCGTTCAAACAAACAAACAAACAAACTCTGCAGCTTTATATATTAGTATAGATAGGGCACAATGGACAATGGACAATGGAGTTTGGAACGCGGCCAATGCTGAGAAGAACCGGCAAGAAACTCAGAGGGTTTTTCATTCATTTTTTATTAATTTGCTTTTTTAATTAATAATTTAGTATTTATTTCCCCAACTAATTCATTAGAATATTAAAACAATAAAAAAACTTGAATAAAACGTCCTTGGTCCAGTGAACCGTTAGTGTACAATTACAAAATAAAATTTATTTAAAAATAATCATCGAGAGCAGTTTAAATTTACGTCATCAAATTTACAGAGGTCTGATATAAGTGGATCGTACGTTTAGTTATGCGATGAAATATTGTTGGCGGCTAAGTATTCTACAGCCTGTGTAAATATTTTGATGCTAGTCCGCTGGGTAATAGCCGAAAGATGGTAATTAGCGCGACCTTGGGGTACATATTTTATCCCACTAAACCTCAAAATGTCTTACCAACCATTCATTCTGTCTTATGCAGCAACATCTATTTGCAAAACAAGAATAAACCCAATTTGAAGCAGACTTCTGCCTAGAGGCAGACGTAGCCGCAGGTTACAGCTAGTGTGAGTATTAAATCTGTACGAATACAAGGTTGATGTATCATGTTTTTACCAATTATTTTAATGCCTTTGACCCTAGGCTTGCGTGATGGAAAGCAACGCCAGGGTCTAAGATGGGCAGGTAATTCAAAATGCCCTGTCGGGCACCGGCTCTCACGTACACACGACGGAACACAGTAAAACGGCTTGGCTTAGATGTGAGGGTGGTAGCTAGCCGGCCGGACCATTCAATGCAAGTTTACGGTAATAAAATAAGGTAGTAAATATTATATGTATAGAGTTACTGACATACCTACATACTATTTCCAAACAATAAATAAAGCGGTCTGCTTTACCAAATCTTTGAGAAACGCTGATCCAATAGGATCTGTCAATGGCCCATACAGAGTCGCCTACTTATTCCAATTTGGGGTACACGGCATCTTGAGATTCGCCCAAATTGGATAAGTACGGCGTAATACCCCGCCTTTGCAAGAAGATTTTTAATATCGAGAGATTTCAATTAACTTCGTTGGATGTTACATTCCTTTTGACTTGACTCGTGGAACATTCAATTTGTAGTAAAATGAGTAATCTTTTGGGAGTTGTAGAACTGTTATTTTATGTCATTAGTGAAAGAATGACACAGGGTCCTAAGGACATCAAAGTCGTTCATGTTCCCCCATTGGGGAGCTTAACTCTTGGCTCTGGAGTATGTAGTCCAGGGGTTGCCGTGGGTTTAGTGGGAAGGACGGGGTCCAATTTACCATGTTCCGGAGGAGGACCCTGGAGTCCCACAACGGCCGGGAATCCCTGAGGATTTCCCACAAAAAGAAAAGGATTCTAAGGAGATTTCGTAGTCTCTGGACAATTCGAATGTTTTGCTTGTTAGAAAATGCATTTGGGTTAATGCATGAGCATGCTGGCAAAAGGTGGTTTGGAGGTGAAAGGAGGCAGTTGTGGGTTGTTTTCCCCCCTATTTTTAGTACGTAATAAAACCCTGTCCGTGTGGGAACGTGTGGTGCCATAATGGATGACTAATGGAGACAGATCACCTAGCTGAAAGAGAAGGAAAACTTGATATAAACCCAGCGTGGCACAGTAGGCTCCATGCTCGTTGGTCTAGTGGTCAGATGTGCCGCCTTTGGATCAACGGGTCCCGGGTTCGATTCCGGGGTCGGGCCAGTGTCTTTGTCTAAACCAGAGGCACTGGCTCGGAGTCTGGGTGTCATTTCTATCTATAATATGTATGTATTTACAAAAAAAAAGTATATAAGTAGTTTATCATCCATCTCGTTACCATAACACAAGCATTAAATTGCTTAGCTTGGGACGAGATGGCGTTGTGTGAAATGTCCAAGGATATTTATTTATTTATTTATTTATGAACTTGGAGGTGGCCCGAGTCAGTAGTTAAGACTCTTACGTAATTAAGTAATTAACCGTTCTGTCGAAAAAATGTAGTGTGAAGATTGTATTCGACTAGCAAGACTAGCTATTGACACTTTAAAACCAATTTAAAAATTATAAATTTATGGATAGCACGGGTAAGAATAAAAGTATTAGATACTCTTGCTAGAAGTTCTGCTTCATAATATTATTCTGTCTGCAAACTTCTGTGGAACTCTTCTTCATACTAATTTATTTGCAGTATAAAAGAGCGATTCTATTTAGGTATTCCTTTGCCTGTCGATAGTCCTTGGCCTCAGTATATTCTAGAACTGGCATTACATACGTCATTGTTGGCAGCGATATCATATTACTACCAAACTGTGCAGACGAGAGATTTCTGGACAAGGCTTCGCCGAAGTTTTGGAGGCGTATTTTATGTTATTTAGATCTAAGAGTGGAATGAGGGGATGGAACAATATTCAGTTTTCACGTAAACCAATATTTAACGGAATCAAAACATAGTATCCAATATATAATAGTAACAACAGATAAATGTATAGGTATTCTCTTCACCAAACCACTTGAGCACAACGTTTTTTCTGCGAGTTTTAGGCATCTCTTCAACTAATCACTATGGGTTTCGCTGCCATTCTCCATCATTCACACACAAAAATCGATTACTGCGCAATACAGGTTATTGTTCAAGTTATTTTGTACCATTATACTGTAAGGACTGAGGCTTCTACAAATAGTTACGCCAGTAGCTCTAAACAAATCCTAGTAGTAAGAGATATTTATAATAGGACAAATTCGTATTGAGTAGAGTCAAATAGCCTCGATAAAATTTGACGTCATTCACGTATCGGCTTTGATTAAAATTGTCGCCCGTCTGCACCTACTATAGTCGTGAAATAAATGAAAGTAGTCCCTTTTCTGTGAATATTGCTGAATGCCGATTCCGTCTGAGCTCACATTACTAGGCCCAGTCTTACAGGCAATAGCATTCGGGGTCTTATTCGCGTTTCGTGGAACACATTTCGCAAGCTAGAATTGGATGCCAGTTACGTTGTAAATTGGATGCTATTTTTTTGAAGGCAATAAATAGATTTCCATATTTTGCCGGGAAACGTTACGGAAGAAATTGGCAATAATATTCGTTAAAATATTATTGGATACCATAAGTACGCAACTTACGTACTTAATAAGTACGTATTTAATACACCGAGTATTAAAATACGATTAATGTTATTTATTTTTTCTTTTTATAAAACATAATATTTTTATAAAACATCTCTCCTGCTGTTAGTCATAGTTGTTGTATTTATGTATTAAGTATGTATGTATTAATATTTCGTGTATGTATGTATTATATGTATCTATTGTATCTTATTATTACTTGCATTATATTTATTGTTTAAATTTGTAATATTCTTAATATTAAGTTTAACATTATTTTTACGCACTAAGCCTATAAAACTTTTTCACCATCTCCTTCTGCGGGTCTACTGGAAGAGATTTCTACAGAAATAAGTAGTACCTTTGTACCTATTTATCCTAATTGTAATTTTACTTTTTTTCTATGTGTGTACATAAATAAATAAAAATTCTGGTAAAAACGTCGTGCGAGCGTGTGGCACAGTAAGCTAATTCCTCTCTATGTCATTAGAGGAGGCCCTGTGGGTTTAAGGGTTTAGGAGCAAAACGGGAAGGCACAGGGATTTTTATCAGGTAAAATTCTTTTTCTGGTTAGGTCCTTTAGTCTCCTTAGAAGACTCTGGATAGAATAGGGTGGTGACAGTATGTAAAATAAATCCGACACCTTACGCACAAACTGGATAGCTCAGAAATTTAAAGATCGGCTACGTAACACCTCGGGGCTGCGGGACCGCTAAAGGAAACTTCACCAAAACTATACACCACCGTTTTAATGTACACAAGCCAAAATATAATAAAAACTTAAAAAATATACGCGAACGTCAACGAATTTAATTTTGCACCGCCGCCATCTTAATGTGCACACAGAACCGTGCGCGAATAGCGCCACTGCGCCTCGCGGACTTTTCCGTAACTAGTTACATTCTTCTTCTTATTTATGTACATTACAAATTATTAATATCTGTACTAATATATAAAGCTGCAGAGTTTGTTTGTTTGTTTGTATGTTTGTTTGTTTGTTTGTTTGAACGCGCTAATCTCAGGAACTACTGGTCCGATTTCAAAAAATCTTTCAGTGTTAGATAGTCCATTTATCGAGGAAGGTTATAGGCTATATTTTAGAATTAGGGATCCGTATGAAAATTGCGATTTTGTAAACCAAGGTGTAAAATCGAAAACCTATTTATGCGTGCGCTGCAAAAACTATTGACAATAGATCAAAATGATGTACTACGGGTTTGTAGGTCTTATAAAGATCTACAAAAAAGTCCGCGAGAGCACATATCTAACTATCATAGTTTAGTCGCAATAACTGCTTTTATGTTCATAAAAAATATGCACAGAGATAAGCACGGGTTCGAAGCCCACGCGGGCGAAGCCGCGCACAAAAGCTAGTTTAAAATATAAATGAACATAACAGTTTCTAATATTATGGCAAGGGGTCGCCAACAGGCTACATACTAAACAAAAACAGACTAGTAATATAAAACGCGGTAGTTGACAAAACATTTTAACAAAAACTGCGCCGCACCTAAGCCCTGGGTATTTTCACTTAGGTTATCACTAACCAATATATTTCTCTTTACCACCCGGCTGGCGGAAAATGCGAAAATATATTTTTGCGCGGCGTCAAGTGGAAAATGGCTGGAAAAGGTTTTTGTGCATACATTTCCGGCAACGGTCGGATGTGCCACAAAAAGTGTTTAATATTGTTCAAAGGTCGCATATTAAAGTTTTTGCTCCCGACTCTTTGTCAACCTCAGTATTTTTACCCGCCTCACTTTTTTCCTAGACCTAGTGAGGCGCGAGCTGGTGAATTATAGTCACCCATTGACGTTTACCACATAAAAAGAGGAAGCATACAGAAGACAGGAAGAGGTGCCGATTACCAGCCACTCGCGTTAGCTGCCTTACTGGGAAAGGATCTCACAGAATCATCATACTTTTCATCATTGCGGTCTATAAATATCTCTCTGAGTCAGCCTCCTCTAAATCTATGGAGGGAAAGTAGCTTACTGTTCAAAGCTGGCAAGCCGGGTTGGCACAGGGCTTGTATCAAAAGTTTCTTCTCTTGCGGCTAGGTGTCTCTGTATTTTAGTCGTCTGTTACATGCGGTGGTTTTGTATGTGATGATTTCGTAATCCGTCACCACACAGACAACCATGCCATTCTGTGGGTATCGTAAGGAACGAAAATGCTGAAAAACTAGCCGCAAGAGAAGTGACTTTATACGAAACCCTGTACCAACCTGACTAACCAGCGTGGCACAGTAGTACTAATAACCTACTCCCATTTACATAGAGGAGGGCCGACTCAGCAGTGCCTCATGGATATGTAGTATATGATGCGCCCTTGCCATCAGACAGGCTGTGTGTTCGATTGTCATCCAGTGGTACAAAAAAAAGGAGGATTCATTCACCATGCTTCTCCTAGAGCTTGATGATCTTAGTTACGCCGATTATTTTTATCCAACTTAAAAAAGGGAGGGGCTTTTCAAATTCTTCTGTACGTTTTTTTAGTAAGTGTGTTAGCGGATAACTTTATTATTTATAAATATATTTCAAAAAAATCCTATAGGCTTTCTATTCGTTCGGTATTTTCTTCAGATGGATCCAATAGAAATTTTATCGAAATGGGTTCAGTAGTTTCTTACGAAACTATAACTAAGTGAACAAAACGATTTGTCGGAAAGCAAATTTGGTTATTCTTGGGCGACTTACTAGTTATTGGTTCAGAGTAATAACGAGTTCAGTATGTAATCGCTTTAAAAAAAAAAAAAAAAAATTAAACCCACATACAGATCCTGTTTATCTGCGATAGATATCTGATATTCGTCTCTCAGTAATTCAAAGATTTTTGCTACACCAACTCTTTGTCGGCCTCGGTACTTAACCGTCCCGGCTTCGAATTGCCGAACAAAAACACATTTAACTAAGCGGTTTCTTTTGTCACCTTAACAGAATTACGCCAACAATATGTAAGTAAAACTGTTTTTTGGCTTACTACTAAATTCATTGTTAGTTTTGTACAAGAAATCTGGGTAAATATTGTGACAAAAAATGTGTCAATGCTTTAGAACTTGCTGCTTGCAATCTTGATTGTGATATAATATGATGCTGACCGTGTGGTGACGGATTTAGAATACACAGTGTAGTGTCACCAACACTTACCATCCCGAGGGTGTTGTAAGAGGCGACTAAGGGAACGCAAGAGGCAAATCACCTAGCCGCAAGAGAAGGAAAACTTGATAAAAACCCTGTACCAACCCGTCTTGCCAGCGTGCCACAATAGGCTAAATTCCCTCCATTAATTTGGAGGAGGCCCGACTCAGTAGTGGGTCATTCATGGGCTGAAACGACCCACTCCATTCCATCTTGAGGGTGTCGCAAGAGCCGACAAAAGGAAATAAATAGGTTTAATGATGTCTTAGGTGTTCACGATCTTCGCACATTGCAGGAAATGATTTAAATCCCAACGTTTCAGACAATCTGCAGTATCGGACACGGGCACTATGAAAAGGCTGATAACCTATCCACAATAGAAGGAAACCTGAAACGAATCCCTGTGCCAACCCGTCTGGCTAGCCTGGCGCAGTAGGCTTATCTTCCATGTAATTGGAGGAGGTCAGACTCAATAGTGGCTTATTTATAGGCTTACTAGCGACCCGCGCCGGCTTCGCACGGTATTATGCATGTATTATACTTAAAAACCTTCCCCTTGAATCATCTATTATTCTAATCTATCTATTAAAAAAACCGCTTCCAAATCCGTTGCGTAGTTTTAAAGATTAAAGCATACATAAAAGTATTCAACCAATGTGTGTTGCCAGTGATGACATATGGAACAGAGACGTGGTCGCTCACTATGGGCTCCATCAGAAGGGCTCAAAGTCACCCAAATGGCAATGGAGAGGGCTATGCTCGGAGTTTCCCTGCGAGATCGAATCAGAAATGAGGAGATACGCAGGCAAACCAAGGTCACCGACATAGCCCACAAGATTGCCAAACATAAGTGGCAGTGGGCAGGGCACATAACGCGCAGGACCGATGCCCGATGGGGCAGAAAAGTCCTCGAGTGGCGACCGCGTTCCGGAAGGCGCAGTGCTGGTAGGCCTCCCACACGGTGGACCGATGACCTGGTTAAGGTCGCCGGAAAACGATGGATGCGGGCGGCCCAGGCCTTTGTGGATTTTTTTGGGGGAGGCCTATGTCCAGCAGTGGACGTCTTTTGGCTGAAATGATGATGATGATGATGATGAAGCATACATAGGGACGGACAGACGGCAGCGACTTTGTTTTATACTATGTAGTGATTAGTAGTAGTAATCTTTTCTAAACAATACTGTAAACAAAACCAAGCCAGCTAATAATTGCAAAGGCTATAACCGCTATAAGAAAATAAATCATGTTTTCCACTTTCAAAAATAGACCGACAACAAACATTCTTGGCGTACGTCAACAAAGCTTATCTAATTCAATCAACAGCTAGTTGCCTTGTGGCACAGTAAATACGTAAGCTAAATCAGTACCTATCACATGATGACGTTTCAGAGCTTTAATCGTATCGATATGTTCCTCGATAATTTCAAAAACATGGATTACGTTCCGTAACTCGTTACTGGGCAAGTACGACGAATAAAAGTAATACTGGCATGTTGAATTCTGTTTGTTTCACAAATATTCCATCCGTACAATGGTGCTAATGGCAAATACGCGAAATCGAATTGCGAAGTAAAGTGGCACATACAATTATAGTGATTTGCTTGCAACATGGAACATATCTATACTAATATATAACGCTGCAGAGTTTGTTTGTTTGTTTGAACGCGCTAATCTCGGGAACTACCTACTCGTCCGATTTCAAAAAATCTCTCAGTGTTAGATAGACCGTATATTTTATTTTCAAAAGAATTAGGGATCCGTATGAAAATTGCGATTTTGTAACCCAAGGTGTAAAATCGAAAACTTTAGCCTGTATATTTTTTATAATGAGCCTGTATATTTTTTGTTTGCTCGGGGTATAATTCTTTATTACTCTATTCACAACGGCCTGGGGAGGCTAGTGTGGGTGTGTTGGATACTGGTCCGCCAATCAATAATTTACGGCGTCCCAATACCCACCAAACATGCCCCCGGTCCCGGCAGTCTCCATTGAATTTAATTTAGCTACTGTGCCTCGCTGGCAAGACGGGCTGGCAACGGTTTGTATCAAGATTTACTTCTCTTGCGACTAGATGTCCTGCCTGTTGAGTTTTTCTCTTTCAAGGATTCGGAAGACGCAACCCCTTGAAAGCGTGGCACGATTGGCACGGTTGTTCTGTTTGAGGCCGTTTAATTTTAGGTGACTATTTATATTGTTCAAATTTGTTTGAGAAAAAAAAATAAAGGCGATATTATTTTTTATCGAATAAAAGTATGAAGTGTTCATACTTCTTGTATCTTTGCCGGAACTTCGTTGTGATCTTTCATCTTTATCGGTGGCGGGCGATAACGCACTGTTTACCCTCATAATGCAATTACTGTGTACGTAACTACACATTTATTATCAGTGACTGAATAAGCCGGCACGACTGTTCTTTAAGGACGCGTAAGTTTCATTAAAGAAACCAACCATACATTTACAACAACATCATCAAACCTTTGTTCTTGTTTTTCTTCTTCTAATATGTCGACTGGCTATAGAGGGTAACCTAGATTATATCCACCTATTATTGTGAGGCGGTCCGGATGGTCGACCGCTGATATTTATGACTCCAAATAAATCAATTCCGTTTGGTATATATAAAATTATAATACATTAACAAGGAATATTTACAGAAGGAGTCGGGAACAGAATAAAAATTTACAATAGAACAGAGAAAAAACCAAAGTGACAGACAATAATTTTGGTTACCATAGAACCCGCGCGCACGGTATCTGAAAAATTCGCGCGCGCGAACTCTACGGCGGTATAGATGTATATGTATAAAACATGTCTGTCGTGTCAGTCTGTCCATAAAAATAATAAATACGCGCCACTATGCTATTTTCTGTAATTACCAGTTGACCAGACAATCGCTCCGAGTAAATATAGATAGATAACTGGTGCCATACTTCTACGACAAAATCTGCTAAGTAATAGCTTAAAGAAAGTTTAAGTAGATGAGGCCCTACAAAAAGTTTTAGACCAAGGCGAAAAATACAGCGTTTGGCCATTTTAAGCCTTATGAATATGCAAAACATTCACGGGTCTTCGTACTAAGGCATTCGTTTTAGTCTCTAAGTAACTAGTATACTCACTCGTACATATACCTAATAGTTGCTTAGAGATGAAATGTTGCTTTAAGAAAAAATGTGAGAAAACTCGAGAGATTTTAAGTCTTAATTGTATAATGTATTTTGGTAATTGATGACATAGAAATGGTCTGTTATACATTTATGATAAACTAGCTGCACCCCGCGATTTCACCCGCGCTTACTTGACATTTATCGTATATTTTGGATAATTCACACGATATCTTAATAAATTATAGCCTATAATTATAAGCTATATTATTGTAAAGTTTCATCAAAATTCGTTGAGTAGTTTTTGCGTGAAAGAGTAACAAACATCCATCCATACTTACAAACTTTCGCATTTATAATATTGGTAGGATGTGAGATAGAGAATAGGTATTTTAAATCAAGATAAGACAGTGTAGAATACAGTACACAGATATCCAAAATACACATATTTATAATAAGCCTGTACTGCGTCTCACCATGAAGGTGATAATTGTCGGGCAAGTCTTTGTCTAAACCAGAGGCACTTGCTTGGAGTCTGGGTGTCATTTCTATCTATAATATGTATGTATTTACAAAAAAAAAATATATATAAGTAGTTTATCATCCATCGCGTTACCATAACACAAGCATTAAGTTGCTTAGCTTGGGACGAGATGGCGTTGTGTGAAATGTCCAAGGATATTTATTATTAACTATCACGATTTTAAGCATTGAAGTAGTAGTAGTATTTAAACTCGTATATAAAACCATTCGATATTTATAAATAGATACAAAATCTGTCAAAAACAACGCTCCCGGTGGAATTGATCGATGATTACGACTCGATAAAAATAGCAGGACTTTCCTTTTTATAACTACATACTTACGTGTTATATTTTTGCGACGAAAGTATCCTTCTAGCTCATAGTCAGAAAGTGAAAGGGATCTCTTCACACTTATTATATTACTAGCTTATGGGCGCGGCTTCGCTCGCGTGGACTTCGAACCCGTGCTTATCTCTATGCATTTTTTTTTATGAATATAAAAGTGGTTATTGTGACTAAACTATGATAGTTAGATATGTACTCTCGCAGACTTTTTTGTAGATCTTTATAAGACCTACAAACCCGTAGTACATTATTTTGTTCTATTGTCAATAGTTTTTGCAGCGCACGCATAAATAGGTTTTCGATTTTACACCTTGGTTTACAAAATCGCAATTTTCATACGGATCCCTAATTCTTTTGAAAATAAAATATATCCTATAACCTTCCTCGATAAATGGACTATCTAACACTGAAAGATTTTTTGAAATCGGACCAGTAGTTCCCGAGATTAGCGCGTTCAAACAAACAAACAAACAAACAAACTCTGCAGCTTTATATATTAGTATAGATAGATAACAGATTTGAATAATATACAGCACTATTATGTAATCGCCACTTGGTAGAATTTATTTTCCTACTACGTACCCAAAATGACATTCTGATGAAGTAGAGAAATCCTTAGAAATCAACTTACTTACGAGTAAACATAGATGCTACTCACAATTGAACACAAATTTTATTTTGTTCATTCTAAAATCATTAATTGGATATCGAAATAATTACAACAAGAATTTCTCTTGTATAGTTTCTAAGTGTCTGTAAATGTTACGTTGCTTTTTGCCAAAGGAATATTTAACTTTAAAGCCACTTAACTGACGTCAAGTTTATTACTTTAAAAAATTCTACCATTGTAGTTATGGTCTATTAAAATAAGATTCGGGGAAATAATTGCGTTTTCTATTTTTCGTTTGTAGGTCTTTATTTCCAAGCATAATATTTATTTATTTACGTTATGCAAGCTAATATTTGATACAGTTTGGTAACAACAATTATGAAATGATAAACTCAAAAGGAACTTTATTTACGTAGGTTTCATCACAAAACAATATACAATTAGACTCGCTATGTATAGTAAATCCGTCACCACATGTACAGTGGAATGTTAGTAGGTATTTACGAGACGCCTCTGCGAAAGGCACCGTTAGCAGCTGGATGCATCAAGCTGAGAACATGGTTATATCTACCATTAGGGGACTGATTTGTACTGAAAGGAATGATGATATTTAATTACAAGTAACATCTAAGACGAATAGTATCAGGAATAAAGTATGTATATATTATACATTAGAATAACACATTTGAAACACAAGTCTACACTTATCTCAACTTAGAGTTTTTATAACACTATTTTATTCAATCCCTGTCTTCTGAAAGTTTTACTGGATCCGACGCCCTAACACACAAGGGTCTTGTCATATATTTTTTACCGGCACATTTCGATAAGGATGGATGTTGTTTTTAACTCGGGCCCAGACATAGGGGGGAAGTGGGGGCGGGTGCGAGAAATGGGTCGCCCTCAAAGTTGCCAGGTGCTGTGATTTTCCCAGAACAATTGGACCCTTCGGTAAACATAATATACCTAACGAGATTGTGCCTAAATGTCATTCCTGAAATTCTGTGACATTTACGATTGTGTTTGTAAATAGAACACTAAAGCGGATTGTATGTGGAATATTAGTGCGAAATTGATAAATCACGCCCATACCATAAAGGTTGTTTTTTATTTGGACTGTAAAAGCACCTCTGGTGTAAGTTCTCCTACAGTCATAAGACACCGGTGCAAATAGACAAACATCACTATCACTACATAGTATAAAACAAAGTCGCTGTCGTCTATCCGTCCGATGTATGCATACATCTTTAAAACTACGCAATGGATTTTGAAGCGGTTTCTTTTAATAGATAGAGTGATTCAAGAGGAAGGTTTCTATGTATAATACATCCATAATATTGTAGAGAAACACTGATAAATTTAGAGGTTCATCATTGCATCCGTGCGAAGCCGGGGCGGGTCGCTAGTTATTGATAAAGATAATAGAACAGAAAAAGAGAAAAAGGAAGAAAATAAATAAATATCCTTGGACATTTCACACAACGCCACATCGTCCCAAGCTAAGCAACTTAATGCTTGTGTTATGGTAACGAGATGGATGATAAACTACTTACCTAATGTTTTTTTTTTGTAAATACATACATATTATAGATAAAAAATACCCAGACCCGGAACAAATACTTGTAGGTCGTACAAATATTTCTTCCGTACGGGGATCGAACCAGCGACATGCTGCGCAGCAGTCGATCGCTCAAACACTGCGCCAACCGTAACACAACCGAAAAGATAACAGAATTGACTGTGCCTAAAGTCACTTTCTATGTAATTACGTAAATTATCCACTGCTGATAGCTGTGGTCACGTTAGCCAGGGAGGTGTGCACGGCGATTCATTTAAGTTTTTTTTCTTTTGCAGGTAGATTATAACTACTAAGTCCTTTAGTCGCCTCATGCGATACCCTGATCCGTGTGGTGCCGGATTTAGAATACACAATGGCCCAACCCTGAGAGTGTCGACAGAGGCAACTAAAATAACGTAAAAGGTAGACTAGATAGTCGCTAGGTAGCGAGGAGGACAATTTGATACCAACCTTGTGCCAACCCGTCTGGCGTGGCACAGTAGGCTAATTGCTCTATGTATCCTCGGAGGAGGCCACACTCAGAAATGGGTAATTTATGGACTGAAACATTTATGGACGACACCCTGATTATGCGATCTGGGGCCTTACTCTTGAATCCAAAAACAATTTTAATCCAATACCAATTCCGATCCAATTCATAACCAATCCTGTCAAATTACCGTACCTACTCTTGAAAACGATACTGACAACATTGGATTTAAATCGAAATTGCTCTAGTATAGGCTAGCGAATGTGCCATTATACATGAAGTTAGCGTTTGAGAAATGCCCACGTTAGTCGAAAACCGGTATAGAAATAATAATTACTTTTTAAAATGAATATTGGATTGAAACACTTGTGATTAGTTCATCCAATATCCACACAATATTGAAACAAGTTGGCGCTAGCGTCGCGTTCAAGTGTGCTCAAGAGTACGAAACGTCACAATTCCAATCCCGATCGATCGGAATCGCGTCCGAGAGTAAGGCCCCTGTTGATGGCTACTGAACGATTTGGTTGTCCCACACACACTGCCAAAGTACGGGAGTACCTATTACTGTCTAGCACTAGCCGTGTGTTCTGTGCTCAAATTCCACTGTTACCCCCGAGCTGAATAACACAAGTGCGACAGGGGTGATGCAAATCGGGAGAATTGTGGGTATGTAGAATCTTAAGCTTACATGCGTGGATTAGGTTAAAATATGGAAATGGCGGTCGGTTAATTCTGCGAGAGCCGTGTCCAAATTCATGAGCTACGCTGTGTGGAAATAATTATTAAGCGTGGTAATAAATTATATATGGTGTCACCACCCTATTGATCCTGACGGTGTTGTAAGAGCCGACAGAAGGAAATTATAAGGTCGAAAACCTATTTTAAATCCATCACCGCACAAAGACCGATTAATTTAGATTTCGACACTTTCGGTCCATTGACCACAAAGTTGTGTGATCAAAGACATTGGTAATAGTAAATTATGTGTGTTGTAGTGTGATTGAATTCATACGCGAATTCACCCCCACTACGCCGCTACTGCTTAATTTTTTTGATGACATTACGAAATGGTTAGAAACATTTTAAGAAGCTGCTGTTTCTGTCACTGATTTGACCAGCCCAGTTAGTTTAGTAGTAGTTGGTAATTCGCAGCGTTATAACGATTTAAATAATAATAACTATTTTTTACCAATTATTTATTCTAATTACACCGTACAACTAGGTTCGTACAGTCTCACCAAGCATTACTCTCTTCGTTTTGCTCTGGTAAACAATGAGAGTCAGTGACACAGCCGCGCCCATGGCACTGAAGCATAGAAAAGGTTAATTGTTACGTCATTATGTTCCTACTTCGAAATCACTATTATGTAGGGGAACATTACATTGCTTTAGCTATGGTATGTAACATAAGAAACAATTTGAAATTAGAATTGGTTTTTGTTTTGTTTTTGATTTTGGTCGGCGAACGAATTAAAAATTAAATGAACTACATTAACAACGCTACATTTACAGACAAATTTTCCAACAACAGCAGCCGAGTTCAAAGAAATTTTTCGCATGACAATAACACACTTATTTTAGAATTAATATTGCGCCTATAAATATAAACATCGGTTTACATTTGGAATAGATCAAATATCAAACATCATATTGTGTACAAAAAATCCTACTGGCTTCTTTGTCGTCACATAGATAAACTACAGGCAGTTTCCTTGGCAAATATACCAGTATTTCAAACTTGAAGATAAACGCTCAGCTATAATTTTAACTGACTTTATAGTCAGTTAACATTAAATAAATACATATCGACGTAAGAAAACGTATTTGCTGTAAGCCTCAAAACACGAAATGTTCAGCAGAGCCAAAAAACATTTCTAAAATTAGAAAAAAAATCATTACTCAAAAACTATCCATCGTAGGAACGTGATTTTAAAAACGTATTTTTAGATTTTCTTGTTATACATGTTACGTATGTAGAGATATCCCTCTTGAGTCAATTAATACCAGTGTTTTTGTGGCTTACAGCAAACAAGTTTTTTTTACAAATCTATAAAACGCTGTAACCATCAAGAATTTTCTATGGAAACAAAACATTTCTATTATGTTTAGAACTTTTAAGTGCTGTAAATGACATACATATTTTTTTACGTAGAACTAACTAGATGTGAGCCACAGTGAAGCATTTATCTTATTATTTACGACGTCATTAAAACGTGTAAGTGTCGGTATTACAAAAAACTCATCCTGCCAAAATGGCGTAAGTATCTGTTTGAAGAATGGCGTAAGCAACAAATGCATCAAATATACTGGTTTTTGATAGACTTACAGCCAAGACCACACCAATAATTTTCAAAAATATACAGCGTAAGCGATTTTTTTTCGTCATTAAAATTATGAGAGTCTGATCAATCGACGTAGATTTTTTTTCTGATCAAAATGACGTGAAAAACGCATTTTCGATTTTTTGAGGCTTACAGCAAATACGTTTTCCTACGTCGATATGAAGCCATATACATAATATGTATAGCTGTTAACAACCATTTGAGTAGTATAGGTAATTAACGTCGGTGTCAATTAAAGTTGGCACAGTAGGCTAATTACTCTCCCTGTCACGGGAGGAGGCCTGACTGCGCAGTGGGTCAATTTATGGTAAATTAGAAGTAGGTAATTTTTATTATATTTGTATGTAAACTTTTTTTAGTGATGCCTTTTTAATTTTTAATGCTTAATGAGGATGGGCATGCTTTGTAAAGGAGTCGATTAGCTTTCAATTTGCGAAACATCAACCAATAAATCGTCCATAATACCCATTTGCCTGTCGACAAATGAATCGTTCACTTATTTCAAATAGCAAACTACTAAACCAATTTCCATATCTTTTGGAAAGCAATACCATTTAAAAAAACCTGTTAATAAATTATTGAGTTATGCACTAACAAAAACTCTTGTTTGAAGTCGGTTAAAATGGACTGTCTGCGAGTGCTCGGGCAACCCCGACTGCATCTCGCTACGTATTTATGGCGTTGGCAGCGGAATGCACGTCGCCACCGAGCTCTTAATAACGCCAGTGTCAAGTTCATTATTCACCGAGGGAGCGATGCACAGTGCTGGGCACTTGACGTTGCCGAAGGTAAAATATATTAGCTAATATATCACTACATCACTCTACATAGTATAAAACAAAGTCGCTATCGTCTGTTCACCCCTTTGTTGCTTAAATCTTTAAAACTACACAACGGATTTTGTAGCGGTTTTTTTTATAGATAGATAGTGATTCAAGAGTAACGTTTATATGTTTAATACACTGATAAATTTTGATGTTCATCATTGCACCCGTCGAAGCCGAGGCGGGTCGCTAGTTAAAATATATTAGGATGTGCGGCAGGATATTAGCTCAGAATATGTTGAGCAATTGGCATAAAACTGTTTTACAGCTAACCCTGTTACAATTGAGCACATCATATTCATATTTTTTGCTATCCATGTCATTACATAAATATATTAAAGTTATGACTTAGGGCCCCCGCGCATTTAGGCGGCTAGGGCGCGCGGCCAGTCGCGCGGCCTGGCCGCATAATGCGCGGATTGGTCGCGGCGGCCAATAGGCCGCGTATGTGACGCGATGTTTTTCGTTGGCCGCGTAATGCGCGCAGCTATATACATCGTAGAAGAATTAGTTGGCCGCAGCGACTTGGCCGCGCGGCCTGGCCGCATAATGCGCGGAGGCCCTAAGGCAAGAAATAAACATCAATTGAAATAAATACACTTAAAATACTGTCAAAAATGACATTACTAAAACGTAGAAGTAATTTGGAGTGAGATATGGTAAGGATTCTGTGAAAGATAAAAGTAAGTAGGTTTGTTAAGTAGTCAAAAATCAAACTACCACCGTCTACTCCTCAGAGAAGAGCTGGGAATGATTAAGTTGATGCAGCGGTCGGATGCCCCAAGATGAGAAAGATTTAGAGTACATAGTGTCGCAACTCCATACCTTCTCGCGGGTTTCGTAAAAGCAGACAAAAGGAAAT
Organism: Clostera curtula; assembly: GCA_905475355.2. NCBI lineage: Eukaryota > Metazoa > Arthropoda > Insecta > Lepidoptera > Notodontidae > Clostera > Clostera curtula. The sequence continues at coordinate 14,829,902 of FR997800.1, read as the reverse complement.
GATAAGGCGGAACACGTAGCGGCAAAAGAAACATGATACGAAATTCTGTGCCATCCAATCTGGACTGCGTTCTAGGCTATTTACCCGCCATCGAAGGAAGCCCGACCCCACCCCACGGATTGGTGACATTTTAATGAATGGAGGTGAATTTTAAATTTACATGGTACAATAAACAATTTAATTAAATAGTACAATAGAATCACTCTGTCCGTTTTGGAGTCTTATATGTTTATATACACTAGTATCTTGGTTCATTTATTTGGGTTAGGTATAAGACGAACAACAATCAAACAAGGAAACTCGGGAATTATGTACCGTAAGAGGAGATGACGTATTGTCTGCCAAGCAAAGCTATACACGAGATAACAAATGCCATGATTAGGGCGAAGATAAAAGCGGCAAAGCTTTTGAGCGAGATTACAGAGACTTACATACAAAATCCTTTAGTAACCACCCTATAGTAAGTACAACTAAAAAGTTAAAATCATGCTGATCTAAGTAAATGGTTACCGACGACGCAGATGCTTATTGTAATTACTGGTGTCATCACCCCATTTCATCTTAACGGTGTCGTAAGAGCCGACAAAAGGAAATGACAAGGCCAAAGGAAATAAATTAATATACATACATAGCTGTCACATTCTCAAGGAAGGAGGTTTTTATAAAAGAAATGTTCCATATGTGTAACTTAACAATACATTATATTAAAATTCATTTGTGTGTGCGCTGACGGATTTAGAATACGAAATATCACCAACCCATACCATCCTGAGAATGTCGTAAAGGAACGCAAAAGGCAGATCGCCTAGCCGCAAGAGAAGGAAAACTTGATACAAAACCCGGTGCCAGCCAACCCATCTGACTCAGTAGGTTAATTATCCTCCAAGTAATTGGAGGAGGCCCGACTGAGCAGTGGGTCTTATATGGGCTGAGTAGTAGCCAAACGACGTTCGACTATTGCCAATGAAATTGAGAAAATGCAAGGTATGGGACTTTTATACGTGTGGTGACGGATTTAGAATACAATGTCACCACACCATTTCATGCTGAGGGTGTTGGTCGTAGCTATTTGACTATATCAACGAGTATTCAAAGCAAATGGCTAGTATAACCGAATATTAGCGTTGTGCTGGTAGGCGTCCCAAAAGTGGACCGGCTACCACTACATACGATAAATAATGTAAATAGTAAAAAAAAATTGATTTTTAAAATTCCGAGAGATTGATTTTTTTTAACAATTTTTATTTTTTTTTGGAATTACCACTAACGAAAATATTTTTACTACTATCTACTACTTACCTAAATCTATCGAAAAAAACCCAAAAAAACATAATTTTGCAAAAGTCGGGTGCCAAGTTCACATAGCCAAGTGGACCGACGACCTGGTTGAGGTCGCCGTAAAACGATGGATGAGGGCTTCGTGGAAATCCTTGACGGACGCTTATGTCCAGCAGTGGACATCTTTTGGCTGAAATGGTGATAGTCAAATATCGATTTGCATAATAAAACTTGCCGCCAATTCATAAACGCGTATAGGGTGAAATGAATTTTTCATCAGAAGCTCCGGTGCCGCCATTTTCTTGGAAAAGGTATGGGGGAATGGTCCTACCGTTTCCCCATTTATTACGTCTGCATATTTTCATTATTTGTCAGGAGAGATGAAACAAAATATTTTATATTAAATAAATAAATAAATATCCTTGGACATTTTCACACAACGCCATCTCGTCCCAAGTTAAGCAACTTAATGCTTGTGTTATGGTAACGAGATGGATGATAAACTACTTAAATACATAAAGATACAAAAGAGAAACAAACATACTACTATTCAGTCCATAAATGACCCACTGCTGAGTCAGGCCTCCTCCCACCACAGGGAGGGTAACAACGACACTCCCAGCTTCAATTGAGCTGGTGACGCTATGTATTCTGAATCCATCACCACAAGGACAGTGAAAACCGCTTAGTAAGGACAATAGTAATCTGGAACCAGCTATTCTGATACAATACCAGTTTTATACAATCTTAGACAGCCTACAACTGGGAAATTTCCATAAAATTTTAATATAAGCTGCAACAAAGGAATCTAAAAGCATTCGAATGTGTCCCATCCAATTCTATCGGGTCACGTTCCAAAGCAAATTACTTGTATATTCGCACACCCGGGTTTGAAAACTAAAGAAGGGTTTATTGAATCACAAAATCGTGCCAACTCGGGCCTGGCACGTGCCCGAAGCAGACACACCCTGGCACGCCAAACGTGAAACTTTGAAACTTGAATTTATAAACAACTCAAAGTTATGTTTAATACGGCCCGGATTGTAAAAATTGTTGGGTAAAAATATTTAGGCAAGATTGAACTTAAACCGTGGAATTCTTTTTTGTTTCTTTTTAATTGTAGTGTGAGTGACGGTTGAGTCTTGAGTTTTTTGACCGGCTTCTATGAAGTAGACTACACCATTACAGGACAACCGAATAAAAAAAAATACTTTGTACTTAGAATACCTTCTATAAAATTACTTATGACTAGCATTTGTAGTTCTAGTGTCGCTGCCGTCAATTTAATACCATGAGGCCTCAGTCCATGCTTAAATGGTGTATTTACAGTAGTTGTGACACGGGCTACGAAATGTAACTTATGTATTTGTATTTTTTAATAATTTAGAATCTTGTTTCTTTTCGAAATACAGTCATTTGTTCGTGACAGTATACTAAATCCTACAAAAAGTCCCTAATCGATATGACTTAGGAAATTATTTTTAAATTAAGTGATGTACAATAATATAATGGGGATCATTAGGCGGCTGCGGGTAATGGAGAGAGATATATTCGGAGTGACTCTGCGTGATAGAATCAGAAATGAGGAAATCCGCAAAAGAACATAAGGGACCGCTCGAAGGATTGCACAGTTGAAGTGCCAATGCCGGCCACGTAGCCCGAAGAACAGATGACCGCTCAGGGAAAATTTGAGTGGCGATAACGTATGGGAAAACGAAGTGTGGAATGACCCCAGATTCAGTGGACGGACGACCTCATAAAGGTCGCTGAGAGTCGGTGGATGCGATCTGCACTGGATTGTATTTTGTGGCGGTGTATGGGTAAGGAGCTTTATTCAACAGCGACTTATGTCAAACATCAGAAAAACATGGACATATCAACGTATACATACTATTGTGTTCCACCTTTTTATTCTTTTTTTATTAGTGGCTAATAAACAGTTTGCTTTCTTTCTTTGTGATTACTTCAGGTCACTCCAGTTCGCGCCCGAATAAGGACTTCGAACCACATGACAAATTATAATTACATGGAAAAACTAGAGAAACAATAAGAAAGATGACGTGGGAAATAGAATGTGATATCATCATTTGCTTATTTTCCCATAGGAAATCGAAAAGTCGACCGCGAGAAACAGGTTATCCTTCAAAAAAAGTTTCTATGAATCAACATTGTGACAGTTCCGTTTTGTTTAAATTCACAATAACAAAAAATAAAAAAAATTGTTTTAGAACTAGGGGCCTAACAAAGTGACTACGAAACCTACTTGGTCACAGTACGTAGAACTAAAAGAAATTAATCAGAACCTATTTTAATGAAATTGAATGAAATTTTAATTTTGGTAATAATAATATGACTGTTCCATGTTTTAACACTTTTTTAAAGTTCATCATGATCATCATTTGAGCCAAAAGACGTCCACTGCTGGCTATAGGCATTTTTGGAAGTTGGTGAAAAATATTTTTGGCGCTACACGGCAAGCTAATCTCCCTACGTCAAATTGGAGGAAGGACTATCTATGGCGAGATATAATTTGAGGACAAAAAATTGTTTTACACCTATTGACGGCATACATTGCCTTTGTTTAAGGATCATCTTAGTTCAGCCTGGATACCCGATAGCCTTTGTGTTTAGCGCTAGTAAAGCTATTATGAGGAATAGTCCAAACGGTTTGAAAAGACAGACGGCTATTTTGCCTGACCTATTTTCCCCTTTTAAGAATTTGCTTACAATTGGCGAACATAAAAATGTTGACTCATTTCATATCGTGAGAAATTTGGGCTCGAATTTTCTATCGCAAGGACTGAGGCGGTTGGGCAGGACGCATATTACCATCTTTCTAAGAGCCCGGTCTATCTATCTATCAGCTACAGAGGTCCACTGCTGAACATAGACCTCAGATTTCTTTATACGTCGACGCCACTTATGCCCCAACGGTCATCCGTTCTTCGTTTCGTTCATTCCATTTTTGTATGCCTTGTTCCGCAATAAAGTTTCCGCTTAATAGGATTTTTAACACTCAATCTTGCGTAGTTCGTGCTATAACGAAGCGTCTGTGTTACGAGCCAATTATTTTTAAGTTAAGTAACACAGCATTCTTTATAAGCGTTTTTAAAGATCAACATAATTTATATAAAAGTATAATTCTTAGCAACTTCGAACCAATGGACCAATCGATTATACTAGCTGAACTTTGCACCACTATGTTATGAGATTTAAAAAACCCAGTTTGAGTTTTTTATTTTATTGTAGACTAGCTTTTGTGCGCGGCTTCGCCCGCGTGGGCTTCGAACCCGTGCATATTTTTTATGAAACTAAAATCGGTTATTGTGACTAAACTATGATAGTTGGATATGTGCTCTTTATAAGACCTGCAAACCTGTAGTACATCATTTCGTTTACAAAATCGCAATTTTCATACGGATCCCAAATTCTTTTGAAAATAAAATATAGCCTATAACCTTCCTCGATAAATGGACTATCTAACACTGAAAGATTTTTTGAAATCGGACCAGTAGTTCCCGAGATTAGCGCGTTCAAACAAACAAACAAACAAACATACAAACACACAAACAAACAAACTCTGCAGCTTTATAGTATAGAAGATATAATTCTTTTCCTGACATTAACAGACACAACAAAAAAAAGCAAATTTGGTGCGCGTACGTAGATCATACATTTTGACATATATTTATTTCTACACTAGCTGTTCCAGGCGTCTTCGTCTGCGTTGACTTCAAATCGAGTTGTTTCCTTTGTCCTAGTCATTTGGTGACGGATTTAGAATACATAGTGTCATCATCCCATTTCATCTTAACGGTGTCGTAAGAGCCGACGGATAAGCTAGCCGCAAGAGAAGGAAAACTTGATACAAACCTGGGCCAATCCGACTGGGCAGCGTGGCACAGTTGGCTAATTACCATCTAACTGCAGGAGGCCCGACTCAGCAGTGGCTCATCTATGAGCTGAGTAGTAGTAGACGTTCCTTTGTGGCAAATAGACAGCACTACTTTGGTTAGGATTACTGTCATAATAAAAACAGAAGATGTTTTTAAATGTTCCCACCATCATGATCACGGATCTGTTCAGTTTGGGCTTATCCAGCAAGAAATGGGCTTATCCAGCAAAGGGCAATGGAGAGGGCTATGCTCGGAGTTTTCCTGCGAGATCGAATCAGAAATGAGGAGATACGCAGGAAAATCAGGGTCACCGACACCCGATGGGGCACATACCGCGCAGGACCGACGCCCGATGGGGCCGAAAACTCCTGGAATGGCGACCGCGTTCCGGAAAACGATGGATGCGGGCGGCCCAGGACCGGCCTTTTTGGAAATCTTTGGGGGAGGCCTATGTCCAGCAGTGGACGTCTTTTGGCTGAAATGACGAAAATGATGACGAGCAAGATATGACTACTATAGATGTTCAGTCTCTTTCAGTCTTGGTACTTGCATTGTATGTAGTTGGATATGGTGCTGACTTGTTAGATGTAACGCGTTACCATAAGAGAAATGGTAACGCGTTACAATCAGCATTCAGATCTCAGTGTGTTCAGAGTGCAGTGAGCCATTACAATGAGCATTTGGTGTATCGTAATTACCCACAGATCCACTAATGATACATTACAAGTCGGTCTCCAGTTGTACATTGAACCAGCGCGTGGACGTGACGTCAAAGAGCATCAATATATCGTGTGCTAGATTTAGTTAAATCTAGTGTCTTGACAACCACAACTAGATGATGATTGTGATCGATGACACTACCGAGTCGGGCCTCCTCCAAATTAATGGAAGTAATTTAGCCTACTGTTCCACACTGGCACAGGTTGGCACAGGGATTGTATCAAGTTTTCCTTCTCTTTCGGCTAGGTGATCTGCCCCTTGCGTTCTTTCAGTCGCCTCTTACGACACCCTCAAGACGGTATGGGTTGGTGACATTGTGTACTCTAAATCCGTCACCACACGGAAATTTGGTAGATGACAATTAGGGAGGCTGAGAACAAATAAATAAAAGACTGTGTGAAAGTTATTTCAGCGAATTAAGATAATTTTTAACAATAGATGCTGAAAATCTTAATTTGTTTTGACCGGGTCTTGCTAGTATGACGTAGATAGTTTAAATTATGTTAAATGCTAAATTCATAAAACAGTTAACACAAAAAAAAACAATTAACATTTTATACGCATTTTGATCCAATTAATGTGGTGATTGTTATAAAATATTTTCGCATACAAATACGTATACATTATTTTATAATATTCCTGCGTTTGTTTTGCTCATCAAATGGTATTCCCTCTACATTCATGAAGACTCCAAATCTTTGGCAAAAGAAACCGGTACCTACTTAAAATAAAGTATCCAATTGCCGACTCATAAAAGTACTTCAGTAACTTTATAAAAATTTTAAAGTCTATACCAATTAATATGTAGTCGATAAACCAAGTTGGTTACGAAATGGTTAAACCAACCATAAACATTAAATTTTCTCAATGTCCCAATTTAACAATACGAGCCCATAATCGTATTTTATATACAGAAATTCCACAGCGGACGATAAAGAAAGACATTATTGTACTATTAGAAACGTTTAGAAACAATTTAAACTTACCGTGTTCTCCTAGACACGCAAAATCCTGAGCACAGTTGTTCAAGCAACTCAAACTCAAAAACGAAAACAAAAATACCACAACGGTTCTCGCGCACACAATACGACCGATTTCACACGGCGATCACAACGAAATCGAACTATTTATTAAAACCAAACACAAACAGAACGGTAATAAACTGGATTCCGACGGGTCATTGTTCACTGCATGCTCAACTTTCGCAAGTTGTGTCAAAGTTGCGGATGTGAGACGAAGAGAAGTGATTCATTTCAATATTGTGCACGTGACAAAGGAATTTGGACGCCGGCCGGCATGGCTCGTCGACGCGCGAGGTATACTGTCAAGTTGAGCCAGCCAGCTGGTTTGAGATCAACGCCACTCTAGCGGCCGAACGCACAACTAAAGTGAGCCTTCCGTAGAAGTGGTATAACCCGCGCATTTGATATTTTAGTTTGTTTAGACATAACTGAGTAGAAAATTATAAACTAGTTTTTAAAACTATAGTAATGTGACTAGAAAGACTATTTGTCCGGTCCTATAAGATATAAGAAAGAAGGGATTTTTTTTAAATGCTTTGGCAAGCTAAAATAAAGGAATAGGAGGCATTTAATTTTCTATCTAGAAGTATAAATCACACGTATGGTGAAAATCTGTGTAAGACAATCGCATACAGATTGTTTGACGTTTGTCCAGTCATATTGTTAATGAAATATTTTCAAATGTCTTTTAAATATAGCTTACACTACTTTTTATTAACTAGCAAAACACTATTTGCGTAGGTGTATGTGACATCAAATAAAAATGTAAGTCTCACAATATGAATAACAAAACACAATTTTATTGTTACATCACAATAACCTGTTCGTTAATCTATTAAATGTAGTGCTACAAAAACGCACAAATATGGAGTTGTCCACCTACACACAATTCTAGAGTGCGATGGCGGCTCAGCGGCGGCGCTTGGAGGGAGGATATTGACTCGCAGCACCGCTGGTGCGCATGTACCGAATCATGTGTTTCTGTTTTTAAGCTGTACAAACACTGGGTAAGAAACTTATTGCTAATAATCACTGGAAACGCACGAAACCGTTTAAATTCCTTCTTAGAAGATTAATAGTCCATTTTTGTTCGATGTCCGAGTCGTCGCACTAGGTTATGCAGACCGACCTTGACCCTGTCCGCAATAAGCTTGGTAGTGTGGATTACTAGTTAAAAGTATCGTATTTTTTTTAATAACATTACGAGTATCTTTTATGATTCATAATATTTTATCTCTTATCATTAAAAGTTACTCGAAATTTTGGTTTTAGGCACAGGTTTTATGTAATAAAACACAACCCCAGGAATTGCTGATGAATGGTTGTAGATAATAAAACCGCCTAAAAATAGCTATATTGACGTAACTTCGCAATAATTTATGAGTGATGTATGTTTTTGACTTTCGCCAAAGTTAAAATTCATATTTAGTCAGGTACTTTCTTTCAAGTTTTATGAAATAAAACACAATTAAATTAAGGCTAAAACAACAATAATAGCAAACTCCAAATTAAATGCCAATGAGTATTTACAAGTTACAACGACAAATCAAGAAGTGCGAACATGGCCAGATGTAAACATTTCTAAGTCTTGGATCATTGCCAACATTACAGTTTTCGTGAGAAAGTCTCTTTTTCGACAGTTTTCGCCTTCGACGACAGGGCCAAGGAAAGAAAGGAAGCAATTACTCAGATTTATGGAATCCGGCGCAAAAAGTCAATGTAGCGGTTGGGTTTTCTTAGGTCGGAAAACTGTTTCTCAAATAAAGATCGCTTTTGATTTAAATCGCAGTGAGGAAAGAATTCCCAATAGTGTTATACATAACATATTAGCATAACATATTAACATATTCAGCCAATAAATTACCCACTGTTCAGTCGGGCCTCCTCCAGTTACATTGAGGGTATTAAGCCTAGTGTCTTACGCTGGTCGGACGGGTAGGTTTTCGTATTAGGTTTTCCTTCTCTTGCGGCTAGGTTAACAGTCTTGTCATTTTCTTTTGTCAGCTCTTTTGGCACCCTGTGAAAAACTGGCTCAACTATGCAAGCTAACTTATTTTTATCTGGCGGTGTAGTTCGGCTTTATGATGGAATTGGGTGTAAAACTATGTATTCTAAACCCGGTACCACACTAGATGTTGGTTACTATACAAATAGTTTACTACCGGCATGGACTACCGGTTGTTATTTGTAGTTCTATAAATGGAATTGAAACATATAATTCACATATTTGCAGATCTATTTGGATATCAAATAAATTTTCATCATCAACATCATTTTAGCTCATAAATGGCCCACTACTTACTCGGGCCTCCTCAAATTTCATGGAGGGAAATTAGCTCACTGTGCCACTAACGCAAGAAGGGTTGGCACAGGGTTTTCAATCATCAAGTTTTCCTTCTTTTGCGTTTCTTTAGTCGCCTCTTACGACACCCTCAGTATGGTCTTCTTCTGCCTGGCGTTAGTCCCGGCTATTGCCAGGGTCCGCCTTCCGACTGAGCTTTCTCCACTTTGCCCGATCTTCAACGTCCTTTTCAGTTAGGCCATTGGCTCTCATGTCGGATTTGACGACATGAGAGCCCCTCAGGATGGTATGGGTTGGTAATATTTTGTATTCTACTCCTTCACACACAGACGAATGAATTTTACTATCATGCATTGTTAATGTACACTTATTGAACATTTCTTTTATAAAAACCTACTTCCTTGAGAATGTTAAGCTTTGTCTGTATATTAATTTATTTCCTTTCTTGTAATTTATTATGCTGATTTTGCTTTCCAAGATGCGGGACTATATCACATTGTGCTTTGAATCGCATGCCTGAGAGATTTTAATCATTGTTATCTGTACGCCTCCCAACGTTAGCTAGGTAATATTAAACTTGTGGGCAGTGGGATATTGCTGTCACATATTGGTAGATACTCTTTAGTAAATTAGAATTTGCAGGCTGATTTTCTGTTCGTGTTTTCAAAAATGTTTGTCAAAGATCTATTTCGCTGTATCTATTTTGTAAGCACTAGTTTTTGATGTGCTTTAACCACTAGTGTTAATATTCTACTACTCAGCCCTTTAATGACCCATTGCGGAGTCGGACCTCCTCCCATTACTTGGAGGACATTAAGCCTACTGTGCCACGCTGGCTAGACGGGTTGGCACAGAATTTCGTATCAAGTTTTCCTTCGCTTGTGGCTTGTTTTTCCGCCTTGTTATTTCCATTTGTCGGGTCGTACAACACCACCAGGATGAAATGGGGTGGGACACTATGTATTCTAAATCCGTCACCACAGAGTAGAATAGAATAGAAAATGCTTTATTGTATAAACCAATTATGGCGTTCACAATCGTCAACGGATACATCAGTTTTATAACACTATACCAGGTTGGAACGCGGCACCATCTAGGGATCTAGTATTAATTTGCTATTAGCGTGGTGGCAGAATTAGAATAGACGGCTAGGTATTCTTTAGTCGGCTCTTACAACACCCTCCAGATGCTGAGGGTTGGTGATATTGTGTACCTAATGTAAATCGGTTACCACATGCACCAAAAAATAATAAAAATTGTGTTGTATACAAATGACAATAAACGATCATGTAGGCGTAATCGTAGTGTGCAAGATCGTGGGCAAAAATCAATTCTTGCCTTGAATGCAAGAGCGAGATCAATGGCGAACTGTGGGGATGGGTACGTCCAGCAATACACTGTTTTATGCTGATGATGATTTTAGGGTACTACTAAGTAACCTGTTATTTCGACAGCAAATATACACTTCGTTGTTAATTTGCATACATAGATTCTAAAATTCACTAATGAACACGCATAAAATATTCATACAGATTATAAATTTCGTAATGTCATCGACGAAAGGGTATTGTGTAATTAAAGTGTAGCGAATGGCAAATAAATATAATTATCACTAAAATTGCATTACTTTAGACATCCAACTTAGATCCTTTAGCTTTTCATTCAAATGTATGTAGTTCACATAATCAAGATTTATACCAAAGCAGCGGCCCGTCCCGGCTTCGCACGGGTGGACATTTATGTTTTATTTTTTTATTGCAATTAAAATGTAATCATTTTTAAAGTAGAATTCAAATGGTGAAACAATTTTTCAAATCGGTTCATTAGTTTTAGAGCATTCAATGTAAACAATCAAATCCTTCGTCTTTATAATATTAGTTTAGATAAACAATTTCACTAAACGTATTTTAGTGAAGAAAATAGAAACACCCAGTCACCAGGCAACACGCTGGAAGCATTCCCGCGCTGAATGATGGCAATAAACAATATTTAAATACATAGTTATAAACATAAATCAGTTTTAATTGTTATCTCATTTTTCATCGATCAAGAAATGAAAAAAAAAACCATACCATCTCGATGACTAGGTACATATAAATAAACGTCGGAAAAACGTGTCTACTAGAAGAAAAGGCATGACGTACGATAAGGATCACGCAGGACATAGTACACTGATTGATGAGCTATAATGACGATGCGTTGTGATGCTCATTCATTCTCAACCGACGGGCATACTTTTTTTTGTCTTTTTTAATTTTCGCTATGTACAATCTCCTTATTTAACAATGAGGACATTCTTTTGGATTATTGTGAAATGAAATGTTGTATGCTTTTCTGCGTTAAATTTTTTTGAACCACTTATTATTTCTATTTGTAGACAAATAAACTATAGATATCCTATACTCTGTTCAAGATAGCGTGATCGATTTGACAGACGCGCTAGTGATGGGAAACAGAAGATATCTAGTAGTCCAAAAAATAACGTTATATAATACTTGTAACAGTGACAAGTTGGCGTGGGTGTATTATGTGTGAAATTCTTTATTGCACTACACATATAAAACATTCAAATTCAAATCCAAAACTCATTTAATCAAGTTGGCTCATTAGAGCTCTTTTGACAAGTCAAACAACAAAATAATATTTAATTTAAAATTTACCATCTACCACCGGTACGGAATGCAGTTCTACAGAGAAGAGCCGGCAAGAAACTCTGTAGTTGCTCTTTTTAGATCGCCATGTTTAGGTACAAGGCCGTGATAAGACAGTTTGTGAGAGCAAACGCTCGCAATAGTCGCAAAGGGCCAAACATCAGCCAGCCAGCCATTGGGTAGATAAGCGATGGTGGGTCAATATTAATAATAAGTTCCTATTTAATATTACAGGGTTATTTTTGGACCTTCCGCCAAATTTAAATAAGTGGTTCAGACCATGAAAGTAAATAAAAAAGAAAAGAAAATAATAGTTGTAAAAGTGTTAAATTTCAATGCGCTAAAGCCAACGAATTTTATTTCGAAATGAAAATGTTTTTTATTCGAATATTGTCTTATAAAGTGAAGAAAAAGTGAAAAAGAATTTGACACATAATCCACCCGTACCATCTCGTCACAGTTACAAGTATTTTAAACCGTTACTTTTTGGACTAACACCACTATTCGTCATTACAAAGTAAAGGTATGATTCCGAACTACGCTGCACGCAGAAGTACTACCGCGGCACTCATCATCATCATCATCATTTCAGCCAAAAGACGTCCATTGCTGGACATAGGCCTCCCCCAAGGATTTCCACAAAGGCCGGTCCTGGGCCGCCCGCATCCACTGCTTTCCGGCGATCTTAACCAGGTCGTCGGTCCACCGTGTGGGAGGCCTACCAGCACTGCGCCTTCCGGAACGCGGTCGCCACTCGAGGACTTTTCTGCCCCATCGGACGTCGGTCCAGCGAGCTATGTGCCCTGCCCACTGCCACTTAAGTTTGACAATCCGGTGGGCTATGTCGGTGACCCTGGTTTTCCTGCGAATCTCCTCATTTCTGATTCGATCTCGCAGGGAAACTCCGAGCATAGCCCTCTCCATTGCCCTTTGGGTGACTTTGAGCCTTCTGATGGAGCCCATAGTGAGCGACCACGTCTCAGTTCCATATGTCATCATGGATATGACATACCGCGGCACTACTGGTCCCCATTACCGCGACGTAGTTCGGAATCATACCTTTATGTCGATCAGAAAAATTGACATCTGTCAAATCGATCACGCTATCTTGAACAGGGTATAAATAAAAGTATTTTAGTACTTTTAGTTCAGAACTTTGTCTATGCATATCATTACTGAAGTTATTATAAAGGGAAACAATTTTTTTGTCAATCAGGTTTATTTATCAAGTATTTATTAAAAAAAAATACTAAATAGTTGTTTGTCAAAATGACAAGTCGATTTTTTACTCCTCAATTTATCGATTTTCTTAATTACTTCGTAATAATATAAAATATAAATCTATGTTTCACAGTGTTAGGAGTAGATCTGTTTAAACATTTATTACTCCTTTATAGTTACTGGAATTTTAGTCAACATCCCGCAGTGTAAAATGTTCAGTGACTTGCAGCGTTCAAAACCATCGTGGTTTAAAAAGGAACTTCTAAGGATTTCGTAGAAAGGTAAAACATTTTACGATTTAGTTCCTTACGATGTAAAGCCTTCGATAGTGTTATATTACTTAGATAGATGGCGTTAAACAACATACGTAGCGCAGATATCAACCGCGCCGTCGTCACCGCCAATGATGGTCAAGTTCAAGGAACTAGAGCAGCAATAGTGTATGTTCGTGATAATAGGTGGCGCTTTGCGAAATAAGATTTTGTAATGACAAAAATGTACCATTTACATAAATATATTCCACTAGATGGAACGTCTATGTTCCTCCGTAATTGGATGGATGGGTCTTTGTTACCACTTACACCGCTATACATTACATACTGTATATTTTATTACAGTAACCGGTTTCCAGTGAATATAATAATATTTGTTTACGCAGTTAACGCCGCGAGTGCAAATTACCCAAATTCAATATGCCCAATGTAGATGTAAGGCATATTGCTATATTAAATTGTTTGGGTATCCGGCTTTCGTAGGAAATACATTTCACAAACCCAAACAGTCTGTTAGTATTTACCTACTTATTACTAGTAATTAAATCTACCTATCCGCTTAAACAAAAACACGCACTACTTCCATTACTTTTCAGCCCATACGTGTGTCGGGCCCCCTCCAGTTAAATGGAGAGTAATTAGCCTACTATGCCACGCTGGCCAGACGGTTTGTAGCAACGTTTCCTTCTCTTGCGGCTAGGTTTTCGGCCATATTATTTCCTTTTGTCAGCTCTTACCACACCCTCAGGATGAAACGGGGTGGTGACACTATGTATTTTAAATCCGTCAATTCAATATAAGGTGGTGACGGGAACCTACCTACTCCATTTATTCTATAGCAAGGTTATTTGTAGGTATACCTTAAAATACATTAACATAATAGTTATCAAAGTGAAACAAGATGCACAGATAATATGAAAGATGCTCATAAATCATTGATAATGGATAAGGTAAGTCTGTATTAGCATGACATCGCCCTTTGACCTCTCCCTCTTTATAATGTATAAACATCAAGATATTTTCAGGACTTTGTAAAACTATTCTTGTTTCATACATATTTCATGCGTGTCGTTGGGGATAAAGGTGCTGAGGTGTAAATCTTATATGAATTACTATCGTCCCGCCCCGGCTTCGCACGGGTGCAATTACGCATGTATTATAACATATAAACCATCCTCTTGAATCACTCTATCTATTAAAAATCCGCTTCAAAATCCGTTACGTAGTTTTAAAGATTTAATCATACATAGGGACGGACAGGCGACAGCGACTTGGTTTTATAATTATGTAGTGATGTAGTGATGATCGTCTAAGAATCGGTATTACCTATTGATAATGTAACAAAACTATAGCATGAACATAAACCCTATAGCTATAACGAAAGTATCGATAGTACTTCTGCTATAGATAAGGGAAAAACTAAGCCTTTTTTTTCTACAAATTGTGTCACCGTTTTGATGACGAAAATATCTTAACTAGATTAATAAGACAGAACCTAAGAAACATAACGGAACGCAGATTGCTAATGTACATAATTGATGCGTTAATATATATTAAGATATTCCATAAACACTAACTTAAGTAATATGTACTTACATAAACACTAACTTAAGTAATAAAACAAGACTAAAAATACCAATTAACCTAAAACTTAAATACTAAAATATATTATTTAAAGGAGTCCCTTTAGGCAAGGTTCCGAAGATACTGGCAGCGTTCCCCCTTTGAATCGCTAGACTGATTCTTTGTCCGAGGTAGCTACCAGCTCTTCGTGATGATGATGATTTGATGATGATGATGATGATTGATTGTTGATGATTTTGATTCATTGATGCGTTTGTTTTTAGATTGTTCTATGTCTTCACATGTATAATCTGGATGAAAACTTCAAATTAAACGTCAATACATCTTAAAACAATAAAAAATATATGACTGAATAATTGAACATTTATCGGCTACGACAGAAAGAGAGCGGGAAAACATGCTTTCAACATTTTATTATAGCACCCGACATTTATTTTGAGTGGAAATGAAAATCTATTTTGAAAGTCGAAAAATTCTCACGTGACTTGAAGCGACTATAAAAAACACTCAAATCTTCACACGTCGTCTAACAAATATGTTGCATGTTTAATCTAATGAATGAGTCTTTCAGTACACTTTTTAAATAGTGACGAAATTCTTTAGAGAATCTTGTGTCTATTTTTCAATATCAGCTGACGATATTATTTAAATACTTGTAGTCGTTTTATCTGACGACAATCTATACATCTTCTATCTATACATCTATACAAATAAATAAAATTGGAGTGTCTGTTTGTAATAATAAAATAACCACATTTTACTAAATGCGTAAGTATGTATACACAGTACGTAGACCAAAACAACATTTTAATTTTTTTTTGTCTGTCTGTCTGTCTATCTGTCTGTCTGTCTGTCTGTTTGTTCCGGCTAATCTCTGGAACGACTGGACCGATTTTGACGGGACTTTCACTGATAGGTAGCTACTTATATAAGGAGTAACTTCGGCTACTTTTGCCCCGCGGCGTTACCCGCTGTACGACAATAAGTAAGCGCGGGTGAAACCGCGGGGCGCAGCTAGTGTCTAATAAATTAACATTATTTGCTCTCCACGTCGAGAAATACCTTTGTAGCCACTTTTTAAATTGAAAATCTCACATAAGTTTATCATTTGAGAACATATAGAATATTTCCATTCTACCCTTCGGATATCTTAGGAGACTAAACGAATGGCTGATTACCTAAACTAGTCACAAGAGAAGGAAAACTTGATACGAAATTCTTTGTCATTTTTGTCTTTGTAATTGAAGGAGGTCCAACTGAACAGTGGCTTCAATCATGATGAGAATATAGAAAAGTTTTCGTTACCAATAGTAGTAGTATAGTAGTTACGTTAGGCAAACCAATTAGATGCGTGCCGGCCAGTGCAGTTGTTTAATCTATCTATTTATCTTGTCTTATTCTTCTTCATAAAAAGAAAAATGAATTGCTGTTCGCTAGTCTCGCTAAAACTCGAGAACGGCTGGACCTATTTGGCTAATTTTGGTCTTGAAATATTCGTGTAAGTCCAGGGAAGGTTTAAAAGGGAAGTAAAAGGGAAGTCCAGGGAAGTTTTGAAACATTCTGGAATTATCATTCAGGTTTTTTATTTATTGATTCTGAGGCGGTACGAAGTTTGCTGGGTCAGCTAGTCAGATATAAATTTCGAATTCAGTTATGATAAAAATACAGATATAAATATTGCATGTACACCTTCAAAATATGCAACATTCTTAGAAAACAATTTGAAGGTGAACACCACTTACCGAATTGAAACTTCGCGCCGAGACTCCGTCTTTTCTCTCTCGACTTATTCTTGAGTATCCTCCTCTTCAAGCGGTTAAGTACCACGTCAGCTTCGTCCACACTCTCTGAAGACGAAGTATGGCTGACGTTAATAGTACCACTTACAGAATTTCTTCTCTCTTTAGCAGACATAAGAGGTTTTTTCTCTTTACCCGATATTTCAGACATGCCGCGTCTATACATTTTTAATCGTTTTCTTATTTCGGTATCGACGACGTCGTCAGTTAGAATATTAATGATATCATTGTCCGTTGTGGTATCCCCTATTCTGAAGGCGCAATGAGATTTTGGGGGAGATAAATCAGGAAATACGTGATTTTTGGATGGTGCATGATAATTTAGCTGAGATTCAACTGTCCCATTGCGCCTTAATACGAACCAATCCGGATTAGAGTTCACTCGCTTTGATAAGCTTTTTAGGTAAGTATTAAGGAATGATATTTTGTTGCGTGGAGATTTGTAAATAACGCCAGACTTGGAACGCGGCACACTATTTGCTTTACAAAGTTCTTTAAACGTAGTATCATTTAAAGAATGTGATTTGTGTAGAGCAAGGTCCGGCTGGTTTTCCCTATTAGACGAACTTTCAACGCTTACTTGATTAATTTCACTTAACGACGACACCGATGAAAAACGACTGTTTGGATTAACAATACAATTTTCACAAGCTTTTTTGGGGTCGTCTTTATCTGTTTTTGACGTTTGATTTATGTCGTCGCAAGTTTCATTGTCGGAACTTTTGTAACTGCTTATTTCACTAGGGCCTTCGGACTGAAACGGTGTTGTCTCAAGGCTGTTTATTTCATAATCATTACAGTTATTTAATGTTAGGTTATTTGGAATGTTTGCAACACTACTACTATCTCGTACAATGTAACTTTTTCTACCATTACCACATTCGTCTTTCGCGAGTGCCGTTTTGTAAATACGCGTGTAAACCTTGTCCCCTGAGATTGTATTACATTTTCTGATGGCCCGCCTAGCAATAGCATGTCGAAAGTCTTTCTCCTTTAATGAGGTCGTAGATTTGAGGGGGCACTCATCAAAATCAGAGCTCTTTATCGACACGTTTTCATCATTAGTCTCAACCAGGAGGTTGCCCTCGCAATCGAACAGTTGTATTGTTGGAAATCTGATCCCCGGGGAAAGGTTTCTCGTCCGCAATTCCCATTTTCTCTGATTCGGCTTTCTCAGCTGAATGCGGATAACATTATCGTCGATTATGGGGTCATCGCTGTCGCTAGAATTCTCTTTACCGGCCATATTTATTCCGTTACCACCATTTTAGTTAATCGATAATATTTAATCCCTCAAAACCAATGTCCACCATTGGTTAATTTGTTTGTTTACGGTCAGCTGTTCCTTGTACATACTGGCGCTCCGCCAAACGAAACAATACGACATTCACTTAAAAATAGCACCAATGTCAATTTTGTTTTCAGACCAAACGTAAATAACGTAACATGGCGTTCGTAACACTCGCAGTACACCGATCACTTTCAAGCAATGTAAAATGATTACTGAACATCACACTGTAAGCAAGTCTCCGATGTTGAAAAATGTTGCATAAGTTCGCGTGTCTACCGATTGCGCGGAATTGCACTGTCTAATGAGTTTGACGTTGGTTTTAATTTGTACACTTCAGAGATAGGTCGGGGTGTCGATTTTCCGGACGGTGGACGGACCGGTCAATGCGAGCGCGCAATTTCCTCTCCCGAGCGCTTTTCCTGCGGGAAGCTCTTTGGGAGGTTCTCCGCTCGGGTTTTTGGACGCTCGCGGCTCCGGACATATCGGCACTGAGCGCAAACATTGTGAATAGTGGAGGAACTATAAATAGAGAAGGAACGAGACGGCGATCTGGCCGGTTCCCCTTGAACCTAGTAGTGCGATACGTATCTGTGACGTGTTGCTAACAAATGTTTGCACTGACACAGTTTCCCATTTGACCAGCCGGTGCGACCATATGCATTCGTGACTAATGGTAGCGCAGATGGTCTTTTATATAACATTGTGTAACATTTTTCTTTGGGTTTGTGTTCAAACATATTCACCTGTGTGAAACAATTGCAAGCGTTCACGTAATAATGCTTAACAATTAGATAAGATACCAACTACAACATTTGGAATTTTGTTGGTGAAGAGTATCCTACGTGTAAGAACTACATCACAAAATAGTTTGTTACACTAATAACAAATTACTGACAACGTTGTTCAATACTAGTAAAACAGCCAGCAAATGTATTATGTTGTTCAGTTATTTCACATTTTATAACAATCTGGTGAATCGATTTCGATACCCATCCTTGAAATTGATACCCTAACCGATTCTATAGCACCAATTTCAGGTCAATACCAATCGAATAGAAAAACAATTATCCAAATCGATTTATAAATGACGGAGTTATGCGGTAACTACGATACAAAAAAATTAAATTAAAAATTTAAATAAACCCCCGACCTAATAACCTTTAAAAAGTAAAAAATAAAAATAAATACTTCGCGTTGGGGGACCACTCCCACTTATTTATTACCTGATCCCTGGTCCCCCAACGCGAAGTATTTATTTTTATTTTTTACTTTTTAAAGGTTATTGGGTCGGGGGTTTATTTAAATTTTTAATTTAATTTTTATTTTATACTTTTTATAGGTGCATACTTATTATAATGTAGATTTTGTTAAATTGCACGTGATGCGCTTTCATTTGAGACCCCACTCGATTATATTTGCAGACATTCGGTTATTCTTCCCCACTTTCACCCCTCATAACTTTTAAACGGCTCACCCAATTTTCATCAAACATGTCTAAGAACACTCGCCCGTAACTCACCTTTCATACAAAAAAAACTTTCTTGAAATCGCTCCATCCGTTCGTGAGCTACGGTGCCACAGACCGACAGACAGACAGACAGACACGTGAAACTTATAACACCCCTCTTTTTGCGTCGGGGGTTAAAAACACCGTGGAATTGAGAACCTCCTTCGTTTTTGAAGTCAGTTTCAAAGAAGAAATTATAACCAGAGTACCTACAATATCTACCGCTACCGTGTGATTTACGGGCCAAGATGAATGATGAAATTATTTTTATAAGGCATTTTCCCCTCATCACAATTCCCCTTACGGTTTTATACATTTGAATATCAGAAGGATGTGTGTGCCAGTCATGGCACTTATCTCTGTATTTACAACAGACAGTGTTGCGCAGGTGTCGAAATAAAATGAATTCAATTTACACAATAAACTGCCGTTTAGAGGGTCGGTTTTATTGCTTCGCGAAAATGTTTTCCGTCATGTTACGCCCATGAACATTTATTTTGGGACGACCAATACATTCCATGTTTTTTTTTGTATAATGAAGGTATCGTTATAAATAAAACAACAATTTTCTTCTGAATCTAAGCAAATCTATAGACGTTTGTGGTTACATTTACGAAAGAGAACCGAGATTTATGTAACTGATTATAAAATACTACTCATTATGTGTACGACCCATATAACATTTTGTTTTAGTATTAGTATATATGCTAACAGTCAAAATTTTAAATTCCGTTCGATAACAAGCTTAAAGGAAATTTTAAGGCAATAACTTACAAACTTTGAGCTGGTTGAGTAACTCACCAAGTTCTCTCTTAGATATCATAATTTATTCTGCCTACAAAGTATTAGACACTCTTGTGCAGCTAATTTATTTGACTGATACTGAGATACTCTATTTGTAATAAACTAGATTCGACCTATGATAAATGTGAATGTAAGTTTGTATGTTACGCTTTCTCGTGAAAAATCCTTATTTATTTAAATTAATTGCTGTTTATTTGTCTCTCTAACACTCGAGAATGGCTGGACCGGATTGGTAATTTCGTTATAGTAATATTTTCATATTTTTAAGTACAGGGCAGGGTTAAACGGTGAGAAACACAAATAAAAAGTAAAGAAAAATCTAAAAACGACAACAATTTATATCTGCTGTCTAAGACATCATTAAAGACAACAATAAAATATAATTTTGCAATATAAATGGTTTCTTTAAAGCTATGAACTATTTGATGCCTTTTGTCTTCGTCTTCATTTTAGTTTTGACTTCCGTTATACTTAACTGTGACTATGCCAATTACAACAGTGTTTTGTTAATTACAAGTCGTATTTTGTCTTTTTAAATTTTTATTAATTCACTTGGTTGTCAAATATTTAAAGGTGCGTTCAAAAATGTGTCTGTAATAGCTATAGAATGAGGATCAGCCAACTTTTAAGACCAGTGAAGTCCAACATCCAGTGTGGATTATCATACATTGGGCAAACAAAGAGAAGTGTCGGTATCCGAATAATAGTTATTTGTGCAACAAGAGAGAAAATTCGTTTTTTGCTGCGAGTGCTGATATTGAATCCCGAGTAAGCGAAGGAATCAATGATTGAATCACAAGCGTAGCGAGTGATTCTAAAGTTGATTCCTGAGTGATGCGAGGGATTCAAAGGCACGAGATGCGAAAAATTTTGCTCTCGTGTAACACACATAACTTTTCACTTCAGCAGCGAGAACACTATAGGAAATGAAATATATTACGTAACATTTTTGAAACTATAATTAAATATTTTTAAGTTAAATATCAGTGTTTTAAGCAGTAAATACTTATTTTAGTTTAAATACAACAATAAGTTAAAAATTCAATAAATTGTAGCGACCGCATGCTACATACTTTACACAATTTACCAGAAAAATCTAAGCTAATTGCATCAAGAAATATCGCCTACAAATGCGATAATTACTAAAAAGTCCTACACCGCGATAGCGAAATTTCAAGAGCAATTCGCAAGTTAAGAATTCCCCGACTACAACTATGGGGGGGAATAGGCGCTGCGACCCCTAGCCAGACATCACACCTCGTCTGGCTGGATGATTATCCCTTTGCGCCTAAAAAATTACAATAAAAGATATAATTATCATTTTTGCTAAATTTCTTTAGTTAGTACGAAATTACGTGTTTGTCTTTGAGGTCGAATTAAAAATCGGAGTAACCCCATAACGAACTCCTTTCATCCAATCGAACTGTTAAAAGTATGTCTAGTTTGTATTTAATCAAATGTAGTTCCCATAATATTGCTCTATCAATTTAATATTTATAATCTGTACTTTAATGCTTTGTATTGTTTTCTATAGCGCTACCTGCTAACATTTAACTTCATAACTCTAACGCAACTTATAACCAATTAATTTAACTTTCATAATCACACGAAATTTCTAACACAACACACTTGTCATTGGCAAAATCATCGGTATAACGATGGAAGCCAAAACCTAAATGAAGAAGAAGAAGAAAAATCGGAGCTGTTGGTACTGGCCGCTTGCTCTTTGTCTCTCTCTTTTCTAATGGCGGGAAAGAGATAGTGTCAATGTTTCGAATTAAAATTAAAAAGTTACTTTGTCTCACTCAGTGGGCAAAATCGCATTTTGTCCACTGTTTTCAGTGAGCAAAACCTACATGTTTGAGCTACTGAAGTGAAAAAGAACATATACTTAGCTGACATGAAAAACAGACGCTCGACCAAGTCTGCAGTTTGTGAGCACAAATTCAACAAGACCAACGACTACATTCACTTTGATAGTCCTCAAATCCTTGCCAAGGAAAGTCATTACATTCCAAGAATGATCCGCGAGGCTATTGCGATTAAAAAACATCCAAATTTCAATAGAAAGGATGGTTGGCAAGTACCACCTGCCTGGGATCCAGTCATTAAATTGATCAAATCTCAAGCAAAATACTCATCTGCAAGACCTCTGGACGCCGTGAGCGATTTCTGCGTGCACATGGAACGTTATCAATAAAACAAAATTATAGGCGGTAGATTTTAACTGTTTCTTTGTACTTTTGAAAACAACTGTCATCAAGTCTCGCCCGACGACTGCTGCAAAGCATTCGAAACGTCGGGAATTAAATAATGTAATATACACGCGATAAATCCGTTAAAAAGTGTTTAATTTCAATGTGTAATAATCGCGAAAACTTAAGAAATCATTAGGTCCGATCTATTTGGTGGTTTGTTGAAATCCAACATCGAGTTCTGTTCCAGAAATAGAAAGTGTTAAAGTGTGGGTTGGTTGAGGAAAAAGAATATGTAGGTACCTATATGAATAAATTTGAAGACGATTATTAAAATCTATCATCAGTTTGTCAGTGCGCGAGAACTTTATTTTTGTAATAAGTATTGACCACATTTTACACATATATACGAAGTTCACCGGGTCGTCTAGTCCGGATTAAATGACTACTATTTAGCCCATACTTGACCAATAGCTGAGCCAGACCTACTCCAATTACAGGAAGGTATATTAACCTACTGTGCTGGCCAGACGGGTTGGGTGTGGGTTTCATATCAAGTTTCCCTTCTCTAGCGGCCAGGTGTTCCGGCTCTTGCGTTCTTTTAGTCGTCTAGGAGATTCTAAGGATGGTACCTAACCTGGGTTGGTGACATTGTGTATTCTAAAACCGTCACCATACGAAAATTCTAATTCTACTCTAAATACATCTATGAAGAGTTTATAATTTGTATTCCCTAACGTCTTTATCAATTGGCTTAAAAAATATAGAAATAAATCTTATTTTTTTCTTTTTTTCTTCAAAATGCTTCTTTTCCTTAAAATGCTTTGTTTGTCTAGTGGGTAAGGTGTACCGCGTTTGGATCATGGGTCCCCGGTTCGATTCCGGGGTTGGGCAAAGACAATTTCCTGACCCTTGAGGTATCTGTAAACCAGAGACACTTGCCTAGGGTCTGGGTGTCATTTGTGTTCGTGAGTTTTCATGTTTATAAACTGCCCCAACGATACAGATTTCACTTAGAGCAGCGGTTTCGTTTATTTACACAAAGAAATGCTCAACTTACTTTAACGCGTCTGAACACATGGCTGGTGTCTGGATTTCCCCTTTTAATTTAGAACGAGTCAGAGCTGAAAAAAACGCATGCAATTTCGTACTTCTTTCATGATGTGTAAAGTAACTAAGGGTATCATAATCTGAAGATTAATGGCTTGCAGGCTTAAGCGCAGGTGTGACCGAAGCCTTACAGTACAGTGATTGATGAGTGAAAGGTTAACTATATAGATGACGATAATAAAGATACATAATGAAAATACTAGACTATAACTAGGTGGTTATAGGTTTGTAGACGCAAAAGGATGGTCATCCAGACAGTCGGGGTGATTATGTAGCGCAGGTGGCCGCGCCGCCTCTTAGTCCATTGAAGTGTTACAAGGACTTAATATTGCATTTGTTAGAGTTAGCAATGAATAAGTAAAGTTGAATGTAGCGATGTAACAAAAAAATATATATCACTACATAGTATAAAACAAAGTAGCATTCTTCTGTCCGTCCCTATGTATGCATAAATCTTTAAAACTACGCAACGGATTTTGAAGCGGTTTTTTTTAATAGATAGAGTGATTCAAGGGGAAGGTTTATATGTATAACCCACCCCCGCTTTGCACGGGCGAAGCCGGGGCGGGCCACTAGTTTACAATAAAAAAAGGATCATAAAACTAACTAGACCGGACTCCCATGAGCATTCACGAACCTGGTGAATTTTGGAGCGCTGAAACAGCGTTAAAAATAAATGGAATTAAAAAAAATAGGAAAGGCACTCCCCAAAAGACCATCTACAAGGTTAGTCTGAGGTATTTTTTTTGTAAAATGTATAAAAAGTTAAAGAACATAAAATATATTTTTTATGTAATTTTTGTCACTTTTAATTTCTTTAATTTAGTGCAAAAGTTATATGAACATATTTGTAGGCAAAGCGATTTACTACAAATTATGTCTGCGAATTTTTTGAAGGGCGCATAGTTTCCGAGATATCGCGAAAAAGGTGTCTCCACCACTTTTTCCAAGATGGGTGCCGGGGGACAAGGGCGGCAACCCCAAAAACTTGGGCTTAAGCTTCTATTGACCCCCCACACAACCCAAAAATAAAATTGCGTCCTCTAACAAAGGTAAAGGTCATGTAACATTTCAATGGACTATCTATATCCCTATCCGGATAACTGTAGTCGGGGATTTTTTATCCGTGCGAATTACTCTGTAAACTTAGCCATCGCGGTGTAGGATTTTTTGGTAATTCTCACATTTGTAATCTTACGATCGATTTACAGTATGTAGTAGTTATGCTGGTCGCTACAGGTTTATGTTACATGTGGCAAAGGTAAAGTAAATTCGACTGCTGCGCAGCATGTCACGGGTTCGATTCTCGCACGGAAGAAATATTTGTACGACCTACAAGTATTTGTTCCGGGTCTGGGTGTTTCCTGTCTATAATATGTATGTATTTAAAAAAAATGTATATAAGTAGTTTATCATCCATCTCGTTACCATAACACAAGCATTAAGTTGCTTAGCTTGGGACGAGATGGCGTTGTGTGAAATGTCCAAGTAGCCCAGTCATATTAGGTAAAAAAAGGGGTCAACCTCGGAATGAAAGATAATAAGCTGCAAATTGGTATGAACCTTTGTTTTGTCATTCTAAATGTTGTCTCAAAAGTCACAATCGTTATCGTGTCCGCGTCTCAAGATATTCAAGGTCAAAGGTCACAAAAATCGGTTTTTCGCGAATATCTGGCTTCCTATCGGTTAAATGAGATTTGCATTTATTATAAAAGTTGTAGGCTATAAAATTCCCTACAACTTTTGTTTAAACTTTTTTTTCATACGACTAACCGTTTTGAAGGTAGAGCGAGGTAGAATTCAATTCTGGTACATGGACAGACATGGTAATCGAGCAAAGTCTGATGAAATCTATGAAGACAGAAGGAGGAGTATCTCGAGGCCGAAGTACACAAGAAAGTGTTCTATGTAAGTGGGTATATGCTATGTATGCCACGAATACAATTTGTGAAGAAATTGAACGGTTTTGTAACATTTCTTTCGATTCTGTGGACCAACATGTTGATGCTAGAGATTCACGAATAAAAAGGGATGATACTGATGTAAATGAACTGGTTGGTTGGTTTACGCTTCATAATCCCTTTCCAAATGCGAATCAGTTGGTATCCTTAGCTTCAGGAATCGTTGGAAATGACCAAATTAATTGTCACCGAGCCCATGAAATCGGATTGCAATCTATGGTAAAGATAACTGGTTTGAACTTCAACGAAATAAAGTTAAAACGCGTCGATAAGGTTTTACCGCTTTCAGCCATTAACAAATCTGTCAAAATTAATGATTGTAAAGTTTCTATAGATCCAATGTTACTTTTCCAGAGAATAACTGTAAGCAAAAAATTTGAAAGTAATTTGAAAAAAATTGACATTATCATCTTGCGAGTAAAAAATCTAATATATAGAATTCTGTATTTTAAAAAGTTATTGAACTCCTCCCAAATGCTCGACCAATTATCGTGAAATTTTGTGATGATTTTCTCATCCCAAAATGTTTTGGGTGGTCAACAAGATTTTTTTTTTCATATTTATATATATTTTTTAATCATACAGCTTAAACAAAACATACACAACCCTAAATTTTCACCCTTTTACGATCAACCCCTATTTTTTTATAGCGATATTTATATGGCATAGCAACATTTGCGGGGTCAGCTAGTAAGTATAACATAAAGATTTCCATGTATTATTCACAATAACCGACTATATTGAATATACCGACCGTACACTACATTAATTAACATACATTATGTAAGTAATACTCATAAAATTAATTAACATACATTATGTAAGTAATGCTCATAAAATTCTCGTGTCACGGTGTTTGTTATTAAACTCCTCCGAAATGGCTCGACCGATTTTGATGGAATTTTAAATTTACATTTGGTAGGTCTGCGAATCGGACTACATATATATTTTTCACCCGCAAATATAATTAAGCCTATATGAATAATTAAGCCACGTATTTTAATTAAATATTAATAATTACTACATAAATAATGGGCATCGTATTTTTTTTCCTAAAAAAATAACTTTTTACAACGTACTGATAAACGTAATCTCGCTTGACCTTGCATTAGGCCATAATATGAGCGTACGCGGCGCACTCTTCGCGGTCTACCGCAAAAACGGTTGATTATATGAAAAAAAAGTTCAAACAAAAGTTGTAGATAATTTTATACTCTACAACTCTTACTTGGGTGCAAATCTCATATAAGCTATAGATAGCGAGATATTCACGAAAAACCTATTTTTACTACATTTGACCTTCAATATCTTAAGACGCGGACACGATAGCAATTGTGACTTTTGAGACAACATTTAGAACGACAAAACAAAGGTTTATACCAATTTGCAGCTTATTATCATTCATTCCGAGGTCAAACCCCTAATATGACTGGGCTAAAGGATATTTATTATTAATTAGATAGGTAACGGGTCTTATAGTGAAGTAATTGATTCTTGAGGTGACTGAAACGTGATTTTTTTCTTTTTACTTTGATATTTATTGTTATATTTTAAATTATTCACACTTTAACTTTATAAATTATTGCCTATGTTTTATTCTGATGTGTAAGCTATATTATTGTTAAGTTTCATCAAAATCCATTCAGTAGCGTTTGCGTGAAAGAAAATCAAATATACGTTAACAAATATCCATATTAGTATGTTAGTAGTTAGTATTCTTAATGTTTAATATTTAAGTAGTATTTCTGTATGTTTTTGTTGGAAGTGTTCGATAACGTTGACAAATAAAATAAGTAAATCTAAGCGATCGAATAGCAGGCGTAGCAGCTTGTAATTAATATCTCACTTCGCCAAGTTCGGGGGCCCAGAATTCGAGATGAAAATAACACAAATTACAGATCGTATCTGTGCAAATTGCGCTGTTTATATTTGTACGAGTAACTCTGCCAACGTGTCAGGCGAAAGTTAATGTTTCATTGTTAAAATACCTATGATATATTGTATGTCGATAGCTATACCTAGACTATGTGCATTGCCAAATGGTAGACAAACAACTATTCTGTTTACCGCATCTTGGCATCTCCCCGAGTCTAGTTTCGTCCAAGAATATAAGCTACTAGCGACCCGCCCCGGCTTCGCACGGGTGCAATGATGAACCTCTAAATTTATTAGTGTTTCTCTACAATATTATGGATGTACTAGCTTTTGCGCGCGGCTTCGCCCGCGTGGGCTTCGAACCCGTGCATATTTTTTATGAACATAAAATCGGTTATTGTGACTAAACTATGATAGTTAGATATGTGCTCTCGCGGACTTTTTTGTAGAATTTTATAAGACCTACAAAACGGTAGTACATCATTTTGTTCTATTGCCAATAGTTTTTGCAGCGCACGCATAAATAGGTTTTCGATTTTACACCTTGGTTTACAAAATCGCAATTTTCATACGGATTCCTAATTCTTTTGAAAATAAAATATAGCCTATAACCTTCCTCGGTAAATGGACTATCTAACACTGAAAGATTTTTTGAAATCGGACCAGTAGTTCCTGAGATTAGCGCGTTCAAACAAACAAACAAACAAACAAACAAATAAACAAACAAACAAACTCTGCAGCTTTATATATTAGTATAGATTATGCACATAAACCTTCCTCTTGAATCACTCTATTTATTAAAAGAAACCGCTTCAAAATCCGTTGCGTAGTTTTAAAGATTAAAGCATACATAGGGACGGTCAGACGACAGCGACTTTGTTTTATACTATGTAGTGATAGTGATTCAATAAGCGAGATTACTATCACTACTCAGCCCATAAATGACCCACTGCTGAGTCGGGCCTACAGTGCCACGCACAGGCTTTGTAATTTCCTTTTGTCCGCTCTTATGACACCCTCAGGATCAGTGGTGACACTGTGTATTCCGAGTCCATCAGCAAGTGATATAACGTGTGCAGTAAAAAAGTCACCATTTTATTCCATCCTCAGTATGAGATAGGGCTATCAAAGTTTTAATCCGTACGGCATATGGAGATAGTTACATAGTCCCATCTTCCATTCCGAGTATGTCGCAAGCAACGACTAAAGGAACTGGATACGGAAAAGACAGTAAGAGAAGGAAAACATAATATTAAACTGGTCGCTATTTTGTCTAGCCTGGTAATTAAAACTAAAGTGAAGTCTATTCCAAGTTCATGGAATATCAATCAGCCTACTGTGCCACACGCTGGCCAGAGATTGTATCAAATTTTCTTTCCCTTATGGATAGTTCATGAGATTCTTTAGAAGCCTCTTACGACTCCCGCATAATGGAATGGGTTAGTGACATTGTATATTCTGACACGGACAAGTATTTTCCAGTAATTAAAAAGAAGCTTTTTTACATGTATAGTTATTTATATATATGTCTATATTTACGTGGCTGTAATAAAAAAACTTTTCTTTCTATCCATGTGTGATACTTTTGGTTAGAAATTTGGTTCACAAGACCATTGATGCTAGTTTAACTGGTGTTACGAGTCCAAGGGGTAGCGGCCGCAAGCGAGAACTAGTCTATTATAATAGACTAATGCATCACTTTATCATTATAATGATAAAGTGATGCAATAGTTCTGCTGAAACAAAATTAAGAATTAATTGATTTTGTGAACGATGGCTTGTCTAAAACTGTGCCAAAAATTCGAGGTTACTTCGGAAGTAAAACATCTGTTATTTTGCGATTGTCTTCATGTAGGACATTATATTTTTGTTCATAGTGTTTACAGTCTTTATCTTGTGACTTTTGATTTGAATAAACAATTGAATGCTTAATCGGGTATCACCTAGTTTTAGCCGACTTCAGAAAGGATAAATTTCTATTTTCAGCTAATTTTATATTATATTCTATTTTGCACAAGACAACTTCTGTTCTGTTTGCGAATGCACACTGTTTGTGCAATTAGCAAACCTTTATTTACCTTTATTTTATTTACCTTAATAACCTTTATTTTCTACAACTTTGCTGAAGCACATAAAAATATAATAACGTGATATTGTGTCGAAGTTTTTATTTCGGAAATATTTCGGATGATTTTGTAGTCGTTTTTCTATTAATAACATTGATAAGTCAACCATTAAAGGAAATTAAAAACTCAACTCAAATTTTGTTATAGAATATAGATAATAAGTAGGTATACGTAAGTACCTGATTTCAGAAGAATTTAAGCGCTTAAGTACAAAGCACGGTTAATAAATTTTCACATTGCCTTTTATTTTATCCAGTTGGATTTTAGGTATGAAAAATATTACTCTCTATTAACGCACTCTTTGAAGTTTCAGTAGTTTTGTGATTGAAATAAAATGCAAATCATTTGGCCTTAGTCCAAAATTGTGTCGCGTAAGTTATTTGAATAAGTAGACTAGTTAGGTATGGTGTTCCACTAGACAAGAAGGGGTTATGCAAATTGATGGTTGTATAAACAGAGGCCTGAAGTAAGTTTCAAAGCTATGGAGGTGACCGTAACTTGTGAAAGGGTGATAATCATTTTGAGGTCCTCGCGAATATTCATCTACGCGAAGTATTTTCGTTATGAGCAATCCTTTTATCGTAATACAGGTAAATCGTTACTAATATCTATTGAGAGAGCGCAGAGAGCAATCCATAAGGTATCTATTTTTCGCCCTTTCCTTTCCTTTCCCACTAACCACCTTTACAAATCCTGTAAAGTACTAATAGTTCGGCAACTATTTATAATGGGCACTGTACTAAAACAGCACGTGTCTCTTCTTTAAAGCACTATGATTATGAAGACATTATGAATAAGAGACGGATGTATCTAGTTTGTCCTCAAAACACACGAACAAAACTTCCTTTTACATAAAAATGTTATATTTATATGTAATCAAACGTATGTTAAGTTAATGTTGTTAGGCCAGTAACAAAATCGTTGAAATATGTATGTACTCGTATATGTATATCCTTGGACATTTCACACAACGCCATCTCGTCCCAAGTTAAGCAACTTAATGCTTGTGTTATGGTAACGAGATGGATGATAAACTACTTAGATACTGACTCTGGTTTAGACAAAGACACTTGCCCGACCCCGGAATCGAACCCGGGACCCGTTGATCCAAAGGCGGCACATCTAACCACTAGATCTAACCACTAAACAATACAAATTTTGCGTTTTCATAAAAATTTGTAGTGATCAACAAGATATTTAAAGTTTTCTGCCAAACTACCGAACCGATTTCGATAAAATTTAAATGGGGCCACTTCTATACAATAGATTCAATGCAATATCAGACATCTATCCACTGACCTATAGATATTGTAAAAAAGTACATACTGAATGATGTCCTCTATAGATACACTCCGTTTGGTTTTTAGCGTCATAAATTACGTATTATTACAAGTATGTGTAAAATTCCGTTAAAATATCTACGTTAACTTTACGTTGTTTAATATTAAGTTAAATTAATAAACTCTTGCTAAAAGATATACAGCGAGAATTCACTTGTAAAATATCCCATTACATTGTATGACTCAATTTGTCTGGAAACTACAGACTTTATTAAAAAAAGGAAGATGTCTTATGTACAATAATATATTCATAAAATTATATTTATTGTTAACTAGCGGCCCGTCCCGGCTTCGCACGGGTGCAATGTTACTCGCAGGTGACGGACGCCGCGGGGTGAAGCTATTAAAAAAAGATAGCCTAAGTTACTCCTTATATTATCAGCTACCTATCAGTGAAAGTCCCGTCAAAATCGGTCCTGTCGTGCCAGAGATTAGCCGGAACAAACAGACAGACAGATAGACAGACAAATTCAAAAAAATATTGTTTTGATCTACTTACTGTGTATATATACTTACGCATTTAGTAAAAAGTGGTTATTTTATTATTACAAACAGACACTCCAGTTTTATTTATTTGTAAGTCGTATGTATGTATAAGTATGTATATGTATGTATACGACATTTGACGACACGGTTGGCGCAGTGGTTGAGCGATCGACTGCTGCGCAGCATGTCGCGGGTTCGAACCCCGCACGGAAGAAATATTTGTACGGCCTACAAGTATTTGTTCCGGGTCTGGGTGTTTTCTATCTATAATATGTATGTATTTACAAAAAAAATGTATTTATGTAGTTTATCATCCATCTCGTTACCATAACACAAGCATTAAGTTGCTTAGCTTGGGACGAGATGGCGTTGTGTGAAATGTCCAAGTATATTTATATGTATATGTATGTATAGATATTGAGGCTATTATGTACATAGATTTTCATAGATTAAGGTTATTGCATATTGTCCCATGCCATCCTGAGAGGATTGTAGGTTTATCAGAGCGAAATTTTAATTATCTTGTGAATGGCAAATAACTACTACAACTCAGTCCATACATAACCCACTGCTGAGTCAGGCCTCCTCCAATTACATTGAGGGTAATTAGCCTACCGTGCGACGCTAGTCAGACGGGTTTCCACAGGGTTTCGTTAGATGTGCCGCCTTTGGATCAACGGGTCCCGGGTTCGATTCCGGGGTCGGGCAAGTGTCTTTGTCTAAACCAGAGGCACTGGCTCGGAGTCTGGGTGTCATCTCTATCTATAATATGTATGTATTTACAAAAAAAAAATGTATATAAGTAGTTTATCATCCATCTCGTTACCATAACACAAGCATTAAGTTGCTTAACTTGGGACGAGATGGCGTTGTGTGAAATGTCCAAGGATATTTATTTATTTATTTATAAGTTTTCCTTCTCTTATGGCTAGGTTTTCTGCTTTGTAATTTCCTTTGTCGGTTCTTACGACACCCAGGATGGAATGGGGTGGTGACTACGTGTTTTAAATCCGACATTACACAATGTAATCACTAAAGTAACGCACTTGCTAAAGTAATTACTTAAACATACATTTTAACTAAACGTCTACCAGTCAATCATCACTGTTTACCAGTCAATCGTCATCATCATCATTTCAGTCCATATATGACTCATTGCTGGCAAGACTGGCACAGAGTTTGTTTCAATTTTCACTTGCCTGCCACTAGCGTTCCTTTAGTTGAGTAGCTGAGGATGGCATGGGTTGGTGGCATTGTTTATTCTAAACCCGTCGGAACACAGTCAATAGGCAATACGAATAATATTACCTATCTAGCTTATTTCGCAACAGGGAGCCAATAAAAACCTAGTGGAAGATTTAAATCTATCTTCCATTTTTGTCACAAACCTGGAAGGCAATTATATTTACTCAATTTACATAACAACGCCTCGGATGCGATGAAACCCGTTGTCATGGAATATACAATTTGGGCTCATTACTAGACAATTACACTGAGCACTGTAACACTTAGGTACATGTTACATTTCATTACTAGGTTTTAACGGCGATACAGTGTACAATGAGGTGATGTTTTTTTAAATCATTTTTTTTAAAACTAACTTACTTCACAACCTAACTACAGCCTGTATAGCGAGGGCGGTTTACAACCATGTAATACACGAACACAAATGTCACCCAGACCCTGAGCAAATGCCTCTGGTTTAACCTGTTGTAGGTGGCCATCCAGCAGGACAGGGCTGGGGTATATGAGAGTCCACGGGCGCGAAGACATGGCAAAGTGTGCCTAGGTTACCCACTAAAACCTACCAAGTATAGTTCGTTATCTTGCTATATGCCGCCGGGATCTTCTAAACATTCTCGCTGCTACATCCAATCCCGACCAAGCAGTCAAAACATAACCAAAGATAACCATTTTTTTTTTGTGCTCGGGGTAGAAATCCTTTATGGACTATCCCCGTCGGTCCCGGGGAGGACCGACGAGGGGTGTGTGGGAATCTCCCCCAGAATGGGGGCCTACCCACTAAAACATTCCCGGGGTGCTCTCTCTCTCGCGTCCATGTCGGTGGCATTGCGGGAACGTTTCCGGTCACCCCTAGACTGGGCGCGCGACCCGCTGCCCAGCCGGTGCTCATGGGACAAGCCCATGTCTGCTCACAGCGGGCAGCGTCGTTGTTCGGCCTGGCACTCTCGTGCCGTGTGGCTTGGCTCGCTACATTTGAAGCAGCGAGCCCCTCGCCCTGACTCCTTGTTGGGGAACTGCGCCCCAACATGGCCGCACTCGAGGCAGCGGAAGCAGTACGCCGCCTTTGCCTCGAGTGCCTCCACCCTCACCCGTCCCCAACCCATCACAAAGTGGCCGGAGGACAACCAAAGATAACCAAAGATAACCAAAGATAACCAAAGATAACCAAAGATAACCAAAGAGAACCAGAGATTACCAAACATAACCGATAAACAACCAACATTTCACAGTTTTTATTAAAAAGTTTCATTTGCCCACTTATCATGTTCAAACGCAGGCGCTTAGTCGCGCAGCTGTTTGACATAATCAGCCTGTCGATTTGATAGTAAGCCAGGGCTTTAACCTTATTGGAACACAGCCAAACTGGAACGTTTTAAGACAATAACGACCTTTGGCAATGCTATGATCAGTTATAACGGCCATCGGTTTACCATAAATATTATCAAATTACTAAAAGAACGCTTAATTTAATAAGACAACTTACTACATGACACGACGAAAATGTCGGATTTCAAAAATGGGTAGAGGTTCTCAGTTCAGTTCTGTTTTTTTTGTTACTGCAACCTCCATTTCCGTCCGAGTGGTGACGGATTTCGAATACACAATGTCACCAACCCACACTATCCTGAGGGTGTAGTAAGTGGCAGATCACCTAGCCGTATGAGAAGGAAAACTTGATACAAATCCTGTGCCAACCCGTCTTGCCAGCGTGGCACAGTAGGCTTATATCCCTCCATGAATTTGGAGGAGGCCCGACTCAGTAGTGGGTAATTTATGGGCTGAAACGAAACGACGAACCGTTATTTCAAAGATTATCTTATTCGAGTCGTTTAAAAAGCATATTATGTTTATTCGCACAAAGAAACGAAAATTCAAGTTTTTTTTGTAACATTAACAAAAAGATATGTGAAAAAAGAAAATCTATGTTGTTAGTTCTAAGTTCAATTGATACTGACGTTAATTAGGATATAGGTATGACAAAAGCACCGGCTTCAAATGATTGTCTATTTTGTAGTCGGTTTACATGTTTTGTTAAAAACGTTTTTTTAATACACATTATAAATAATAAATAAATATCCTTGGACATTTTCACACAACGCCATCTCGTTCCAAGCTAAGCTGCTTGTGTTATGGTAACGAGATGGATGATAAACTACTTAATACATTTTTTTTCTAAATACATACATATTATAGATAGAAAACACCCAGACCCGGAACAAATACTTGTAGGTCGTACAAATATTTCTTCCGTGCGGGGATCGAACCCGCGACATGCTGCGCAGCAGTTGATCGCTCAACCACTGCGCCAAACAATAAAAATGAACTGTTTATAACACTGTATTTAGGGCCCTATAAAATCGAATATGAAAAATGTGACCAAAAGCCACCCATTGAACTTTATGCTAATCAATATAACACCCGAAGGAATTGAAAGAGGATTACCAACATATAACTCCAATTATTTTTCTATAACCCTATTTATCCCAGCTCATCGCAAATCGATAAAAATAATCCAATAGCCCGTAATAAATAAACGATCGATTTTCTAAATACGAAACGTGTTACTCGGAATACATTGCAAAAGAATTCGATTCAATTAGATTTCGATTTGCAGACAGAATACGGTTTGAACGGGAGGCATGCCCGAATTAGATAGCAATGCGGTAGGAGAAATTCGTCCCACATTTTCTGTATAACGCGTTCACTCTGTAAAATTTCCGAAACCAATTTTTCGTTATACTGGAAAATTGTTTGGTTTGTAGTTAGTTAGGATTATAATAGAACTAGCGGCCGGTCTCGGCTTCGCACAGGTGGACATTTATTTTTTCTTTGCAATTAAAATAGTCTATATCAACCAGTGATAATGCAGCATTCGAATGGTGAATTCATTTTTAAAATCGTTGCAGTCCTTCTCTAGCCAATTCGTTACAAACATACATACAAATCTTTCCTCTTTATAATATTAGTATAGATATGAGTTTTTTAGTATAGTATAGATAAGAATATTCTGGTAGGCCTCCCGCACGGTCGACCGACGACCTGGTTAAGGTCACCGGAAAACGATGCATGCGGGTGGCTCAGGAGCGGCCCTCGTGAAAATACTTGCGAGAGGCCTGTGCGGGCGAATCTCTTCATGGTGAATCTTGTTTATATATTTTTGGTGTATCTTGAAGGTTGATAATTAAAATAATGTATTTTCATGTTTTTCAATGTATTAAAATATATTTGTGACAATCATAGAAATTGACAACCACCAAAGAAACAAAACAAACATTTCTTTTTAATTACATAAATACTCCTTGGAGGCGCGCCGACAAGGCCTATGACCAACAGTGGACGTCTTTTGGCCGAAACGATGACGATGATGAATATCGATGATCGATTTCTGGATTAATTTGATCATATGAAAAACGTCATAAGAATATCGAATCAGATCAACAGATCATACGAATATTTATAGCATCAACATTAAGTATTCGTCACCAAAATTATAAAGTAAATAATTATATATTCTAAAATCTTTTACCGGACCTGAATAATACGACCGGAGTGCTCTTTGTGAAACGTGTGGGGCCATATTTCCTCTACACTTTTACTATAAAGCTAAAACGGCCGGAATTCGCAAATGCCCTATGTCGGTGGCCGACCTGAATTGCCGGGATGTTTGTGCCATGGTTAATATGGCAACCGTTTAACAATATTGGAAGTGCATTTGCTAAATTTATTCAGGTGCGCCAAGTTAATGGTTGGAAGCTCGACAAGGTACTTGCATTAAAATGAAATGTTCTATGATTGAATCTTCTTTTTAAAATATAAAAGACCCGGCAGACTTCGTAATGCGTCAATCGATAAATAAAAGACCTAAACTTTTGTATAAAATAAACCTATAACAAACAAAAGGAATCGTCAAGCATCGCGTCAAAGGAAAAGCATTTTTGTTTTTGTTTTCCATATTTTCTCACCTTTTAAACCTTCCCTGGTATTCCACGACCAGCATTAGCCAAATCAGTGCAGCTGTTCTCGAATTTTAGCGAGACTAATGAACAGCAATTCATTTTTATTTATATAGATAGATAGATTAACATTCAATATATTGATTAATATTTCGCCGACTTCTAAAAAGCGGAACCTACGTTCAGCCATGTTTAAGGTTTTTTGCATGTTTCCGATTGTGTACCGATAAACTGCGTCATTCGTGAACCAATTTCGATCTGCTTTTGACGAAACCCTGTGCCAATCCTGAATTACTTTCTATGTAACTGTAGGACGCCCGATTAAGGGTCATCTCTATGGATGACCCTTAATCGGGCTTGCCCTTAACTGAGCAGTAGTAGATGTTTTAACGATAACCATCGTCTATAACAAGATTGAACAGACCAATTGTAATATCAAATTAATTTATGTATATTATTAAACTCTCACGACCTCTTCACTCAAATCATTCTAAATTGTAAAAATGATGGGATTGAAACAACTGGTACAGCCAACTAATGGTTTATTATATTCACTTCACATCTATAATGCGTATAATAATGTCCACAATATATGATTACTTATATCACTTCACTTCACTTATAATATAACACCGAAGACGACCGCTCAGCTCGAGCGCTAGATCAATAATGCGCCTTTAAAGGCCCGTTTCCGTTCGCACGTCGACTTACGCCCACTACCCACAACACCGGACAATCCGGTGTTGCTAGTGGAACAATTATTAATACCCATTTTATCATGCTAAATATGTTTATTACAGTTGTTAGTAATCTAAAGAGTTTACAGTCGGCCATCCGAAAGGAAACGAGTCCCTTCGTTTAAGATAGGTATTACAATGGTACAAAGTAAATAAGGTTACGATCTTGATAATTAATTTTATAATAGAGTACAAATCAACATCACTCCACCAACCATGAGTTATGTAAACTCCGCTAATTCTTACAATGCTAAAATTAATACTAAAATCCAGGCGGCACTCATGTGCTCCTATCTGCAGCAATAATCCAGGCGGCACTCATGTGCTACTACCTGCAGCAATAATCCAGGCGGCACTCATGTGCTCCTACCTGCAGCAATAATCCAGGCGGCACTCATGTGCTCCTACCTGCAGCAATAATCCAGGCGGCACTCATGTGCTCCTACCTGCAGCAATAATTCAGGTGGCACTCATGTGCTCCTACCTGCAGCAATAATCCAGGCGGCACTCATGTGCTCCTACCTGTAGCAATAATCCAGGCCGCACTCATTGTGCTAAAATTCAGGTAGCACTTTACTATATCGTAATATTACATTATAAAGAATTGAAACTGACTTCGATATGGTATGTCCAGTTTGGCTACGAATCATCGCTATCACTAGAACTACAACTAGGAGCACTGTAGCTGAGCCACGGAAATATTTTATCACTTGATACTATGTTCTCATAACGTCTACCCTTGCGGGTCAGTGGGGTGTCTTCGACAACAAATCTATCATTGGGTAGAACTTTTTTTATTTTATACGGGCCCTGACATTTGTTCTCTAATTTCTTAGATTGTCCTGTTCCTGTCGTAATAGCTCTCACTATCCTTACCAAGTCACCCTCTTTATATTTAGTGCTAGGTTTTCTACTTTTGTCAAATCTTTCCTTATTTACGACCTGATTTTTAGCTATAGACTCTCCAGCTTCGCTTCTGATTTCGTCTAATGGTCTTTCTATACAACCGTTACCTGTATCTTCTATTACTTCGTTCAGAATACCTAAAGAAGGGTTTGTGACCTTTCTTCCGAACAATAATTCGGTTGGACTCTTCTTTGTAATGCTATGTGTAGTGGTATTAATCCCTAATTGTACGTCATGGACACACTCATCCCATGCATTAGAATTTTTATTGTGCATCATAGTACTAAGGGCTGACAGGATCGTGCGGTTGTACCTTTCAACTTGTCCGTTTGCACGGGGTGTGGCTACAGAATTTAAGATATGTTTGATTCCTAAAGATTTTACAAATGATTTAAATTTCTTACTTGTGAAGGTCGTGCCCCTGTCTGTAATTAGCCGAGTAGGGGTACCAAACAAACTGAATAGGTTTCTAAAAGCCTTTATGCTTTCTTTAGATTTTGTACTACGAACAGCTGTCAAATTGACATATTTTGTAAAGGAATCTACTATGACTAACAAATATGAATTTTTCCGTTTACTACGAATAAATGGACCTAAGTGGTCCGCGTGGACAGTGTGAAAGGGTACTTCTACTTTCGGTATGGGGTGTAGTAATCCTTCTTTAGCACCGGAGGGTATCTTGTGGTGGGCACATTCAAGGCACGCGGAAACATATTTCTTTACAAATTTTCTCATTTTAGGGAACCAAAAGTAACTACGAATTCGATCTAGAGTTTTTTCAAATCCGAAGTGACCAACGTCATCGTGATTTGTTTTAAGCAATTGCCATCTTACCCCTTTTGGTACTGCCCATCGCACGGTATCCTCATCAATGATGCGGAAAACTCGGCCGTTTTGTATTTTAAAACTCTTCCGCACATCTGCAATTTTTGCGGTTTCTGGATCCTCCAAAATATCTTTTATGCGTTTTAGTTCTGAATCCCCAGACTGGACAGTGGATATCCAATCATCTGTGTTTATACTTAAAACGTCAAGGGTGTGTACTGAAGATTCCTGTTCTATTATTGGGTTTCTGCTTTCTACGTGGGACATTTTTTCACCAGGACGGTACTCTATTTCGCAATCATATTCAAGAAATTGGATCCACCATCTCGATATTCGCGATATTAAGTCACGTTTAGTGAATGTACTACGTAGCGCGTTACAATCCGTAACAATAGTGAACTTGATACCGAGCAAATAGACCCGAAATTTAGCAAGGGCATTCACGACTGCAAGAGTTTCGAGTTCAAATGAGTGAAATTTCTGTTCATCGGCCGTTGTTTGCCGGCTGTAGTATGCAACCGGTTGCCAAGGACCAGAATTCGTTCTTTGCAATAAAATTCCAGCGAGACCTAGTTTACTGGCATCAGTATGGAGTTGAGTTTCTGCTTTATGGTTGTATAGTGACAACACTGGTCTCTCTGTGAGAGCGCGTTTTAGGGTTTCAAAGGAGCTTACTTCGATTTCAGTCCATCTCCATGGAGTATCTTTTTTGAGTAATGAGGTTAGTGGTCTAGCTATTATAGCGAAATTTTTGACAAAACGTCGAAAGAAGCTGGCTAGACCTATAAATCGCCTAATATCATGCTGGTTACGTGGACTTGGGAATTTAGAGACGGCTTCTATTTTATGTTCACCAGGCTGAATACCATCTTTGCTTATCTCAAAACCCAGGAAGTCTATTTTGTCGTGGAAGAAATTACACTTATCCATTTTTAAAGTGAGACCACTGTCGCGTAGTGCGATGAACACTTCTTCGAGGCGAAGAAGACCTTCATCAATAGATTTAGCGGGGATAAGGATGTCATCCATATACACAATGACGTATTTCAACTTGGCCTTATCTAAAATTTTATGCATTGCCCGCTGAAAAACAGCCGGTGCGTTCGCCAAACCGAAGGGCATGCGAGTATACTCATACTGTCCATCTGGCGTGACAAACGATGTCTTGTCTATAGAATCTACTGCGATGGGGATCTGATGATAGCCAGATGCGAGATCAAGGCTGGTAAAGATAGAGTGACCGGATAACTGGTCTAAGAGGTCGTCTATTAATGGGAGGGGGTAGTGATCTCTTTTTGTTCTTTTGTTAAGTGCTCTATAGTCGACACATAAACGCTTTTCTCCAGACTTCTTTTGTACCAACACTATCGGGCTAGCATAAGGGGAACTGGACTCTCTGACTATACCACATTGAATCATTTCGTCTACCATTTTACGTACGTGCCCTCTCTCCGAAAAAGATAATCGGTACGGTCTATATACGACAGGTTCAGAGTTCTTTAGTTGTATCGTCATTTCAGTAACTGTAGTAAATCCTAAGTCATGCAGCCCATTTGAAAAGCAACATTTGTATTTCTCAATCAAGGTTTTTAAGTTTTGAATGTCATTACTAGTTAATAATTTGCCATATTTTAATTCATTCGTTGGTCCCGACTTAGTTAGGCTCATTACCCTGACTTGTGTGTTAGCTCCCTTAGCCCTAGTTATAAGATGGTCTTTCCGGAGTTTAATAGTACTTGTTCCTACATTCTGAATTAGGACTCCAGTCTCACCACGTGTGATTTCATATTCTCCTGGCAGTAAATAGTATTCGCCTCCCACACTTCCTCGTACAGAACCGTTTATATATATACTACCGGTATACACAGAGTCAGCTTTAACGGGTATTAATTTAATTTCCCCCGTCTGTATACTATTGTCATCACACGTTTTTAAAATAACTTTTACTTCATCGCCTGAGTAAATTTTGTGAAATTGGAGATCTGTAGAAGACTTAAGTATTTGTATAGAGGGTCTCTCTGTAAAAGTGTGGCCCAAAAGCACTGGATAATTGATCAGATGGTCGTCTACTATAAGAACTTCAACATTATTTTCATGGATACCTTGTACTTCTATTTTAATAAAAGTCCTACCTTTGGGCAGATGTGGAACATTACCTAATCCTCGCAGCAAGGGTTGGGAAACACTTTGCCAGCTTAAACCGATTCTCCTAGCGTCGTTTTCACGAATCAATGTGGCCTCACTGCCTAAATCAACTTGACATAATATTGGCTTATCATTTATTTTGATTAGAACTTTATATTTGCTATTAGAGTCATTGAGTTTTGGTGATTCGGAAGATGTTGGTAATACATCTACTTCCTCGGTAATATTCTTGTTAACAAGAACTTTAAGTACAGACTTTTGTGAATCGAATTTAGATTTAGTCTTCATGGGGCAGTCAGCAATAGTATGTCCAACAAATTTACAGTAGTTACACTTTATAATTGGTTTTGGACATTTAAAACTTACATGACCTTTCTCTTTGCAATTATAGCAAACAATGTCTTCAGGTTTTTGACGGGCCTTAAACGGTTCACGGGAATTAGTTTCATTATTTTTATTCGTTGACTGAAAGTAGGAGTTTGTTCGAGGTGTGACTTTTTCTTTCCTAGCCTCAGTCTCCCTGGTCTGAACTTTAACGGTTTTAAAAAACTGTAATACCTCTTCTGGTTTATCGAACTTTGCTGCCTGAGCGCCTAACCTTATACCCCGGTCATCTATTCCGTGGATAATGCAGTCAATAGCCTGCTTTCCAAATAGTTTGCAACGATTTAATAAATTTATTTTAGAGAAATAATATATTTCCAAAGATTCGCCCTGGCGTACTCTTCTATTAAGCATCTCTGTGAGCAATTCTGCATAGTTTTCGGTAGCAGGAAAAGA
The DNA here is from genome assembly GCA_905475355.2 of Clostera curtula. Lineage (NCBI taxonomy): Eukaryota > Metazoa > Arthropoda > Insecta > Lepidoptera > Notodontidae > Clostera > Clostera curtula. The sequence continues at coordinate 14,787,871 of FR997800.1, read as the reverse complement.
GTCTGTTAACAATTGCTTCCATTCAGACCAGGTACGCTTAAGAGAAGGGAGGCCTTGGTACCATAACTTCGCCTGACCTACAAGTTTTGGGAGAGCGTAGTGTATAGTTTGTCTATCGCTCCAGCCATATATTTCCGTGCACTCATCTACTTTTCCTAACCAAACAGTAATAGTTTGTTCCCTCAACAGAGGATCAAACTCAGGGATGACATTATTATTCATAGAGGGAAAACTATCGCGCTCGCCAGATCGACTTGCAAGTAATTTTAACATTTCCTCAAAAAAATACTGAGGTGTCAGACCTTGATCTCCCCCTGGACCTATTTCTAGACCTTGATCGTTCCCTAGACTTATTTCTAGACCTTAATCTACTCCTGCCGCGTCCATGAGAATCTCTTACCCGCTGTTGTTCAGTAAAGTCTTGTGACTGTCGTAGTTTGTCCTCCAATAGCTCCAATCTTTGCCTTTCTAATGATATATTTTCTTCCAACTCTCTGATTCTACTCCGGCTGCGTGATCGTTCTCGCCTTTCGACCCGTCGTTGACTATCATGTGGAATTTCCAGTTCACGTCTTACGTGAAAGTGCTGTGCACTTGGACTTATGTGACGTGATCTATCAAGCGAGCCCCTAGAACCAATGTTAGGGCGAGATACTATAGGGCTTGCCGGGGCCTTGGGTTGATCATCTATGTCCATGTTCTGAAACTCAAAAATAAATGGTTGAGTCATAGTAAGACATGGTGCAATAGATACGCGAGACTTGCATATAAATATAGCCTACACATTCCCAGGGAGTAGCCCGCCATATGTAGGAGTCATAACAAGGGTAGATATTTTAAAGGTGGGGTAGTATATACAAAATTGCCACACACCCAGAGAGTAGCTCTGGCAGGAATGTGACCATTTTAACATTTGTCGACTAATACATTTCCAAGGAGTAGCCCTGGCATAAATGTAGTAGTCACTAAAGGGGAATACATAGTTTAATTAAAATTCGCGCACACCCAGAGGGTAGCTCTGGCAAGACTGTGAAGATTTCATCATATGTTCGCGAGTACATTCCCAGGGGTTAGCCCTGGCATAATTGTAAAACTCTTAACAAGGGATATATTGAGACAGAAAAGTGTCAAAATCAGCACACACCCAGAGAGTAGCTCTGGCAAGAAAACACTTGTCGACTAATACATTTCCAGGGAGTAGCCCTGGCATAAATGTGGGGGTCACTAAAGGAAAATAGTAGAGTTAAAATTCGCACACACCCAGAGGGTAGCTCTGGCAAGAATGTGAAAATTTCACCATGTATTAGCTAGTACATTTCCAGGGAGTAGCCCTGGCATAAATGTAAAAGTCTTAACAATAGGAGATATATCGAGGTAGAAAAGTGTCAAAATTCGCACACCCCAGAGAGTAGCTCTGGCAAGAATGTGATAACTTCAACACTTGTCGACTTATACATTTCCAGGGAGTAGCCCCGGCATAAATGTAAAAGTTTCAGGAAATATGGGAAACATAACGGTTACATGCATACACCACAAACATTTATAAAAGGAAATCTATATACGATGAAGACATCGACTCGGTACACCCTGGATTCCTATAACCCAGCGAGTAATTCTGGCAGTTTTATAATTATCATAATTACATACACCATATATAAATAACCTAAAAGGGTACACTAAAATTTTAGGTTTCAATGTTATTTTATTTTTAAATATAATTAGATACACGTACCTTAAATTTTGTAGGCGTATTGTTTGTCCAATCCACTTCTGAGATGTAAAAATGATGGGATTGAAACAACTGGTACAGCCAACTAATGGTTTATTATATTCACTTCACATCTATAATGCGTATAATAATGTCCACAATATATGATTACTTATATCACTTCACTTCACTTATAATATAACACCGAAGACGACCGCTCAGCTCGAGCGCTAGATCAATAATGCGCCTTTAAAGGCCCGTTTCCGTTCGCACGTCGACTTACGCCCACTACCCACAACACCGGACAATCCGGTGTTGCTAGTGGAACAATTATTAATACCCATTTTATCATGCTAAATATGTTTATTACAGTTGTTAGTAATCTAAAGAGTTTACAAAATTAAAATCGATGAAGTACCTAAAGCCATTTACATTCTAGGGTTAGCAGTAAAAAGGTTTGAACCAATAAGTGTTTGATATCCAATTCCTTAATGGATTCACTTAATTTTAACACAAAATGAAATACGACCCGCTCGAAGCCAGTAATAGATTCTTCAAAGTAATTGATTAATTGCTAGCTTATTCATTTTGTTGCGCAGGGAGTGTTATGATACCTGAAAATCACATAAATTTACGACCTACAACTTTAATGGGGATAAATCAGCTCGTGACAGATCGGAGAAGGCAGTTTAGAATTTATTATGATGCCACTTTGACTTCAGTTTAATAAATATTGTGTATTATTATTTAAAGTGTAACTATTTCAACAAGGAACAGGTGTCCGTTTATCATTGTTGAACAATTGTGAATCCTACATAGTATAAAACAAAGTCGATGTCGTCTGTCCGTCCCTATGTATGCTTAAATCTTTAAAACTACGCAACGGATTTTGAAGCGGTATTTTTTAATAGATAGAGTGCTTCAAGAGGAAGGTTTATATGTATAATACATGCATAATTGAACACGTGCGAAGCCGGGCGGGTGGCTAGTAAATAAATAAATTATCCAACACCTTTTCCGTACAATTTGTACTAAGTGGCTGAAATTTCAAAGTCCAAAATCACAACTTTAATCAAACCTAACGGTGTTTTAATAGGTTTCCAAAATTTTTTGACAATTTTTATTGAAATTTTCTCTAGTTTTCCCAAATTTTAACAAAGTACTGTACTTAGTATATTTTGACTTAAATTGTATTTTGTTAGGAAGCTAGTATGGAATTAAGAATTAGCAGCATTAGTATGCTAACTGCATGGTGTTGGTTTTTAGGAGTACTTGGTAGCTGCTAACTGACCATCATCATGCATAGTCGGGCCTGAGTCACTATTCCATGCTAGTGCATGGTTTCGTTCTCTTTCGGCTAGGTGTTCCTGCCTGCCTCTTTTCCCTTAGTTAACTCTTACATCACTCCTTAGATAGAATGTGGTAGTAATTCTATGTATTCTAAATCCAGGACCTCGGACTGCTGAGCTTACAATATTTCCTCGCTTTGTACCATAGTATCAATCCTTTTTATTTTCCCTTCTTTTACTTTGGAATAAATAATAAATAAATATTCTTGGACATTTCACACAACGCCATCTCGTCCCAAGTTAAGCAACTTAATGCTTGTGTTATGGTAACGAGATGGATGATAAACTACTTACGAGTATATACATTTTTTTTTGTAAATACATACATATTATAGATAGAAATGACACCCAGACTCCGAGCCAGTGCCTCTGGTTTAGACAAAGACACTGGCCCGACCCCGGAATCGAACCCGGGACCCGTTGATCCAAAGGCGGCACATCTGACCACTAGACCAACGAGGCAGTCATACGTCCTGGATGTTAGGATACTTCCCCTCAGCGATTTATGTGCGACTCCACGGCGCCGAATAGGGTAATTTGTACCCCGACCTACTCACTAAAACCAATAGCTTCCGTGAACTGCATGACACAGGGCCACGGGTTTCGCTCTCCAATGAGGGAATAGGCCCCGCGGTCCCAACCCCACGAAAAGGCTCGTGTGAAACATTGCACGTACCTAGATGTGATGGCTCTTGCGCAACCCGCTGTTGCTGGGGAATCATCAGTATTATCGCAAGCTGGACTACCCCACCACTTCGACGTGTGTCAATGCAGCTCTGAGGACAGAGGAGTCCCTGGAGCAAAACCTACTTTGACACCCTGTACGAATAGAGATTCGACTGGCTTCTTCCCGTGGGCCCGCCCGGCATGGGTAACCAAATGGATCCTTAAGGTGCGCAAGCTCACTCGCCACATCAAGCAGCACAGCCGATGTGGATCATAGTTTCCACTTCTTTTAAACCAAACAAAAACCCTTTCTGAAGGGCAACACGATTTTTACGCTCCAAGAGTTGCGTCCTTTTTGGGAGCTTATAAAAGAAAAGTTTGACCGAAAAAGACGTGGCCGAAATGAAAGTTTTGGTGAACAAGTGCAAACGCCGCGGGTCGTAAAACGCTTGTCATGTCATGCTGATGCAATCTGAGGATCATTTTAATCTCGGATAATCTTGAGAGCATTATTGTGGACGCCATCGTTATTGTATAAACCACTCAGAAATTTAAATACAGCTAAGGTTTGCTTCATTCCTCAATCCCCAAACTTTTTTTTCAGTGGAGTATATCCTTTTGGGCAATACCCGAGCGGTCTGTGGAGGGCCGTTTCAGGGTATCTGGGAGTCTACAATGCACCCTGCGGTGATGTTAGGGGGTCATTCCACCTACCCACTAAAACGAACATTGGTGTTCCGTTGCCATGCGGGACCTCCTCGTATCTTTGCTCTAAGCTTATCTGCCTATGCATGTTGGGTATCATACCCACATCTGTAGCACTACTTTTTTAAAAGGGTTTATCGGTATGGGTACCTTTTCCCATTCTCATTATCTCGACTCATTTCGTAGGTGTGGTAGTAGGTTCCGCTTGCTGACGGATTTAGAATACAATAGTGTCCCCACCCTATTTCATACCGAGGGCGTTGTAAGAGCCGACCAAAGGAAATTATACGACCAGAAACCTAGCCGCAAGAGAAGGAAAACTTGATGCGAAACCCTTTTTTTTTTTTTGTTTGCCCGGGGTCAAATCCTTTATGGACTATCCCCGTCGGCCACGGGGATGGCCGAGGGGGGGCGTGTGGGCCTACCCACTTAACATCCCCGGAGTGCTCCCACTCGCGTCCTGTTGCGGCATTGTGGGATCTGGTGCAGAACCACGCCGCCGCAGACAAGGAGGCCCACCTCCACACCTCAGGCTCGCTGAACAAGCAATCGACGTCCTGTCGGGAGCACCCAACAGGACGTCGCATCTCCACAGATCCCATGTGGAGCGAGGGCATCCCCGTGCCCTGCCCCGGGATCTGCGGCCGGACTCGGCCTATGTCCCGGCGGGAGCGGCCCGTGGTGCGAAACCCTATGCCAACCCATCTGGTCAGCGTGGCACAGTAAGCTTATTATCCTCCATGTAGTTGGAGGAGGATTAGCAGTGGACCACCCGACTTAGCAGTGTACCATTTAAGGGCTGACAAGCAGAAGAAGTAGAAGTAGATTTATCTCACTTGCCATAGTTAATCCAACAAGTGACTGTTGTGAAAGTAGCATTCGTCTATGAACGAAGAACGAACGAACGAAGCTGTCAACACGCTTCAAATTGTTCGAATGGTTGTAAACAATTGAAACAATCAAAATGGCACACTATTTACCATTAACATTTTAACCCTTAACGCAAAGAATTGAGCAAATTCAACCTTAGTTTACTGAATTAAAGTCTCTATTTGCATATGAAGCAGTGTGAGTTTGAATCTTTTTCTGCGAGTCTAATTGTTGATCCACGTAAGGGAGGCTTCACACGTTAATCCCGTGAGCGTTGATTTTCCATTACATTTACGACGTATGTTCCTGGCACTCGGGAATGTGATGACCGAAAGGTTTAAAAGTTAAACCGGTCGTGTTTAAATTGGACTCCCAGTGGGTGACCCTAACCTAAATTCATGGCTGAAAACGGAGGGCAAGATTTTAAGTGAAACTTGTGACATTGTTTTGTGTTTCCTGGTCCTGTGAGATGATCGTGAGAAGATAGGACTATTTGGATATTTAAATGTTTGATTTGAAACTATCTTTTTACTTTTAACAGACATGAAAAATGTTTTTTTTTAAATTAAGCCATCTACTACTCAGCCTATACATGATCCACTGTTGAGTCAGGTCTTCTCCAATTATATGGAGGGTAAAAAAAAATTATTTTAATTTTTAATTATTTTTAATCCAATATATGGAGGGTATCCTGCTGTGCCACGCTGGCCAGACGGGTTGGCACAGGGATTCGTATCAAGTTTTCCTTCACTTGCGGATAGACTTTCGGCCTTTCGACTTTCTCCAGTCTTGCCCTTAGCAGTACGCGACCGTCTTGCTATTATGTCAGATTTTTTACGTATGGGACACTCGGCACTGAAAGCGTTATGATCAAATTCAATCTGAGTAGTCTTCTTACAGTTAATGCACTTTGCAAGTCCGCCAGAGACCCACTCCGGACAGTCGGTTCGTAGGTGGGGTCCACCGCAGTGGCTGCACGCGTCATGGGCTTCGCCATGCAGTGCTTTCTGCCATGACCCAAGCCCCGGCAGCGCGTGTACATGAGTGGGGATTGATCGTCAACCCTCACTCGCTGCAGATCCACGTGAGCGTACCCCCTTGCGGTAAACCCCCGCCACACGAGCGGAGAGGTGCTGAGCACGAAATGCCTGTTGTGTGGGTTTCTCGCACGTCGTCTGTATTTTATCTCAAGTCGACTTTCCTCTTCGCTGCATTCTTGCCAAAGGGTGTAGTAAAAAGCGACTTTGGCGATTAGCGATTTTCGGAAAGCGCAGTTCTGGTAGGCCTCCAAGGTGAACCGGTGACCTGGCTAAGGTCGCTGGAAAACAATCGATGCGGGCGGCCCAGGACCGGCCTTTGTAGAAATCCTTGGCGGAAGCTTTGGTCCAGCAGAGGTCGTGTTTCGGCTGACATGATGATGATGATCAAAGACTTATACCTAGCCTGAAGAGAAGGAAAACTTGATACAAATCGTCTAGCCAGGAGGAGTATGTAGACATAAGCAACACGTTAGATACAATGTAAGAAATACAAGTAGGCTAGGCGATTAGCCTTGCAATTTTTTTGCCATGCCTTATGTTGATATGCCTTATTTTCCACGTGGTGACGAATTTAGAATAAATAGTATCATCACCTCATTTCAGCCTGAGGGTGTTGTAAGAGCCGATAAAAGGAAATGACACGGCCGATAACCTAGCCGTAAAAGAAGGAAACCTTATATAGAACATGGTGCCAACCCGTCTGGCCAGCGTGGCATAGTAGGCTAATCACCCTCCATGTAACTGAAGGGGCCCGACGCAGCTGCGGGTCATATATGGACTTAGTAGTAGTAGTTATGCCCAATACTATCTATCTATCAATCTGACCAGCCTTCCCACACAAATAACCATCGAGCAAGGTCTTGTGCAGAACGCCTCTATCGACTACCAGCGACCATCATAAGGTCGTCCGTCCATTCGATCGAGCTTGGTCCCACACAAAGCTTTATCCATAATAATAGGCGAATACTTAAAAATAACAAAATGTTCTTTATACCTTTCGGCGTTCTCGCAATAAAAGTAATATAATGTAAGTATCAATGTTGTTTAAGCTCCCGTAATAAATAAAATAAAAAATGTAAGCCTGATGCCAGAAAAGTATATTTCATTTTCTACACAATTTTAAATACCAACAAGAGTATTGCGTTGTAAATAAGTAAATTTTGGTAGGCTTTCAACAATGTTTTCTGAGACTGACTGCCTTGTTAGACTAAGAGTTGGTTGTGCCGCCTTTTGGATCCCGGGACTCCGGTTCGATTTCAGGGTCGGACTGTCTTTGTGTAAACCAAAGGCACTTGCTCCGAGGCTGGGTGTCATCTGTACTTGTGAATTATATATTTGTAAACAGGTTTAAAATATTAAAGAAAAAAAAACACTACAAATAAATAATGGTTGAAAAGAGTCTTTTGATACTCTTCACATAAACAATAACACGTATCAGCCCATAATAGCAGTCCGAGGAAATTATAAAGCAATTTATCATCACAGGGCATTCGTTGAAATGTCATCATTCATTTCGTTCGTCGAGAGGCGTGAAATGGCCTATTGTGCCTTTATCACTGGACCACTGGGGAGCGATGATTGCGGGGTTTTGGTTGCCTTGGATTCACCTGTTAGAGGGTCTTTTATTATTATTTGACATACATCTTTATATAAAGGGTGTCGCAAAAATAGCACGCAACAGCGACACTGGAATTGGACTAGCCCTAGGTCTCTTCCATAAAAACAAATTAGGCTGAAAAAAGAATGATGAAAAAAAATAAACATTAAGTAGGTATTTAAGACGATTTTGTTACAAAGAACGAAAAAAACGTATAATTTTCAAAAAGAAAGTTAGGTAATTCGTAAAATTCTAATATCTCGAAATCCATGAGACTTCTTCAGCCATTTTTTGTGGAATAGACCTAGGGCTACCCTACTTCCAGTGTCGCTGTGGCGTGCTGTTTTTGGGACACCCTATATATACTTACGTTCATAAAAAACATAATATAAACAAATATAAATTATAAATATCCTTGGACATTTCACGCAACGCATCTCGTCCCAAGCTAAGCAACTTAATGCTTGTGTTATGGTAACGAGATGGATGATAAACTACTTATATAATTTTTTTTTTGTTACAGATAGAATCATATTATAGATAGAAAACACCCAGACCCGGAACAAATACTTGTAGGTCGTACAAATATTTCTTCCGTGCGGGAATCGAACCCGAAGAAAAACAATGTATGGATGTATGTTTTTATATGTTTTAGTTATGTTTGGTGAGTGATTGAATGAATAACATGGCTGCCTTGTTGGTTTAGGGGTTGCGGTGACTTTGGTCCCAGAATCCCGGGTTCAATTCCAGGGCCGGGTGAGTATTTGTGTAAAGCAAAGACACTTGCTCTGAGTCTGGGTGTCAATTGTGTTCGTGAATTTCATGTTTACACACATGCCCCACGATACAAGTTATACCAAGTGCAGGGGTTTCGTTGTTTTAAAATGAGATGATGTGAAAAACATTGAATGAAACACATGCCGCAACTGAAGGAACATTTTGTATGTAACCTAGGACCAATGTGTCGAATAAACGTAGGTTAATTTTCCTTCATCACGTTGGAGACATGACTATGCAGTCACGATAAAGCGAATTAAATCAAATCAAAATGTTTTATTCGAATAAATTCTTGCGAATGCTTTCAAATAGTAAAAAAAGACAGTAAATCAAAATTAAAAATAAAAGTATTAAAGAAATTAGAAGAATTAAACAAACAGAGCAACAGCAAATCTTCTATTTTTAGGGGCTTGTTTATTTATTTTTAGGACAACAAAACAGATAACTGGGTCTGGGTGTTTTTCTATCTATAATATGTATGTATTTACAAAAAAAAATGTATAGAAGTAGTTTATCATCCATCTCGTTACCCTAACACAAGCATTAAATTGCTTAGTTTGGGACGAGATGGCGTTGTGTGAAATGTCCAAGGATATTTATTTATTAATTCTAATAGACGGATATTATCTATGTCGGAACCCTTAATTATGTTGACACATCATGCGTTAAGGTTGTACATTTATAGATATATTGTTTCAATTTATACAGCACTACCATGCGCCTATTGCTACGCCACTAAGTACAATGAAGTAGAAGGAAAGACATTACACAATTTTTTATTTAGTTTTTTGTTTAGAAACTTTCCTGGGTTCATGCACAATACTTTGTTGAATATCATCACAATATCAAAATGCATAGTTTACGATTCTATAAAAGACATACAGACAAACATTCATTTATATATACATACACATATATATATAAAGATAATCTAAAAAGTCTAATATTTATCTTCTAAGTTCTAGATCTTATTATGAACTAGCGACCCGGCCCGGCTTCGCACGGGTTTAATTATGCATGTATTATACATATAAACCTTCCTCTTGAATCACTCTATCCATTAAAGAAAACCGCTTCAAAATCCGTTGCGTAGTTTTTTACTATGTAGTGATGTAATGTAATGATTATCTGATCTGCCTCGCTGGTCTAGGGGTTAGATGTGCCGCCTTTGGATCAACGGGTCCCGGGTTCGATTCCGGGGTCGGGCAAGTGTCTTTGTCTAAACCAGAGGCACTTGCTCGAAGTCTGGGTGTCATTTGTGCTCGTGAATTACATGTTTGTAAACTGCCCCCGCGATACAGGCTATAACCAGTGCAGGCGTTTCGTTAAAAAAAAAGCCTTTCGAATTGTAACAGTACCTTGTTTAATTAGTCCCCTGACAGCGTATTAAAATGTAATCTTGCTGAATCAGTTATGCAATCTTGTTCGGAGGTACGAATAAATTGTGACCCCTAATATTTGAATGGGCTTTAAACGAAATGCTCGAGAACCCGAGCACGGATTGAATGCTTAAATATTTTCTGCTGCAATAAATTTTAATACCGCTTTTCGGCTAACGACAATTTCAGAATTAAAATCTACTATGGCTACAGTTTAGAGTTTTTAACACAAAGTGAAAATAATATTAAAGTTGGCTTTTGGTATGATCTTTCAAGAGTTTATCCAAACCCCTATAGTCATCCGAAGTAAGGGCATCGTCGTCGTTACAGCCCATATATGACATACTGGGCCAGGCACCTTCCAAATTCATGGAGGGAAATTAGCCTACTGTGCCACGCTGGCAAGGCGAAGTAAGGGCATAGAGCGAACCAGTAGAAAGAGTTCTATGTTTAAAGTTCTTAACCATTTTTTTTTACTATAAAATATGATGTTCCTTCACTATCACTACATAGTATAAAACAAAGTCGCATTCTTCTGTCCGTCCCTATGTATGCATAAATCTTTAAAACTACGGAACGGATTTTGATGCGGTTTTTTTCAGTAGATAGAGTGATTCAAGAGGAAGGTTTTTATGTATAATACATGCATATTATTATGTAGATAAATATAGATGTTCATCATTGCACCCGTGCGAAGCCGGGGCGGGTCTCTAGTATTTTATATACGGCTTAGGTTCTTACGACACCCTCGGGAAGCTGTGTAAATAAAAGAAGCTGTGTGGGAGCTGTGTGCTATGGGGTGGTGAAACTATGTATTTCAACTAGCTATAATAGACAAACAGAAGTCCGAGCGGCATGCTGAGGGTGTCGTAAGAGCCGACAGAAGGAAATGACAAAGCCGAAAACCTAGTTGGAAGAGAAGGAAAACTTGATACGAAACCCCGTCCCAACCCGTCTGTCCAGCGTGGCTCAGTAGGCTTCCGTGTAACTAGCCACTGTCGAATGGATCGATTACGAAGTTTCCCAAACGACAGATGGCCCGCGCAGACAATTAGTGGTAGGTTTAGTGGGTAAACCGTTCGAAATCACCATCTCATCGCGACCGGGACTCCCACATACCCCAGCCCCGTCCCTGGGCTGGGGATCTATAAAAGGCTGGGGACCTAAAAAAAAAATAACTGGAGGTGGCCTTACTCAATTTGTCTTTGTTTTTTTTTATATCGAGTATACAGGACCTAGATATACCTAATATAATTTCATCATTTAATTTTGTATAATTGTTTAGAAGTTTGGAATTGTAAATGTGAGCACGTTGTAGTCACCGTATATAAATAACCTAACAAATAAACAAGCAGTTGAGTGTATGTCATGCTCGCTTAAAGGTCATACTGGTGGTGTCGTGTGTGTCGGGTCCTTCGGTTCCCTAAAATATGGTGGAGCTGGGGGATGGCTGACTCATGCATCATGCTCGTGATCGGGTGCCGCCAGTTGGGGCCGGTCATCCCTAACTGCTATTGACATACCTACATAGCTTTGTATTGATCTCCTGGACACTTCTGTTGTGAAATATGTTACATTGTCCTCACATCTTAGCTTACTATAAATAAACACGAAATCAATGTAACCCAATCAGATGTTTGTAACAGATAATATGATAAAAATAGTGTCCATGGAGTTTCTTGCCTGTTCTTCGCCATAGGATCTACTTTTTGGAACAGGCAACTAGACCCCTAACTTCACTTTTTACTTTTCAAAAACACCAGTAAATAGGTTAAATTGAAATAAATTTTTTGAGTGAGTAACAATATGGGCCATAATAACAGTACAGTTTAAACTGGAGACGAGACCACTGTGACTAGGAAGGATAACTATAAAAGATTATAATCATTTAACTACCCATATCTGTACATACATTTTCACGTAATAAAGATTTCCCAACAGGCCTTTATCAATTTTCCCTATTGACTCTTACAATCGGAAATGAAAACTGATTCAATTTACCGACTTCTCGTTCACAAAGCGGCATACGACAATATGTTCAATAGGTTATTGTAAACATCGAGCCCGATAGCGGATATATCCACATTATAGTAACGTCACAAATAGCGACTTCCGCGTATGCTTGAGGCATTTTCTTATTTTTCTATTTTCCTTAGTTCTTTGCTACTCAGGCCATAGACGAGCCACTGCTAAGTCGGGACTTCTCCAATTAAATAACGGTAATTAGCCTACTGTGCCACACTGGCCAGACGGGTTGTCACAAGGTCTCCACACTGATATTTTATGTTAAATAAATCACTATCACTACTCACTATCATCATCACCACTATCATCATCACCACTATCATCATCACCACTATCATCATCACTTTCACTTCACTATCACTATCACTACATATTATAAAACAAAGTCGATGTCGTCTGTCCGTCTCTATGTATGCTAAAATCTTTAGAAATACGCATCGGATTTTGAAGCGGTTTTATTTAATAGATAGAGTGATTCAAGAGGAAGGTTTATATGAAAAACACATCCATAATATTGTAGAGAAACACTGATAAATTTAGAGGTTCATCATTGCACCCGTGCGAAGCCGGGGCGGGTCGCTAGTTTAATATACACGCGATAAATCCGTTAAAAAGTGTATAATGGCAACGTGTAATAATAGCTAAACCTAAGAAAACTACATAGTGGCTTATGTCAAATAAATCACTATCACTACTCACTATCATCATCACCACTATCATCATCACTTTTACTTCACTATCACTACATCACTATCACTACATATTATAAAACAAAGTCAATGTCGTATGTCCGTCCCTAAGTATGCTAAAATCTTTAGAAATACGCATCGGATTTTGAAGCGGTTTTATTTAATAGATAGAGTGATTCTAGAGGAAGGTTTATATGTAAAACACATCCATAATATTGTAGAGAAACACTGATAAATTTAGAGGTTCATCGTTGCACCCGTGCGAAGCCGGGGCGGGTCGCTAGTTTATTATAAAAAGAAAGTGCCGTTCCATTAAACCGTTGCAAGAGCAACTCCAGTGCAGCGGTAAGATAGTTCCTAATGCCTGTATCAGTGAATTTCCAACCGAGAAGGTCTGTATTGGCAGCTTACTAGGAGATAATAAATTTAGGCAACTGATCTTCTTTATTGTTTTATGATGCACCTGAAGTACTACGATGCACTAGTATCTATCGTGGAATAGTATTATGGATGTCTCAGAAGACTTACATTTTTTCAGAGAAATATCCCATATAAATGACAATAACCTAGTATCCGATTAGCCACTATGTAGTTTTCTTAGGTTTAGCTAGTATTACACGTTGGAATTATACACTTTTACAGATTTATCGCGTGTATATTAAACTAGCGACCCGGCCCGGCTTCGCACGTGTGCAATGAAGAGTCTCTAAATTTATCAGTGTTTCTCTACAATATTATGGATGTACGAGTATTATACTTGTAAACATTCCTTTTCATCACTCTATCTATTAAAAAACCGCTTCAGAATCTGTTGCGTAGTTTTAAAGATTTAAGTATACATAGGGACGGACAAAGGACAGCGACTTTGTTTTATAATATCTAACTAGCGACCCGCCCCGGCTTCGTACGGGTGCTATTATGCATGTATTATAAACCTTCCTCTTGAATCACTCTATATATTACAAAAGACCGCTTCAAAATCCGTTGCGTAGTTTTAAAGATTTAAGCATACATAGGGACGGACGGTCGACAGCGACTTTGTTTTATACTATGTAGTTGATGATAATGATAGTGATAGTGATGATGTAGTGATAGTGATTATTGAATTCCCGAGACGTTTCGAATTGCTTTGCAGCAGACGTGGTCGCGGGAGAGACTGCGATCCGGTAAAAAGTGTTTAATTTCAATACCTCCATGTAGTTGGAGGAGGCCCGACTCAGCATTGGGTCATCTATGGGCTGAGTAGTGGTAGTAGTATCTGTATGGCGACGGATTAAGAACAGGAAATAATAAGGCCGAAAACCTTCCCAAGAGAAGGACAACTTGACACAATCCCTGTGACAACCCATCTGGCCAGCGTGGTCGTCGTTTCAGCCCATGAATAACCCATTACTGAGTCGGGCCTCCTCCAAATTCATGGAGGTAATTTAGCCTAGTGTGCCACGCTGACAAGCGGGTTGGCACAGGGTTTGTATCAAGTTTTCCTTCTCTTGCGGCTAGGTGATTTCCCTTGCGTTCCCTTAATCGCCTCTTACGACACCCTCGGGATGGTAAGGGTTGGTGACACTGTGTATTATAAATCTGTCACCACGCGGAGAAGAGGCCCAGCTCAGTAGTGGGTCATTTATGGGCTGAACAGTAGTAACTGACATAAAAGGCTACTCAATCCAACTTCTCCATATCATACGGGCGCATTTCTCCAATCGATTAATACGACCCTTGTCAATATCAGATGTCTGTCAGAATGAACATAGTGTTTATTTGCTGATGGTACACACTAGTTCCGATGCACGACCGCTTAAGCCCTTCGTACATAAGGCTACGCAAATCTTCGATACTCAACGATTTTAGTCTTCAAGCGACTACCGCCATACAAACCCATTGAGGTTCGTACACGAGTCGCGTCGCCGACATTCGTCCCGCGACTCGCTTTTTATGGCGGTAGTACTAAAATCGTCGAGTATCGAAGATTTGCGTAGCCCTGTGTACGAAGGGCCTTACACGCGAGTAGAAACCTCTTAAAGAAAAAGTTTTCCGTGCAAACCTTTTTCAGAAAAGGGTTTCTCGGTGGAATTTTTAGCCTTCGGTTCTACGAGTATTTGACAAATGGATATTTACACTAAGGAAGTGTAATCTTATCAGTTTGTCGGATAAGTTATCAGGTAAGTTACTTCGTGAAGTTTATTATCGTTTCTTGCCGGCTCTTTACTGTAGAACAGAATTCCGAACCGGTGGTAGTTTCAGCATAAATGTGGGTGGACGCAAGGATTGTGGGGTATCTAATGAGATGGATGGATTGTAAGAATGAGGAATTGTGTATGAAAAGTGTGACTGTAGATATGACAACTGATTAGTGTATGGAGACTACCACCTAGCGTAGGAAAGGTGTAGTAAGATGATAATGGTAATTTTAAATATGACAGTTTATAAGAGTTTTGTGTAAAAACATACGTAAATAAATATCCTTTTGAGATAGAATGATATAGAGCCCTTTTTTTAAACGAAACCCCTGCACTATGTATCACTTGATACATAGGGCAGACTCGACGAGATTTACGAACACATATGACATCTAGCCTCAGAGCAAGTGCCTCTGGTTTATTCAAAGATACTTGCCTGAACCCAAAATCGAACCAAGGACTCGTGATTCAAACAGCACATTTAACCTATAGACAAACAAGGCAGTAATTAATGACCCACTACTGATTCGGGGCCTCCGCCAAATTTATGGAGGGAAATTGCATACTGGCACAGGGTTTGTTTCAAGATTTCCTTCTATTGCGGCTGGGCCATCTACCTCCTGAGTTCCTTTGGTCGCTTCTTACGATACCCTCAGTGCGATAAGGGGTGGTGACATTATGTATTCTACTTCCATCACAACTCGTAAAGATTTAAATTTATTAGACCCAGAACTACTACAACTCAGACCACAAAAAAAAATATATATACATATCCTTGGACATTTCACACAACGCCATCTCGTCCCAAGCTAAGCAACTTAATGCTTGTGTTATGGTAACGAGATGTATGATAAACTACATAAATACATTTGTTTTTTGTAAATACATACATATTCAATATCATCTGTATAGAGACCTCCTCCAGTTACATGGAGAGTAATAAGCCTACTGTGCTGCGGACGGGTTGACTGAGGGTTTCGTATCAAGTTTGACCGCTCTTACAACGCCCTCAGGATAGATAGGGGTCTCCCAGCGGAGGAATGGGGGAGGGCAATACAGCCCCCCCCCCTCATAATCGGAGGGGCCCGCCTCGGAGCATGGGGCTCCACAATGAGGCGGGCCGAGGCCCCCAGGGTCACGGATCATGCTCTCTGCAATGGGAGTGAATCCCGTGGCCCTGGCTTGGGCAGTTAAGGATCGCCGTCGGTTTTAGTGGGTAGGTCGGGGCGCAATTTCCCATCTATACGCGCCCCGGAGTCCCACATACCCCAGCCATTTCCCAACGACCGCATATCTACGAGGATCTCCGACGTAAAAAAAAAAAAGATAGATAGGGGTGGTGACGGATTTAGAATGCATAGTTTCTAAATCCGTCATCACCCGACATACCCATAAGCCTTATGTAGTATTAAATGATACCTGATACATTGGGAAGAAGGTACTATTTTCCCAATGTATCAGGTAACTAATTAACCTGACAAAAAAAACACCTTTGGCCGGGGGTCTCAGCAAAATGGCTTCCTTAGTCGGCTCGCCATAATCAACACCGCGCGTTTGCGGCAAATGGAATGGGAAAACTATTAGCGAATGCGCCCCGAACAGATTAAAGGTTGTGCTAACTTAGTTAATGCCCATTCAGGCTAGACGGGAAGCCAGTCGTTGGGGGAAATATGTTGCAGTAACTTGTAACATCGTTTAATGGCTTTCGATTTAAAATTTGTACGCTTGTTACGATATTGAGACAAGCTTAACCAACCTAAAAAAACTTTTACCCAGAACAGTTGGTTCACAATAAATAAGATAATACTTAAGAGGCAACAGTTTAGCCGTATCATGAACGATATTGAGAAGAGTTTAAAAATATATTTAATAAATTTAAGTTTTTACCCAGAACAGTTGGTTTAACCCAGAACCAATCATCGTTGGTCTAGTGGTTAGATGTGCCGCCTTTGGATCAACGGGTCCCGGGTTCGATTCCGGGGTCGGGCAAGTGTCTTTGTCTAAACCAGAGGCACTGGCTCGGAGTCTCATACCACTATTGAGTCGGGTCTCCTCCAATTATAAGGAGGGTCTTTTTTTCTTCTTTAAAAACAAAACCCCTCCACTATGTATAATATTGCGGGGGAAGTTTACAAACATGTAATTCACGAACACAAATGACATCCAGACTCGAAGCAAGTGCCTCTGGTTTAGGCAAAGACACTCGGGAATCGAACCCGGGACCCGCTGATCCAAAGGTGGCACATCTAACCTCTGGACGTAACCTAACGTAAGAATGTAGCGTGCAGGGGTTTCGTTTAAAAGAAAAACACTTTTAATAATAGTAATAGTTAGTTGTGATGCAGCTAGATTTTCGGCTTCTAGAACTTACAGAGACGAAAAATACTCACCTGTTGTTCTGTGAGTACTCAATATGCACAAATATCGTTGCGTCTATTCATACTTTACCACAAAACTTTATCTGTATTATGGCGAAACCACAATGCATTCGATTGCTGCCAAGTATTTTGGACTGTCAAAGCCGGCAAACTTTCATAACTCACCCCATTGTGCATTCGGAATACAAAAGTGCCATACATTTCTGTTTGTGTTGGCAATGGAAAAAAAACACTCGTAGTAATACGAAGTATGTCTTCAACCCGTTCCAACCTGCTTATAGTTCAATGCAGTCGAAATGTAAATTTTTGTAATCTATTAATACAAACGTGTCAGTACTACACATAAAATTTGTTCAGTGAAATTTTGGTTAAATCACTATCACTTCACTACAATTATAAAACAAAGTCATTGTGGTCTGTCCGTCCCTATGTATGCTTAAATCTTTAAAACTACGTACCGGATTTTGAAGCATTTTTTTAATAAATAGAGCGATTCAAGAGGCAGATTTATATGTATATGATGATAAATTTAGAGGTTCATCATTGCACCCATGCGAAGCCGGGACGGGTCGCTAGTAATCGTATAAATTGAACTAACTGATCCCGCAAACGTTGTTTTGCCAAATAATGAACAGCCCCGCAAGCCCCCTTTTTTGAAATTTCGTAAAATCCATTCTTACCTGACCTCTACTCGGTGAATAGAATATTCCTACCAAATTTCAAATCTCTAGGTCTTAGCTCCTTTATATTATCTTTAACTAGCGACCCGCCCCGGCTTCGCACGGGTGCAATGATGAACTTTTATATTTGTCAGTGTTTCTTTACAATATTATGGATGTACTATACATATAAACCTTCCTCTTGAATCACTCTATATATTAAAAAAAACCGCTTCAAAATCCGTTGCGTAGTTTTAAAGATTTAAGCATACATAGGGCCGGACAGACGAATGCGACTTTGTTTTATAATTATGTAGCGATGTAGCGATAGCGAAGATAACAGTTTTCGTAAAATAACTTCAACCACTGAGGTGTTTTGCTAGTGAAGTCAAAGGCAAAGTCAACCGTAGATCAAATTCAAATATCAATAAACAATCTATGAAAATGCTTAAAACTAGATAATGTTGTAATCTCACAGTTTCTTTGTCCACTGCCAAATAAAAATACTTGTATGTGATCCTTCGGTTTACGTTTTGAGTGTTATTAATCTTTGTAGCAATTTGGTAGATGTTATCTAGCATTTAGTTTCTAATAATTTGATCACTAACTTGCACATAACAGATTTTCTTGTGGGTGGCACGTTCGTTTCAAGTTGCCTTGTCATTTCCTTTTGTCGGCTCTTACGACACCCTCAGGATAGAATGGGGCGTTGACACTATGTATTCTAAATCCGTCACTACATGGACTTTATTGCATATTTCAGTTAAGTAGAACATAATAGAATGCTGTTTCTACAAAAAGGTGTTTTCTTCCACGTAATATAACCCATTTCTCAACATTCTGCATACTCGCATTTGCGTTGTTTTCTCCCCTAGAACATAAATTTGGTCACTGCTCGTCTCGGTACAATTTATGACACAGTGAACATTCTTTATGTAATAAATAATTATTAGAAAAAACCGTATATTTTGAAAGATCAGCATAGCATACCTGTTTACTGGAGTGGGTCCCTACTCTTTCGCAGCCGAAACCGAAACCAAAACCGAAGGAACGCTTACGGGTAGGTTTTCGGCTTCGTTATTTCTTTTTGTCACCCCTTACGACACCCTCAAGATGGAATGGGGTGGTGACACTGTGTATTCTAAATCAGTCACCACGCGGAAAGCGGCTATTGTCACGTGTCGCCGTCCCTGTATATTTGTCATTTCTTTTTTGTCGGCTCTTACGACACGCCCAGGATTAAATGGGGAGGGGACATCATCATTTCAGCCAAAAGACGTCCACTGATGGACATAGGCCTCCCCCAAGGATTTCCACAAAGGCCGGTCCTGGGCCGTCCGCATCCACTGCTTTCCGGCGATCTTAACCAGGTCGTCGGCCCACCGTGTGGGAGGCCTACCAGCACTGCGCCTTCCGGAACGCGGTCGCCACTCGAGGACATTTCTGCCCCATCGGGCGTCGGTCCTGCGAGCTATGTGGCCTGCCCACTGCCACTTAAGTTTGGCAATCCGGTGGGCTATGTCGGTGACCCTGGTTTTCCTGCGTATCTCCTCATTTCTGATTCGATCTCGCAGGGAAACTCCGAGCATAGCCCTCTCCATTGCCCTTTGGGTGACTTTGAGCCTTCTGATGGAGCCCATAGTGAGCGACCACGTCTCTGTTCCATATGTCATCACTGGCAACACACATTGGTTGAAGACTTTTGTCTTAGGGGACATAATGTATTCTAATTCCGTCACCATACACCAAACAGGTCCGTCCGTAGTTTGAACGACAATTTTAATGTCATACGAAATAGAACTCCGAATATTGTAACAGGGAATTTGGGCGGCTGTACGCGGAATTGGGCCGAGCATTTTGCTCTGATGGAGTAATTTATCACAGGTGTTTGCGGATAAAGTGTTTCCAGTTGTTTTGCCAGCGAAGTGCTTTTCACACTTTAAGTCCACTTGGTTTACACACTGTGGACACGATGTTAAGTTGTCTCAAGTAGCTAAGCTATTTAGATTGTAATTTTTTGTCTTGATATCAGGCATCATTCGGGAGATCCCTTTTTTTAATGTCGTCGTCATCGTTACAGCCCATAAATGACCCACTACTGGGTCGGACCTCCTCCAAATTCATGGAGGGAAATTAGCCTACTGTGCCACGCTGGTAAGACGGGTTGGCATCAAGTTTTCTTTCTGTTGGGGCTAGGTGATATGCCTTTTGCGTTCTTTTAGTCGCCTCTTACAGGTGACATTGTGTATTCTAAATCCGACACCATGTTTTTTTAAAGTATAATGTGATGTAGTATCTTGTCGTTGCCTAACTGACATACAAAGCAAATAAATATCATTGGACATTTCACACAACGCCATCTCGTCCCAAGCTAAGCAACTTAATGCTTGTGTTATGTATGTATAACGAGATGGACGATAAACTACTTATATACATTTTTTTTTGTAAATACATACATATTATAGATAGAAAACACCCAGACTCGGAACAAATACTTGTAGGTCGTACAAATATTTCTTCCGTGCGGGGATCGAACCCGCGACATTCTGCGCAGCAGTCGATCGCTCAACCAGTACTTAGCGCCCACACAGTGGGCTGACTTCTGTTCGTGAATTAAATCTTTGTAAACAGCCCGTGCGATACAGGTTACACCTAGTAAAAGGGATTTCCTTTTTATAAAAAAAATACAAAAAATGTTCTCAATGATTGGGTCAAGTCTTGTTGAAATTTTGGTTAGAATTCTGTGAATTTCTACCTTAATTTTGGGCATGCATTTGTTTCAAAGCTGAATAACCCGTACTAGGTTTACTAAAGCGTAGGTCATCTATCTTGTAGTCGGTTGCTGTTGACGTGTGGGATATAAAAGCCTTTCAATGAAATTATGAAAGGAAATCCATTTTAACTCCGTTAGTGCTGGATTTACCGGCTGTAAATTTAAACAAAACTGTTTTATGGCTCTATGGTCTACTGTACCTATTGTTATAGTCGTATAAAAAAACCTATACATTTTTATTGAAGGACTACGTTCCTTGTAACAAAATAATATTTTCATTGACAAAACATTAAATTATTAAAGTAAGGGAGGCAAATTTCGATTAGCCTGCTTCTACTATACAGCCTATACAAGTAAAAAGGTTTGCGTTATGAATGATATTCTTAAATGTACACCAAAAATAATAGTTTAAAAAAAACTAAAAAATCACGCTTTTATAGAAAATCTAACTAAAACATAGAAAATAAATTTTAATAAATATGAATTAAAAATAGTGTCAGAAAAAATGATTTTATTGTAAAAGCGTGGGGTGCATGGTATCAATAGTTCTAAATATTTTATGAACATATATGACTAGAAGGGTTATTTTGATAATATTCTGAAAAGCACCCCAGGCTTTTACAATAAAATCATTTTTTCTGACACTATTTTTAATTCATATTTATTAAAATTTATTTTCTATTTTTTAGTTAGATTTTCTATAAAAGCGTGTTTTTTTAAACTATTATTTATTTTTAAGTTAAATTTTCATAAATCTATTGCTAAATAATCACTAAAAAATATAGCAATAGCTTTATGTTATTTACATCTCTATAAGCTATTGCATCGAAGAGCGGTGTTCCACCTTATCACCGTTATTATTATTATTCTATTAATTATAACGGGTCAAAATGTTTAAAATATTGAATTGTCATCGGTCTTTAATAAGTATGCCAAATTTCGACTTAATCCGATGTTTTGAAGTGGGTCAAAATCATGTTCAAAGATTCCGTTACATACATACAAACGAAGCTAATAAAAGCGTATTAAAAAAATTAAATAAACCCCCGACACAATAACCTTTAAAAAGTAAAAAATAAAAATAAATACTTAGTGTTGGGGGACCACTCCCACTTATTTATTACCTGACCCCTGGTCCCCCAACGCGAAGTATTTATTTTTATTTTTTACTTTTTAAAGGTTATTGTGTCGGGGGTTTATTTAAATTTTTTATTTAATTTTTATTTTATACTTTTTATAGGTACATACAGGAGGACGCCCGACACAGCCCGACGCCGGGCTGTGTAGTAAAGCAGTCGTCGCCGTCGTCGTCGTTTCAGCCCATAAATGATACTACTGAGTCGGAGTCAGTCTGAGTCTGAGTACAATGCTCGGAGGCCTCAATAGAGTTTCCCAACAAGTGAGTCTACAAATGAACATGGATAAGATGAAAATCATGTCAAATGTCCATGTTGCACCGTACCCGATTGCCGTTGGGAATTCTCTACTCGAAGTTGTTGACGACTATGTATACCTGGGACAATTGGTCCGATTAGGTAAGTCCAACTTCGAGAAAGAGGTCACTCGTCGAATCCAAGTTCGGGAAGCAAGTTCGTCATATCTTCTCATCCAGTATTCCTCAATGCCTGAAGATAAAAATCTTAGAACAGTGCGTGTTCCACAATGGGGCTTATTAGGCGGCTGAGAGTCACTCTACATGCGATGGTAAGAGCTATGCTCGGAGTTACTCTACGCGATATTATCAGAAATTAGGAAATCCGTAGAAGAACTAAAGTGATCGACGTAGCTAAAAGGATTGCACAGTTGAAGTGGCAATGGGCAGGCCACGTGGCCCGAAGAACGGATGGCCGCTGGGGCATAAAAGTCTTGGAGTGGCGTCCACGTACGGGAAAGAGAAGCGTGGGAAGACCCCCGACTAGGTGGACGGACGACCTTGTGAAGGTCGCTGGGAGTCGGTGGATGCGGTCTGCACGAGATCGTGCATTGTGGAAATCTATGGGGGAGGCCCTATGTTCAGCAGTGGACTTCTGTGGCTAATAGATAGAGATAGATAGACTGAGTCGGGCCTCCTCCAAATTCATGGAGGGAAATTACCCTACTGTGCCACGCTAGCAAGACGGGTTGACACAGGGTTTGTATCGAGTACATCAGTAGTAGACGATAATGATGATAAATCCCGTAAACAAATATAGCGAACTGCCTTGGCCTGAAGTTCTAATTCAATCTCAAACAGTGCTAAGTCGCCATGACGCGCTGAGCTTCCCATTTCCTCAAACATTTCGCCTATTGTCCTGTCTAACAATGGTTCATTAATGTTTACATGTTGGAGATACTTGTCCTTGTTACTGTTTAATTGAATTTTGGCAATGGTGACGGATTTATAATACTCAATGTCACCAACACATACCATCCTACAACTACTACTCAGCCCACAAACGACCCACTGCTGAGTCGGGCCTCCAACTACATGGGGGGTAATTAGCCTTCTGTGCCAAGCTGGCCAGACGGGATGGCATAGGGTTTCGGTTCAAAATTTCCTTCTCTTGCGGATAAAATGCCCTCTGGATAAAATGGGTCGAATCCGTCACCGTAGGTGTAGCCCGTGTCCAAACAGAAAGAAAGAGAAAGAAGAAGAACTTATTTCTTAGGTTTTCGCGAGTATTACACATTGAAATTTAACACTTTCTAACGGATTTAGGTATCAACGGAACGTTATGAATAAAACAAAACTATAGACGGTAGATTTTAACTTTGTACTTTTCAAGACAACTGTCATCTAGTCTCTCCCGCGACCACGACTGCTGCAAAGCATTCGAAACGTCGGGAATTAAATAATGTGATTTAAACGAGATAAATCCGCTAAAAAGTGCTTAATTTCAAGAAAATGAAAGGTGGAGTGTTACATGTTTTCCTTACCTCTATATTATTACCATGATATCGTTTTAATTTTAACATACATACAGACATTTTAATGTCTTTTACTCTAATTCGAAATAATCTATTCACTAATTGAATACACTGTGAACATACCAACCTGACATGTAAATTTACACACCATACATTTACACCCTGGTTGTTGGTTTTCCAATATATTAGCATACCGTATCTGCGTGGTTGCAAATCGTTCAAAAAGCTTTAAAAGTTAAACTGACCGAGTTTTAATCACTCGCCCACTCGCTAAAAATGTATGATGAAAAACTCAAGCGATTACGTTCGTTATCCGCCCTTTGATAAATACCAAACAATGAAACAACGCTCCATTATACATGGTCATTTATTGTTTAGTGAAATCCTTTTTTTTTGTATAGAAGAAACTCTGCTAAAAAGAAAACCTGAAAGTAGTTTGATAAATAACTAGGATTCTTTTCCATTGCTTTATTTTTACTGCGCGTAATAGAAATAGCGAAACAAATAATAAAATTATACTTAGGGCACACTCTTACAATCCCTCTTCTCTTGGCCGCGCGCTTTCATAGCAACCTGATTAATTGGGCATTACGTCATAACGTTTGTAGCCACCTCACAGAAAGACCCATTCATATGGAAAGAAATTGGCTAAATGTGTGTTTCTGTACGTCTACGCCTATAATTCATTGTTGTAATGGTTGAGGATACTTCAATTCTTCTCTCCTCTTGTAAATTATGTCGAGGGCTACATACAATTCGATAACGGGAAATTATCCTATTGAAGCATGCATTGGGTGGCTCCAATTTCATGGAAATAAATTAGATTACCCTGCCACGGTGGTCAGACGGGTCGCCACAAAGTTTCGTATTAAGTTTAGCTTCTTGCCATTCTATTTCCTTTTGAATTAAGTTAGTGTTATTCTAGCGACCACGGACAGTGCAAAGTTAAAAAGTAACACAATGAAAAACCAAAAACGTTTAAGCCGCAATGTGCAAGGATCGTGAAAGCGTATGTCATTTTTAAGTGTTCTTACTGAAAAATATCAAGAATAATTTTACATCTTATGGCTCCCGTTGACTTTAAATAATCAACTTATTGATCTACAAATCTTTACCAGAAGTTTATCTAAGTCACGTTTTAATGGTTGGCAATGTCTAGTTATATTTTTAACATTCATGTTTCGGAAAACTGTTTAGTACCAAAATTATCTTTTATTTTATCAGATCATTTAATTTAAAAGTATCGACTACGTAAGATTACATTATAAAAAAACGATAAGCTACACAGTTTCCAAAAATTCTTCTGTTCTTTATTTAATTAAAATCCACCGTTATATAAACAGCTCTAGCTTTTCTTTTGATTGAATTGCCAATAGGCTGGAAATTCAATTCGCTCAGGAGTTGGTATACCCATTAAACTGATTCAGGTTTTATATCTCCCATTTGTTTGGTCGAAAATTTCCGTTCGGTGGTCATTATTGTCGTAACCTTCCTTCGTGAATGTATTTTTACGGGATTGTAACAGTGGCTAACTAACCTTGAGTTGAGGCATTCAGCTTTCAAGTACAGTCATTAGGGATCTAAGGAAGTGTTTTCAGCTTTAAAATCATTGCATCATATCAGCCAAGAAATTACACAATCATATGAAAAGTTTCAGGTCATCACTATGAAGAAAAATCAGTCTACTGTACGGATAAATAGATATCCAAATAGATTTCAATCGGTTATATATACAGTGCAGTGTTGTTACTGTGGGTTTAGATGTAGGTAGTAGCAGATATACAGGGCGTAATAAAACCCCTATAGCTATCCGAAGTGAGAGAGCTAATAAAATTTATAGAAAATAATTTTAAACATAACACTAGAAGCACTTCTATGTTTAAAATGTTTTACTAGCTTGAAGTATTAGACTTAGACAGCAATAGATGATGTTCTGAACCAGACATTTACTACGAAACAGATGTTCCAGTAAAAACCACCCAAGAAGTGTTAATGCTAAAAGCTTGCTAATTTTAGTTTCACTATATTTCTTCGGTTTACTGTGGTTATTTCTTAAGTTATGACAACTTATAAAATAAATAAATATGATATGGAAGAAAACACTAACACAGTTTATTCTATAATCAACAACATATTTAATACCAATATCTTTGAATATGAACCAAACAATTCTTAACACAACTTCGTCGCAAGTAACCTAAGGGCGTCCCAATTACCCGCGATGCCATCGGACCTGTGGCGTCCCAAAGGTTGTCGATTGTTTCCGTGTCCCACATAAGCGGCGACCCCAACCTCGAGGGGCAACGATACGAATTAAGCATTTGCCCAGAGAAAAAAAAAGGAAAAAAAGCAATAAACAAAAAATCCTGGTACAATTTAGGGGTGTAACCCAGAGACTAACTATGTTTTCGTATAACTTTAATTCATGAATTATAGACCAAATTATACCTAAAAGTGTAGGCACTAGGGTCACGAACGCCCACATAAATATAAATAAATATATCCTTGGACACTTCACACAACGCCATCTCGTCCCAAGCTAAGCAACTTAATGCTTGTGTTATGGTAACGAGATGGATGTTAACTACTTACATACATTTTTTTTTATAAATACATACATGTTATAGATAGAAATGACACCCAGACTCCGAGCCAGTGCCTCTGGTTTAGACAAAGACACTTGCCCGACCCGGGAATCGAACCCGGGACCCGTTGATCCAAAGGCGGCACATCTGACCACTAGACCAACGAACATGGCCGCGGTGTATTTCTCAGCTAGATAAATGACACAATTCTGAGTCAGGCGTCCTCCCAACACAGGGAGGGTAATTAGCCTACTGTGCTGGCCAGACGGATTAGCACATTTTGTTTCTCCTTCTTTAGTGGCTAGATTTTCGACCTTGTCATTTCCTTTTGTCGGCTGTTACCACACGCCCAGGATATAATGGGGTGGTGACATAGGTATTCTAAATCCGTCAGCACACGGACAATGCGGACGCGGATGTAATGAGTATCAAACGATTGGCACAATCGGACCGAAACACGTACCCTCAAGCTGGCGTTGTCGGATCACTGTACTGTGTACCAGGCGGAGCTCTTGGCGGTGTGTGTGGCGGTGGAGCACGTTACGAAGGTGACGGCAGAGCGCTGCACTATCTATAGTGATTCGCTAGCGGCACTCCAGACAGTTAAGGATCAAGTCTCCCTCCATCCCCTAGCAACACTATGTAGAGACCACATGAAAACAGCATCTCACCAGGGCAAATTGGTCTGTTTGTCCTGGATAAAATCGCACGTGGGGATGGAAGGGAACGAACGCGCAGATCAACTAGCGAAGGAGGCCACTACCATAACCAAAAGACGACCGGACTACGACAAGTGCCCCATCTCATTCGTCAAGGGCTGCCTTCGTAGGGCCACCCTTGACGAGTGGAATGAGCGGTACAAGTCAGGGTCCACTGCAGCCGTCACCAAGCTGTTCCTCCCAGACGCGGTGGAGGCGTACAAAATAATCGGAAAAATGAAAAAAGAGGCACTAACGACGCAGATCCTGACGGGACACGGCGGGTTCTCCGAATACCTGAATCATTTCAAGTGTAAGGAGAGCCCGTCGTGCATTTGCGACGAGGGAAGGGTGGAGTCGATCCCGCACATACTGGTAGACTGCCCTATGTACGGGATCGACCGACTCAACTTTGAGGCGGAAACGGGTATGGAGATAAATGAAGAAAATATAAAAATTATAATGGCAGGAAAATACAGAGTAAAATTTATAGACTTTTGTAAAGTAATAGCTGAAAAAGTAATTAGGAGAAATAAAACTAGGGACTAATGGAAAAAGCTATGTACAACTACATTTTATAAAAAATATAGCGTGTATATAGATAGTGAAATAAGTTAGAGGTAATAATAATTAGTCATAAGTTTTCTTGTAATCGTAAATAGTATAAGTATAGTATAAAGAAAAAACTGTTATTTAATAAAAAAGGAGATATACAGTTATTCCACCTCCCCTCCTGGCAAAGTAAAGAGGCGAAAAGTGGTAACGATAAGACCAAAAGATAAGGCTAAGGCTATTGAAGGCACACGACAAAGAAGGAAAACAATTAGAATACATAGAAAGTAAATAGGAAATAAAAAGTAGGGACCGGAAATCCCAACCGGAAGTGTGAATGGAGATGGATGGATGTGTAGTATACGGAATGAAAGTACGAGAGGCATGAAATGCGAGAACTGGAATGGAAGAGTAGAACAAAGCATGTAAAAGCTCTGTGTAAACGACAGAGATAGGGTAGTAAAAAAAAAAAAAAAAAACTTAATAAAATACCTACGTCGGTTGGTTAATCCAAAATAACACATTCTTCAGTGAATAAGATACTATAGATTTTTAATCAACATCAAACCAGAAACACTAAAATTAAAAGATGAAATTCCGATGATGATTGCGCCTCCTCAGATAATGAAATGATCCGGCTGACCCATTTACTTTTAATAAATAAAACTCAGAGAACAGATCAATCGCGATTTCAACGCTCAAATTGTTTTGGTATGAAAGTCGGTACGGAAAAATCATTGTTTTCCCGCATAAAAAATATATATTTGACATCTTGTTCACTGGAAAAACACCTCATTGACTTTTAAAAATGCGTTTGATGAAATTGAAACCCGAATCTTTTAGAGCTTCTATTAGAAGTGACTTGGAACAATAAAAGCGGGAGTTACTAGTATCAGCGAAAACAGCAGTAGGGCGTTGTTGAAATACTATAGACATTAAGTGGTGGTATCCGTGTGGTGACCTCCTCATTCCATCCTGAGGGCGTGGTAAGAACCGACAAAAGGAAATGACAAGGCCGAAAACCTAGCCTCCAGAGAAGGACAGTTTGATACAAAACCCTTTTTTTTTACGTCGGATATCCTCATGGATTCCCGGCCGTTGGGACTAGCCGGGATATGTGGGACTCCGGGGCGCGTAGAGATGGTAAATTGCGCCCCGACCTACCCACTAAAACCGACAGCGATCCTCGAATATCCGAACCAGGGCCACGGGATACACTCCCCGATAGGAGAGCATGCTCCGGGATTGATACAAAAATGGCCAGACGGGTTGCAACAGGGTTTTTGATACAAAACCCTGTCGCAACCCGTCTGGCCGGCGTAGCATAGTAGGCTGTGATGGCATGTGATGGGCCTGCCCGTGATGGGAGGAGACCTGACTTAGCAGTGGGTCATTTATGGGCTGAGTAGTAGTAGTATTGGCATAAAAGTTACTTTTATTCTTATTTTAAATTAATTCGTTATTTTATTATTTATGAGTAGTTAGTTAAGCTAGAAACATACCTCCGATTAAATATTAGCAATTAGTATATGTTGTACATTGTACATAGACTAATTGCTTATATAGTGTAGTTAAATTATAAATTAATTAATTAAAGTAGCTAATATACGTATAACTGCGTGGTATACATTTTATAGAATTGTGTTCAGTCTATTTTTCCTCAATATTAATTAGAAGAAAATAACTTCACCAGAGCAGACTCTATACATTTATAATTATATTTGAGTGACATGTAAAACTGAAATTAGCATAAAACTATGCGAATAAGTTCATGTTTCATTCATCGTTGCACTACAATTTGCGTGTATTTTACAAGTTTGTGACAATTCAAATAACAGGTCCTTTGTCAAGTCAAGTCTTTGAAACTATTGCATTGTGCTAAGCAAACTTAGTTTTGACTTTTGCTAAGGAAGGTCCTTTAGTCGCCTAGTGCATTACACAAGATGAGTAAAATAACACAGAAGACAGGAAGACAGCCAGAAAATCTATAGAAAAGAACCTTATTTTGCCCGTATAGGTCAATAGGAATCACGTAGCATATATTTGGTAACGTAATAGGGAACTAGGTAAGACAAAATTCGAATAACAAAATGTAACGTAAGATAGAAGTAGCTAAAATTTACTTTCCCCAACTTAGAATTAGTAATGATGTCTTAGGTTTTCACGATCTTTACACATTGCAGGAAATGATGGCTTCACGGTTATGATCGTTATGATGATATGTTATGATCGTTAGTCGTCCCGCGACCACGGACACTGCAAAGTGTCTGAAACGTTGGGAATAAAATAAAATAAAACGATCATAGCCGTGAAGCCATCATTTCCTGCAATTAGAATTAGTAGTTAGACTTAGAAATGGATACTCTATATTGGCCAGAAATAAATGAATATAAGAAAGATATAGTATGAAGAACGAATGAATAAAAGCGAGAAATGGTATGAATGGATTTAGCGTAGCATAATGCTCTATCGCACATGATAGAGGTAGGATGTAAAAAAATAGGGAATGAATGAAACTCATGTGTTAACGTCTAGCCAGTGTGCCTGGTGGTGGAAAGCAGGAGGCTACTTGCTTTCCAAAGAATTGGAGGATTACCGATTTATGGCGTCATAAAAAAAGAAGGAGTGTGGTCGTAAACAGACCATTACGTAAAATACATCTGCTACCGACTGCACTAGCCCATAGGTTTTTAACGTTTCTCAATCTGATTTTTCAAGGCCATGGTAGATTGTAGAACACATAACATATAAACCAAATGGTATATCCTGTATAAACAATTTGGTTTGTATGTTATTCGTAACAAAACCCCTATAGACATAACGAAAGAATCAACAGTAGTCAGGGAAATCAAAGCATCGTCTTCTTCAAAATTGGTCACTAACTTGTGATGAAATTATATGTAATGACTAATAAGCACAGATAATAAAAAAACAATATATATATACCTTAACTTGTAGGGTAACGAATTAATAAAATTATTATGGCCAGTAGGTTGGTTTTCACAAGAGCAGTAAGAATATGGTTCACAAATATGTAGATAGCTTTCTCTTATTAGAAAATAATTTAAAACAAAGAACTGCTTCTTTTGATTAGTTCTATGCTCTCACTCCGGATAGATTTAGGGTTTTTGTTACAACCTGTATAAAAAAAGTTTATATTGAGTAATTGAGATTAAATTAAATAAAGAAACATGCAACTTATTAAATTATGTTTTGACAAGAATAAAATTTATTGCCTGCTCTGATCGGAAAGGCGCTCTTATTTTAATACACATTTTTTTTAATTTACAATTTCTATTATCTCCAGGTTTCACAGCAGTTATTTAGTTTAGCGTTGGCCCTAACCTTATATTTTAATTAACAACTAAACTAATTAGTCACGTCCCTAACAAACATTTTTTATGCCTATCAATATTAGTCGGAGAAAGGGCTCAGTTACACTTTTCCGTATGGATCTGAAGCAGTTTAGTATTTGAATAAGGTTTTTGTCATCTTTCAGTACCTACTTGACAATTTGTACGTGACGTTTTTCGATCCTAATTCGTATCCATTAAAAGGTACGCACTAATAAATAATGTTATTTTTTTTATTGCAGTAACGTTATTTTGATAAAATTCTGTTTTTTATTGTTTATTGACAACACCTCAAGACATTTGTACAGTGTAGCTTAAATCTAAAGATCTAAGCAAATTTTATCACAATACGAATATTATAATGTCACGTCGCATAAATATGCACTTAGATACAGTTAAAGGATGCGAGGATAATAATAAGGATTTTTTAAATATGGAATGAGGTAATGAATTAATACGTATTTCAAATCCACCGTCACAAAATACCGGTTCCATATTGCACAGTCACAATTTGAAAGATACATTTGTGGTCTAATTTCAGCCAATCATAGCGTTCCCTAGACAAAATATAAATAAATATCTGGCTATTTTAGCCACGTATTATGTTCGTGTTTGGTTTTTATATCTAGTGTATTCTTGATTGAAGGCTATCGCACGCTAAAGTGTAGGTCAAGCTTAAACCAATATTGCTGTGGACACGCTAAAACAATAGCTCTCTGTCGGACAGAGACAAATAGAGCCTGGGGACTGCGCGGGCTAGCTGGGAATAGACAACAGTAATAAATAACTTTTGAAATCCTTGAACCGTATGTTTGTCGTTCATCGTTGGTTGTAAGTGGTTTGGACATTTGAAAGGGGAAACTTAGGAAGAAAGAAGCATTTAAACACTGAACTACATATATTTATAAATTTTATATATATCTCATAACCATAATATTATTTAAGTTGCAAAACTTGGAGAAGTGAAAGAGAAATGAAAATGAGCACTGTTCCGTTTCAACGACTGCTGAGTGATTCTAGATTTTTGTACTTAACACGAGTTACAAGGAAATATAAAGATTTCAATATTTGTTTCATTTTTTTTACTATTTCTTCGTTCTTAATTCAA
Organism: Clostera curtula; assembly: GCA_905475355.2. Lineage (NCBI taxonomy): Eukaryota > Metazoa > Arthropoda > Insecta > Lepidoptera > Notodontidae > Clostera > Clostera curtula. Next base: position 14,755,873 of record FR997800.1, on the reverse strand, counting down.
ATAAAGTATGCGTGATATGCGCTGTCCGTGTAGTGATGGATTTAGAATACTAATGTCATAACCTAGCCTAGCCGCAAGGAAAGGAAAACCTGAAACAAAACCCCGTGCCAACCCGTATATCCTGCGTGGCAATACCGGTTTGCTTGTTCACTATGTCCAGTAGAGTTTTATTGTCACGCTCTTTTTTTTTAATTCGATTTCCTTGCTCTATGTATCGTGTAAACTTGCATCGCGAGGGATTTTTACATATAGTACAAGTTTGGTCGCCAAGGGGTTGAAATTCGATTATAATTAATTTAAATTATAGTTCTACTAGCGACCCGCCCCGGCTTCGCACGGGTGCAATGGTGAAGATCTAAATTTATCAGTGTTTCTCTACAATATTATACATGTATTATACTTAAAAACCTTTCTCTTGAACCACTCTATCTATTAAAAAAGCCACTTCAAAATCCGTTGCGTAGTTTTAAAGATTTAAGCATACATAGGGACGGACAGACGACAGCGACTTTGTTTTATACTATGTAGTGATTCTCAATTTGATCACATACTTTAACAATAAACAAAAGAGTGTATTTGACACACACACTCATTTCAAAAGAGCTGCTAATAGGTACCTGTGTGTCAAATACATACAGAGTTGATATGACAGAGGGGCATTAAATTACACTACGTATACTTTATGTGATTAGTATGATTTCGAAACGGTACAAAAAAAAATACACGTGATTTTTCATGGGGTGTGGAGGGGTAGTCTTAAACCTCACCAGGTATCACCAAGGGGGAGGGAGGGGTTAAAAAATGTTAAAAAAACATCACGTGATTAATGGACAGCCCCTAAGGTTAATAAACGATGCGTTAGGCATAAACATCTGTTAGGAAAGATACATCATGTTCAAATGAGGCAATAATTTAAAAATTAATTTGGGGCTAAACTATTGCTCCAATTTAATTGATTTTTGGTACAGAGCCTGGAAATGATACCTAGTATAGGCAGTTAAAAAAATGCCCCATATCATATCAACCCTGTATATGGTTGTGTGCGTATTGATTGTATCGTTATAATGTATTTTTTACTAGTGGCCCGCCCCGGCTTCGCCCGTGCAAAGCGGGGGTGGGTTATACATATAAACCTTCCCCTTGAATCACTCTATCTATTAAAAGAAACCGCTTCAAAATCCGTTGCGTAGTTTTAAAGATTTATGCATACATAGGGACGGACAGAAGAATGCGACTTTGTTTTATACTATGTAGTGATGATAGTGAAGTGATGCATAATTAAAAAATATATGTACTATTTATATATTTACTAGCGACCCGCCCCAGCTTCGCACGGGTGCAATATTGCCCTATAAACCTTCCTCTTGAATCACTCTATCTATTAAAAAAAACCGCTTCAAAATCCGTTGCGTAGTTTTAAAGATTTATGCATACATAGGGACGGACAGACTACAGCGACTTTGTTTTATACTATGTAGTGATGTACTCCTCTTTAAAAACTATAGGTGCAATTTCGTACTCATAAGGCCGCGCTATTTTCGTATAAAGGGGTACAAAGTTTTGCTACACGTATTAATATTAATAATAATATAATTCACAAACACAAGGCACCCAGACCCAGGGCAAGTATCGAACTGAACCAGAAGAATCTAACCAGGGACCCGTGAACCAAATGCCTCGCTCGTAATCCCTCGTTAGTATAATGAGTGATGTTCAAGCACAATTATACTACATCAAGGTACTCCAAAAGGTTACAAAGGCTACAAAATTAGTACTTGTTTTAAGGATTCTAATTTTATTAAGGCACAAATTGTTGAGTGCTTCTTGAAATATTGCTAACACAGATGAATACTCAAGTGCTTTCAACCCGAAACTTCAAGTATTTTATTTTTGTATTTGCTATAAAAGCCCTCAAAGGAACTTTGTGGAACTTGTTTTTTTCTTTAGCAAAAATAAATACTTCTAGAAACTTGTACTTCTTAACCCAAAATGTTTCTATGAACTGTAAATCTCCATTTCGTAAGTATGCTAAAGTATAGATAAGATTTTCGTTCATTTTTCGTCTCTCTCACATTTTTCCATATTTCATTTGGGGTCGGTAGCAGTCACCCTGATTTCACTGGTTATGTTTACGATGTATAGACCAGTATGTAAACAAAGCGATTGCCGCCCGCCCTACGTGATTACATTGGGCTGCAAAACTAAGTATCACACTTTTAAAATTGCAATAACTTTTTAAGTACACAAGATCTACTTTTGAAATAAAAAGGACTCGAAAACAAGTTTGTAGAGTTTGCTAAAGTTACATAGAAAGCTGATAAAATTTGCTATAAAATGTTTTTTATTTTCAGTCTCGAACTTCTATAGTTTAGAAAAAAATGATATATTAAAAGTGTAGTACTTAGTATTGCAGGTCAGTGTTTATGGTTAGACCAGCAGTCAGTTTTGGCTGTAACTTGTAACAAATGTATTCATAAAGGGAAGTAATTGGCCGTTATTTATATATTCCATGAATTGTATAAACATATTTATTGAAAATTTATATTCTACTAGCAGATGCGGTAGAATGATAAAAGTTATATTAGAAAAACCTTAGCCACACGTTGCTGTGGCTAAGGTTTTTGTAATATAACATTTAACATTAACATACATTAATTTAACTTTTAACATCGCGCCATCATTAAACAGATATCGTTAGATACCCCATAATTGTATCTGTTTCTCCTTGTTCTTTGTTAAATTTAAGAAGTCGTGTTTTATTAAAGTATATTTTTAGTAACATCTAATTGGTATGTAATCATATTTTAGTTTTAGAGAAGATTGTCACTTCATGTCAATTGTGAGCTACAATAAATTTATCAAAATCAAAAGATAGACAAATAATTTGCAATCAAATAATATTGTGTTATAAATTGTGATGTAAGCTATCTTATCTTTGAAGTCGCATCAAACTGCACACGGTGTACAAATTTGATTCAAATCGGTTAAGTAGTTTAAGAGTCCATCTCGGACAAACAACGTGATGAACAACGTGATTTATATTAAGACTAGCGACCCGCCCCGGCTTCGCACGGGTGCAATTATATTATACCTATAAACCTTCCTCTTGAATTACTCTATCTATTAAAAAAAATCGCTTCAAAATCCGTTGCCTAGTTTTAAAGATTTATGCATACATAGGGACGGACAAAAGAATGCGACTTTGTTTTATACTATGTAGTGATAGTGATGTAGTGATTATCAACTACTCAACCCATTTATTAATTCAATTTGTGAAATCACATTTCTTTCCTTTCATCTCGGATAATAATAGATTAGCCTGATAAATGCGGTGCCGGATTTCCGAGCTGGCTTTATTAAAAGTAGTCTGGGGAAATTGAGTATTAAAGTTTTCGAAGATCGAGGTTTTATGAGATGGTGTTTTTTTTTGAAAATTCGCTTATTAGTCGGTTGTTGTCGTTACATTGGCATTTTATCATTGTATTTAACACTAGCTTTTGCGCGCGGCTTCGCCCGCGTGGGCTTTGAAACCGTGCTTATCTTTATGCATATTTTTTATGAACATAAAATCGGTTATTGTGAGTAAACTATGATAGTTAGATATGTGCTCTCGAGTTTTTTGTAGATTTTTATAAGACCTACAAACCCGTAGTACATCATTTTGTTATATTGCCAATAGTTTTTGCAGCGCACGCATAAATAGGTTCTCGATTTTACACCTTGGTTTACATAATCGCAATTTTCATACGGATCCCTAATTCTTTTGAAAATAAAATATAACCTTCCTCGATAAATGGACTATATAACACTGAAAGATTTTTTGAAATCGGTCCAGTAGTTTCTGAGATTAGCGCGTTCAAATAAACAAACAAACAAACAAACAAACTCTGCAGCTTTATATATTAGTAGGTATCGATATAGATTTTAAAATATATAGATTGATGTCTTATATACGATCATAATACATTGTGGTAAAGGATGTCTTAACGGTTCAGATCGCGATCGTATATATATTACTGGTACCAATTTCATCAAACACAGCATCAGATTTTCTTAGAAGTCAGTATGCAATAAAAAAAAATCCTAATTCTAATATAGGATTTCTATTAAATACGTTTATGCTGCATTTATATAAAAAAAAAAGTTTGTGTCATGTATTGACTGCCTCGTTGGTCTAGTGGTTAGATTTGCCGCCTTTGGATCAACGGGTCCCGTGTTCGATTCCGGGGTCGGGCAAGTGTCTTTGTCTAAACCAGAGGCACTGGCTCGGAGTCTGGGTATCATTTCTATGTATAATATGTATGTATTTACAAAAAAAAATGTATATAAGTAGTTTATCATCCATCTCGTTACCATAACACAAGCATTAAGTTGCTTAGCTTGGGACGATATGGCGTTGTGTGAAATGTCCAAGGATATTTTATTTATTTATATTTGTTGTACAGTGGATACGAAAAGCAACCTATTATATCTATCGCTATTATACTTCTGCTGGAAATAGGCAACCCCCAAGGATCTCCACAAGGGTCGGTCCTGGGCCGCATACATCGTTATTCTATAATATTGAAATAGCACAGGAGTAACATAATCATTTAATAAAACTCCATGTGGTGATAGATTTAAAATTAAATTAAAAATTTAAATAAACCCCCGACACAATAACCTTTAAAAATTAAAAATAAATACTTCGCGTTGGGGGACCACTCCTACTTATTTATTACCTGACCCCTGGTCTGGTTTATTTAAATTTTTAATTTAATTTTTATTTTATACTTTTTATAAGTAAATACTTATTATAATGTAGATTTTGTTAAATTGCACGTGATGCGCTTTCATTTGAGACCACACTAGATTATATTTGCAGACATTCGGTTATTCTTCCCCACTTTCACCCCTCATAACTTTTAAACGGCTCACCCGATTTTCATCAAACATGTCTAAGAACACTCACCCGTAACTCACCTTTAATACAAAAAAAACTTTATTGAAATCGCTTCATCCATTCGCGAGCTACGGTGCCACAGACAGACAGACAGACAGACAGACCGACAGGCAGACAGACAGACACGTGAAACTTATAACACCCCTCTTTTTGCGTCGGGTTAAAAATAAATAGTGTCACCATCTGAAGGTGTCGTAAGAGCCGAAGGAATGAAATGCTAAGGCTGAAACTCTAGCAGCAAGAGAAGGTACAGTAGGCTAATTACCTTCCATGTAACTGGAGGAGGCCCGGATCAACAGTGGATCGTCTATGGGCTGAGTAGTAGTAGTTGTAGTAACATATTAATTGTGAAATCAAGTCAGAAGAAATATAACTTATAAATAAATAAATATAAATAAATTATAAACGTCGGTCCTCGCAGGCCCGACGTCCGATGGGGCGGAAATGTCCTCGAGTGGCGACCGCGTTCCGGAAGGCGCAGTGCTGGTAGACCTCCCACACGGTGGACCGACGACCTGGTTAAGATCGCCGGAAAGCAGTGGATGCGGGCAGCCCAGGACCGGCCTTTGTAGAAATCCTTGGGGGAGGCCTATGTCCAGCAGTGGACGTCTTTTGGCTGAAATGATGATGATGATGATGAAATATCCTTAGACATTTCACACAACGCCATCTCGTCCCAAGTTAAGCAACTTAATGCTTGTGTTATGGTAACGAGATGGATGATAAACTACTTAGATAATTTTTTTTTTGTAAATACATACTTATAATAGGTAGAAATGACACCCAGACTCGGAGCCAGTGCCTCTGGTTTAGACAAAGACACTTGCCCGACCCCGGAATCGAACCCGGGACCCGTTGATCCAAAGGCGGCACATCTAACCACTAGACCAACGAGGCAGTCATTATAACTTATCTACCATAAACGCGTAATTAAATTTTACTACAAGCTGTTATTGAAAATAAGATATATTTCAAATGCCTAGCCTAGCCGCAAGAGAAGGAAAACTTGATACGAAACCCTTTTTTTTTTTTTGCCCTGGTTAAATTCCTTTATGGACTTCCTCGCCGGCCACGGGGATGGCCAGGAGTGTGGGACTCTCCCCCATAGTGGGGGCCTACCCACTAAACCTCCCCGGGGTGCTCCAACTCGCGTCCTGTTGCGGCATTGTGGGATCTGATGCAGAACCACAGATACGAAACCCTGTGCCAACCCGTCTGGCCAGCGTGGCACAGTAGGCTAATTACCCTCCATGTAATTGGAGGAGGCCCGACTCAGCAGTGAGTAGTAGTAGTTATATTTTGCAATATTTTCCACAATTTTTCAATAAAAAAAGTGGAACGTATTATTATCATATTCTCTTATTACGGTCGGCATAATGCATGAGCTTTAAGTTACAAACTGCTCTATGTCGGTTGCGTTGCCGGTAGTGGACTCTTAGCTGACGCGATTTGGCATAATGCCCGCCAATAGAACATCTTTGGTGAAGGCTGTGTTTTATATTATTTTATACATAACTAGCGACCCGGCCCTGCTTCGTGCGGGTGCCTGTATCATACCTATAAACCTTCCTCTTGAATCACTCTATCTATTAAAAAAACCGCTTCTAAAACCGTTGCGTAGTTTTAAAGATTTAAGCATACATAGTGACGGACAGACGAGAGCGACTTTGTTTTATACTATGTAGTGATAGTATAGCCGTCAATAGCGTATTAGACTACGGGATTCTTTAGAGTTAGACAAATGTGTGATTGGATGGGTAAATATGGTTTATATTTTACCACTCATTAATGGTATTATACAACCAATTTAAGTATTATATTTAGTATAGTTTAATTTATAATAGTCTTGAGGCTCTAAACTGTCTATTTTATATGTAGAAAGGTTGCCTGGAAGAGATCGCGGTATGCGATAAGGCCGCCCAATATACACTTTACGTTAAGAACATTTTATTTTCTGTATCTTTTTTGTAGTGGTGTGCAATAAAGAGTTCAAAAATCACTATCACTATCACTACATATTATAAAACAAAGTCGCTGTCGTCTGTCCGTCTCTATGTATGCTTAAATCTTTGAAACTACGCAACGGATTTTGAAGCAGTTTTCTTTAATAGACAGAGTGATTCAAGAGGAAGGTTTTTAAGTATAATACATTATTGTAGAGAAACACTGATAAATTAAGAGGTTAAATTGCACCCGTGCGAAACCGAGGCGGATTGCTAGAATAAAATAAATAATAATTCTAATTGGCAGAAGATATCACAGGTTTTATAAGCAACACGTCTGGATAGAAAACTGTACTCGTCAGAGCTTGTTTAATTTTATGGCTCAGATCGGCAGTATTTAGGGGATAAATTTGATGCAGGCAAAAATATGAAAATTAAGAAAACTTCGACACCCCAAATTATATTATAACGCCTGAGCAGGCTTATTCAAACATAGCTACACATTTGATACCTCCAAATAGCTTCATATCTTCAGAGGCAGTGATGCCACAGACTGACATATCAAACTTGTAACACACCTCTTTGCTGTTGGACTTAAGGATATACAATTAAGGTCTGGGCAAACAGCGGACGGGGCGGGACGGCGACGCGACGCTGGCGGGACGTGAAGAGTTGTAATGTATTAGTTAATGTAGAATATGTCACACAGAGCCGACGCGACGCGACCGCTACTCTCGCGCCGAGCGCGACGGCTCTATGTGACCTATTCTACATTAACTAATACATTACAACTCTTCACGTCCCGCCAGCGTCGCGTCGCCGTCCCGCCCCGTCCGCTGTTTGCCCAGACCTTTATACCTCAAAATGAAAAAGAATATTATAAAAATAAATCCATTCATCTCGGCATTATACATGAGCAAGTAATCCAGACCAGATGCATTCTCGCTAACTGGTGTCTGTCGCTTGCATTCCCTTGTTTGCGAATTCTTGGCTGACACGATTTGGCATAATGCCCACCGTCTAGCCATTGTTCAACCGGAGATTATAGGTGGGTGATAGTTGAAGAGAATACCATATATGTGAGGTTCTTAACCCCATTCCATCCTGAAGGTGTCCTAAGAATCGACAGTAGGTTATGACAATGCCATAAAAAAATTGATACGAAACTCCGTCTGGCTAATCCATCTGGCCAACATGACACAGTAGGCTTTTTACTCTAATTGTAATCGGAGGAGTCCTTTAGGCCGAACGTCCACTGCTAGATAAAATAAGTTAGTTTAGTTTAACTTGCATAGATGAGCCAGTTTTTCATACCTGATAGTTCACCGTCGGTGGACGTACATCTTAGCTGGCGGTGGACGTTCGGCTTTATGGTCTGAGTAGTAGTATCATCATCTTATCAAGGAGCTTGGTTCCATAGTAGTCCCAAATACACTTCGAACCTGTGGCGGTAGCGTAATGGGATCTTCGGTGTTTCTCCTGCCTTGTAGCTATTCTACTTGTATTTCCCATCATCATGAAACTTAGGAGCCTGTTTAAGTCTGTTCCGGGATATACCGTACCCCCAATCCTCATTAGTTTTTTCGCCAATGCAATGCATGGTGAGAGCATGTACTTAGTCTATGCTCCATGCTCTCACCATGCTGTGGACCTGTTGTTGTTTGAGTGCCCCATGCTGTGTAGGTGTTCCCTCGTGCCGTAGCGACCAAAGTAATAGTCTGACGACTCTTTAACTGGTGTCGTTGGGAATTCCAGCATATGTGAGATAAATTCGATAAATCCTCTACTATATTATGGATGTATTTAACATACATATAAAACTTACTCTTGGATCACTATATCTGTTAAAAAAAACGTTTAAAAATCCGTTGCATAGTTTTAAAGGTTTAAGCATACGTAGGGACAGACAGACGACAGCGACTTTGTTTTATAATATGTAGTGATGTGAGGATTTACAAATGGCTGGGTATGAAACGAACCAAACTGTTATATTTACCATGTATATTCCAATTGCATCGCATACGCAATTGCCGCATGCTTTACTACTCTAGTTATAAATTACCCACTGGTGAGTCAGGCCTTCTCCCGTTACATGGAGGGTAATAAGCTTGCTGTGCCACGCTGGCCAGACGTAATAGCACACGGTTTCGTTTCCTGTTTTTCTTTTGTCATTTCGTTTTTGACAAAATGAGCGATACTCTAAGGATGGCATGGGGTGACGATACTATGTACTATACCCTAAACTACTACTAAAATCTATTGCAGCTATCAATTAACATTTGTAAACCATTACGTTTTTCAGACGTCACTAAAACGTTTCTAATCATAATTTTAAAACTTACCATATATCAATAAAGCCGGAAAGAATGAATTGCCGGCATTGTATTAAAAAATATGTAGGTCTTAAAACGGAATGGTTTTCAGTAATTCTGTTCACGTTCGGGCTGTTAAATGCAGATGACAGTCGTGCGCGATAAATAAAATGTGGCCTAGACAAGAATGCTTTCCGAATACATTTTTAATGTTAATTTAATATCACACACGTTGTCCCACTCTTTTGTCATCGCAGGCCCTAATACTATTGATATTTCATTTCAGCCCATAAATGACCCACAACTTCATGTTCTTAATAACCATCGTGAGATTAAAGGATCTTTAAACAAAACTTGCAAAATCCGTGGGCTATTTATATGTTGAGATGTAAATTGTCACAATATAAATTGACTAGACATTTTCTTTTACAGATCTGACCCTATTGGTATTTTACTGCATGTATATAAAATAGATGCACACATTGAATGCCAGTTTTATGGCAGACGATTTACAGTCTGCCATGACATAAAGTGTTACCTACTAAAACGAGCGATACCATCTAAAGCTGGTTACAAATATTATATATGTCGGAAGAAATAGTCAGAATGGAGATGATTGCTGGTTACATACAGACGATATCAATTAGCCTAGAAAATACTTTGTTAAATCTTAATTTTAATTAGTTTAATTTGTTAGATTTTTCTATTCAATTTAGTTTGTCATCTTTTTAAAAGAAGACGTTATATTATTTTAAATTGTCAGAGCGGAGGGTAGTCCTTGAGCGGGGTCGAGGCGCCATCTTGACGTTCGGCAAAAACTTATAAAAATAGCGCGATCGCGGTGGATCGCGCATTATGATAGAAACAGTGGTTGCGGTGCGGTGTGTTAATGCTGGAGTGTAGTTAAGATCGGTACCTTGAACCCGCTGCTCAAATTAAAAGGTTTAATTAAACAGTTAATTCTCCGACATATACGTATAATCGTGAATCATCATCATCATCATTGCAGCCTTATGACGTCCACGAATTTCCTCATTTTTATAAAGAAAAGTAACTCCAAGCATAGAAAGTCACATTGAGTGACTCATAGTTCTGCTTACGTCGTATCCTTTTTTTTCTCGTTCTCTTTATACTGACACTTCAGATTATGGCAGGCAGTTATTCTTGTTAGCTGTTCGTATTTCCTATTTGTGTGTGTGTGTTATGTTTGATAATATATTCCATGCACACGTGGCACCTATTTTCAAATAAGTGAATACAAATAGCGAATTAAATTGCTACCTTTGCTTGTTTTCCTTTTTGACAGCCTCAGGATAGAATGAGTTGGGGACACCGTGTGTAGTGTCCCCAACTCATTCTATCTACTGACACTACTGACATTCCATACGGAAAATCGTTAAATCTACTTAATTCCTAAAAATTTCCATCTGGCAATACAAAGTAGGCTATTAAAGGCAATATTAACTGCCACTTTAGTATTTATTGACGCCTTGCGCCAACAACAGTATTTTACGTTCCGATACCATTTCCCGAGTTTTATGTTCCGATCGTCAATATTTTGTTTATTTACTGATTTTTTAAGAATAACTAAATATGCCTTCTTGGAATAACTTTTTAATGGTAAGTATTATTTTTTAAATTTTGAATTTGGAACTTATTAAATATGCTTTTTTATATTATTTTTTAAGCTTGGTCACTAAGCCGTCATCATCACCTCGTATACATTTATTATGTTCAATTCAAATTAGCTAATTAACAAGAATGCTATTGCACATACCTATATCGTAATATTATGCGACCTGTTGCCAAAAAAGGATCTTTTTTCAAACCAAACATTTTGAGTCGTCCGTGTGTTGAAGAATTTATAATACATGGGGTAACCACGCCATTCCATCCTGAGGGTTTTGTAAGAGCAAACAGAAGGAAATTACAAAGCTGATAAACTAGCGCGAAAAGGAAAACTTGAAGGACACCACGAAACCCTGTGCCAACCCGTCTGGCACAGCCAGCTTATTACCCTCTATGTAACTGGAGGAGGCCCGACTCAACAGTGGGTTGAGTAGTAGAAGTAGTATATTAAGAACAATTTCTAGCTCATGGAAGCTTGAGTATCAAATAAGTGAACTTAGCCTCAAGGGAAGACTGAAGTTCCGAAATGAGCGCAGAAATTCCCTACTCTTGGATTTATATCTTCATTAGAGAGCGATATTACTCGAATGTTTCAATTAAAATGGTTCAGACGTGCTGAGAATGTTCATGTTTAGCTTTTTGTTTTAATTAAGTATCGGTAGCACAATTAATTTCGTATTACTTACCAGGGGCGCAGAGATGCCGGAGATGATTTTTCTCTCAGAGAAACTTAGACAATAATAATTAATTATCTTTATTAAAGACTAACTAGCTTTTGCGCGCGGCTTCGCCCGCGTGGGCTTCGAACTCATAACCCCCACGTGCATATTTTTATGAACATAAAATCGGTTATTGTGATTAAACTATGATAGTTAGATATGTGCTCTCGCGGTTTTTTGTAGATCTTTATAAGACCTACAAACCCGTCGTACATCATTTTGTTCTAGTGTCAATAGTTTTTGCAGCGCACGCATAAATAGGTTTTCGATTTTACACCTTGGTTTACAAAATCGCAATTTTCATACGGATCCCTAATTCTTTTGAAAATAAAATATAGCCTATAACCTTCCTCGATAAATGGACTATCTAACACTGAAATATTTTTTGAAATCGGACCATTAATTCCTGAGATTAGCGCGTTCAAACAAACAAACAAACTCTGCAGCTTTATATATTAGTATAGATTGCTAATAAAATACATTTAATTGTTTACTTTCAAATGTTATTGATTTTCAAAATGTAAATACCTACGGTTTTGAATTATTATATTATGTAATCACTTTGTAACCTTTTGGGGTGATCATACTGAATTTAAATGCAGCGATTTGCCCGACAGACTAGGCAATTAAAGTATAGAGCTGTTTTTGAAATATTGAGGAAGAACCGCAATTGTTGACCAACTTTTTTAATAAAGAGTTTAGTGTTAATTATAGCACTAGAGTGCTAGTTGTGCGTGGGGTAATGGATTTAGAATACATATTGTCACTACCCTATTTCACCCTGAGGGTGTCGTAAGAGATAAAGGGAAATGACAAGGCCGAAAACTTAGCCGCAAGAGAAGGAAACCTTGATAGGGAACCCGTTGCCAACCCGTCTTAAGAGCGTGTCACAGTAGAATATTAGTTACCTTTCAAGTAATTGGAACACAGCAGTCAGCCATCTTTGGCCTTATTAGTTGTCGAGGTTATTATATGTTTGACAATCTATGTTATGCTTTGTCTATGACACTTTTCATATGACGACACAAATTCACAACACAAATTGTGTGACCAAAATATGAAAGCAAGTAGGAAAGATGCACGTGCTATCATTACTAATGGTCCATTCGTAAATCGTGATCCTGATTGATACACTTTGTAAAATTAAACCATAACTTCAGCTTCGAATGCCCTTTAATAGTCTGTTCGAAACCAGTTGCAATAAAGTTGATTGCGCGCTCGTCTAGTTTTCCTTGGAACAGAAACTGCGAAGACCGTGTAACTAAGTTTAAACGATTTTATATAGAAAGTTTTACTAAGGAATAATTCTTTTGGTCCTTGCTTTTGGATACTTTATGATAATGTGTGATACTTAGATCCCATTTTCAATTGACAATGCCAATTTACAAATTAAAAAATTAGATTACTTACCAATATCCTGTACATCAAGTTTCTACGAAAGATTGAGTATTATTTACAAATTCTGGTTCTTAATAAATAACCTTTCATATGGTAATATACTGGCCTTTTTAAGTTCATTCGTTTGCTATTTTTCTGTATGTATTTTTAACGATAAACATAACGAACAAGCTTAAGATTTTATGGTTGATCACTTGCAATTAAATTCAATTGCAAATATTCAGGGCCCGATACAAACCACTTTGAGAAACTCTGTTTTGGCTATCATTTATACATTATTTTGTAAAATGTATAACAGTTTAAGTTGGTAATGAGAATGTCCCTAAGACATTTTAATTAATAGAATAGGACAGGGTGCCAATAAAATGTCAAGACAATTTTCAGGTGCTCGCACCGACCGGCTGCGCCAGAAGTTTGACGGTAAATCGATACAAGGCAACAGCTTCGATACGATATGATCCATAGATAGACTGCAGTTACAGCCTCATTTTCTATTTCCTTTTATTTCCTGGTCGACATCACTTCAATCGTGCATCACTTCAAAGTCGTTTTACAAGACATTTTCACAGACAACTCGTTGACGTATAGAATAAATAAAATAAAAATAAAGTTTATCGTCCGTAACGTCTAAATTATTGGACTTTTTGTATTCATCGACTGAAGTACTTTTTATATTTGCATGGCGATGTAATAAAAAAACATAAAGTCACCAATCGAGTCTGTGCTGAGGCTAGCTAGAATTATTTTCATATCTTCTGTTTTTGTTTATTTAAAACGAAACTCCAAACATAACCCGTATAGCGAGGGTTTCTTAAATTCACTGATACACATTACTGTGTCTGGTTAACACAGAGCAAGTGCCTCTGGTGTATACAAAGTGATCCAAAGGGGACACCCTATTCCTAGTCCAAGAAGGCAGTTAGATCAGAAGAAAAATTTGAAACAAAAACCATTTCATTCACTCCGTGAAATTGAAGAGCGATTATTGAGCAATTTAGTAGCGTATTTTATAGGTTGACATAATATTGGTTTGCATTTAGTATAACCAATTGACATGATGATGATAGCAGCATATTGAATATAGCCAATATCTTCATAATTTCAACTCAGTTTACTTTGTTTTTTTTTGTATTGTCAATGATATCATAAGTTATTCTATCACGCAGAGAAAATTTGAACTTTACTGAACACATATCCATTGCGAGTAGAGTAATTTTAAACACCTTGAATACCAATGTGAACGGTCTCCTCGCTGTCAAGGGTAAATAAAACGACAAACACATTTATGACGACACTGCTTTAGTGCATTTTATTAATTACATTAATCATGCGTCCTTAATCAGACGCAATTATAACAATAATTTCAAAACAATGCGTTTAGAATCTATACAACTACTTTTAAAAAATGTGTATATTTTATATCACATAGTGTATGTAATTTTGTTATATTTTTCTATTCAAACTTTAATAATTTTGATATTGTGTTACACTAACAATGACATTTTACATGTTTTCAATTGTTACTTACAAATGAAGCCATTTACTATGAATGTGGCAAGAATTTCGTTTAAATATTGAATCGATTTAACCGTCATTTTCGTTAGGTAATAACAAATGAAAACCAAAGCTCACAGATTATGAAATCTTGGATAGATTGAGGTTTGACTTGACAACATTTCCCACTATTACCGAATTTTTAAAAATAATTGGGACTGTACTGGATAACAATAATTGAGACTTCTGAATTGTATTAATGAATTTAAATTAACTTTTTAACGGATATAGTGTGTATATTATATTATTTATTGTCTGACATTTCGAATGTTTTGCAGCAGTCTCGGTCAAGGGAGAGACTAGATGACAGTTGTGTTCAAAAGTACAAAGAAACAGTTAAATCCGCCTTTAATTTGTTTTATTGGTAACGTTTCCTGTGCTCACGGTGACTGGAGATCTTGCAAATGAGTGTTGAGATTTGATCAATTTAATGACTGGATCCTAAGAAGGTGGTATCTGCCAGCCATCCTCTATTGAAATTTGGGTGTTTTTTCATCTCAATAGCCCCGTGGATCATTCTTGAAAGAATTATGTTTTTATTACATCCCAAGAATAATCCGCGAACTGTTTCTTTGTACTTTTGAAGACAACTGTCATCTAGGGATCAACGTCGGGAATTAAATAATGTAAACCTAATACATTATTGTATTAATTAATATTTGGTGGTACCTACTAAAGATCTGTCAACTGGCAAGTAAAGCACGACAAACTTGCCACATTCATGTTATAATCAGCTTTGTAGACAATCTTATTTGAAACTAAAAGCAAACTCCTTAGTTTGGTCTGTTACTTTGAACAGATTAGTGAGTGCGGTTTTAATACTGATTATGAAACGGTAAGACAAATCTAATTCAGACTATACATCACTAACTAAATAATCCTTTGTTGTTCCAATAATGGTGAGGTGTCATCATCATCTTCATTTTAGCCCATCGCTGATTCAAAGAGGGAAAGAATCCTACTGTGCCAGATGTGTGACACAATGTTGGCCAGATGGGTTGGCACCATACCGCATGTATTATAAGAAGGCGGCCTTATGCAGTGAATTGGGCCTCCATGTGGTGGCGGATTTCTAATATATAGTGTCACCACCCCATTTCATTATGACTTCATATGAAAATGAATAGGCTGATAACCTAACCACAAGTTATGGAAACCTTGATACGATTACCTGTGCCATCCCATCTGGCCAGTGTGGCACAGTAGGCTTAAAGTCCTTCTCATAATCGATATTCGATATAACACATTCTTCATTCATATTCGATTCCTGTTTATAAGATCCGCACCCACTAAATAAAATTTACATAAAACACACCTAGTCTTCAGTTTCTATTGAATACTTCGCTTAGTTAAATTGATATGAGAGAACTTTCGTAATACATGTATTGTCTTTTTATTATAATTATTTCTTATATCTAAGTTTTAACTTTAAACTAAATGTGACATTAAATACGTGTTCGTTTTAGGGAGATATCACAACTAAGTGACATATAGACTTATATCCATTTTTGAAATTGTAAATTATAGTAATTTAAGTCGCTACTAATTCCCGTAATGTGGGGGCTTGTATTTATAATAAATAAAATAAAAGAAAGTGTTTAATCTACTAACGTGCTCCTTCTATAATACAATAAATATGCACAATCCTATCCTATCCTCCTATCCAGTATATATAAATGTGTGTATTTATGAATCTTTGTTACTCTATCACGCAAAACTTAACCTATATTAATATAGTTCATACATTAAAATAACACATAAACATAATATACATATATATAATTAGCGATGTACTAATACTGCCCAGACGAAAGCTGAAGAAGAATGATGAACATGTTTATGATTATTGACACACAGATCTTCAATTAGTTGTGATATTACCCTTAATTAAATATAATACATACTATGTGGTCTCGACGTTTGCGGTGAAGCGTGGAGTGAGGAAGGTCAAATTTAGTTCCATCAGGGTTCCTTGCAACAAGGGGCATAACAAGCACACAACAGTGACCCGATTAATAAAACGACTTCATGGGCATGGTCAGATGAAAGAACAGTTGTTTTTTTTAACAATACCTCTGCTCTATGTTCCGTGGGGCTATTTTCAAACATGAAATTTATGAACATACATGATACCCAGACGCAGAGCAAGCGCCACTGGTCTAGGGCGGTTTCAGATTAGCGTACTTTTCTGCGCGTATACGGTCGTTTCAGCATACGCGCTAACACGTGCGCTACATTACGCGCTTCAAAAAACCGGACTCGCGTAAACGGGCACATTTCGGCTTGTTCGCTTGAAACGATAGTGATATCGTGTCGGTATCAACGTGGATTCTGGCGAAGATTTCTGGCTCGCGCTTATACGAGCTTAGAAGCGTCAATGCTCGTCCGAGTTGCATGTGTGCCAAATAAAACGCTAGTCTGAAACCGCCCTTACACAAAGACACTTGCTCGACCTTTTTCCAAGCTAATGTGCATATTAGTTTCTGTTGTCATGTACCGAGAAAGCCTCTAACGCATCATAATACGTAGCTTCATCAACCTACTCTTTCACAGGATATCGTAGGGTGTCGTGCATGGGGCAAGGTGAAATTGTATAACTTGACTACCTTGACCCGCGTGGGCTTCGAACCCGTGCTTATCTCTATGCATATTTTTTATGAACATAAAAGTGGTTATTGTGACTAAACTACGATAGTTAGATATGTGCTCCCGTGGACTTTTGTATATCTTAATAATACCTACAGACTCGTAGTATATCATTTTGTTCTATTGTCAATACTTTTTGCAGCGCACGCATAAATAGGTTTTCGATTTTACACCTTGGGTTTTTGCAAATAAAATATAGCCTAGATTTTTTTTAAATCGGACCGGTAGTTCCGGAGATTCAAACAAACAAACAAACAAATAAAAAACAAACTCTGCAGCTTTATATATTAAAGTATAGATAATAAGTTTTATCCGTGTGGTGACGGATTTACAATACATAGTGCCACTACCCCATTCCATCCTGAGGGCGTTGTAACAGCCGACTAAAGGAAATGATAAAGCAGATCACCTAGGCGCAAGAGAATGAAAACTAGAAACGAAAGCCTGTGTCAACCCGTCTGGCCAGCATGGCACAGTATCCTAGTTACCCTCCGCGTACCTGGAGGAGGCTCGACTCAGCAGTGGGTGATTTATGGGTTAACTATTAGTAGTTAAGATTATACTAATCGAATGGTGTGGTAAGATATACTTGGTACGCTTTAAGGTCGTAAGCTAAACCAGCAATTAGCTTTTTAGCAGGTTTAGCTTACGGCTGGAAATTAATAATTCTAGTTTTTACTATTGGGTTGATTATATCAACAATGCTAAGTACAAATTTAGCCAGTACAATTAGAATATATCGCGTTAGTTTATTACAATCCATTACTATTTATACTAACACATTAAACGGTGAACGATGTACTAAAGTTTATATTGAAACATTTTAACACGCGCGTCAACAATGTTTATGTGTTGTGTAGGTGTTTGTTTTGTGATATATTCACTAATGCGTGATTAACTAATTAAATTAAATTCACCATTTACTAGTCGTGACTCTGCCCACTGTTATTCAAGCCTCATGTGCCACGCTGGCCAGACGATTTGGCAAAGAAATTCGTAGCAAGCTTTCCTTCTCTTGCGGCTTGGTTTTCGGCTTTAAAAAATAAATATCCTTGGACATTTCACACAACGCCATCTCGTCCCAAGCTAAGCAACTTAATGCTTGTGTTATGGTAACGAGATGGATGATAAACTACTGATATACATATTTTCTTTGTAAATACATACATATTATAGATAGAAATGACACCCAGACTCCGAGCCAGTGCCTCTGGTTTAGACAAAGACACTTGCCCGACCCCGGAATCGAACCCGGGACCCGTTGATCCAAAGGCGGCACATCTAACCACTAGACCAACGAGGCAGTCATTTACGACACCTTTAGGATAGAATGGGGTGGTTCAATGTGTATTTGAAATACATCACAACACGGCCACTGCCTTTATATCTACTACTCTGCCCATAAATGACCCACTGTTGAGGCGGGCCTCCTCCAGTTACATGGAGGGTAATTAGGCCACTGTGCCACGCTGGCCAGACGGGTTGGCACAGGGTGTAGTTTCAAGTTTTTCTTCGCTTGCGCCTACCTAGCCGTATAGGCGATAAGGCCGATATCCTTATTGGCCTTGTTATTTTTTTGACACCCTCAGGATGGAATGGGGTGGTGGCACTATGTACTCTAAATCCGTTACCACACGGACCTATTTATCTAGAATAGAATAGAAAAATGCTTGATTGTATAAACCAATTATAGCGTTCACAATCGCCAACGGATACATAAGTTTTAGAACACTACTACCAGGTCGGAACGCGGCACCAACCGAGAAGACCTGGCGGAAGAAACTCGGAGGGCTTGTCTTTTTTTTTAAACACCATATTACAATGACCTTTTACATAAAACTAACTAGTTTCGTTCGGTTCCGGTTCTATTGCTCTACAATCCTTTAGGCACTTTCAAACTGTATTAGATAGGGTTTTCATTATATACCTGTATCTTTTTCAAATCACATGTTTCGTAACATAAAGCTTAACATAATAAACACTTTAAAAGAACAAAGAAATAATCATTGTTAACAACCGTTTTTCATCTGAGCCACGCCTTTATTATGGACAAGCCAAAGATGATGCGCTATATACGGCTAATTAGGGATTAGTTTTGACGTTACCTCAAAGGGAAATGTAGCGTATAAAAGAAAGGGCTTTACAATCTTATTGTTATAGCATGTTAAATATAAGGTTTTTTATTAATAGAATGTTTGAGAAATAATAAATATATTCAAATCTTTGGTAATAATAATACAATGTCCAATCATAAATTGAATATTTTATTATGAATATGAATATTTTATTATATAATTTGATTGACTTCATTAACGTTGATAATGCAAACATATAATGCGTACATAACTTTCCTAAATTGTTACTTGACTTGTTATATGTGTGTACATAAATAAATAAACAAAATTAAATTATTTCTGTACGACTTGTAATTATTGTTTCTCAAACGCACGCGTTCTATCCCAAACTAACTATATGTTATTTAACTAGGTTTATAACTTAGAAACGTATAAGTATATCTGATACTATATAATGTATTTTCACCCGTGATGGAAATTTATGTAAAATTACATTTTTATGCTATAGAGATAAAAATCAAACTGCCTATAAAGTACCTAAATATTAATCATAGTGTTAGTTTTGATGAATTATAACATCTCTATGTTTTAAAGGAAACTGTTCTTTAATTTCAACCATGCTTACGTCTGCCAAGCATTCAAGATGTCGATTATATTTTGTTGATTTTTTTATCGCGGGAGCTTTTTAAAAGCCAGTGCGGTACAGCCAAACCCTGGACCAACAAGGCAGACAAAGTTATAGTTTTTTTATAAAAATAAAACAGTTCACGGGTGAACATCATTGCCTTTTTATTCCAACACTGAATTTGATTGTTAATTACAAAATTTTAATTATTTTGGT
Organism: Clostera curtula; assembly: GCA_905475355.2. Classification (NCBI taxonomy): domain Eukaryota; kingdom Metazoa; phylum Arthropoda; class Insecta; order Lepidoptera; family Notodontidae; genus Clostera; species Clostera curtula. Next base: position 14,735,814 of record FR997800.1, on the reverse strand, counting down.
TTAGATTATTAGCGTACACCGTTATCAATATATTCCATACAAAACATTATAGCAAGCAAAACGTATTAACTATTATTTACTAATATTATTTCACTTTATCTATTATTCAGTCACATTCATCTTAACGAAACACTTGCAAATTTGATATATTTTTCAATTGAACACTTTACGTAACAAAACATGTTATACTAAAGTTTTATTAGCAAAGAAAATATTTTAGGCCACTAAAATTATGCCTAAGCTTTTACAATGATTAGGCCTGTACCCCGTTCGAATATTTAAATATTAATATTTCTAATATTCGCTTGAATTTAGAGTACGATACCATTTAGAAATGTCAACAGTGATACTTCTACATTTGAAAACCACATTCTGTCAAATAAGTGAGACGCAGTGATGTCCAATTTAAACAAATGAAGATAAAGTAAGCTCGAAAAATATTCGCTATTCCTATGTGTATAATATCAGTTTCTAATTTCAAAATATAGGCCCGGGCCTTCTAGTTTTTTTTTCAGTTGACATCTCTATATTTGTATCAATGTAGTGTGCTAACCCGATTACGCCAACATTTTCACCCAACAACATCAATTCGAAATATTTTCACTTGAGTCCCCAGTTCCACCATATAGTCTTTAAGTAACAAGAATTTATTTAAAACTTGACTAATTGGTAAAAAATGTCTACATGTCGACACCTACTGTCTCATAAGGCTTCTTCGTTATAAACTCCTACGTTGATCTGAAACAAAGAAAAGTTTCTGTGAGTCATGTGGAAGTTTATAACTTAGACAGATAATAATCAAGTTCTAAAATTCAAATGATCATAACAATGTTGAGTTTCATTAGCGTAATTTTCTACTACCAGTACTCAGCCCATATACCCACTGCTGAGTCGGGCCTCCTCCAATGACATGGATGGTAATTAGCTTGCTGTGCCACGCTGGCCAGACTGATTGGCACAAGGTATTTTTTTATCGAGTTTTCCATATATTGCGGATAGGTTATCTGCCTTGTCAGTTCCTTTTGTCGGCTCTCACGATATCTTCAAGCTGCCTCATAGGGGTTGGATGTGCCGCCTTTGGATCACGCGGTCCCAGTTCGATTCCGGGGCCGGGCAAGTGTCTTTGTATAAACTAGAGGGATTTGCTCTGTGTCTGGGTGTCATTTGTGTTCGTGAATTTCATGTTTGTAAACTGCCCCCGAAAAACAGGTTAACCTACTGCAAGAGTCACGTTTAAAAAAAATGGAGAGGGACACTATATATTCTTAATCCGTCACCTCACGGACTACAACAATATACTCACATATGTCTCAGTGCTTAAACTACACCACCTGAACAGGGCACCCGTCCTTGGCTCTGACGTTGTCCAATGGTGGCGATATTACCACGTAGGTATCTCGACTTGCGGGTAGTTCGTCATCGCCGGCGAATAACGGCGGTGGGGGGATGACGTCATCGTCGACCTCGTCTTCAGTCGCTTCTTGGCGCTTGCTGCGACCGGGCATGTAGTTCATGACACACGTCACTGCTATCAGGAACAGGAAGAATATGAACACCACGTCGAACATGATGAGGAAATTCAGCATTACTAGTTGCATCACGCCACGTTCTGTCGTGCCCGTCACATTCTGCGCGCAGATTCAGATTGAGCTTCTCCGGTTTTTCTCATCGTGTGACATTTTGTTTTTTAGTCTGTCTATCTGGAACAATGACGAATAGGCTGTGTTAAGTGAGGGTAATCTATAACTATACTTACAATTAAATGAAATTGGAGTGTCCGTTTGTAATAATGAAATAACCACTTTTTACTAAATGCGTAAAGTATGTAGACACAGTACATAGATCAAAATATATATTTAAAAAAAATTTGTCTCTCTGTCTGTTTGGCTGTTTGTACCGGCTAATCTCTGGAACGGCTGGACCGATTTTTTCGGGACTTTCACTGATAGGTAGCTGATGATATATGGAGTAACTTAGGCCACTAGGTATTACCACTATGTACAGGGAACGTTACCAACGTTCCCTGTTTTGTATTTCTTCTAAAATACCCGCGCCAAGCCGGGGCGGGTCGCGAGTCAATAATATATTTATAAATTAAAGCAATAATATTCAATAACAGGTTTTGTTTCTGTCAATAAAGCGGTCACTACACGGTTGCGAATACATCGCAAATGACTTTCAGAATTTCGTGAAAAAAGTGAGCCGTGAAACATGCCGTGTTTTTCGCTCGGGGAGCTTCATCCGTTACAATGTTTTCGCACCCGGTTTAATCTGGTTCCAAAACAATCAACCCCTGATAGGTGTTTCAATATTTGAATATCTCAATACTCGACAAACACTCGAATGATTTTTTTTCACGCCTTTATTACAATGTACTTCTCAGCCCTAAATGATCTAGTTCTGTGCTTAGCCTCCTCCAACTACATGGAGGGTAGCAGACGGGATAAAGTTTTGGATCAAGTTTTCAGTCTAGTGCATTTAGGTTTTCAGCCTTCCCCCTCGAGCTGCTACCTTGTTGTGGTAAGGGGGCTTGCGTGCCTTTAGGATCCGTTGGGGCCATACCCATGCCAGGGCCCACGGGGAGAGGCCAGACGGGCCCACGGGGAGAGGCCAGACGGACCCACGGGGAGAGGCCAGACGAAGAGTGGCACACAGAGGCGTGATGGTTTTTGGCTCCAGGGACTCCTCTGTTCACAGAGTTGCTTCGAGAGCCGTAAACTGCCGCGACAAAGGTGGGCCAGAGCTGCCACCGATAGCAGCGGAGGCTCGGCCAGGCAGGCGGGTACGTGTAATGTCCCGTATGTGCCTCTCGGTAGGTTGAGGAGCGTAACATGGAGCATATAGAAACAGCTTCAGAAAAATTTCTACCAAGCCTTTCCCTGTAGTTGGGAAGGTACCTTTTATAGGTCCCCAGCCGGTGGGACGGGGCTGGGGTATGTGGGAGTCCCGTGCACGTTGAGATAGTGAGTTGCGAACCGGTTTACCCACAAAAACCTACCACTGTCACCGCGTGTAATTCTGCCGTACGCGAAACTACATAGCCTTTCCGTGTTGGCAGTGGAGGCAGGGGAGCTTGGCTCGAACCCTTGGTGTTGTTTACCTATAAGACGCCTGAAGCGTTCTTCTGGGAGACTTTTGCTATGGGGATAGGGTGTCCCTGCCCTGTTCCCAGTCTCGATGCACACCATGTGTGAAACATGCCGCATTCCTGTTTGGCTCAAAGAGCCACGGTGCAGAAACTGATCGCCACGGGAACTGCTATCTGCTCCTAAGGGCGGGGGTGTTCCCAGCTCCCCTGACCGGAATTTCTACCAAGCCTGCGGTTACCCTAACCTTATACTTCAAAGAACACGCAGCCAAAACGCACACAGCTCGGGATCTCTACAGCCGTATATTTTAATCTCCCACCTCCGCGATTACCGGACCCTAAGTAAGGCAAATAAATATTTACCGCTTCGGATTTGCATGTTTGTAAAGGCCCGACAATTTTGTGCCTTTTGTTCTTCTAATGCCTAATCCTTTGGAATATAGAGTCCTTAAATATTGTTGATTTACTATTACTCAGCCCGTAGCTGACCCACTGTTGAGTCAAACGTCCTCCAGCTACATGGAGGGCAATTAGCCTACTGTGCCACACTGGGCGGACGGGTTGGTACAGGGTTCCGTATCAAGTTTTCCTTCTCTAGCAGCTAGGGTTTTGGCCTTGTCATTTCCTTCTGTTGGCTCCTACAAAACCCTCAGGATTTAATGGGGTGGTTTAATTATTTCCAAGCTAATGAATACATAGATTATGCAGGCTTTTTTAGTTTTACATCTGTAAAATAAACTATTTTCAGCTATGTTATATACTAGCTGACCCGGCAAACTTCGTACAGCCTCAAAATCAATAACTATAAAAGCTGAATTATTCCAGAATGTTTCATTATTAAAATATTTGCAAAACTTAACTGGAACAAAAATAATTCGAATTAAAATAAATGTTTTTTTCTTTTTTCTCCTTACCCTATTTTCTCGCGTTCGGACCCTCCCTGAACTTCCACCAATAATTCAAGACCAAAATTAGCCAAATGGTCCAGCCGTTCTCGAGTTTTAGAGTTATAGGTATTTCTAGAATATTTGTTTAAATTGTTTTACTAGAAAAGTGATAAGTGTGCGAGTGAAATATAATCGATGAAAAACCATTGGAAGTTAGAGTATGTCCTAATAAACGTCGGAGTAAATTTAAGTTGACCCCGACTTAAGTTGACACTTTCACACTGAAAAAGTGAGTAATGATCTTGTGTTTATAATGTTAATGTTTAAAATATAATATTTATGTAGTATCATGGCGTAAATTTTTTTCGAATCCAGCCAGTGGTTTTATATTTAATTGTTAGTTATACACATACAAACATACTTATATATCTTTCTTTTTTATACTCGTAAGTATACATTTGTATATATTTGAAATTAAACACTTTTGAACGGATTTATCGCGTGTATATTACTTTATTTAATTCCCGACGTTTCGAATGCTTTGCAGCAGTCGTGGTCTTCAAGTTGTCTTCAAAAGCCAAAAGACGTCCACTGCTGGACATAGGCCTCCCCCAAAGATTTCCACAAAGGCCGGTCCTGGGCCGCCCGCATCCATCGTTTTCCGCCTATAATTTTGTTTAATTAATAACGTTCCCTGTGCACGCAGAAATAGTATATTGTATAAATTCGGCCCATAAATGACCCCCTACTGAATCTGGTTATAGAAATTAGACTACTCTGCCTCGCTGGCAAGGCGAGTTGATACAGCGTTTGTATCAAGTTTTCCTTCTCTTGCGGCTAGGTTATCTGCCTCTTGCAGTCCATTAGTCGCCTCAGTTGGTGACATTGTATAATCTTAATCCGTCACCGCATGGACTTACTACATAAGTTACTAGCATACTACTAAACATCAACATACTGTAGGCAAATAATTTCTAAATTGTTACCTTGCAAAGGTATGAAATAAAACAAAAACAGGCCGCCTGGCAAACGAAAACAATTTGAAACTCACTTAAGCCACAATTAATTAGAACAATTAACACAGCCCCGCAGCTAAATTGGCCACAAGTATATTTGGATGACTTAGTTTGTTCAATATTATAATATCGTTTTGAACAACAATATTCGCAAAACTTCATGTCCTTTACGCTGTTCTGTCCCAATCCCAAGTTTGACCGATTTAGATTAAATGGACCTACTTATGCAAAAAGGAATCAATCCACACTAAGACAGTTTTGAGATACAGTAATTTTTGTCAAAATTGTGTATACAAATAATTGTATTGTTATTTTCAATAAAGTTATATTACCATATTGTCCCAAATAATTTGTACTGTGTCGATAGAAGGCTCATTTTTGAAACCTTCTGTGTACTTAACTCGATTTTAGCAATAGTGTGGATTGGTTCCTGTTTGCATAAGTAGGTCCAAATAGCGTCACCACCCAATTCCATCCTGAGGGTGTCGTAAGAGTCGTCTAAAGGAAATAACACTGCAGAAAACCTAGCCGAAAGAGGAGGAAACTTGAAACAAAACCCTTTTGTTAGACGTAATGTCAAGACGTCAAGGCAATCAAATTTTTTTTCTATGTTCTATGAGAGCAGTATTTTTTTGTAACGTGAAGGTTACCGGTCGTCGCTTGCGTAGTGATGGTAAAGTGCGCCATACAAACTCCTTACTCTCGCCATCCCACTTCTGAAACCATAATGATAAACACGTGCCGTCATCAATGGTTTATTTATACATCAAAATTACAAGGGCCAGCGTGCGCGACATCACAGGACAGGCCATAGACTAAAGACTAGTGTTGCTATATCTGACAACTACTACGCATTCTCGCTACGGCAGTGACTAGGAAATGGGAAATTAACGCGGCCCTTGGTGTTAGACAACAGAACCCTGTCTGTACTATATCCCATATATTGTCCTTGTAAGGTGAACTAAACTCACCGTCGTGACCAAGATGAGATGATACGGTCCCTATTTCAATTTAGGCAATGTAGAAACTGCAGTTTCGATTTTTTCTGGTGGTTCGCCTCAGAAATTCTCGGAGCTTATGTTGACATTAACAGCGTACCTGAACGAACTTAGTTACCAATTAACGAATTCCATTCCATTTCCTTTTGTAACTACAAATATTTGTGGAATTTTTACAACAATATTCAGAGTATTTTTTAATTAAACAATGTTTTTATATCTGTCAGCCACAGAAGTCCACTGCTGAACATAGGCCTCTCCCATGGATCTCCTCAACGCACGAGCTCGTGCAGACCGCATCCACCGACCTATAAAGGTCGTCCATTCACTTAGTCGAGGGTCTTCCGACGCCATACGTGGACTATTATACCCCACACATCCATTTTTCGGGCTACGTGGCCTGCCCATTGCCACTTCAACTATGCGATCCTTCTAGCTATCAGCCGCTTTGGTTCTTCTACGGATTTTCTCATTTCTGATCATGCAGAACTCACTCCGCGTAGCTCCCTCCATCGCACATTGAGTGACTTTCAGCCGCGTAATAAGCCCAATTGTGAACGCCCACGTCTCAGATCCATGTCATTGCTGGCCACACGCACTGTTTGACTTCGAAGACTTTTGACTTCACGCACTCAGGAATATTGGATTCGACGAGCCAGTTTCAATACATCACCACAAAAAAGTGATAAAGTCGCCAAAACCCCAAAAAAATAGTGGCTGTGACTTACATATTACCAGTGGGACCCAAACTAGTTAAGCAAAAAGTAAAGTTGTATCATGAGCTCATATAAAAGACAACAACAAGAACAGAAAAAGAAATGTGGGTGTATCTAGGCATGTGTGTGTGTATATGTGTGTGCACTTTAAAAATCAAAACGTTCCAAATTATAAAGTCACGTTCACAGTGGCCATTTGATACTTTTGAACCAAACGGCTGTGTTCTGTTCTTATTCTTTAAATTTATAAAATACCCCTTTACTTACTGCATTATATACGCGAACGAACTATTGTATAAAGTTTTTTAGAAGTTTCAAAGCTTTAGTGCCTTTGGTACTCCTAGGCATAAGGCAATGTTTGTTCTTTTATTCGAGATATCAATTTGATACAACAAACTTTGGAGTACAAAGTTACTTTAGGGTATCAATGAAGTAACGCTTGAACTGTTCGATAAAATCGTAATTTTCAGAGTAATAAGAAATATTTTTTTATCTACCAGATTGTTATAGTATTATTGACAGACAATATAATTGAAGATTATAAAAGTTTAGGCTTCGTTACTCCATAGATTTTTAGGCAGTAAAAGTTCTTTCCAAGAATCGGAACACACATGCAGATTGAAAGATGACAGATAAATATTTTCTTTTAGTTTCTTCATAATGAATTGAAATAAAAAATAGTTTGATATTACTAAGTACATATAATTATTCTGTAATTTTAGTTGAGTATTACAGAATAATTATATGTACTATATTACACATTAAAAAGTGTTTAATTTCAATGTGTAATAATCGCGAAAACCTAAGAAATCATTATATTGCAATCTGCTAGCATAGTTTCGTAAATTAATTACGTGTTTGCTAAGCGTATGCGGTATTTATGTGGTGACGGATTTAGAATACACAATGTCACCAACCCACACTATCCTGAGGATGTCGTAAGAGGTGACTAAAGGAGCGCAAGCAGTAGATCACCTACCCGTTGGAGAAGTAAAACTTGATACAAACCCTGTGTCAACACGTCTTACCAGCGTGGCACAGTACACTTATTTACCCCCTGTAATTGGAGCAGGCCCGCCTCAGCAGTGGGTCTTTCACGGGCTGAGAAGTAAGTAAGTTCCATCCATACATAGACCTTAATGTCAGATATGATAGATACTATAATACGAATAACGAAGTGCCACCGTGAGACGAAATCCGAAACCAGTAAAGATGTAAGCCAAGAAAGAGAGAAATAATTACTTTTACTTTGTTCCAAGTTTTACGTGCGTTCCAAGAGAAAATATTAATGTTAATTATAATACGAAAGTTCTAATATAATTTCATTCAGGCTGGCGTTAAGGGGACTTCGTTATTTTAAAAGGCAATGGAGAATCGTCGTTTGAAACAATTTGGAAATCGCTGCGCTCAATGTTCGCAGTCATTTAAAACAATGAGCTCCAAAGTTACTGGTTCCATTTGTTAAATGTTTGAACATCTTCGATTACCCCATTTAGAGCAACTACCAACAACGTCATCATCAGCTTTAAATAATTTAATAAATCAGTTTTCCGAAAAAAAGGCAAGGAGAGTGTTTATCATCACTACATAGTATAAAACAAAGTCGCATTCTTCTGTCCGTCCCTATGTATGCATAAATCTTTAAAACTACGCAACGGATTTCGAAGCGGTTTTTTTTTATAGATAGAGTGATTCAAGCGGAAGGTTTTTAAGTATAACCCACCCCCGCTTTGCACGGGCGAAGCCGGGGCGGGCCACTAGTTTAATATAAATTGTTTGAAAAAAAATTGAAAGATTTTCTTTTCTATTGTGAGAAATGTTTACCCTTCATATGGGCCCGAAAATATTGTTTTATACGGGGCCCCACCAAGGCACGCTACGCCCCTGGTCTCTCTACTAGTATTTTATTTAAACAACATTATCGTTAAACAATCAATTAATACGTTCCTACTCGGATAATCGTAGTCGTATAATCGTAGTAATCGTTACTATGTTTCTTTAGTTAATAGATAATGGATTATTAGTAATCCGTGCAATGTGCTACACTGGCCAGACGGGTTAGAACATGGTTTCGTATCAATCGGGGCGTCACAGTAGACGGCGCTTGCGCGAACCTGTGACGCCCCAAGCGTGTATACCGCTGGGGTTTTAGTGGGTATACGAGTTCTGTCTCGGGAGTCCCACATAATCACGGACCTCTCCCCCGGGGGGCGGTGGTATGCATAATACATTTCCCCAGCGTCAACAAAAATAAAAAAAGCGGTTTCGTATCAAGATTTCCTTCTCTTGCAGCTAGGTTATCGCCCTTGTCATTTCCTTTGAGGGCTCTTCCAACACCCTCAGAAAGGAAGTGGGTAGTGACAATTTGTATTCAAAATCCATCACCACACGGATATGGAGCTTTCTAGCGTTTTCCCAATTACTTTGATAATTACGGTAGAAATATATTCTTAAAAATAACCCACACGCCACAAAAAACTGCTACAAAATTACAAAGGAAATTAATGTCACTTTCTTTACGTTACAGTTACTTTCTTTTAATTACCGTTAACACGAGACTAGATGGCTTCTGGATTGTAAAGGCTGTCTCGTTATAAAAATCTGTCGCAATGTCACAAGGAGCAATTTAAAAAGCGAGATCGCTTTGCCTTTTTGTCATTAAACCATATTTCTACGAGGGGATACGCAGTGTGCAAAGGGAAAAAATTAAATTAAAAATTTAAATAAACCCCCGACACAATAACCTTTAAAAAGTAAAAAATAAAAACTTCGCGTTGGGGGACCACTCCCACTTATTTATTATCTGACCCCTGGTCCCCCAACGCGAAGTATTTATTTTTATTTTTTACTTTTTAAAGGTTATTGTGTCGGGGGTTTATTTAAATTTTTAATTTAATTTTTATTTTATACTTTTTATAGGTACACTCTTATTATAATATGGATTTTGTTAAATTGCACGTGATGCGCTTTCATTTGAGACCCCACTCGATTATATTTGCAGACATTCGGTTATTCTTCCCCACTTTCACCCCTCATAACTTTTAAACGGCTCACCCGATTTTCATCAAACATGTCTCAGAACACTCGCCCGTAACTCACCTTTTATACAAAAAAACTATATTGAAATCGCTTCATCCGTTCGCGAGCTACGATGCCACAGACAGACAGACAGACAGACAGACCGACAGACAGACAGACACGTCAAACTTATAACACCCCTCTTTTTACGTCGGGGTTTAAAAAGCGTTGCAAACAGCTTAGCAGCAATACTTTAGGTCTCTAGGAACTATCTACGGAGTTGATATGACAGAGGGGCATTAAATTACACTACGTATACTACTCGTATATGTGATTAGTATGTATTCGAAACGGTACAAAAAAAATACACGTGATTTTTCATGGGGGGTGGATGGGTAGTCTTAAACCTCACCAGGTATCACCAAGGGGGGGGAGGGGTTAAAAAATGTTAAAAAAACATCACGTGATTAATGGACAGCCCCTAAGGTTAATAAACGATGCGTTAGGCATAAACATCTGTTAGGAAAGATACATCATGTTCAAATGAGGCAAAAGTTTAAAAAATCATTTGCGGCTAAACTATTGCTCCAATTTAATTGATTTTTGGTACAGAGCCTGAAAATGATACCTAGTATAGGCAGTTAAAATTAAATTTAAAATTTAAAAAACCCCCGACACAATAGCCTTTAAAAAGTAAAAAATAAATACATCGCGTTGGGGGACCGCTCTCACTTATTTATTACCTGACCCCTGGTCCCCCAACGCGATGTATTTATTTTTTACTTTTTAAAGGGTATTGTGTCGGGGGTTTTATAAATTTTAAATTTAATTTTTATTTTAATCTTTTTATAGGTACACACTTATTATAATGTCGATTTTGTTAAATTGCACGTGATGCGCTTTCATTTGAGACCGCACTCGATTATATTTGCAGACATTCGGTTATTCTTCCCCACTTTCACCCCTCATAACTTTTAAACGGCTCAACCGATTTTCATCAAACATGTCTAAGAACACTCGCTCGTAACTCACCTTTCATACAAAAAAAAACTATATTGAAATCGCTTCATCCGTTCGCGAGCTACGGTGCCACAGACAGACAGACAGACCGACAGACAGACAGACACGTCAAACTTATAACACCCCTCTTTTTGCGTCGGGGGTTATAAAAATGCCCCTATGTCGTATGAACCCTGTATATTAAAAAAAAATAGGTAAAGTCATTATATCTAGTGCCGCGAATTGAATTTATTATCGAGATATTTTCACGATGACTACCATACTATTACTACTGCTTCTCAGCCCTTAAATGACCCACTGCTGAGTCGGGCCTCCTCTCATCACAGGGAGGGTAATTCACCTACTGTGCCACGGTGGCCAGACGTGTTGGCACAAAGTTTCGTTTCATGTTTTGCTTCTCTTCCGGCTATTTTATCAGCCTTTACATTTCCTTTTATCGGTCTTACGACACCCTCAGGTTGGAATGAGGTGGTGACACTATATATTCTAAATTCGTATCGACACGGATAAGACTACTATAATACAGAAAAAAAATTATTTGTCAGCCGTGTGGGGACAGGGCAGAGTATTACACATGTCAGTGCTGGGTTTTGTTGACTTTTACAACACGCGTTATTTCCCAGCGTGCGGTAGGGAAATTTTATATTCTGCCCCGTCCCCATACGCCCTCCAAAGTACGGAGCATTGATTTTATATCTGATGGACACCCATCCATCATCCAGTAGGGCCATACAATGCTTACCCTGCAGTTCAAATACGTTCCGTACTATCCACTAGCCTCAAAATTACAACATCTTTCTTTTTGATCAAAATCAGAATAAGAATCAAAACTCATTAGAGGTCTTTTGAAAAGTCAAACAATAAAATATAATTTACCATTTAAAATTGATTATTTACCATCTGCCACGAGTTCGGAATGAAGCTCTACAGAGAAGAGCCGGCAAGAAAGTCTTAGCAGTTGCTGTTTATAAATCGCCATTTTTAGGAACAAGGCCGGGATAAGACAGATTTGTGAGAGCAAACTCGCGCAATAGTCGCAAAAGGCCAAACATCCGATCAGTGGTAGAAATACATAATGTAACGTTATATTTGTCAATATATTGTCACAATTACACGGCGCTGTTACCAACCAATATATTCTACGAATGTAAAGACAAAATTAGCTGTCACATATCAGCTTACACGAGACAGACAAAATTTATATTGTCTATACATTGCGCACTTAAGTATGCCAAGATAATATATTTATTATACCCTCAGAATTTTCCGTATGCTCTTGTTGAAGGTTTCTGACTTATTACTGTAAATTTTACTTTGCTACTTACTTTACTCTGGTGTTTCAAACGACCATAGACGACAGTAGCTTACCTTCAGTCTGGCTAACACAATTACAATGGTCAACTGACGATACAGGGTTCTCCAACCAAGAAGATTATTAAGAAATTAAGGGATGTTAAATTATTAATAAATGTATATAAGTAGTTTATCATCCATCTCGTTACCATAACACAAGCATTAAGTTGCTTAGCTAGGGACGAGATGGCGTTGTGTGAAATGTGCAAGGATATTTATTTATTTATTAGTTTTCATCATTTATTGAGGTATACTTAATAAATCCACAATTGAAGCCTGTAAACTAATCTGACCGACTCCAAGATCCTGCAAATCCTTGCACATAAAGTTGTCTAACATTGTCTTGCAGTTCACCCCAAAAAACATAGACCTCGTAAATGTCGCGTGCGGAGTTTAATCCGATCCCTATCAGATGTGTTGTCTGTCCAAACAATGCTGGTATTACATTCTTCGTACCATTGTTTTTGTACGGCGTACCCAACCTGCGTTTAAATCACTTTAATAATAAAGTTTGCGTCTGTGTCGCGACAAAATGGGTTTTTTGCGGGATACACACAGCAGGTAGTAACAAATTGGGGTCTGTTTCAGTAATGTGAATATACTGGCTGTTTATACAATAAATACTTTTTAGGTATGCTCGGACAGTAATTATTCTGAAATAGAAAACGGCTAAGGAATTGACTCTTTAAAAGGTCTTCGCTTTTTAAAGAGACACTTAGCTTTGTACGGTTTTACTGTATCTTCGTTGAGTTCCAATTCTTTTTTTTCCCCAAATTTTACTAATATTACTCCTTAGTCCGCATGTATGTCGACTATGGGAAACCCTGCCAAATTTAGTGTTGACCAATTCGAGCTGATTTGCAGTAGTTTTACGTGACGCATTCAAGCGTAGGTACATAAAAACACATTCTGAAATAATTCGTTTGGAAATGAAGCATGATCGCATTTTATTGTTAAAAATATGCTACATTTATAATGTTTTTGGACTATATTTGTTTGAAAACAAAAAAAATATCATCATCATCATTTCAGCCAAAAGACGTCCACTGCTGGACATAGGCCTCCCCCAAGGATCTCCACAAAGGCCGGTCCTGGGCCGCCCGCATCCACTGCTTTCCGGCGACCTTAACCAGGTCGTCGGTCCATCGTGTGGGAGGCCTACCAGCACTGCGCCTTCCGGAACGCGGTCGCCACTCGAGGACTTTTCTGTCCCATCGGGCGTCGGTCCTGCGAGCTATGTGCCCTGCCCACTGCCACTTAAGTTTGGCAATCCGGTGGGCTATGTCGGTGACCCTGGTTTTCCTGCGTATCTCCTCATTTCTGATTCGATCTCGCAGGGAAACTCCGAGCATAGCCCTCTCCATTGCCCTTTGGGTGACTGAGCCTTCTGATGGAGCCCATAGTGAGCGACCACGTCTCTGTTCCATATGTCATCACTGGCAACACACATTGGTTGAAGACTTTTGTCTTCAGACACTGCGGTATTGTGGACGAGAAGATCTTTCGCAGCTTCCCGAACGCTGCCCACCCGAGTTGGATCCGACGATTGACCTCTTTCTCGAAGTTGGACTTACCTAACTGGACAGTGTGTCCCAGGTAAATGTAATGGTCAACAACTTCGAGAGTAGAACCTCCGATGTTAACAGGAGTGGCTTGGACATGGATATTAGACATGATTTTCGTCTTCTCCATGTTCATCTTAAGGCCGACTCGTTCGGAGGCTCGACAGAGGCCATCGAGCATCGTATTGAGGCCCTCCATGGTCTCAGCCATTACGACTATATCGTCAGCGAATCGAAGGTGAGTGATGTACTCGCCGTTCACGTTAATGCCCAGCCCTTTCCAGTCCAGAACCTTGAAAACATATTCCAGTGCAGCGGAGAACAGTTTCGGAGAGATAACATCTCCCTGTCTAACACCTCGCTGCAACTGGATCGGTTTCGAGGTCTGGTCCTGGAGTCGGACTGACATGGTGGCGTTTTCATACAAGCACTTCAACACTTCGATGTACCAATAGTCGACTTGGCACCTCTGGAGAGCCTGCAATACTGCCCACGTCTCGATCTAATCGAAGGCTTTCTCGTAGTCCACGAACGCCAGACAAAGGGGCAGGTTATACTCCTCGGTCTTCTGTATAACCTGCCGTAGCGTTAAAATATGGTCTACGGTACTGAAGCCTTTTCGGAAACCGGCTTGTTCGGGAGGCTGGGAAGCGTCGAGCCTGCATGCGAGACGATTCGTGATGACCCTCGAGAACAACTTGTAGACATGGCTCAGAAGTGAGATGGGTCTGTAGTTCTTCAATAAGGTGTTATCTCCCTTCTTGAAGAACAGCACCACCACACTTCTGTTCCATGCCTTTGGCGTTCGTCCTTCGAGTATGACGGAATTGAATAGCTTCTGAAGGGCCCTAAGGATCGGTTCTCCACCCGCCTTCAGAAGTTCTGCGGTGATTCCGTCATCACCCGCCGCCTTGTTGTTCTTAAGTTGCTCGAGAGCCATCCCGATTTCACACAGGCTGACGTCCGGGAGGTCTTCTGTGAAGTGCCGGGTTAATCTAGCTCGTGGGTCGTTTGCTAGATTTATGACGGGTTCCTGTGTAGACATGTACAGTTGTCCATAGAAACTCTCGACCTCATCCAAAATCTCGGATTTCGACGTGACGATCCTGCCGTCATCAGTCTTCAGCCTGACGAGCTGGCTTTGCCCAATAGACAGATCCCTGGCGAAAACCTTGGTGTTGAAGAGGCTATTGAACGCAACAGGGGCTCTGTTGCGTTCAATAGCCTCTTCAACACGATTCGTGTTGAATCGGCGTATATCACGCTTCAGGGACTTTGATATCTGTCTATTGAGCATCCGAAGCTGCGTCGCATCATCTGAAGACTGTATATATATGACAGAAGAAAGAAAGAAATATGACAGAAGTAAAATCGTCATCGACCTTTACCGGAAAAAAATGACAGATATAGCCATGCAGGACCTTTTTCAATTACATGGAAGCCTACGATGCCACGCACATCTACAGTGTCCAGAATTTTCTCAAGTGGCCTGTTGTTCTTCCTTTTCATCAAACGACTCTTCTGACACCCTCAGGATAAAATTGTAGCACACTACGTATTCCGTCATCCCATGGACTAATAACATGAAATATTATGAATAAATCATGTAAGAATGTGAAACCGCTTAGTACCTATTATTATAAACGAAATCGCATGTTTTCCACAAAAGAAAAATGTAAGTTACTTACTAAATTCTAGAAATTTCAACATGATCAATTTCAATCCGAAACCAACAAAACCGAATGTATTATGATTAATAGCATAACATTTTTTTACAAATCGAAAAAGGTTTCTTTTCATAAAGAGTCCATTTTCGGATTCGCCCTTTGTAAAAAGTGTTCTTACAACTTGAGAAGGTAATGAACCAAAAATAACTTATTGGAACAAGTTGAGCAAAACGACTCAAAGTAAACAAGACGTTAAAAAGATCATGGAACATTTGTCTACTAACAATTGCCGTATACAGAAAAAAATGTTGATAGCCAATATACCTTACTATAACCCTATACTTTGTTCTACAACAAAGTTTGAATAATGATTGATGTTGATATAAAGTGGTGACGGATTTAAAAAAAATAGTGACACCAGCTCATTCCACCCTAAGCATGTCGTAAAAGCCGACAATAGGGCAATAACCTAGCAAGACAAGAAAAACTTGATACGAAACTCTGTGCCATCCCGTCTGGCCAGCGTAGCGCATTAGGCTAATTACCCCAACGCAATGTATTTTATTTTCTACTTTTTAAAGGGAACTTAGGTCATTGTGTCGGAGGTTTATTTAAATTTTTTATTTAATTTTTATTTCCGGCTTTTTATAGGTACACGCTTATTATGATGTAGATGTATAAGTTGTCAATTTAATTTCAATTTTTTATTTTTTAGGTTAATTGGTATTTTTAGTCTTGATTTATTACTTAGGTTTATTTTTATATTTTATTAATATGTTGACAATTTGTATGTGTTCTTTTATCAATTTTATAAACATACTTTTATGGGTGTTCAGTTGTCAATACATAGATTCTTGTCGCTTTCTAATTTTCTCCCCACCACATATATTTGCAGATATTGGGTATCCCCCCCCCATTTACCCCTAGAGCTTTTTCAGGGCTCAACTGATTTTCATGGAACATATTATTTTGTAATGTGCACGTGATGCGCTTTCAGTTGAGACCCCACTCGATTATATTTGCAGACTTTTGGTTATTCTTCCCCACTTTCACGCCCTGTAACTTTTAAACGACTTAACCGATTTTCATCAAACATATCTAAGAACACTCGCCCGTAAATCACTTGTCATACAAAAAAACTTTTTTGAAATCGCTTCATCCGTTCGCGAGCTACGGTGCCACAGACAGACAGACAGACAGACAGACCGACAGACAGACAGACACGTGAAACTTATAACACCCCTCTTTTTGCGTCGGGGGTTAAAAAATAGAGTTATAGGTCCTAAAAATATGATCTTTAACGAAAAATATGAACTATTTCAAAATTGCTTCAATATTAATATTTTCGAGTTACACCCTTATGGCGGAATGGGGTGGTGACACAATTTATTCTAAATCCGTCACCACTCGATATGCAGTTCTAATAACCATCAAATTACGCTACAAGACTCATTTGAGAGTTTCTCGCTCCTGTCATAGCGAAAAAATGCCCTATATTCTGTCTAACATGTTCACGTCGAATAGATCCGCAGTCCGGAAAAACGTGGAGCCCCTGGAGAAATCATTGGCAACCCCATGCAATATGTACGACGAGCAATAAGGTATCGATAACTTAGCTCATTGAATGCGTTAAAACGTATGTGATTTACAGATACGTTTACGGACTTATGTTAACAACACTTCATATTACAATCCTCTTACAAGAATGTGTCGTTTGTATAACGAGATTTAGACATTTTCAACCCTAATCTTACTGCATTTAGAACTAGAATTCGCAACATTCTAAAACTAAACTGTTAGCTAGGAAACATTTAATTTAATTAACTAATATATACTACATACTATGTTTTATAATTATGTGTCAATGACTTTTGGAATTTGTTCTAGCCCATACACCCATGTTTATATATTTTGCTATTTATCTGATTATTTTCTGTTGCATTGTCTGAATAAATAAATAAATATACAAGCAAAATTAAAATTAAGTACATACTTAGTTAACATTAGGTTAATATAGAGAAACTTATGGCGGCGGTACGGCAACAGTGCGGCGTCGGTATCGCGAACGCTCGCTCAACAGGACGGCAACCGCACCGCACGTTTTTTGTGAAAACATTCTACCATCCGTCAGCAGTACGATAAACGCACCGCTTCGGAACTGCAGCGGTCTGACACGAAACGCATAATATGAAGGCGCCCTTAGGCCGGATTCACACGGCATTGTACTGCAAACTTTTTTGCAGTACAAACTACGTGTCAATGGTTCTATATAACTACATTGTATGCGCCACTGTTTATTCTATAAGACGTATACTGAAAAAAAAACGTGTAGTACAATGCCGTGTGAATCCGGCCTTAGTCGAACAGTATTGGAACGAAGTTCCTTATCGCGCGTTGTGAAAGGGGGCTAGACGGAAAAAAAATCTTACGAAAAGTTATCACGACACTTTTTGCTATAGTATGTATGCTCTGTCTCTCTCTCTCTCTTATAGAAAGCAAGCCAGATATTTTTATTTCTATTTCGCATTGAACAGTGTGGTGTCGCGACGATTATTTTTGTTGAGTGTATACAGGTTTTTTGTAAATAATAAGTAATAAAATAAAATTTTATTACAATTCCTTCACTAATTAATCGAAAGGAACTTCGTTCCATCCGGGTGTCCCTTGACACCTCTCAAGATTTTTTTAATTTCTGCCACCAGTACAAATTGTATGCCACTGGTGTCAGTACATTCACTTGCGATGACTGAGTTAAGTTACTGATTTCAATAAATTACGTGTTTTTCTATTCCAGGTAAAGTCTACAAACTACCCTTACAAAAAGCCTCAAAATATGTCTGATTATTTGTTGTAAATGCAACACCTATACACTGAGCAGTGATGATAACTAAATACAGTATTTATTATTATTATATAAGTTCACGATACTGGTAACGTCTAGTTATTAGAATAGATGACGAGAGCTAAGTCTATTCTCGCGTTCCGGAAGGCGCAGTGCTGGTAGGCCTCCCACACGGTGGACCGACGACCTGGTTAAGGTCGCCGGAAAGCAGTGGATGCGGGCGGCCCAGGACCGGCCTTTGTGGAGATCCTTGGGGGAAGCCTATGTCCAGCAGTGGACGTCTTTTGGCTGAAATGATGATGATGATGATGAAGTCTAGTAGATTTAATCTAGCTGTAACAGTCCAAACATTTCGATCTTATTATTGTATCGCAACTTCCCACTGATGACTCATAACTTCACTGAGGTGGCGGAGTTATCAGACACCTATTGATTTTCTGACAGAATCTTTCGTTGGCAAAACAAATTACAACTCCACGAAATAGGAGTTATATTAATATAACTTGTCAGGCATCGAGTCATCGGGAAAACCGTGTCACTCTTTCCACTCCGGTATATGTTTTAGATTATGCTTAAATAAACAGTTTTTTTTATTCAGCCCATACATGACCTACTGAGTCAGGCCTCCTCCAATTTCATGGAGGGAAATAGGCACAGTTGGCACAGGGTTTGTATCAAGTTTTCCTTCTCTTGCGGCTAGGTGATCTGCCTCTTCCGTTCCCTTAGTCGCTTGTTACGACACCCTCGGGACAGTATGGGTTGATGACACTGTGTATTCTAAATCCGTCACCACATGAAATCCTTAGTATTCGTAAAAATATTAGGGACACTATTTACCCTCTGTTAGCTGAGGGGCTTGGGGCGCTATAAATCATGGCGGGCAAAGGCCCCCAAGCTCGTGAGGCATGTTCCCCATTAGGGAGCGAAACCCGCGACAGTGAATGAAACGGGCAACCAAGGAACGCCGTTGGTTTTAGTGGGTAGGTCGGGGCGCTAATTTCCATCTTATCGCGCCCTGACATACACCGGCTAGTCACTTATGGTTGGGTATGAAATGTCTTACAATAAATAAATATAGAAAACATAGAAATAAAAATAATCAGATTTCTTAAGGTGGATGCTCCAGGGTAGCCCGCGAAATTCAAATTTTCTTACGTTTTTTGCAATTTGCAGGTCAGTGCTAGGTTGTATGTTGATTAAAATGTTATTCGCGGCTGTAAGACGTATGTAGTTATAGAATTATAATCATCAAAATCATCAATACAACCCTCCAAGCTCATAAAGGTGCAAGAAAAACTTTTTCAACGTCTAAGTCATTCTTGCACCTTTAAGACCCTCCAAGGGTTGTATTGATGAGTTTGATGATTATAACTCTGTAACTACATACGTCTTACAGCCGCGAATCAAATGTTCATCATCATACAACCTAGCACTGCCCTGCAAATTGCAAAAAACGTAAGAAAATTTGAATTTCGCGGGCTACCCTGGAGCATACACCTTAATAGAAAGGGATTAAATCCCTCTGGAATGTATGTGGAAGAATGGATAGGTGAAGTATGGTTTGAATGGAATAGCAATGAGAAGTAGTTTAAGACAAAATAAGTCAGTAAGATAAAAAACTGTGGGTTTGAAGTCCTTGACTCCTAAAGTTAAGGCCTTTCAATCGTCTGAATGAGCGATCACCTGGTGGGCTCAATAAGCAGTCTTGGCCAGACTGCTTATTAAATGCACAATAGGCAAATAATATGTCCTTTTTTAAATAGGTTCGATTCATATTTGGTATTAGTAAATATACAAAATGATGTTTGTCGAACGCCCTAAGTTATTATTTTAACGTAAACATTGAAACAATTAAACTACACTATAAAGATAATTAAAGCCTGCGATTTTTAAAGTTACTTAGGTTATATTGATAGTTCGCAACAACTCCGTATATAAAGCATTAGCCGAGTCAGTGTTGCTAAGTAAAATCATTGTAAAAGCGCTAAAACTTACTTGGATATCTCTTTTCTTATTTCTGTTAGTAGGTATTAGGATTTAATTTATTTTATAAACGAGCGAGGCAATCGATTTACATGTTCAGCTACAAGTGCGTTGCCAGCCTTTAGAAATTAATTAGTTACTGAATTACTTACTGAAACTAATCGCAGTTCTTATGATTCCCCTTTCGGTCTTATCATTTATCATCTCTTTCGACAACCTCAGAATGTGTTCTAAGTCCGTCACCACATGGAGTCCAATACCAGTTAGTATGTAATGCGAAAATTATTAATCATCATCATTACAAACAAAGTCGCTGTCGTCTGTCCGTCCCTATGTATGCTTAATTCTTTAAAACTACGCAACGTATTTTGAAGCGTTTTTTTTTAATAGATAAAGTGATTCAGGTTTATATGTATAATACATGCATAATATTGTACAGAAACACAAATAAATTTAGAGGTTTATCATTGCATCAGTGCGACGCCGGGGCGGGTCGCTAGTGTATAATAAATTCATAATTTTGTAGAGAAACACTGATAAATTTAGAAGTTCATCATTGTACCCGTGCGAAGCCGGGGCGGGTCGCTAGTAATAATTAAAATGCAAACAAGTGATATTGTAGAATTTTGCTATAAAAAAGGATTTTTAATATGAGAAAATCATCGTATCGCCAATAATAAGTTGATGAAAGTGCGTATATTTGAGAAGGGGGATAAAAGCAGGATCGAAGGGCGGCATTAGCCAACTCACATTGTATGTTTCATTTCAAAGTTTATCCGGACTTTTTAATAATGCTCCAGAAACGCTGACAAAAAATCACAATGGAATCGGTCCCGTGACATATTAAAATCAATTACATTACTTTTGCAACAGATCTTGTCTGCTTAATTTACGAGTATGTGTACTGTACTGTCATTCGTATATTAAAATACTTCTTCGGAAAGTCTTATTTTTAGGCGGACTTTATAAGTACTACTAGCTTTTGCGCGCGGCTTCGCCCGCGTGGGCTTCGAACCCGTGCATATTTTTTATGAACATAAAATCGGTTATTGTGACTAAACTATGATAGTTAGATATGTGCTCTCCCGGACTTTTTTGTAGATCTTTATAAGACCTACAAACCCGTAGTACACCATTTTGTTCTATTGTCAATAGTTTTTGCAGCGCACGCATAAATAGGTTTTAGATTTTACACCTTTGTTTACAAAATCGTAATTTTCATACGGATCCCTAATTCTTTTGAAAATAAAATATAGCCTATAACCTTCCTCGATAAATGAACTATCTAACACTGAAAGATTTTTTCAAATCAGACCAGTAGTTCCTGAGATTAGCGCGTTCAAACAAACAAACAAACAAACAAATAAACAAACAAACAAACTCTGCAGCTTTATATATTAGTATAGATATAGATTGTTAAATCTATACTAATTTTAGAAATATATCTATGTACGTTTGGTTCTGTGTAGGACCGCTCTAAAACAATCTTACACCGTTAGAATGCTACATCATCCCTGAGTAACATAGGATAAATGAATGTGGTATGACGCCTAAAAGGGGTAACCATGCGCAAAAGCTAGATCATTGATATACCAATAAAACGTTTTTTTTTATTGCCTACTGTCCGGCGGTTGACCTCTATCTCACCTGATGGTAAGTGACGACGAGGCCGGCGGTGTAACCCGCTGGGACAGTAAGAGCCTATTCACTCCAGAATTGAAGGCATCCAAGTCATATTTACTTGGAAATACAGACGTAGAAAGTGAATTCCACCCCTTAGCAGTCCGCATCAAGACAGAGGAAGCGAAACGCTTAGTGCGTTCATCCAATCTAACCTAACTTTCATGTATTTCACAATTATTCTATAAAGACATAATTAACGTAAAACACGGCTAATTTTACCGATGCCAAAATAACGATGTATATTTTACACTTGGAAATTCTCCAGTCCTTAGTCAAAAGTACCTTTGACCGATTTGATAGTCGAACCTTTGACCGGTTAAGAGTATTGTCTGCAACTTATATTATTAATACACAATGAACGTCCATTTCAACCTGAAACTTGCGCAAAACTGTTAGTAGACTTTGTGTGATGGTTTCAAACCGCTTAACCCACGTCTGCGATAGAACTTTATACAAATAACAGTTAATGACTTAGCCGATCGAACGGCCAGAGTGAAGGCAATCTATCACGCATGGGTTCCACCCACGCTCTATGAGTCAGCGAAAATGGAAATGAAAACATGGTGCTGATGAGAATATTGTATTTTAATACGAGTGGTTCTTCGCAGCTGTGCCGTCAATATCATCATCTAGTACTACTAACCCATACATGCTCTAATGCCGACTCAGGCCATCTCCAGTTACACAAAGGCTAATTAGCCTACTTTACCACGCTAGCCAGATTGGTCAGCACAGGGATTCCTATCAATTTTTCCTTGCGGCTAAGTGTTCACCCTTGTCATTTCTATTTGCTCTTATGAGTCTTACGACACCGTCAGGACGGTATGGGATGGTGACACTATATATCATCATCATCACAGTAAAATTACGAATGCATCAATCTGATCTAAATTAAATTCAAATTGACATTTATTGAATGTCCATCCTCCAATTTCATGGTGGCAAATTAGTTGGATATGTAGGGATAGGATAGGGATTGTCTGTGTGGTGATGGATTTAGAATACATAGTGACACCACCACCCTATTCCATCCTGAGAGTGTCGTAAGAGCCGAAAAAAGGGAATGACAAGGCCGAAAACTTAGCCGCAAGAGAAGGAAAACTTGATAAAAAATCCTTTTTTTTTGACGCCCCGGCGTGGTGCCCGCAACGGGCAAGCGACTGTCGGAGAGGGCGTCCCGGTACACTGGGACGCCCTCAGTCATCGAGGCTTTCGTCGGTGGCGGTTCCCCCGACCCACCACCGGCCTCTCAGGCGAGGGCAGAAGGGGTTCGCATCGTCACGACCCCCTCCACCCCTGCCTCCGTCCGCGGCGCGGGTCAGCCGGAGCTCCCTCCTTTGCGACCCGCCCCGCAGCCCCCTTCTGCGACATAACGGCCTCGCAGAAGGAGGCCCGTCGGCCCTCGGGTTAGCGACAACCCAAGGGCGTTGGTGCACCGCAGCGGTCCAGGACTCGCAGGGCAACTCTGAGGACAGAGGAGTCCCTGCAGCCCCAGTCCACTGCGGCGCTGGGTGCCACTCTTCGTCTCACCTCTCCCCGTGGGCCCGCCCGGCATGGGAGGCCCTGGCCGGTATGGCCCCACGGGTCATTGAGGCACTCAAGCCCCCTCGCCACGACAAGGTGGCAGCACAGGCGAGGGGGTTGATACAAAACCCTGTGCCAACCCAGTGTGGCACAGTAGACTAATTGCCCTCCCTGTGATCCACTGCTGGGTCGGGCCTCGACCCAGCAGTGGATAATTTATGGGCTGAGTAGGTGTAGTAGTAGGGATAGGGCTTCATATAATGTTTTCCTTTAATTCTGCTACAGTGATGTTGTCGTCTCTAACTTTTGCCGTCACCGACAGTAACATGAACACCTTTGGTCACCGAATAACAGTTAAAATAAAAAACGCAGAATGAACTATTCAATTAATAATTTTTGAGCTAAAAAAGATGCAATTAATAAATAAATAAATAATAAATAAATATCCTTGGACATTTCACACAACGCCATCTCGTCCCAAGCTAAGCAACTTAATGCTTGTGTTATGGTAACGAGATGGATGATAAACTACTTATATACATTTTTTTTTTGTAAATACATACATATTATAGATAGAAATGACACCCAGACTCCGAGCCAGTGCCTCTGGTTTACACAAAGACACTTGCCCGACCCCGGAATCGAACCCGGAACCCGTTGATCCAAAGGCGGCACATCTAACCACTAGACCAACGAGGCAGTCATCAATTGAAAGAGAGATTAATACTCAGCCCATTATTGAGCCACTGCTGAGTCGAGTCTCGTCCAGTTGGTCATTTCCTTTTCTCGTCTCTTACTCCCTCAGAATGGAAACGGGTGGTGACAATAATCAAAATAAATCTATATCAAAACCTGTAAAAGCATTTAGTATGAATGAAACTGACGCCATATTGGAATGGTGCGTGCGATGAAAATCCGGCGGTGGTTTGAGCCACGTGCGAATTATTAATGAGCGTGGAACCCGTAACTTGACTGGGAATTGTAGCAACAATTCATTATTTCCAAAGGCGTTGCGATTTAATATTGGATGACGATTCGGTTTCGTTTCGTCGTTTGTAACAGTGAAATTAAAGAAAGCCCAATGTTACTTTTTAGTTAATCGTTTTTAAGCTAAAAAAGATACAAGTGTCATTGTACAAGTTGATACAATTGAAGGAGAGAAAGATTATAAAATGAAGGGAAATTAGCCTACTGTACCACGCTGGCAAGACGGGGTGGCACAGGGTTTGTATCAAGTTTTCCTTCTCTTGTATCTTGTCATTTGCGTTCCTTTAGTCCCCTCTGACGACACCCTCAGAATAATGCTGGTTGGTGACATTGTGTATTCTAAATCCGTCACCACACAAATAAATCTTTTTCGTTTCGGGACGGGTGAAACATTATATCTGTTAGGACTTGGAAGTAGTGGGCGTGTGTTTCGTACAGATTTTTGTATTCAAGTTAATTGCATCATTCGTAAATACACGCCTAGTCAATTACAAGAAAGAAAAATTACGTTGATTTGTCCTAACTAATTGGCAGCTTGAAGAGAAAAGAGTAAAAAAAAGTGAGCAACCCGGTAATGCTAGATTAAAGAAAATAAGTTATAAAATACTAGCAGACCCGGCCACGCGTTGCTGTGGCTCAGGTTTTTGTTATTTTTAGCGCCATCTATTGAGTACTTACTCAATCCAGTCAACGGACATCGCCACCTGTTAGAATAGTTTGGAGCTAACAGTTAATTGTGTTAATTATTAGACAAACAATTTGCAATGAAATAATATTGCGACTTTAAATTGATGTGTAAGCTATCCTACCTTTCAAGTCGGATCAAAGTGCACACGGTGTACAAGTTTGTTTAAAACCAGTTGCGTAGTTTTACAGTTATTTCCGGCCAAACAACGTGACACGTAATTTATATGTTTAAATTAAGATATTGATAATTAATTCGTTTCGATATTAAGTTTTACAACCTACTACCTATATTAAATAAGTATATTATATTTGGGTACTTGAAAACGGATAGAATGTTTTAGTTAGTTATTTAACAAAGCGCGGGTCATAATTATGTCGGATCCTGCGTTATTAGCAAACTTTAGGGCGAGTTGTGTAACATATTAACCAGTTTAATAACTTAAGTAACCTAAGCTTGTGCAAAATATCAGAGGTCTAATTTTCACGATCATTCAAAAGATAAGTTTCCGTGTGGTGACGGATTTAGAATACATTGTGTCACCACCCCATTTCATCGTAAGGGTGTCGTAAGACGGTAAGAGTCGACAATAGGAAATGACAAGGCCGAAAACCTATCCGCAAGAGAAGAAAAACTTGATACGAAACCTTGTGCCGACCCGTCTGGCCAGCGTTGCTCAGTAGGATAATTTCCCCCCATGCAATAGGAGGATGCCCGGCTCACCAGTGGGTCCGTTTTGGGCTGAGTTATGATGATGATATTGAACTACGAGCGTAGCTCGCGTAGCTAGCTTTCTTTAATGTAAATGTTTTTCTAAATGTGAGTTACTTATCTGTTAAGTCACTTACACAGGCGAGCATAACTCTTAATTGAGTTCTTCCAACTAACGTTATTTTTCTGGAGTTCCTTGGGGGAGGCCTATGTCCAGCAGTGGAAGTCTTTTGGCTGAAATGATGATGATGATGATGAACTAACGTTAAAGTTATCAATAAAATGGTTACAACCTGTTGTTAATAGAAAGGCTTAAAGTAGTAATATATTTATTATTTATCTATACGAGAACCGACGCTAAGTATAACCTGTGGCGGGGCTGTTTGCAATTTACGCACACAAATGACACCCACACTCTGAACAAGTATCGGGAAACAGGGACCTTTGATTCAAAGGCGGCCCATTCAACCCGTAGACCAAAAAGACAGGCAGTAATTCGTTATCAATCCAAATAAAAAAAAGAAAGACGTATTTTGTGTCTCTCCTCGTATTTTGATTACTTTCAGGAAACAAACATCCAAGATAAACGTGCTCGGTCGACTTACTTTAGGTATCTACAAAAACCGGTCCCACAATATAAACTCATAAGGATATGTGGTAAACACTAAAGTAACATCTTTAATGCCGGTATAAACCGTACCAGGCGGTACACGAGCATTTTCCTATCACGTGCTTTGCGAAGCTATTTTTATTCTCCGATAAAAAGGTATGATCGTTGAACTACATAATGTTTAGGACATTCAATACATTTTTTTTTTTTTTGGTTTCGCTGGGGAAATGCTTTACGCATACCACCGCCCGGGGGAGAGGTCGGTGATTATGTGGGACTCCCGGGACAGAACCCGTATACCCACTAAAACCCCAGCGGTATACCCTCACACGGCACGCTTGGGGCGCCAACGGTTCGCCCGAGCGCAGTCGACGTTGACGCCCCGACGAGGTGCCCGCTACGCGGGCAAGCGACTATCGGAGAGGGCGTCCCGGTACACTGGGACGCCCTCAGTCATCGAGGCTTTCGTCGGTGGCGGGTCCCCCGGCCCAACACCGGCCTCTATGGCGGGGGAAGGAGGTGGGCGTACAGTCGCCTCCTCCTCCCCGGCCTTCGTCTGCGGCGCGGGTCGGCCAGGACGTCCTCCTCCCTGACCCGCTCCGCGGCCTCCTTCTGCGACATGACGTCCTCGCAGAAGGAGGCCATTGCTTCCCACCCCTCCTCGCTGTCGAGCATCCGTCCGATAAGGCTCGACAGCGAGAGGTCTCCTCCGACCTGTGCCGCCAGGGCCCGCCTCTCGGTCACCCAGGCGGCACACTCCTCCACCGTGTGGCGCGCCGTGTCGACTGGCGCGCCACACTCGTGGCAGACCGGCGTCGGCTCCCGGCCCGCGATTTGATGCAGGTACTTACCGAAGCAGCCATGCCCGGTAAGCACCTGCACCAACCTGTAGGTTAGGGTCCCGTGCCGCCGAGACAGCCAGCGATCTAGGTGGGGGCGGGCCGCCTCCACCGTCGCCAGCCCGGCGGCTGGGGACCCCAAATCCTCCTCCCAGTGGCGGATCAGGGCCTCTCGCGCTCTGTCCCTGACCCGCCTTGCACCACCACCGTCGAGGAGGGGCAGCGCTCCCTCCTCCCTCCGTGCCGCACGGTACCTGTAGACGGCCGCCAGCACCTCCGCCTGGAGCTCCCAGGGTGGGTCCCCGAGGACATTCAATACCTGTCCCAAGCCTTTTTTTCCAACACACGTTACAAATTGTCAACACATTAATAAAAAATATACAAAGCAAAGTAATATATTTTAGTTTACCACCGTTTACCAGTTCGGAACGCGACCACTGCTGAGAAACGTATAGTCTTTTTTTTATTTATTTATTACAATTTAATATTTATTTCCCCAACAAATTCCATAATATAACAACTATTCTTGTTATATTAATAGTTCTATTGGATCTGATAAAGATCAGATAATCTTCATTGGGGCGCCGGTATTTGCACGGAGCGATTGCTGTCTGCTGCCCGCGACCAATTTAATTGACCGGTAATTATATGGTTAGACAAGCTGACAGTCACGCTAATGACTACATAATATGTCGACTGCCATAGATGTGCCCTCCGAAGCATGGATGAAGTTAGTTTACAAATGATGGATACCCATCCAAAATCCAGCGAACCCAGACGTAGCTTTATATTTAGACCGAACTATAAATATCCTTGGACAATAAATATCCTTGGACATTTCACACAACGCCATCTCGTCCCAAGTTAAGCAACTTAATGCTTGTGTTATGGTAACGAGATGGATGATAAACTACTTATATACATTTTTTTTTTGTAAATACATACATATTATAGATAGATAGATAGAAATGACACCCAGACTCCGAGCCAGTGCCTCTGGTTTAGACAAAGACACTTGCCCGACCCCGGTATCGAACCCGGGACCCGTTGATCCAAAGGCGGCACATCTAACTATCATAAAATAGTCATATCATCATAATCAGCCCATAAATTACCCACTACTGAGTCGGGCCTCCACCAAATTAGTGGAGGGAAATAAGCCTACTGTGCCACGCTGGTGAGACGGGTTGGCACAGGGTTTGTATTAAGTTGTCTTCTCTTGTGGCTAGGTGGCTCTTGCGTTCGTTTAGTCAGTTAAGTCGGGCCTCCTCAGAGTTCATAGAGGGAATTGACTGTGCCACGCTAGCCAGACGCGCTGGCACAAATATATTACTCAGTCCGCAGTGAACCCACAGCTGAGTAGGTAATTAGCCTACTGTGGCACGTTAGCCAGACAGGTTGGCACAGGTTTGCGTATCTAGTTTTCCTTCTCTTGCTGCTAGGTTTTCGGCAATGTCATTTCTTTTTGTCTACTCTTCCGACACTCTTAGAATGGAATGGGGTGGTGACACTATGTATTCACCACACACACACAATAAATCGAATGTCAAATCTAATATTTTCTTACGTCATTAGTATGCTTCAACCATTTTCTTAATGGTTAAAAAGCCTCGTGAAAGGTTAAAACACAGAGACCGGTGCGGAAGCACTCCCGAGATGGTATTTTTTTGTACGAATCAGAATGAAACTTGACTGCCTCGTTGGTCTAGGGGTTGGATGTCCCGCCTTTGGATCAAAGGGTCCCGGGTTCGATTCCGGGGTCGGGTAAGTGTCTTTGTGTAAACCGGAGGCACTGGCTCGGAGTCTGGGTGTCATTTATGCTCGTGAATTTAATGTTTGTAAACTGCCCCAGCGATACAGGTTATACCTAGCGCAGAGGTTACGTTTAAAAAAAAAACCGAATTGGAAGTTTTTTTTACTAATTCCGACAACACAAAAAAGCCACATCGCCTCCGCGTCCGGCATCTGCGTGTTTTCGCCTTAAATTATTTAAAAATATCTTGTAGCTGCATAACCTTTGTTGCATACTCATTTATCTTTGCGGTTCAGAGAAAATTGGCTTTTACGATAGTTTGGTATCGTAAGTCGTTCAATCAATATTGCTCACGGCTAATAGAGCCTCCGTGGAACGGGGTTTAACATCAATTAACCTACTTAACGGTGGTATTCATAGGAAATTCGATATATTTCTATAATGTGGCCCAGATTACCTTAAGTGTATCGAATTTCTTACTCTAATGGTGTGTATATTTTTGCGTAAGCTCGGCGTTTCAAGATGTCTTGTCTGTTTTGGATTTAGAATGGAATGGATGGACACCACCCCATTCCGTCCTAAGGGTATCGTAAGAGTCAACAATAGAAAATAACACGGCCGAAAACCAAGCCTCAAGAGAGGAAAACCTTGATACGAAGCCCTGTGCCATCCCGTCTGGCCTGCGTGGCATAGTTGGTTAATTACCCTCCATGTAACTGGAGGAGGCCAAACTCAGCGGTGGAATGACTAGTAGTAGAGTAGACTAGACTAGTTAACCACTTTTTAGCTGATTTAACGCGTGTATTTTAAATTATTTAATTCCCAACGTTTTGAGTGACTTTCAACAGTCGTGATCACGGAAGATACTAGACAGAGTTGTCTTTAAACAAATAAACAGTTTATTAGATTAAACTATTAGAGATTACCGCATATTATTTTGTTTTATTGCTAAGTTACCCTGTGCACGCAGTAAAATGTAATATACACGCGATAAATCCGAAAAAGTGTTTAATTTCAATATGCGGAGACTGAGAGCTATAGATAAAAAAAAAGAATCATATCGGGTGTAATGCTTAACATATTGACAGAATTCCATTTAGTGGTTTTCTTGGAGATTAAAATAAATTCGAGAATATTAAACAAATCTTATTAATTCATTTTGTTGGTCTAATATTATTTATGTCCTATCCTCTTAACCTTTTCAATACATAAGTAGGTATAGACAAACTTAGTGAAGTAAAACTCGGTTTTTACACTTTGCCACTCACTCGAATACTCTTGGGCCTCACAAATCTTGAAAGTAAGTTACTTTCTACGTAGGCTCAGAAATGTGATCTTCTAAGACAGACGAAAGAAATTGTTATTCCTGTAACATCTTCTTACTTTAGGTGAGTGTCTAGTTTCATCATCATCATTTCAGCCAAAAGACGTCCACTGCTGGACATAGGCCCCCCCAAGGATTTCCACAAAGGCCGGTCCTGGGCCGCCCGCATCCACTGCTTTCCGGCGTTCTTAACCAGGTCGTCGATCCACCGTGTGGGAGGCCTACCAGCACTGCGCCTTCCGGAACGCGGTCGCCACTCGAGGACTTTTCTGCCCCATCGGACGTCGGTCCTGCGAGCTATGTGCCCTGCCCACTGCCACTTAAGTTTAACAATCCGGTGGGCTATGTCGGTGACCCTGGTTTTCCTGCGTATCTCCTCATTTCTGATTCGATCTCGCAGGGAAACTCCGAGCATAGCCCTCTCCATTGAACTTTGGGTGACTTTGAGCCTTCTGATGGAGCCCATAGTGAGCGACCACGTCTCAGTTCCATATGTCATAACTGGCAACACACATTGGTTGAAGACTTTTGTCTTCAGTGTCTAGTTTAGATAGTGAGAATATTTATTTGCAACTACTTATTATTGCACGTGTGGTGATGGATTTAGAATACACAGTCTCACCAACTCATACAGGCAGATCACCTAGCCGCAAGAGAAGGAAAACTTGAAACGAACCCGGTGACAACCCACCTTGCCAGCGTGGCACAGTAGGTTAATTTCCCCTCTATGACTTTGGAGGAGGCCCGACTCAGTAGTTGGTCATTCATGGGCTGAGATGAATGAACTTATTATTACATGCGCGTGGTGACGCATTTAGAATATACAATGTCACCAACTATATAATCCTGATGGTATAGATGTCGTTAGATGCGATGCCACAATAGAAGGAAAATTTGATACGAAACCCTGTGCCAACCACGACGGGTTCGTGGCACAGTAAATTAATTTATCTCCAATCATTTGGAGGCAGCCCAACTCAGTGGGGCGCCTTTCATGGGCTGCAACAACGAGACTTAAACATACTTAAGAAGAGATTGCTTTTAGTGATAAGACCGCCAATTGTATGTGTTTTGTATAATTTCTCCTGTACGCTATGTTTATGTCGCAAATATGCAATAAAGTTTTATCTATCTACTAGCGACCCGCCCCGGCTTCACCCGGGTGCAATGATTAACATCGAAAATTATGAGTGTTTCTCTACAATATTATGCATGTATTATACACATAAACCTTCCTCTCGAATCACTCTATCTATTACAGAAAACCGCTTCAAAATCCGTTGCGTAGTTTTAATGATTTATGCATACATAGGGACGGAAAGACGACAGCGACTTAGTTTTATACTATGTAGTGATATATCTATCAAAACTCATTTAATCAAGTTGGCTGATTAGAGATCTTTTGACAAGTCAAACAAAAAAACATATCTCATTTTAAATTGAAAATTGATTATTTACTGTCAACCATCAGTTCGGAATGCAGCTCTAAAGAGAAGAACCGGCAAGAAAATTTGTAGTTACTCTTGCTTGACGAGATCATAAATAGGTAAACTAAAAATATATTGAAAGAATCTGTAAAAATGTTATTGTAGGTACTGTGTATTCAAAACTAGCTGTACAAAATATATCCGTCTTCCATAAAGGCATTTTCACCATTGTTAAGAGAGCCAAGTAAAAGCTTGACGAAGTGGAAATTATTGGAATATGGAATTTGTCTATCTTTAAATTGGTTGCACTGTCATTATTCGGTTTCAGGCTAAGGGCTACGCGTGACAGGTTAGTGATTCTTATCAAACTGTGCGAATTTACCGGAAACTAGGCAATGGCTTGGCTGTGCCCCTGGCACTACCAAAGTCCATGGGCGGCGGCTTACACTTTTTTTTAATTTTTTATTGCCCTTAGAGCAAACAGCCTCTAAGGGCAATAAAAAAAACATTGTTATGCGATATTTGTTAATGCTGATATTTCAGATTCATGCAAAAAGTAGAGAATATAATATTTCTATTATACGCCAATATTAAAAGGTTATATTACTTCAGGCAGATACATAAAAATAAATGTAAAATGGGCGGTTTAGGCGGTTTCTTCGGAAGAATTCTGGTGGCTATACACTTAATGTTACTAAATGGTTAGATTATGTATTTATTAGGTTATGTATTTATTAGATTACAAACAGGATACAAAAAGGGTAAAGAGCTAATTAAAGTGGGCATTTCTGTGTTTACATTGTTTTTTCATCTTGCAGCATGTGGGAGTAACCTTCGTTTTTCTGATCTAGATTTTAATTAGAAAGCGTGTTCCGTTGAAAATAAACCGAATAGCTACTGTGATTATTATGCTACAAACTCAAAGTCAAAACGAACTTTATTCATGTAGATTTAACCACAAAACTCTTATAAATCGTCATAGTTAAAACTACCATCATCATCTTTCAAATTCAAATAATTTATTTTGTATAAGTCACACTTACAAACTGGCAACATATTATTCGTTACATTTTTAAAATTCAACATTCGACCACCAGTTCGTAGCGCGACCACTGCTGAGAAGAAATGGCAAGAAATTCGAGGGTGTGTTTTTGTTTTCTTGCGCTCCTAGTTCTTATATTTACAACAAAATAAATAAAGTTCGTTCGTAAAATAAATAAATACCGTTCTAACTTAGACAAGAGAATAACAACATGAAACCCAGTGACGGATTTACACATTTGCCGCCCTTGCTGACCTGCACGTTTAATATAGGGGGTATTCACAATAATCAGATTATATTTTTTTGCCATTTAATATTTTTTCACGATTTGTGCACAGGTATTAAGTCCTTCCATAATAATGCATATTTATTTGTTGTAAGACAAAAAGAGGTTCGTTTCAAGTTTTCCGCTACTTATAATCTGCCGCCCTAGGCTTCTATTCTACTACTACTCATAAATTAACCACAGCTGAGTCGGGCCTCCTCCCATCACAGGAAGGGTAATGAGTTTACAGTGCACGCTGGCCAGGCGTGTTGGCACCGGGTTTTTTTTTCAAGGTTTTCTTCTCTTGGGTCTATGTTTTCGGCCAGGCCATTTCATTTTGTTGGCGCTTACGACACCGTTAGAATGAAATGACTACAACATGTTGGTAAATCCACTGCTGATGAACACTAAAATCTAGGTCTGATTGAACGCTAATACCAATTTAATGATGCTATAATGTTGACCTATTGCCATATGACGTCACGCATGAATCCATAATTCGCATCGCCGAGCAATCCCACGATCAGTATTCCAATTTGATTTCAAATCTATTACTAAGTTGAAATGAGTTTCAGCATTGTGGATGTATCGTATTATTTATTTGTTTTACTAAAGATATGATAAGGTTTAAGAGGTAAAAATGATATCTTAGATATAATGATTTCTTAGGTTTTCGCGATTGATACGACATTGAAATTAAACAATTTTTAACGATAACGGTATATAATAAACGTCGGAAATTTAATAATATACACGCGGTTAAACACTTAAAAAGTGTTTTAATCTCAATCTTAGATATTATAATATTATAGCTACTCTGTACCTTGAAGATTTTGACACAAAGTAGTATATAATACAGCAACAATTCTCCCTCGCCTTTTTCTCAATGTCATTTCAGCAAATCAACAACTACTACTAAATGTGTAAGTCGTTTAAAAGGGCCGTAGCATATTGGTAAAATTATAAGAGTTTCATAAATATTATTTTATAGTTTGAAATTGAATGGATTTGTCGTGTACTACGTTTTCAAATTTAAACCATTTTGCTCCAAGTTTAATGAGCGTTGATGTAGAGAACACAGAGCTTTGAAAGGGACATAGACCATTTAGTCAAGAATTATGGAATTTTATTCAATAATTCCGTCCGTAAGAAAACGGGCCATATTTTTAACCATAGAGTGAATCTATCAAACATGAACACAAGATTGTCAACTTCCTCAGCGTAGATCAAAAAAGTAACTTATTTATTTAGTCACATAATTCAATTAGAACAGCCGGTTTTGTCTTCAGTATGCATAAGACCCGAAATCCACATCTATACAAAATTGGAGCAAATAAAATCCTGGAGTAGAGACCAAGTTTGGGAAAACGTAGTTTATGAGAGCCCAGACTAGCTAGACCAACGTACTTATAAAAGACGCTGGATGTCGCTTTAAGTGGTCTGCACATGATCATAACATGCAGCAATATGGGAGTGGCTTAAGGCTGGGGTGGGGTGTGGTCTGCGGTTGGCCGTTTAAAAATATGAACGGTGTCCCCATAGCCACTAACTGTGTCTCCAAGGCCTATGTTCAGCAGAAGACCGCTGGGGCTGATAGATAAATAGACGTTTGGATTGTGGTTTCACAGCTGTGGATGTTCAAAAATGTTGTGTTGATGTTCAAAAAATCTCAAAGATTGTAGGCCTATGGAAAATTAATAACAAATTTAAAGAGTATTAATTACACGGAACATTATAATGGACTTATAAGGGTTCTTGATTTAGTAGTTAGATTTAGTAGTAGTTGAGGATGTAATTAAGTTATCGAACCACTCAATCCAAATTTTTCTATTGTTTTTGCTTAGAGCTTTTTACGTAATTGTAGTTTTTTTGTTCAATATACCAACGACAAGGCAAAGGCACAGCCAGCCGTGCGGTGACGGATTTAGATTACTTGTTGTCACCACCCCATTCCATTCTGAGGCTGACTTAAGAGTCGACATAAGGAAATGACAAAGCTAAAAACCTCGCCGAAAACTTTATACGAAACCCTTTGCTAACTTGTCTGCCCAACGTGGCACAGTAGGCCAATGACCCTCCATGTAATTGGAGGAAGCCCGACTCACCAGTGGATCAGCTTCTGGCTGGGTAGTAGTAGATATAATATACAAAAACCTATGTAGTTTATACACACAAATTGTTACTGAAACTACGACTATTTGATTGTAAAAAAATTGTCGTACTGTCACTGATCACTTCTGTGCAACTAATATATAATGAAACCTGACTACCTACATATATAGACACTAGCTGACCCGGCGAACTTTGTTTCGCCTTAAAGGCAATAAATGAGCAGATATTTTATTTTATTAACTTCAATTTTTTATCAGGATAAATATAAATAAAACATCTATGATTTTAATTATACTTTATTGGCCATCTATTTTAGTAACTGCTCTTTTCAGTGAATCACCTTGTGACAGACGACATTTTTCGGTTTATTATCAGGCGCATGAACAAATAACGCAGATGGTCTTCTGACCCGGAACATGCCACATATAATTGATCTTGGGAAATACATGAATTTTCTAGATTTAGGCCACAAACTTTCCAGGATTGGCCCTGTGATTTATTAATGGTCACGGCGAATGCACGACGGATCGGAAATCATTAAAACTAAAACGGTATATCAGTTGATATCGTCGGGATCCTCGGATGAGAATTTCCTCACCTTCCAACTTTACTTTGAGTATATTCCATTGTTCATCAATTCACTTACCACCAAACGCGTTCCGTTGCACAGGTTTGGTGGTTTTGGTTTATATATTTTTCTCTTTTTTTACACAGTCATTATATTTGAATTAATGCAGTGTACCAATGATTTCATTCTGAATGTAATATTTGAAACTTTATGTCATCTACATATTTATTCTCAGCCGCCAAAACAGCTCGCTTAGTCAACCATTCATTATTTTTGTGTTTGTGAGTTCGTCCTTCGATGAACAGAAATTCTGAGAAAATAAAATCAATCCACATATTTCGATGATTTGAGGCAAGCGCTTATTTCGGCGGCAGCAGTCGATCTTGGAATTAGAGGCAGTGTTTGGCAGAAATAGCCAGACAGTAAAATCATTGCGCCTCCAAAACATCTCGAGTCCTTGCGTAGGTGTTCGGTCGGATCGGATAAGTGCTTCCAATGCACGTGTATACGCTATTGTACATTCGTCCCAGATGACGATTTTCCATTTTGATAAAACTTTAGCCGCTGAGGAGTGTTTTGTAATATTACATGGCATCTATAGGTCCAATGCGGACGCAAGTATGCAAGCAGTAATTAGTGCCGCCACCGTATCGAAACGTTGCTCGATCCAAATTATGTAGTACCTACTTTATAAATTTATTCTTGTGTCTCGAAAATTATCTAGTTGTTGATCTCTTAAATTTGCTCGACGATTTTGCATTCCCAACCGATCCGTTTCACGGGCTGCCTCGATTTGCTCTTGTGATTAAGAAGCACGGATTCAAGCCATACTAATGCGGTGATCTTCACGTGCATTATTTAGTTCTTCTTCATTGTTCGGCACAATAAGCTAATATTTACTCGAAAGAAATACATCAACCGGTCAACTTCAAAATTTCTAATTGTCAAATTTGTCAAACTATAGACAACGTAGCGTTTAGCTGTCGGTGAAGTTTTGTTATTCCAGCAGTTGCATTTTGATAAACTATGTTTTATATCACGGAACGGGATTACACACATTTACACTTTCAGGTTTATAACATTAAGTATGATTTTGTGAATTGTCCAACATCTATATATTTAAAAGAAAGTCGGACATAGGATACCTAAGATTTTTATCCCGTTCCCGTAGAATGTGATATAATACCTACGTGGTATAACAAAGCGCAACTGACAGCGAAACTTTATGTTGTCTATATTTAAATATGGCTGAAAATTTGACAATTAGAAATTAAAATTTAACTTAATATCGCTATAAATTTACACACAATATCTTTATAAATTGTAGCCTATGTGTTATTCTGATGTATAAGCTATATTATTATAAAGTTTCATTAAAATCCATTCAGTCGTTTTTACGTGAAAGAGTAACAAACATCCATCCATCCATCCATCCATCCATCTATCCATCCATCCATACATACTTACAAACTTTCACGTTTATAATATTAGTAGGATAATAACGCAGATAAATTTATTAGAATAAAAAACAATATTTAATTTAATATTTATGTGCAAATATTTTTGGTCAGCAATATTCCAGGTTTAAAAGTCGCATATTAAAAATAATACTTTTCCAAATTCAAACCGGCCGCATAATTACCCTAATCGAAAAAAGAACGTCGTAATTCATATTTTAAAAAAAGAACACCTCATAATTACATACGCAAATAAATCCACGACACGTACAGTCGCCGCAATAAATTACCTTTAAAACAATCCTAAACAAATGTAGCACGGTTCCATGGTACGCTTGGTACTTCACTCGCGGCACGGCACCGCGTCGGCCGGCGTCAAGCGGCAGACTAGCGGGTACCAAACCAACCCCTCGCGTCCCGCTCACACTGTTTTGATTTACAAACAGCGGGACATCTCGAATTTCCCGAATGATGGGTGAAGTCGATGAATGACGAGTTTACACTTAGGAACTAGCGTGTGGATAATCCTTGCTAAACTCTATATACTCTAGATTTAACTTCTTCTTCTTCTCAGCTTATAAGTGAACCACTGCTGATTGGAGTCAGGCTAGTTAGCTTACACTGCCACCTTGGTCAGACGGGTTGGCATAGGGGTTCGTATGAAGTTTTCCTTACTTGCGACAGAGTTTTCAGCCTTATAATTTGCTTTTGTTGGCTCTGACGATAATCTCAGTATGAAATGCTGTGGTAACACTATGTATAATAATAATAATAAATAATAAATATCCTTGGACATTTCACACAACGCCATCTCGTCCCAAGCTAAGCAACTTAATGCTTGTGTTATGGTAACGAGATGGATGGTAAACTACTTATATACATTTTTTTTTGTAAATATGTACATATTATAGATAGAAATGACACCCAGACTCCGAGCCAGTGCCTCTGGTTTAGACAAAGACACTTGCCCGACCCCGGAATCGAACCCAGGACCCGTTGATCCAAAGGCGGCACATCTAACCACTAGACCAACGAGGCAGTATATTATACTATCTCCGATATATACTATCTCCGATATATACTATCTCCGACACCACACGGAACTCACACTTGATAAACCCTCGTAATAAAATCAGCATATAAAAACAAGCTCTAAGTATTTTTCAGACACTAATGTAATGTATGTTACTCTTTATAATGATGGCTATCTGTTAGTCAACGTCAAAATCGGTCAAGTCATTTAGGAGAGGAATGGCTCGGGGGACCCGCCACCTACGAACGTCTCGATGACTACGGGCGTCCTAGTGTACCGGGAGGCACTCCCTGATAGTCGCTTGCCAAAAAAAAAACAAACAGACAGAATATAAATTCAAATTGTGTTTTTTGTTATAGTCGTTTTAGCCCATGAATCACTATTGAGTCTGGCTTACTCCAAATTCATAGAGGGCATTTAGCCTACCATGACACGCTGCCAAACAGGGTTATCAAGACTTCCTTCTCTTGCAGCTAAGGTAATGGGGTGGTGACACTATGTATTATAAATCCGTCACCAGACGGCTAAGGCCTCATACCTCACCATTAAGTCACTGTTAGTTCATAGCCACTAATATTTTCATTTGTCATAACTCTTTTAGCAGCACTGACAAGAAAGATAACTTCGGTAAAGTAACTACACATAGCGTCCTACTTTGCAAAGTAATGAGAACGCTGACTCAGGAAGAATGCATAGAGAACCCAAATCAAAGAAAGTATGTCAAAAGTCATGTTTGGTCTGACAATAGACGAATAATATATGATATTGTGGTGGTTCAGAAATCAAGCGAGAATATAGTAGTTGTGTTATACCATGTTATGCCAAAACCAATTTCCAACTCCAGCTCTTTCATGTATTATTTTATCGATTATCTTTATCCACAACCGCCACTACCCCAGCCCGTTAAAGACCCACTGGGGAGTCGGGCCTCCTCCAATTGCATGGAGGGAAATAATAGGCTTATCTCCCTAAATAAATATCCTTATTAAATAATAGAGATTGATCGTAGAGGAATGTACGTATTTTAGGATGGAGTATCATAAAAAAAGATGAGGTTTTCACGATCTTTGCACATTGCAAGAAATCATTTCCTGCAAAAAAATGACTAAAATATAAAATAATATTTTTTCGGGTGGACCTCCCTTAACATTTAGGGGGATGAAAGATAGATGTGGTCCGATTCGCAGACCTAACCATTATGCACACATAATTACACGAAAATAGGTCAAGCCATTTCGGAGGAGCTCAAAAAAAAACACCGTGACACGAGAATTTTATATATTAGATTTGTTTCAAACAAAGATATCCACTCATAAACATACTACTGTTCAGCCTGTAAATGACCCACTGCTAAGTCGGGCCTCCGCCAACTACATGGAGGGTAATGGTGATCGATCCTTATCATTACCTTTTATCGCCTCTTACGACGCCCTCAGGATAAAATGGGGTTGTGACACTATGTACTCTAAATCCGTCAAAACACAGAATGTGAATCTCAAATGGGACTCTTATAAACATAGGCCTCCCCCATATATCGCCATGGTTTTACCTTTCATTGAGGAGTCTGCCCCTTTAGTACATCTGGTTTATATACAACTAGCACTAGGCTTCGCAAGGGTGCGATGTTACCCGTGGGTGACGCCGCGGGGCGAAGTTAGTCAAAAAAGTACTCCTTATATCATCAGCTACCTATAAGTGAAAGTAGTCCCGTCAAAATCGGTCCAGTCGTTCCAGAGATTAGCAGGAACCAACTGATAGACAAGCAGACTGGCAAAAAATTATGTACTGTACACAGTAATATAAATAATAAAATAACCACTCCACCACAAAAAGTGGTTATTTTATTATTACAAACAGACACTCCAATTTTATTTATTTGTATTGTATGTATTGTACCTATGTATTGCATTGTATGTATTGTATAGAGTATATATGATTTATCAAAGATTTTGAATCCCACTGTAAAGGTACATGGATGTTTTATCAGGCCGAATAAATAAAGTTAAGGGCTACAATCTAATTCCTAGGCACTCAAAAGAGTACTAATTTCAAACTCATATGAAGGTTTAAAAGGGTGTTAATTTTACAAATTCATCGCATTAGTCCCTGTGCAAAATTAAACCCAATTTAATTAACCTACATAACAGCCTCATGCCCGTCGGAGCAAAGTTGCTAAAATGCATTTTTTTTATTAAAATGTTCTGCCATAATTGTTTTAAGTACAGTGTTTACTAGAGAATAGATAGATAGATAGATAGATATACTCTTTATTGCACACGTGAAAAAAGACAGAACACAAAAAAAAAATACAATGCTTAGTACAAAGGGCGGTCTTATCGCTAAATGCGATTTCTTACAGACAACCTTGGGATGGACATTAATTAGAATTTAAGAAAGGGTAGTAAAAGGTACAATAATACATATACGATTAATTATATAATGTTATTAAGCAATATGGAAAGGAAAAAAGAAATAGTTGATAGAATGAATACTCTTTATTATCTAAATGATTGTATAAATTATAATAGATACATACAAATAGTACATAGATATTCATACAATATATACATATATAAATATATACCAAAATTTTAACAAGTGATAGGATATGTGCCTATTGTGTGACAGGTAGGTTATAAAAGTGTTCTATTACCAGTTTTTTAAAAATAGGGAGAGACTCCGTGCATCTAATATAAAGTGGCAAAGAATTCCACAAACTTGCAGCCCGCGCAGAGAAAGATTGACCATAGAAGTTAGTGGTGTGGGAAGGAATTTTTAGTACCAAGTTTTCTGATGACCTTAGAGATCGTGAATGAGTGGTATGAAGAAATTCGAATTGCTCTTTGAGGTATTGCGGGGTAGACGGATTAAACAATATGTTGTACAGAAGGTTAATAATATGAGTATCCCGGCGACGGCGAATGGGAAGCCACTTGAGCTTAGTGCGGAATTCTGAAACATGATCATATTTACGTAAACCAAATATGAATCTTATACAGACATTTTGGAGTCGCTCAAGCTTGTCTAGTTGGGCTTCAGTGAGATCTGGATAGCTGGCATCGGCATAGTCGAGAATAGGAAGAAGGAGAGAGTGAGCCAGCGCAATTTTGGTAGTAATAGGAAGAAAGTTGCGGATTCTACGCAAGGATCCAGCAGAAGCAAATAGTTTGCGACTTACTTCCTGCAACTGAGGGTTCCAAGAAAGCGTTTGGTCAATGTAGATGCCTAGATTTTTTACAACATCAGTAAACGGGATGTGTATTCCATCAAAGAAGACCTGGGGCACGTTGGACCAGTTAATTCTAGAAATCATCCGTGAGCTGCCGACAACAATGACTTGGGTTTTAGCTGGATTTACCTTTAATCCATATGCTGCACTCCATTCAGCTATTGAACGTAGATCGTTATTGATACAGCTGATTGCTGTTGGCAAGCTCTCCAGAGTAGCTTGTGTATATATCTGGAGGTCATCAGCATAAAGGTGGTAGGAAGAAGCGAGATTCTTAGGGATGG
The DNA here is from genome assembly GCA_905475355.2 of Clostera curtula. Lineage (NCBI taxonomy): Eukaryota > Metazoa > Arthropoda > Insecta > Lepidoptera > Notodontidae > Clostera > Clostera curtula. The sequence goes on along the minus strand of FR997800.1, from coordinate 14,694,131 downwards.
TATTAATATATAACGCGAAAAGTAATGGAGAAAGCACGCCACCCTGTGGGACGCCAGCAGTCGTATTACACCAGGAGGAGAATAAATCGTCTACGCAAATGCGCTGCCGGCGGCTGGACAGGTAACTTTGAAACCAGTCGATGACCGTTGGAGATACATTAAGTGAACGCATAACCCCCAATAATACATCAAAATCCACGGCTGTGAATGCATTACTAAAATCTAATAAAGATAACACCGTAACTCTCCCCTCATCCATACCACGGCGAATGTCATCAGTGATCTTTATTAGAGCAGTGGCTGTACTATGACCAGGACGGAAACCGGACTGTAGAGGATTGAGGAGATGGTTATTATAGAGAAAAGAATTTAACTGTTTATGAACAAGACGTTCTAAGATTTTGGAAAGAAAGGGTAGGATTGAAATGGGGCGGAACTCGGAAAAGGTCGTCGGGTTATTTTTCTTTGGCAGTGGAATGATGTGGGCTTCTTTCCACATAGATGGGAAACTGCCACTGGTTAGGGAAAAGTTAAGTACATGGGAAATTGTGGGGAGAATCTGATCAAGGATCGGAATGATCATATTACGGCTTATACAATCACTGCCAACAGCTTTCGATGTAATGGACAAAATGGTCTTCTCAATGTCACAAGCAGCCACCTGACTAAAAGAAAATGGGGAGAAGTCAGGAGTTGGAAGTGATGAAATATATTGAATGGTGCTCTCTTTGGTTATTCCATTGAAATTGGATGAAGATGAGAAATGTTGATTTAAGGAGTGAATATCTAAATTAGCATTTACTGAATTTTGGCGTAGTTTTCCAACCCCCATTGACTTTAGGAACTTCCAGACTTTACTTGGTTCTTGATTTAGAACGGACTCATGAACGTATTGGCGTTGTGCTTTCCTACACACCTTGCTGCAGTGATTCCGTACTGAAACATATTTCTCCCTGTTAGCATCTGTAGGGCGACATTTATACTTGGATTTGGCTCGCGCCTTTCTTGCCATTAGAGTTTTGATATCGTTATTGAGCCAAGGTGCTGGAAAATGTCGTACTTTGATTGCACGGATTGGTGCATGGACGTCGTACAATTGTATGATTATCGACGTAAATAGTTGAATTTTAGCGTCAATCGAATTTGTAGTATACAAAGGTTCCCAGTCAATGTTGTCAGCATCCCCCCGGAGTGCATCTAAATCCATACCAGCAAAATTGCGCTGGAGAAGAACTCTCGACTTAGCCTTAGGGGGACAAATTTCATATGAAAGGAAGATTAAATCGTGATAAGAAAAAGCATCAGCTGGGCACTGACCGTACTTAGAGACAAGATCACGAGAGGACACGAACATTAAATCTAAAAGAGAGGGATTGGCTTTGGGACAATGGTGAGTGGCGTTTAATGGTAGAAGGGACAAATTGCTGGAGTGCACGATAGTACGTAAGGAAGAAGACCGGGAGTCATTTTTAATTAGACACGTGTTAAAATCACCCATAATGATCGTATGACTGTAAGATGGAGTGAGGTTTTCAAGAATACCTTCGAAGGAGGAGAAATAGTTAATACGCATTGAGGGACAATAATAGACGCCTAGAAGGACTTTGGTGTGTTTTAATTCTATTTCCAAAAATAGATGCTCACCACCATTACTTGGTGGTGGTTGAGGCGATGTGCTTATAACTGTGAAAGGAATATAAGATCGCAAATAAATAGCGACACCACCTCCACCACCTCCAGTCCGGTCATTTCGTATCAGACTAAACCCAGGGAGCGTATAACACGAGGACGGTAAACATGGCTTGAGCCAAGATTCCGAAACAAGAATTGCATGGATATTCTTACAGTCAAAACTCACCAGCATATCCGAAAAATGAGCCGGGATACTTTGAGCGTTTATGTGAACTACATTCAGATACTTTGGTACATCAGAAAACTGTGAATTCATATTATCAGCAAGGTTTGGAGTGCTGGCGAAGCTGTCACTATCACTTTCGGCAGAAAAGAAGTCGTCTAAGCTACTGACGTCGGTGTCATGATCCGACATCAGGAGATAAAATAATAATAATATCAATAGATATAAAAAAAATAATAAAAATACAAATATATATACAATTGTGCAATACTGTCAAGGGGGACGCGTGTATGTGCATTGTCCACCCGCCAGTTGAGTGTCCAAGAAAGACTAACAAACAAAACAAAAAATAAAAGAATTAACAACAAAAAAAAAAGAACACGGCAATATAATTAAGTAAGTCGTACATAACAGACACCCAGCACTGCTCACAATAAACCATAATGACTATCAAAACTATTCCCATACATTACACATTTGGGGACATACCATAAGTGCGAAGCCGGGTCGTCAGTTTCCTATATACAAACAGCTGCAGCTATTTGTACATAATATTGAACCAACTTAAATACCTACACTGTGAAAAAGACGTTATCATAGTTAGGATCAGGTGTTGTTCCAGCAGCTTATTCTGCTTCTGGAGGCTGCTGAGAGCTTCCAGAATGTGCTCCTTAAATTGGCTGAAGTCAGCAGCTAAGGTGGTGGGTGAAGACGGTGCATTCTGTAGCTCCTTTTCAAAAGTGGCCATTCTCCGTGTAAACATCTCTCGAAGTTGCGTTAACGATAAAGGAGATGGATCCATTTTACGTTAATTTGTGCAGTGAATTTCGGAAAACACTCAAAGGCAGGTAGCGTACAATGTAATTAATATAAATTCATGTAATAATAGTAAATAATAGTGATATAATAAATTAATTTAAATAAAATCTTAAGAGCTTTTTATATCCACCTTGACGTTACGATTACCCGCAACAAAAAAAAAAAAAAAAAAAAAAAAAAAAACAGACATACAATATACAGGGTGTCTCAAAAATAGTGTCAAGCGGGGTACCTGAATCACCCCCATGTATGATCTGCGATTTTTCATAGTTTTTTTTCTTAAATATAAAATGTTTGTCTTTACACCAATATTTTCATAATTTCGGTCAAACTTATGAAGCTGATTTGGTTTATGCTTAAAAAGTACATTTTAAGATAATACAGCCATAGAAAGAAAAAAATTAGAACGTCTCTAACTTAAAAAAATTAAGATAAGTTCTTTATAATTCAGAAAAAAAACATGGGGGTGATTAGGATACCCCAAGGGGTGCTCTATCTCTGGACTTCCGCTTGACACTATTTTTTGGACAACCTGTATAATTAAAGAAGCTTCTATTGCGTCGTAAGTGACTTTGATTTTTTATGACAACTCTTTTTATGGGAAACGGGCAGTACAGTCCTAATTAATTTGAGATCAGACATTAACAAATTGTTGTGTAGATTTCACATTCATTTTTGACTACTATTCAGCCCATAGGTGGCGCACTGTTGAATCGGGCGCCTAATGTTACATGGAGGGAGGGTAATTCGCTTACCCGCTTTAGTGCGCCACGCTGGTCCGATGGATAGGCACAGGGTTACGTATCAACTTTCCTTACTATTGTGACTATGGTATCAATCGGACGAGTAATTTGTTTTTTTTTATAAAAAAACCCAAACCCTGCTCTATGTATAACCTGTATCGCGGAGGCAGTCTACAAACATATAATTCACGAACTCACATGACACCCAGACTCAGAGCAAGTGCCTCTGGTTTAGACAAAGGTTTTCCCCGACCCCGGAATCGAACCCGGGACCCATTGATCCGAAGGCGGCACATCTAACCCCTAGACCAACGAGGCAGTCATTCCCTTTTGTCGGGTCTTACGACACCCTCAGAATGGAATAGGTTGGTAGTGCTATGTATTCTGAATCCGTCACGGCTTTTTAATATCTTTGACTGCTGGCCCCCCGAATGAAAATGAAATTCCCATCTGATTTGCTGTATGCAAAGGTTAAGTCCCAAACTGACACTATAGTATTATTAGTTTAGCAAAACTGTCAAAATTGGCAATCAACGTCACGGTGATTGTCGATTTTGACTATATTGAGTTAGCAGGTTTCGAGCCCTGTGCCACTCCCATGGGATTTTTCAATAAATACGCTCTGTGTTCATAGCCTCCCAACTGCCGCGACACAGCGTGATTCTAATTCAAAGCATTTATTTTGTGTAGGTCACGACACTTACAAATATTCAACATATTAGTTATACAATAAAATATTCCATCGTCTACCATCAGTTCGGAACGCAAACACTGCTGAGAAGACCCGGCAAGAAACTCAGAGAGATTTTTTTCTTTGCGGTCATATTTCATATATGTACAATAACATAAATAAAGAATATTGACACTGAACAGCTTAGCAAGCAGCTGGGTCGTTTACATAATCAGCAATACGGTAATACGCTGTTTTGTAAAGTTTTGTCTTGACCGTCTTTTTAAAGGCATTGCGAGGCAATTCTCTAAGTTGCATAGGCGCAGTTGGTTGTAGTCGTACATAACCCAGTTAGCCCCCAGGTATGTGTGATGATAAAACGTAAAAAAATGTTTTCCTTTATAATATTGGAGTACCCAATTTCTCCTTAAGCCATGTGTTTCACGAGCACCATATCACCGATACAATTTAGTACCTTAATCTTCAAAGGGACTTCCTTATCATCCCGAGGAAAAAATCAACAACTCGCAAGCGCCAGAATTCCACCTTTGCAGTAATTAAATTTGCTTTCATGAATTATTTATGTGATGCCTGAGAGATTCGTGAAAATATTTTTATGTGTTCAAACCTAACAAACCTGATTAACTATGTGGCGACAGACGTTGAAAACATAGAGTCACCGCCCTATTCCATCTTAAGGGTGTCGTAAGAGGTGATTAACGGAAATAATCGAATATATAAAATTCTCGTGTCACAGTTTTCGTTGCCATACTCCTCAGAAAAGGCTTGACCGATTTTGATGAAATTTTGTAAGCATATTGGGTAGGTCTGAGAATCGGACAACATCTATTTTCATCCCCCTAAATTTTAAGGGGGGGTCCACACCACAACATAGGAGCTGTTGTATAGATAGATTGAGTCATCACGATATCTCTGGAACCATAAGACTTGAAATTTAGTAGTAATTTCCAAAAAGGGGGGTTGCGGGGGGGGGGGTAGTTAATTATTTGGCAAAACAACGTTTGCGGGATCAGCTAGTAAATAAATAAATATCCTTGGACATTTCACACAACGCCATCTCGTCCCAAGCTAAGCAACTTAATGCTTGTGTTATGGTAACGAGATGGATGATAAACAATTTGTTTTTTTTTTTTGTAAATACATACATATTATAGATAGAAAACACCCAGACCCGGAACAAATACTTGCAGGTCGTACAAATATTTCTTCCGTGCGGGGATCCAAGCTTAGTAGTTCCAAGCTTTTGTCAATAGTAGCCAAACCCAACCCGTTTGGCTACTACACTCTTGGCTAATTTCCCTCCAAGTAAAAGGATGAGGTCTGAATCAGGAGTGGATCTTATATAGGCTGGGATGATAATGATGAAACTTGCCTCAAAGATATGGGGATCTTGGATTTAAAAGAAGAGGTACTCTCTCTACTTAATCCATGGCAAAATGAGGTGTGTTATAATTGTGACGTGTCTGTGTCTATGGTTTCTAATTGTATCGGGGGTTCCTAAGAATAAATAATCCGTTTAATTATTTTCTATTTTCGTTTGCAAAGAGTTTTTTTTTTCATTTTTATTCCTTTCCAAAATTATAATATTAAAATTATAATTTGTAATCCGTAAATGTTTGGGGAAAATCACTATCACTACACAGTATAAAACAAAGTCGCATTCTTTTGTCCGTCCCTATGTATGCACAAATCTTTAAAACTACGCAACGGATTTTGAAGCGGTTTTTTTAATAGATAGAGTGATTCAAGGGGAAGGTTTATATGTATAACCCACCCCCGCTTTGCACGGGCGAAGCCGGGGTGGGCCACTAGTAAATGTATAAACAAATGTCATGACAATTTGCATTTGCAAAACAACTTATTTGTGGCATCCGTCCCGAACTTAAACTATAATATTAGTCGTCGTTTCAGCCTATAAATTACTCACTCCTCAATCGGGCCTCCACCGGATTCATGGAGGGAAATGGCGAAGATGTTATAGCTATACATACAGTGCATTGATTCCCAAATTAAGATCAGTGTTTTTATAGACAATAAGCCTTTTAATATATAAGTCACTTACGTTGAAGCTTATTCTAATGATGTTATTTAGGATTAACAAAGGAATTTTGAGGCGATACCACGAAGGCACTTTAGAAAAATATTCAATTGTATTAAAAAAATAGGTTCTGAATTCGTTTGTATGACTTATTAATGTGTCTTACGGTATTGAAAAATTTATAAAATTGTATTTTTTTCGAGAGGTCATTGGATCATTGTTCGGCCCATAGATTTTTCATGTAAATCGGTTCAATAGACTGGTATTAAAGTTTAAATAGGTACGTAAAGAACATACATTACAAATATGGTTTGCTTTTCTGTGCTGGCCGCACTGTGTGTGTTCTTTCACACAACTGTATTTTCGTAAACATTTTCACGTTTAACCTTTGAAGCACCAAGTAAACCGTCGAATGAAAGGACGGCTACATTAATAAAGTCAAGGAAAAACGTGGTGTCTTTCTTTTGTTGGGACTTGTTGCGTCTTACATTTCCCCTCTATCTTATATTTCAGGGACGATACTGTCGGACGGGACTAAGTGTAAAGGGGCTGACAAAATTCGGTATTACCAACCCTCAAAAAAGTCTAATAATGTGTTATTCCGAAAACTAAAATCATAGTATTAGCTATAGTTTTTATTTTCCGTTTTTTTTTTACACAGCCTTCTTAAACAATGTTTATACAGTAAGTACCTACTTGTGATCGTGGTTTTGGAATGCATTTGTATCACCACCCCGTTTCATCCTCAGGATCAATGGGAAAGGGCATGGCCGAAAACATAGCCGCAAGAGTTGAAAAACTTGACCCGAAACCCAGTGCCAACACGTCTGGCCAGCATGGCACATTAGGGCAATTAATGTAGCACAAACGCTATATTCGCCGAAGTTATTTGTCGCAAATAAACCAATGATATACTTGCGTTTAATTTTGTCACTTTACAATATCTATCACGATATAAAACAAAATTGTGAGATTTTGCGTTGTATTGCGATTTTGTCCGAAATTTTACAATAATTAAATAAATAAATAAATATCCTTGGACATTTCACACAACGCCATCTCGTCCCAAGCTAAGCAACTTAATGCTTGTGTTATGGTAACGAGATGGATGATAAACTACTTATATACATTTTCTTTTTGTAAATACATACATATTATAGATAGAAATGACACCCAGACTCCGAGCCAGTGCCTCTGGTTTAGACAAAGACACTTGCCTGACCCCGGAATCGATCCCGGGACCCGTTGATCCAAAGGCGGCACACCTAACCACTAGACCAACGAGGCAATTTTACATCTATCTATCAGCCACAGAAGTCCACTGCTGAACATAGGCCTCCCCCATAGATTTCCACAATGTGCGATCACGTGCTGACCGCATCCACCGACTTCCAGCGACCTTTACAAGGTCGTCCGTCCACCTAGTTGGGGGTCTTCCCACGCTCCTCTTTCCCATACGTGGACGCCACTCCAAGACTTTTATGCCCCAGCGGCCATCTGTTCTTCGGGCCACGTGGCCTGCCCATTGCCACTTCAACTGTGCAATCCTTTTAGCTATGTCGGTCAATTTGGTTCTTCTACGGATTTCCTCATTTTTGATTCTATCGCGTAGAGTAACTCCGAGCATAGCTCTTTCCATCGCACGTTGAGTGACTCTCAGGCGCCTAATAAGCCCCATTGTGAACGCCCACGTCTCTGATCCGTATGTCATCGCTGGCAACACGCACTGTTCGAAGACTTTTGTCTTCAGGCACTGAGGAATATTGGATGAGAAGATATGACGTAGCTTCCCGAACGCTGCCCAGCCGAGTTGGATTCGACGAGTGACCTGTTTCTCGAAGTTGGACTTACCTAATCGGACTAATTGTCCCAGGTATACGTACTCGTCAACAACCTCGAGGAGAGAATTCCCAACAACAATCGGGTACGGTGCAACATGGACATTGGAATTTTACATAGTAGGTATCTTTCGTTATGGTGGTATCAATCCTTTCGTTATAAAGCCGGCTCTACACTCGCGCCGCGAACTGCCGCGATAGCCCGCGACAACTGCGAATCACGAGTGTAGATGTTGTTCACGCCTTATCGCTCGCGCTTCGCACCGTTCCCCGATCAGTGACGGTTTTTTGGCCCCCGTCAAAGGATTTGCTTTAGAAATCGCGTCGTCGTCCATCATAATCGCGAACACGCGGATCACGGCGTTTATCCGCGGCGTGAATTAGCGGCGCGACGTCACGCGTGTGTGTAGAGCCGGCATAACGATTTCATAATATGTTATAACGACGTTATAACACAGGGTGGACCGACGGCCTGGCTCAGGACCGGCCTACGTGGAACTCCTTGGGGGACGCCTGTGCATTAGCGGACGTCTTTTGAATGAAATGAAAAAGTTGTTATAGAAATATCTTTCATTCTATTTCCAAAATTAAAATAATTAGCAAATGTCCAGTATCTAGTTGTCCGAAACCAATAAAAATTGTTTTAACAAATTATTCGTAACACTCAGGTATTCAATAAAATATTTTATAAGCATCCCTAGAATTTAGACCCTAGACGATGTGTGTATGTGTATGAGTCACAATCGTCGATGTGTGGTTGTCTGTGATTGTTACTTAAGTCAATTTTGGTAGACAACAAATATAATCCTTTTTGTTAGGCTAGGTTGCCAAACGCTTGGTCCCGTGCAATGATTGGTTCAGTTAGTGAGTTAAACGTTAAGATTGAATCAAAATAGTTTTCCGGAAATGATTTCAGCTATCACCATTTTTGCCAATGGATTACTGCCTACAAGACACCATAGGCACACGATTGTGAGTTTAGTAGATTCTGAATTGATGAGATATTTGAAACAGCACGGCTTCGTAATTTTTCGTTTCAAGTAGGCAAAGCCACTAAACTATACTAATAAACCTGTTAAAAAATAGTTGGCTCAATCACGAAAGTTTTTAATAATAAATGCCTTCTCTTTTCCTTCTGGTATTAATACTAAACTTAAACTACAGAATCGATTTTGACGGTTTTTTCAACCGGGTCAAAAAGAAGCAGGTTTGCAGTTCGGTTTGTTTTTCTTTTTCATGTTTTTTACCGCATTTTACATCGTTTCTCATAACCGAGTGTTATTGGTTCCAGATAAATTAGATTCGATTCGTTTCAGTGGTATAATATCAGAAAAGTTGAAATCAGTAACAAACAAAGATTTGTAAGACGACAATTTTTTGTATTATTACGACGATTTTCTTATATGGATATAAAATAAAGACAACTCTATTAGGCCTTTCGCCCACAACAAGACATCCGCGCTTGTCGGCACGCATTTACGTGGGAGAGCAATGATCATAATTGTAAATAAACAGAAGAAACAGAACATTCGAAGAAAGGTCAATTGTTAGCTACAGAGAAATCCGCAAATGTCAATATTCTCAAATGTCACGCTACAATCTATATTATTACCCTGCAACAAGCGACAACTTTAGTGTAGCTTTATTATGTAAATATGTATATAATTAATACACTGAAAAACAAACATTAATAACATTAAAATACTTATAAACACTAAAGACAAAGAACAAACTACATCTAAAACTTAAAAATAGAAATACATCTTGTTGTAAAATTAAATATACGTTTAGTAATATAAGTATTTAAAGTATAATTTAAGTTATATAGTTTAATATAAGTCAGCGACAACTAACACTTAATATGCTGGTACTTTACATTGTTATTCGTGTTGGCTATTTGTATGTTTCTGTGTGTTTTTTGACAAAAATTCCTTACGGTACCATTAATGTCGAATGTGACAGAAGCGTACCTACGAATAGCGAAATATAGTGCCACTAAATCAAAGAAAGAAAAAGTTCATCAGACACAGTTTCTCAAAAAAATAAAATCTTAATAACTCCAACACATCGTTATAATAGGGTACTTTGTAATGCATTGCTGTTTGTGGTCTACAGCTAGTCGTGAAACTAAAAATATTTAAAATCCACCTGGCGGGCGGTTAAATTTATAACAGACTCGATAAACAATATTTCGAAAATGTTTCGTTCTTTGTGTCGAACATGAAATCTGCCGCCTGTATTTTTTTCGTATAAATTGAGGAATTTACGCATCTGTTGACGGAGTATTTTTTATGATGGCAACATCATCGCCGTCACAATAGATTTTCATCTTCACAGGCCAAAAGACCGAAGTGTCGCATTTCTTTGAAGGATAATAGGATAGCTATATTTTACATTTACAGTTGAGACGTTGGCGTTTTGTCAAATATTTTGTGAGTGCTAAATAAAAAAGAAGACATTCATTTTACGGATTGTGAGAGTTTTTATCTTTATTCTCATCACTCTTTTTATTTATACTGTTGCTTAGAAGTATGAGAGGGGTTTTATTTTATCCGCAGCTGGATCTCCTTTGTTGAGTACCTGACGATATAGGTACTTACAGAATTAGCTCAATGTGAATGCCTAATTGATTTTGCTTAAAATAGTTCCGCACAACAGCATCAATTTATATTAATTTGCTCATATTTTGTAACCTTACAAAAAAACATTAAATAATGGATTGTACGCGTATCACAAAAGGACAAAATAATATTTTTAAGGCAAGGGTGTTATTTGAATCTAGAGTGGAGCGAGGGATTCTAAGTTGAATCCTGAACGTAACAAGGGATTCAAAGTACTAGAATATGTGCGGATTCTTTGTTCATACAGCCAGTTACTTGTTCATGCAATGTTCGTTATCAATCGCTGTATGATGATTGAATCATTTACGAACAATTTCCAAATTCAAAGCTATTATAGTATTCAGCTTCTTCTTGAAAAGATATGATAAAAAAAATCTTATTATTTGACATATTTGACACACACAAGGTTCTCATTACCGCACCCAGCGGTGTTAGGCGGCGCATGTATTTGCATTGTGAATGTACCTGGTCCTTTCTGCTACTGAAATAGTTATCGTCATTTCACTCAAAATCAGCACTTCCGATCAACGTTTTCTACAACGACTGCTCTTGAGCCGCTCCCGTCCATGGGATTCCGGAAACCTTAACAAGGTCGTCAGTCCACTGTGTGGGAGGCCTACCAGCACTCCGTCGTAAATCCAAGACCAATTTTTTTTATTATCATTTACTTGAATGCCTTTGACCCTAGGCTTGCGTGATGGAAAGCAACGCCAGGGATCTTAGACCCGGATACACGCGACGAAATACGGTTAAACTGCTTAGCGCCTTAGATATGAGGGTGGTAGCTAGCCGGGTGGACCATTAGATCCTACCACCGATCGTGCTGGGTTTTGACAACACGCGTTTTTTCCCAGAAGCGGTGGGGAAGTGTAAGATTCTAACCTGAAACAAAAAAATAAATAAAAATATTATTATTCTAAAAATAATTAAACAAACATATTATCCTAATTGCACTGGTAAGAGGCGCGCTCCAACGATTGTGAACCAAAATTCTTTGTTCTCATTAATTATTCGTACATTTGTTAGGACCCCATGTCCGTGTCATCTATTGTTGCGCGGGCGAAGCCAAATGTTGTAGCTGAAATTCATGACCATTAGTTTGGGGTGCAATTAATTATACCGCCTTTTAATTATGCTATCCTAGTACTTAAGCAGCTGATAATACAAGTAGCTCCCGCGACACAGTCAGCGTGGTACTTACCAAAAAAAAATTGTTTAGGTCGCATTGTTTTCGATAACTTATTAATTCTGTGTTTCGCGCGTTATATAAAATGGGGAAACACCAGCTAAGTTTGCCACAAAAATGTGGAAAACTCAGTAACTATGGGCTCCTGGAAAACAGGGGGGAGGGGTGTCAATAAAAGTATCCTAAGTTACTCCTTTTTATATCAACTATTTGCCAGTCCCCTTCGGCCGTGTATACACCTTTGGTTTTAGAGGGTAAGTTGGGGTGGATTACCATCTTTCCGCGCCCCGAAGTCCCTCATAACCTGGCTGGCGTACAGCAGTCGGATATCCATGAGGATTACCAACGTAAAAAAAACTATCTGCCAGTCCAGTCAAAACCCCTGGTCCCACTATTTCAGAGATTATCCGAAACAAACACAGTAACAAAAAATTAAAAAGAAATTGTTTTGGTATAATGTCCCGTTAGATTCACGTTGTAAAAATTTATTTATTTATTTATTGGTTCGCCAACAATTGTTTACACATGTTCTATGCTAAGGGTAACATGCGAAAGTGTGTATGCAACAGTGCAACAATCACTTACAGGCAAACTCCACATACATAAGAAATCTAGTTTAGTTTTTTAAAATTAAAATTACTTATCTAATAAATTAATCAAAATAACAATGTAATGGCATGCAATAATTTACGGTAAATATACATATTTATTTCATGTTAACACACATATTATTTAAAGTATTTATCTATTTATTTAAGGTATATAAAAAATGTGGCTCTTAATTTTCCCAAGCTTTCAAGGTGCATATCGATCTGATCACTGCAACTATTTATGACCTTGCATAACCTTGCATAAGGAGAATTGGCGCCTAGAACCGTTCTTCTCTGCGGTGGGCAGAGTGGAGTTATGGAACTGCGAGGAATCCTTGAGGGAGCACGGAAGTTAAAGGCGTGCAATATTTGAGGGCAGTCAATTTTATGTTGCATTACTTTGCACACAAACATTGCGTCATTTATGCATCGGCGAGTATCTAACGAGATCATTTTAAAGTGATCAAGTCTGTGACTGTACGACCGCACTTTTTTTGATATTCCGCTGGAAAACGCCAGGTGCCATAGAAAACGTTTTTGTACTCGTTCTAGACGCAAAGAGTGTGTGGCATAGTGTGGACGCCAGATTACGCTACAATATTCCAATATGCTACGAATTAAGCAATTATAAAGCATGATTTTAGTTTTGCTACACCTAAATTGTTTAGAGTTCCTTATGACAAATCCCAGCATTTTAGAAGATTTTTTTATTATATTATCCATCTGTGGTACAAACGTTAGCTTTCGGTCAAATGTAACACCAAGGTCTCCAATTGTGTCTAGCTCCGCAATCCTTACGCCGTCGATATAATAGTCTTGATCTATTAGATAATGCTTTCGCGTGTATTTGACATGGTAACATTTGCTTGGATTTAGCTGCATCTGGTTGGTTTGACACCACTGCACAAGCCTTTCTAGATCGCTTTGGAGGTTAGAGGCATCATCTTTAGATTTGACTTCCTTGACAAATTTTAAGTCGTCAGCATACATAAAGACAACAGAGTACCGAAAACAGTCAATAACATCGTTAATAAAAAAATTAAACAAGACTGGTCCTAAATGAGATCCCTGTGGCACGCCCGACGAGATATAGCGTAGGGCTGATCGAAAACCGTTTGAAAATCGGTTATTTTCGTTGTCATTTTCATTAATAGCCGCTTAGAACATTTTCAGGGTAACACATGGGGTGGTGAGACCATATTATACGAGTATTTGTTAAACGGACAAGCACCAACATAATTGTATATAGATTCTCTTTGTCTTTGTTTCTTGTTCTAAATCCCAAAACCAACGTTCTTTGACCCTATGTGGGTTAGCAAAGCTGTCGCTAATGCGCGGCGACTGATTTCAGTCACAGATTACAGACTGCAAAAGTAGGACAAGCACGAAGGTAGCAACAGTTCGGTATATCACTACATAGTATAAAACAAAGTCGCATTTTTCTGTCCGTCCCTATGTATGCATAAATCTTTAAAACTACGCAACGGATTTTGAAGCTGTTTTTTTAATAGATAGAGTAATTCAAGAGGAAGGTTTATAGGTATAATATAATTGCACCCGTGCGAAGCCGGGGCGGGTCGCTAGTACCTAATAAATTCATGTATCGGTATGAATGTAGATAAAGTTTTTGCTAATAAATTAAATCCGACTACAAAATCTCATCATCATTATCATTTCAGTGAAAGGCCCACTGCTGAGTCGGGCCTCCTCCAATAACATGGAACATAATTAGCATGCTGTGCTACGTTGGCCAGACGCGCGTTTTGTATCAAGTTTTCCTTCTTTTGCGACTAGGTTTTCGGTCATATCATTTGATTTGTCGGCTGTTGGAATGGAATGGCCTTGTCATTTCATTCTGTCGATTCTTACGGCCTTAGGATAGCATAGGATGGTGACACCACACATCCTTAATCTGACACCACACGGATCAGATATTACAAATGATGGAAATACATCCAAAATGCAGCAGAGTCAGAGTTTGCTAAACCTATATCGAATGCGTTCCTCGCTGTACTCTGAATTGTTACTAAAAGATGCCCACTGCTGGACATGGGCCTCCCCCAATAGCCCTCTTCATTGCCCTTTGGGTGACTTTCAGCCTTCTGATGGAGCCCATAGTGACGTGTCGCTCACTGTGGGCTAAACTAATATATTAAGTACGAGTATAATTAAAATTAGCTACAGATGACGACAAAAACACGAACATACATAAAATATAAATCTTTCCAGTTTTTCCCCCTTATAACGATCCATCACGCTGGCGTTGCAAATGTATTCAAGGAAATGAAGGTAGATATGGTAAATATACTCACGCAACACTTAAATTATATGTGAAATAAAATATATTTTTTTACCACGCATATGTTCAGCGGTGATCGTTGCTCGATCAGCGTTTCCGCACATAAATCACACACTATGGAGTTGGACCCCTTCCAAATTAATGAAAAGAAACCTACTGGCAAGACTAGTTGGAATATCTACTACGGCTACTATTATTCAGTCTATTAATGACCCATTACTGAATCAGGTCTCCTCTAGTCTCATGGAAAGTAATTAGCCTACCATGTCACGCTGGCCAGACGGGTTGCCACAGGGATTTTTATCAAGTGTTCTATTTATTTATTTATTTATTTATTTATTATCATTGGATTTGTCGGCCCTTACAACACTCTGAGAATGGAATAGGGTGGTGATACTATGTATTCTAGATCCGTCACCACATGGACTATCAGGTTGACGTATAGTATGTACCTTGTCTGTTCCTTCTCTAGTATACGACACATAATATTTTAACACATTCGTAAGAATTTATTGGAATAAATAACTATTGACCAATCAACGGTGATGCTATCTGATTGCGGTATTCTGTAAGTTGAAGGTATTATCCTGTTCAGTCTGGCAGCTCCAATAAGCGGATAGTTATCATTTATGCTTGTCTTCTTCAAATATAATAGAATAATACCACCTCTATCTCATAAAATCCTCTTTTTGGTTTCACTGTGGATTCATGATATGGGGTCGGCATTTATGAAGGACTCCCGAGTACGTGGGGCGCGCCTGCTATCGACTAAAACGCCTGTACCCTCATACGTCACGCTTGGGACGCCATAGACTCGCACCAAAGCTTTACGTAAGCGCAGACTACCGTGGTGTCCATAAAAGCATTGAATCTGAGGGGCTTATATTAGATGATGAAATGATTTTTCGACGGACAATGCAGTGGCCGTGGTCGCGGGACGACAGACACTGCAAGAAACGTAGGGATTTCAATAAAAGAACACGCACAGAACCATTAAGAAAGCATTTTCAGCAATGTGCAAAGATCGTGTAACCTAAGACATCATTCGATGATGAGACTCAACTGTGCCTGAGACTGGACCTGAGAGTTATAATCTGTGTGCTGTAGCATGGTGCGGGTGACAGTTTCAGTAACATTTCGTTTCACTCTTGTAAGTTGCCACGATTTACAAACTATGACTTAGTATGAATCATTAATAACTGTAGTAAATTAAATTAAACCAACCAGTGATGACTTATGGAACAGAGACGTGGTCGCTCACTATGGGCTCCATCAGAAGGCTCAAAGTCACCCAAAGGGCAATGGAGAGGGCTATGCTCGGAGTTTCCCTGCGAGATCGAACTTAAGTGGCAGTGGGCAGGGTACATAGCGCGCAGGATCGACGCCCGATGGGGCCGAAAAGTCCTAGAATGGCGACCGCGTTTCGGAAAGCGCAGTGCTGGTAGGCCTCCCACACGGTGGACCGATGACCTGATTAAGGTCGCCGGAAAACGATGTGGAAATCTTTGGGGGAGGCCTATGTCCAGCAGTGGACGTCTTTTGGCTGAAATGATGATGATGATGAACCAGAATGTACGTATGAACGTCGTACAGGCAACTGTCACCCGCACCATGCTAAAGCGCAAATAGTATAGTCAAGTTTTATTCTATGGAGGCTCAGTTTTCTGCCTACATTAAAAGGTCAATTAGTTAAATTAGGCTTGCTCCAAATCAGTGTAATAAAAAAGGGTCCTTTTGGCGCTTGTGTACGTACACTATACGCAGTGATTCCTAGGTAAGGCAATATTTTTTCCTCTTTTTCTGAATCCCACATAGATACGGTGCAAGGCAATCTTTGTTCGGAACTATTTAGAAAGTTTCGCCCCAGTTGAAAAAATAGACAAGAATTAGCCTAATGTAGGTATCATTGTGTAAAAATAAAGGTTTTAGTTTCTCAGGTCCCATCTGTTGAGGTTAGATCTTGATCCTCAAATCGGTTTTTTTTTCTTATTCTTTGGATGCCTTCTACGATATGCTCAATAAAAATAGCATTGTTGACCGAAATCCTTGTTGGTTTAGATGTGCCGGATTTGGATTACGGGTCCTCGGTTCGATTCCGAGGTCAGGCAAGTGTCTTTGAGTAAAACATAGGCACCTGCTCTGAGTCTGGGTGTCATTTGTGTTGTGTGATTATAGGAGATTCGTTTTAAAAACAAAAAAAACTACTATTACCATTCTGGCTACATACGTTGTTGGCATTTTTTACCTTTCTATTTCAATTGCCTGTTACGATATCAAATTTTATGTTACTCAATTTTTTTTTTTAAACAGAAACTAAGGATAACTTGCCTAAATGATGGCTGGAACACCTCACGTTCTATACCCGCTATCTTACCTTACGCTAAAACACTGCGTTTCATATAGCACGTACATCTCAGACCATTTACTTATTATTAAGCGGAGTACCTCGCCCTTAGGACGTGCCTTTCGCGACGTTCAGAAATTGGGTCGCCCCTTGCCTTTAAGCAACATGAAGGTACCAACGTGGAGAGGTTCACGAATAAATCGATGACGCATCTACTCTTAGACTGCAGTTTATTGTCATGTCCTAAATTATGCTAGTGTTTCTTTGTGAGCGAGTTGTACGGTGGTGGCGGATTTAGATTACACAGCGTCACCATCCCATTCTAGACTGAGGGTGTCGTAAGAGCGAACAAAAGGAAATGCTACGGCCGAAAACCTAGCCACAATAGAAGGAAAACTTGACAGTGTGCCAACCCGTCCAGGCAGCGTGGTATGGTAGGCTGATTACCTCCCTGTGATGGGAGGAGGCCCGCCTCTGTAGTAAGTCATTTATTTATATTGCTTTTTTTTCTACTAGTTTTAGACATCGCTATCACTACATAGTGTAAAACAAAGTCGCATTCTTCTGTCCGTCCCTATGTATGCATAAATCTTTAAAACTACGCAACGGATATTGAAGCGGTTTTTTTTTAAAGATAGAGTGATCCAAGGGGAAGGTTTATATGTATAACCCACCCCCGCTTTGCACGGGCGAAGCCGGGGCGGGCCACTAGTAGTATATAATATTTTATTGCATGTTGTTATTTGAGTGAAATAAACATTTTAAGGGCTGTGCAATAGTATGATTAGTAAGAATAAAATGGATTTTAAAACACTACAATAGGCAAAAAAAAAATTCACTGATGGGGAATTTAATTTTCTCTTTTGGATACGTTTGATTTTTGGTACAACACCCTCAAGAGATAATGCAATGGTGACACTGTTTATTCTAATACCATCGCCACAATAAAATGGGCGAGTTTGGGCACTTTTTCATTTAGACTAGACGTTCCGATTGAATTGATGAAACGTTTTAATATATTTTCCAAAGAAATTCTGCGTAAAAACACGTACTTATTTATGTAATTTTGACTAATTACGCGAATCTAACGAGGAAATGAGTAAATATTTTATCCAGACAACTTCCTTCTTGACTTATCTACTGATTAATTATCAATGATATCTGTACGTAGCGTGTGCGTGTTAATTAATGAACATGTCGACTTCTTCGTCTGTCGGTGTAGTGAAGTATAATCTTACCATAATTAAGACGGAGTCAATATTTCATACATAGATTAGATTTTAATGTCCATTTTTATTACAACGATGCCTGCGTTAAATTTTATGCTAGAAATGCACAGTTGGTAAAACATCGGAAATGGCTCCATTTACCGAACTAATTAGAAACCGGGGCTCATAAAAACAGTTTTACTGTTTGTTATCAATAGTATTACTCAGCCCATATATGACCCACTGCTGAGTCGGGCCTCCTCCAGTTATATGGAGGGTAATTGGCTTACTGTGCCACGCTGGCCAGACGGGATGGCACAGGGTTACGTATCAACTTTTCCTTCCCTAGCAGCTAGGTTATCGGCCTTGTCATTTCAGTCGGCTCTTACGACACTCCCAGAATGGAATGGGGTGGACTTTATCAATCAACAATTATGTTATTGGTCAATCTAACCTAGGGGTCGGATCACGTCTGCCTATATCAGAGCACCCGCCATAAACTTTATTGTTATTTGTGTGTGTGTGAATTGCACGTTTGCAAGGGTGCATGCGATACCGGGATACCCATACATCAGGAAAGTCTTCAAATGCTGTCTAGTGACGTCACTATGCAGCCATCGCCCTCTTTCTAATATCGTCTTCTGTGCTATACAGAGTGTAACAAACCTTATAGCCAGAAGTAGGCTCATAGAGCTAAACAATAGAAGCAGTTCTATGGGAGATATCGATGTTTTTCTGAGCCGGATTTTTATTACAAACTAGCTGTACCCTGCGCCCATCGCTACGCCACCAACTAAAATAAATTTGAGGGAAAGACATTAGTTACACAAATATATTTTTATGTTCAGAAATCTTCGTGGGCTTAAGCACAACCCTTTGCTGAAGATTATCACATAATCAAAAGCATAGTTTACGATTCTGTAAAAGACATCCGGATAAATATTCATTTTTATATAAAGATAGATCATGGTTTCTGGTTAAAACTTTATAGGGTTAAGGTTAATAAGGTTAATAAGTTTCCGGGTTAGTTAAGTTTCAGAGTTCCATAATGTTTCTTGGGATTTTGTCGCGCAATTACACTTCGGCTACAGGCTGGTGAACAAAATTTCAAGAAAAAAGTTACTTTGTTTTCCCAATATTTCGCACACAATATTTATATCAGTAGCACTATCGGTCCTATTGTTATGGACATAGGGTTTATATTTATCTTACTAATATTATAAACGTGAAAGTTTGTAAGTATGGATGGATGGATGGATTTTACTGAAACTTTACAATAATATAGCTTATACATCAGAATAACACATAGGCTACAAGTTATAAAGATATTATGTGAATTACAACAATATAAACAAGTCGAATTCAAAATTTCTAATTGTCAAATTTTCGGCCCTATTAAACTATAGACAACATAACGTTTCACTGTCAGTTGCGTTTTGTTAAAGTAGGTTTTATACGGACGGGATGAAAATATCAGGTATCCTATGTCCAACTTTCTTTTTGTTTTAAATATTTATAATGCGGAACAAAGTTCGCCGGGTCAGCTAGTACCCTGTATATTTTGAGGTGACAGATTTAGAAATCATATCCTTTTTGTCGTTGGAGAAGACAATAGCAACAAAAAAACAATCTTTGTTAACTACAGTAGGCTGACTTCTCTGCCAGTCACCCGAATCAGCAGTGCATATATGTTATGGGCTGAGATGTATGGATGGGGCTATAGGTTTTCGGCGTCTGAAAGCCGTTGCGTCACACGTATTCCTTAGGAATGTCTTTCATTTCACTCACATTCCTCCACAAACCTACCTGGCAATAAAGTCTCGTGAAATTTAAATGAAAATATTTCAGTGGATTTATTGTGACGTTGATTAACAGACGCGTGCGGGGTGATGCGAAAAATCAAAGCGTTAAAGGGATTTGGTTTCGTGGAATAGATTGATCTAGACTTAAAAACGAATCATTGCAGGATACGGACCTGTTTAAAATTTATTGAACTAATTTTAGAATAACCTTCGACATTTCACACAACGCCATATCGTCCCAAGCTAAGCGAATTAATGCTTGTGTTATGGTAACGAGATGGATGATAAACTCTACTAATATTTTTTTTTTGTAAATACATACATATAGGTACATATACATATAGGTAGAAAACACACAGACCCGGAACAAATACTTGTAGGTCGTACAAATATTTCTTCCGTGCGGGAATCGAACCCGCGACATGCTGCGCAACAGTCGAACCAAAAAGGAAGACTTGCTTGTAGTCTCTTATAACGTGGATACGTTTTCGTATACTACTACTACTCGGTCTATAAATGACCCACTGCTGAGTCAGGTAGGGGTAATCCTACTTTGCCAGGCGGGCTGGAGAGTTGGCACTTGGTTTCGTTTCAACTTTTTCTTCTCTTGCTAGGTCTTCGGCCTTGTCGTTTCCTATTCTCTGCTTTTCCGACAACTTCTGGTTGAAATAGCGTGTGGACACCGTGTACCTATTCCGTGTGGTGACGGATTTAGAGTACACAATGTCACCAACCCACACTATCCTGAGGGTCTCGTAAGAGGCAGACCACATAGCCGTAAGAGAAGGAAAACTTGATACAAACCCTGTGCCAACCCGTCTTGCCAGCGTGCCACAGTAGGCTAATTTCCCTCCATAAATTTGGAGGAGGTCCGACTTAGTAGTGGGTCATTTATGGGCTGAAACGACGACCAATTCTATATCCGTCACAGATGCGTTGTCGCGTTTTCGTATATCATAATTCATTCGTTAGGTTTTGTGTGATTGCTAAATAATCTGTTTTAGATTTCTTGAATTAACCAAGAGTTGC
This sequence comes from Clostera curtula, assembly GCA_905475355.2. Lineage (NCBI taxonomy): Eukaryota > Metazoa > Arthropoda > Insecta > Lepidoptera > Notodontidae > Clostera > Clostera curtula. The sequence continues at coordinate 14,673,068 of FR997800.1, read as the reverse complement.
TTGATGCTAGTTTCCTAGTAGCCTAGTTTCGAATTCGAGTGTAGTTAATCCGACCTAATATGGCAGTTGCAAAGTGAAACTTCATCCTTCCTTCCATGCTCCTTCAGTGCTTAACTACGTAATATGCTACTCAATCTAGAAATTTCTACAAACTCGATGGTATGGTAGGTACAAGTTATCTCTTAATTGCTGCTATCTGCCGTCTAAGTTTTCTATACTAATATTTTAAAGGGGAAATATTTTATTGTTTGTTTGTTTGCATTGAACGGGCTCCGAAACTACTGAACAAATCTGACTGTTGAGCGGCTACACTGTCCCATAAACGTAGGCTATGTTATCTAGGCTAGAGTATATTTAAAAATAAAATGGGAACCTTAATAAAGCTCAATTTTGAATTTGTTGTTGAATAACCGTGTGTATCCGGGGTGGGCAGATAGTATTAAATAATGAGCCTTATGTCTTTGCAATGATTATAATTTCGATTTCATAAACATTCATTGCCTACTTAATTACAAACCCTAGCAAGATGTACCTAAGGTGGTTGCTTTAATGTTTTGCGTAGGCGCTTTCCCTGCTTTAAATGTGAATTACGTTAAAATGTACAACAGATGGTAGGTAACGAATTTACATTTACCGGTTTCGAGGCATTTAAAGCAATTTGCTGGGATTAGGAGTAAATATTTCACGATATATTAATCAATTTCATTAGGTTATGAAATATTTAAGTAGGTATTTCGTTAATGAACTCGACATTAAACAAATTTCTACATTTATGGTTTACGGTTTATGAGCTTTATTTATTTTCAATTTCAAACAAATTCACTTGCTGAGAACATTGATTAATGAAAAGTAATTAGCATAAAGAGAGATAAAGGTAACTTAAAGCATTTAGCATTTACATAGCAATAATAAAAATAAAGAAGATGTTTTTTTTAATTTAAGGAAAAATATAATGTTTCTCGATTCTCGAATTATTTAGGTATTTCTAACTTTTGCTGTACACACAACCTTTGAAATGTGTCTAGGCAGCGGGACAGGGTTGGGGTATGTGGAAGTCCACGGGCGAACACGAATATAGCCTTCAGCAGTCAGTCTGTAACCACTGCGTAGTGTATCTTCAAATTCTACCGCAATGAGATCCGTGTTATAAATTTATAATTGTACATATATTTTATAATTAGAATACCTACTTGAATATCGATTGGCAAAAGGAAATTCCGATAACGTCCTATTAACGAGTGGCTTTTAACATAACTTAACAAACCGGTATTTAATAGGTTAAAATTTAACGATAAAACCTACTTTGTACAGAAACTCGCTTCTTTAAAAATTGATTTAATAAAAAAAATGTAACTATACATTTGTTTTTGGAAGCCTTAAATTCTTATTCCAAATTCGTCAAGCTTAAACTATAATTAACCACAGGCCAAAGAGCGAAGGTCTGTTACCCTATTGATCTGTTAGAATAATTTACTATATAGATACGACTAGATAAAATTAATTCTGACTTAATTGGCATAGTACCAATTCCTTTGGGGTCAACACTGGTCTAACTTGATCTGGTTAACCAGTATTTACGCGTAGTGATTGCCATCTGGTCTGTGTGACCCTTCTGAGTCACGCTAATGACTGCGTGTGACGACTGCTATATGGTAGAATGGCAGCTGAGCAGTGGACATGATAGACACCCATATAACACCCAGGAGAGCAATTCGTTGTTCAACCTGCTGATCGATTGTATTATGCGTAGTCCAACTCCTCAGTACGAATAATATTTTTGCTGCCTCGTTGTTCTAAGTGTTGGATCACCGCCTTTGGATCACAGGGTCCGGGGTTCGATTCCGGGGTCGGGCAAATGTCTTAGTGTAGTCTGCGTGTCATTTGTGTTTGTGAATTTCATGTTTGTAAACTGCCCCCGCGACACAGGTTCAAGAAATCCCCTGCATTAGGTTTTAAAAAAAACTTTTAAAATTATAGGCTACGTCTGTGACGGATTTAGAATACGTACTGTCACCAACCCATTCCATCCTGAAGGTTTCGTAAAAGCCGACGAAAGGAAATGACAAGGCAATGTAAAACCTAACCGCAAGAGAAGGAAGCTCTAGCCAGCGTCGCACAGTAGGCTAATTACTCACTGTGATGGGAGGAAGCCCGACTCAGCAGTGGATCATTTATAGGCCGAGTAGTAGATAATCCCTCCTTCAATTTCGGAGGCGTCATTGAGCTTATAGCTAAGGAATCTTATTAAACCAAATAACGAAATGAACCCCACATCTTCGTAAGGAACTTATTCAGCGTAGGCACCACAGAGGTAAGTTATCTTTAGTTAAATATTCCGTGTACATCTAAATCCGTCTGCTAATTTGTACCTGATCTGTGTACAAATCACTGGAAAATAAAGCAAAGATTTATTTTTGTACGGTGGAGCAGATACTAATGTGAATACTGGCTGTATATTTGTACCTTGGCGGAAAAGTAAGGATGCCTGTATCGAATAAATTTTGTTAAATTATACGCATAGGTAGAAAACTATCTGGGTGGTGAGGGTGTCGTAAGACACGACAAAATGAAAAATTACCCAGCTGCAAGAGAAGGAAACTTGATACAAAACCCGCACCATCCCGTCTGACGTAAGATAAGTCGTCGTTTCAGCCCATATATAACCCACTACGGGGTCGGGCCTCCTCCAAATTCATGGAGGGAAATTAGCCTACAGTGCCACGCTGGCAAGACGGGTTGGCACAGGGTTTATATCAAGTTTTCCTTCTCTTGGGGCTAGGTGATATGCCCCTTGTCCGTGTGGTGACGGATTTAGAATACACAATGTCACCAACCCATACCGTCTTTAAGGTGTCGTAAGAGGCGACTAAAAGTAAGATAAGTATCTCTATAATAATATTTGAAATAATATATTTTTACAAAGGTGCGGTTTACAGCAGGATGGCTTTTTACCGTCTATAGTAATAGTATTAGTTTATTGTCAATAAGGTTTACAAATAAATATTACCAGTGGGACCCAAACTAAGTTAAACTTGTATTTTGGGCCCATATAAAAGACAATAAGAATTAAAGAAAAAGTTGTGTGTGTGTGTGTGTTTCGTGTGTGTGTTTGTGTGTATGTGTGTGTGTGTGTGATAAAGAGAGCGTGACTGGTTATAAAAGCATTTCTGTGTCTTCGTAATTCAAATTCGGGAAATTCTTTTTTAATTCTATATATACATAGAAGGCCCAACTTAGCAGTGGGTCATCCATGGCCTGAGCAGCAGTAGTAGTAGTAAACAATAACTTCTTATAGGCAAAATTGTACCTTACGCTGGCACTCCAAAGGCCATTTGTGTTCGGTATTTCTGTGCACTTATTAAAATATATAATTTATTAAAAAAACAAGTTTATCATGTTTGGATGGATGATACATTTAAACATTTTTGAATGAACAATTGTATGAATTAGTATTACCTATGGTATCTTTTGATAAGTAATATCAATAAAAATTTGGTAATTTTAATTTTTGTACACTGGTTTACCATCCGCTCGGCATTAGAGGTCTGGTTGAAAACCAGCGCCAGGCACCCCGTCTGGCTTATGCTGAACCAGCGCCGTTTCAGCGCAATTTATATTAGAGTTTAAGTAATTATAGTTAGTATTTAAAATTGCGCCGAATAAATTACTTTTCTTTCTTTCTCTTCCTTTAAGCATTATATTTCCATGTGGTGATGGATTTAGAATACATCATGTCAGCATCCCTTTCCATCCCGAGGGTGTCGTAGGGTACAAAATAACCGACAAGTTCCAAAACGTATACGTAAACTAGTAAATTTTATCATCAAGTAAACTTGATTCCAAACCCTGTGCCAATCTATCTTGCCAGCGTGGCACAGTAGGCTAATTACCCACCATGTGATGGGATGAGGCCCGACTCAACAGTGGGTCATGTATTGCCTGACTAGTAGTCGTAGTAACGTGATTTGTTTAACACTAGCGACCCGCCCCAGCTTCGCGCGGGTGCAATGATGAACATCTAAATTTATAAGAAATTTACCAACTGAATACAATTTATTTCATATTTCTCTAGGCGGAATTCATAACAACACCAAGTACGTATTATGCTGTACGCGCAGACGGCACAAACCTTCCTCTTGAATCACTCTATCTATTAAAAAATCCGCTTCGAAATCCGTTGCGTAGTTTTAAACATTTAAGCATACATAGGGACGAACAGACGACAACGACTTTGTTTTATAATATGTAGTGATAGTGATGTAGTGATGATGATTGTTAATCCAATTAATAAAATAATCATGCAGCTAGTACATTTAAACTGTTCCATGATTGTAAACCAATCAAAACATTTGTTTACTACCAAATCGTTTATTGTATGTTATTACTTAAACAGAATTCAATGTTATTTGAATCAGGAATTGTAATCTCGTTGTAATAGTACTAATTGCATTTGCCAGTTACATTTTATGACTATCTATTTGTAGCTGTATAATTGAATTATAGGAATTTCGAATACTGATTGTGTAATTCCTAGTATTTATCAGGATATTTTGTTAAATTCCGTTTATTACATACTAGCGACCCGCCCCGGCTTTGCACGGATGCAATGATGAAAATTTATCAGTGTTATGCATGTATTGTACATAAACCTTCCTCTTGAATCACTCTATCTATTAAAAAATCCACTTCAAAATCCGTTGCGTAGTTTTAAAGATTTATGCATACATATAGGGACGGACAGACGACAGCAACTTTGTTTTATACTATCTAGTGACTAGTGATGATGTATCAGAATTATACTATTATGATTTCTTAGGTTTTCGCGATTATTACTAGTACCATTCATTACCCAATGCTAAGTATGGCTTCCTACAATACATTGAGGGTAATTAATCGTCTGTGCCAAGCTGGCCAGACGGATTGGCACAAGGTTTCTGAAACGAAACCCTGTGCTTGCAACAAGGTATTCGGCCTTGTCATTTCCCTTTGACGTCTCTAACGACATTCTCGAGATAAATAAATATCTTTGGACATTTCACACAACGCCATCTCGTCCGAAGCTAAGCAACTTAATGCTTGTGTTATGGTAACGAGATGGATGATAAACTACTTATATACATTTTTTTTTGTAAATACATACTTAATATAGATAGAAAACACCTAGACCCGGAACAAATACCTATAGGTCGTACAAAAATTTCTTCCGTGCGGGTATCGAACCCTGCGCAGCAGTCGATCGCTCAACCACTGCGGTGGTTGGGTGGTGTATGTATTCTAAATCCATCACCACACGGAGTCTTTTCAATATGAATACTAAATTATTATCACTACATAGTATAAAACAAAGTCGCATTCTTCTGTCCGTCCCTATGTATGCATAAATCTTTAAAACTACGCAACGGATTTTGAAGCGGTTTTTTTTAATAGATAGAGTGATTCAAGGGGAAGGTTTATATGTATAACCCACCCCCGCTTTGCACGGGCGAAGCCGGGGCGGGCCACTAGTTATACTTATAAAAAGCTACATATTACCTTCAACGTCTAGATAGCGATTTTACCATAAACGGCTTTTACTGTTTTACAACAGTCACATCAACTTGTGACTCGTTAATAGAAGATCGATGTCTCCCATGATGCCTATATTAGTATCTGAACAAGTGCCCATAGATACAGCTAAAGCAGTAATACAATTACAAAACGTCTTTAATCTGCCATAACATGTATTATTCAACACATATTGTCCCATGCGCGATGCAGGCGATTTATTTCCCGTCTCCGGCGACAGATAACGCCTGCATTGAGAAGTACTTGCGGAGTGTACAGGATGTTTTGATGAATTAAAGTTATTCTTATTCCAATATACTAAGAAACACTTTGTGGCCATTTTTACGAAAATTGCGCGGAGGGATGTGTATGAGATTTCCCAAACTTGTAGTTTGAACAGAGAAGAAATGCAGAATGCGAATTTTCTTTTAAAATTATGCATATAAATACATTAAATCAATAAAAAAACATTACACACTACTACTACTCAACCCATACATGACCCACTACTGAGTCGGGCCTCCTCCAATTACATGGAGGGTAATTATCCTACTGTGCCACGCTGGCCAGACGGGTTGGTACAGGGTTTTGTTTCAAGTATTCTTTCTCTTGCGGCTAGCTCTTCGGCCTTGTCATTTCCTTTTGTCGGCTCTTACGACACCCTCAGGTTGGAATGGGGTGGTGACAGTATGTGGTAAGGAAAAGATAACTTGATACGAAAGTTCTTGTACCAACGCTTTGACAGCGTGCACAAAATAGTTTAATTTTCTCCCAAATTAGGGGTAGGTTCGACTTAGTAGTGGACATTACAGCCTAGACCGGACGCTTTGGGACAAAGTTCCAAATTTAAGACGAAGGCTTTCCATCGGCTTATGAGCACCCTGTACATAATAGCTTTTAATAATTCAATGCGGCAACTAGGAACTGCTTCAAAGATATTGATGCTTATCTCCATTTTGTACTAGAGATAGCTTGCACTGATCGTACAAGCTAGCGAAATCCCTATGTTGTTTTATTCTACGCAATATTGAACTTAAATGGTTTGTGATGTAAGCAACTCTTTGCTGTCGTGCCCGATTAAAATTTAACAGGAACTGATCACCTACGTGCAAGAGAAGGAAAAATATAAAACCGGTAAACACAATAAGCTGATTTCCTCCATGGATTTGGAGGCCCAACTCAGGAGTCATTTGCTGAAATGATGATGATACATTGCTTTTACTTTTCGCTTAAGAAATGGATGCCGTATTAGGGCATATCGATTACCATATTATTATTTAAACTTGGCTGTAAATAAGATCTTGTTTATATGACATGGTATCACTATCATCAGATTTATGAATATTTGAAGTATCTTTAGTGATGGATTTAGAACACATAGTGTCACCACCCCATTCCATACTGAGGGTGTCTTAAGAGCCGGCAAAAGAAAATTACAACGCCGAAACGTCTGCAGCAGGAGGAAAACTAGAAACAGATTCCTGTGCCAACCCGTCTGGCCATCGTGGCACTGTAGGCTAATTAGTATGTAGTGAGTAGGCCCATATCAGCTGTAGGCTGTGGGTAATTTAAGGGTTGAATAGTAGTAGCAGAAGTACCTGATACTCCTATTAAAACATTCCTATATATATTTATGTGTGGTGCAAAATTTAGTCTCAATCTCCCGTTCAATCTTGAGAGTGTTGCAAGTGGTGTCTCAAGAACTTAAGCATAGGTAAAGAAACCTAAAACAGAATATGAGGTTTTTCAAGGAGCGGCAACGCGCGTGCCATATCTCTGATGTTGAAGGTTCCATATGCCTTATTACCCATTTATCATCATCAAGCAGGTCATACGCTTGTTTGCTACCATCGTGGATTTAAAAATCAGAATAGATTTAGCCGCCGAACAACTATAACGTAGGTATGGAAAAAGCAGCCCCATTCCGACCTGTCTAATATAAGATGAAATACGAACTATCAGAATTGAAGTTTTTTTTATATGCAACCGATTTAATGTTGGATCTAAAAGTTTGCAATAAACGCAACGAAAAAATGCAATAAAAACATGGAGTTATGTGCATAAATAACATCACCTAAATCATTCGACGAAGCTCACAACGTCGACCCAATTTTTTGCTCATTCACCTGTCTTACTTTATTTAGGTTTTGAGGAGATTTACTGCCCTTACAAGCTTTGGAAATAACCCACTTCTACCTGCTCGCCCGTCAGACCTATATTTCCGTCTAGATTGGTTATTTTTATTGAAATGCAGACGGCTACGCTCGGAAAGGCCAAGGACGGATCGTTCGGAAATAACTTAAAGAATACATCGGAGAATAAAAGGATTACCAAAGAAATCTCTTCCCATACCATAATAGGCTGTCGATTATGTTTTGTTGTGTTGAAGAAATTGTTGTCATTAACAAATTAAAGAATTGCTAAAAACGTAAACCGACCGACAAAAACAATAGTCAAAAATAAGTAATAAACAACCATCTCAAGTCGATGTAAATTTATGTTGGCACCGACTTTAACTATATGGTTCTTGTGGCCAGGTGTTTTGCCATATAATCTTACGACAACCTCAGAGTAACTTAAAGTGGGACATTAATTATTTAAAATATTGTACATAATTATTTAGTGTCTACACCCAAATGTTGGATGGATGACTGTCATACAATGATGGACTACTTCCGTAAGGGCACGTAAATCCAGGGCCGATTTAACCATGTCTAACCAATGTTTAATCCGGCCCTGCCTTAAGCCGTCGGTCAAGGCTGTCATTCAGACATGTATGGCATTCGTCACTTCGTCTGAAATTAACGGTAAAACTGATAGCTGATCTAACCAGACAGTGGTCCCAGTGGATGCGTCTCGGACTGCAAATGGGAATAGCTGCGATTTCATCACCATTAATGACCTACCTCAACGTGCGCTGGAAAGAGCAGCAAAGAGCTCGGAGTTACTCAATCAGAAATGAGGAAATCCGTAGAAGAACTAAAGTGACTGACGTAGCTAAAAGGATTGCACAGTTGAAGTGGCAATGGGCAGGCCACGTGGCCCGAAGAACGGATGGCGGGTGGGGCATAAAAGTATTGGAATGGCGTCGACTAGGTGGACGGAGGACCTTGTGAAGGTCGCTGGGAGTCGGTGGATGCGGTCTGCACGAGATCGTGCATTGTGGAAATCTATGGGGGAGGCCTACGTTCAGGTGTGGACTTCTGTGGCTGATAGATAGAATGACCTACTACTGAGTAGGGCTTCATCCAAATTCATGGAGGGAAATTAGCCTACTGTGCCACTCCTGGCAAGACGGGCTGGCACAGGGTTTGTATCAAGTTTTCCTTCTCTTGCGGCTAGGAGATTTGCCTCTTGCGTTCCCTTGCTTTAGTGGTCTGTTACGACACCCTCGGGATGATATGGGTTGGTGACACTGAGTATTCTAAATCCATCACCACACGGAAGGGTGAATGAAACTGGGGGCACGTGATCCAAGGCGGCAAATCCAAAACAATCAAACTCTAACATCCAAACTCTAGACCATCAGTAGTGGGTCATCCATGGGCTGAAACGACGAAAATGCCACCGCGCAGCAGTTTAAAAAAAGAATCTGAAACTATTAAAGAGTGCGCTTCCATATTCACTTGACTAGGGCGCCTGAATTTACTCTACTAGCTGGCATTATACTGTCACGTTGTATAACTGTTAGCGCACAACGACAAATTTTGGGGGACAATGGCTTTAGGACAAACCACATTTAACTAGAAAATACCGGTTTTGTAACAGAACAATGAGACAATTGTAGTAATCATCGTCACGTCTACGTACTTTGGCGCCCTAAAGTGCGAGATAGAGCGAAGTGTCCATCTTGACTTCGAAAATCGGGACAGGTCCCAACTAACTTAAACTTTCCTGTCTTTTTGATATATATTCGACTAGCGACCCGCCCCGGCTTCGCACGGGTGCAATTATGACATATAAACCTTCCTCTTGAATCACTCTATCTATTAAAAAAAACCGCTTCAATATCCGTTGCGTAGTTTTGAAGATTTAAGCATACATTGGGACAGACATACGACAGCGACTTTGTTTTATAATATGTAGTGATAGTGATAGTGATGTGTTCCAAATTGGAATGAAATGTAAAAATAAATGTTTGTCATTAATTGAACTTAGACAAAAATTATTGAAATACACAACTTACATGCTGCTTAAAATTTAGTTTGACTGGGATAGGCTTTAGGAAGTGACATAGCTGAAAATCTAACCACAGGAGATCTGTCCCCTTGACCAGATCGCTGACCGGTAACCAAGCCACAAAATCTATATATAGGCATCCTTTCGAATGCTCTCAAATATATTTCATGATAAGGTCGATAACCTAAGCCACAAGAGACGGAAAACTTGAAACGAAACTCTGTACCAACCCGTCTGGCCAGCGTGGCACAGTAGGCTTATTACCCTCCATGTAGTGGGAGAAGGCCCGACTCAGCAGTGGGTCATTTATGGGCTGAGGAGAAGAACAAGAAGAAGAGAAATTTTCTAGACATCTATAGTAAATTATGCTAGATACCCTCACGTTTTACACCTGGTCACCCTACGTTAATGGAATTATGATTAGCGACTCAGTAATTGAATAGAACAGCGAAGTCCATTGGAACAACGGAACAAATGGATCACGTACAATGGCGGTGGCAAAATGAAATTCTGCCAGCGTCGTGATAAATAAGTGCTTAGAGCGTGGGCGTTGAGCTCTGGGCTCTTAGTGGCGATTATATAAATCGCATTATTAAAATAAAAATGCATGGGCATAGACTAACGTCATCGTAAAAATTGTTTAATTTAACACTTTTTAACGGATTTATCCCGTGTACATTTCATTGGTTAATTCCCGACGTTTTCGTTAAAAAGTGTTTAATTTTAGCTAGCATGTTTCTTTGTGAGACATACTTTGTAGTTTTTGTATTGTATTCATTGATAGACAACCTCTAAGGTTGTCCATTAATCACGTGATGTTTATTTATCAATTTTTTAACCCGTCTCTCCCCCTTGTTGATACGTGGTGAGGTTTAAGACTACCACCCCCACCCCCCAATAAAAATCACGTGTATTTTTTAGTACCTGCAAAGAATATTACACTCAAAGGTAATGAATGACAATACACGCCGCTTTTCGGGTTAAAAAATCACGCGTTTGACGAAAAAATAAATACACGTGATATCTTACTATCATCATCATTTCAGCCAAAGGACGTCCACTGCTGGACATAGGCCTCCCCCAAGGATTTGCACAAAGGCCGGTCCTGGGCCGCCCGCATCCACTGCTTTCCGGCGATCTTAACCTGGTCGTCGGTCCACCGTGTGGGAGGCCTACCAGCACTGCGCCTTCCGGAACGCGGTCGCCACTCGAGGACTTTTCTGCCCCATCGGACGTCGGTCCTGCGAGCTATGTGCCCTGCCCACTGCCACTTAAGTTTGACAATCCGGTGGGCTATGTCGGTGACCCTGGTTTTCCTGCGTATCTCCTCATTTCTGATTCGATCTCGCAGGGAAACTCCGAGCATAGCCCTCTCCATTGCCCTTTGGGTGACTTTGAGCCTTCTGATGGAGCCCATAGTGAGCGACCACGTCTCAGTTCCATATGTCATCACTGGCAACACACATTGGTTGAAGACTTTTGTCTTCAGACACTGCGGTATTGTGGACGAGAAGATCTTTCGCAGCTTCCCGAACGCTGCCCAGCCGAGTTGGATCCGACGATTGACCTCTTTCTCGAAGTTGGACTTACCTAACTGGACAGTGTGTCCCAGGTAAATGTAATGGTCAACAACTTCGAGGGTAGAACCTCCGATGTTAACAGGAGTGGCTTGAACATGGATATTAGACATGATCTTCGTCTTCTCCATGTTCATCTTAAGGCCGACTCGTTCGGAGGCTCCACAGAGGCCATCGAGCATCGTAGTGAGGCCCTCCATGGTCTCAGCCATTACGACTATGTCGTCAGCGAATCGAAGGTGAGTGATGTACTCGCCGTTCACGTTAATGCCCAGCCCTTTCCAGTCCAGAACCTTGAAAACATCTTCCAGTGCAGCGGAGAACAGTTTCGGAGAGATAACGTCTCCCTGTCTAACACCTCGCTGCAACTGGATCGGTTTCGAGGTCTGGTCCTGGAGTCGGACTGACATGGTGGCGTTTTCATACAAGCACTTCAACACTTCGATATACCGATAGTCGACTTGGCACCTCTGGAGAGCCTGCAATACTGCCCACGTCTCGATCGAATCGAAGGCTTTCTCGTAGTCCACGAACGCCAGACAAAGGGGCAGGTTATACTCCTCGGTCTTCTGTATAACCTGCCGTAGCGTTAAAATATGGTCTACGGTACTGAAGCCTTTTCGGAAACCGGCTTGTTCGGGAGGCTGGGAATCGTCAAGCCTGCACGCGAGTCGATTCGTGATGACCCTCGAGAACAACTTGTAGACATGGCTCAGAAGTGAGATGGGTCTGTAGTTCTTCAATAAGGTGTTATCTCCCTTCTTGAAGAACAGCACCACCACACTTCTGTTCCATGCCTTTGGCGTTCGTCCTTCGAGTATGACGGAATTGAATAACTTCTGAAGGGCCCTAAGGATCGGTTCTCCACCCGCCTTCAGAAGTTCTGCGGTAATTCCGTCATCACCCGCCGCCTTGTTGTTTTTAAGTTGCTCGAGAGCCATCCCGATCTCACACAGGCTGACGTCCGGGAGGTCTTCTGTGTAGTGCCGGGTTAATCTAGCTCGTGGGTCGTCTGCTAGATTTATGACGGGTTCCTGTGTAGACGTGTACAGTTGTCCATAGAAACTCTCGACCTCACCCAAAATCTCGGACTTCGACGTGACGATCCTGCCGTCATCAGTCTTCAGCCTATCTTACTATACTATATATTAAATCAGGTGAAGGAAAACTGACAACAGCTCTCGGAGCATTTGACAGCGAAACTTAAACACTAGTTATGTATAATTTTGGTTAAAATGTTGATGATTAAAAATGTGAACCAGTTTGCAAGTGATAATATATATTATGTAGACATCACATGTTGCGCAGGAATCTTCATACCTTCCTTAAGGGTACTTGAATACTGGCAAAACTTTTCACTCACCCGAATAGTTGAACAACTTCAGTATTTCAAAGTGGAAAGTTGAAAGCGAATTGTTGGCGACGAAAAGGGCTCGGAATATGTTTTAAGTTCGCGGTCCATAAAACGAGCAAAGTTAACGGTGTGAAAAAGTTGCTGTAGTTAAAATTTATGTAACTTTACCTTTGAGTTTAATGGATCAGCCACTGCATCTAGGCTAACAAACAAATTGTAATATTTTCCCTATTTGAGTAAGCTCTATTCTTCTCTTCTTCCTTTCAGCCCATAAATGACCAACTGCTAAGTCGGGCCTCCTCCAACTACAAGGAGGGCAATTAGTCTACCATGCCACGCGGACCAGACGGGTTGGCACAGGGTTTCGTGTCAAGTTTTCCTTCTCTTGTGGCTTAGGTTATCGACCTTATCATGAAATACATTTGAGAGCATTCGGAAGGATGCTTATAGATTCTGTGACTAGGTTACCGGTTGGCGATTTGGTCAAGGGGACAGATCAGGAGGTCCAACAGTGCGTCCCATTAAGGGCCCATCCAGTCAGAGAGTCCGGTACCGACCTCATTTTTTAATGACTATGGCAATTTTTTTAATTTACTTACAAATAATTTTTTTCTTAAAATAGATATTTTTGACGAAATAATATTTCGTCAGCAGTGGACGTATTTTGGCTGAAATAATGGCGATGATGATAAATATAATAACTTTAATAAACTGAAATACCGTTGCCATTGTTAGAGAAATATGAATACTAAACATTTTCTAATGACGGCGAAGTACGACCCCGTTGTAGTAATCCCCTATAAGGATATCTCAAGATTGCCGGCTGTGTTTTCTTCGGAAACAATATCAAGGATTAATCTTAATTTTCCTTACGGATCTCAGGTAGATTGGATTAGATAAATCTACTCACTTTCAGTGAGAGTACACTGAGGATATCGTAAGACGACTAAAGGAACGTAAAAGGCAGACCACCTTGCCATGAAAGAAGGATTAGAAACGACACACAATTTTGTTTTTTTGAAGTATTGTCAGTCCAGGTCATACATATCCTAATATGCTCATGTGGCCTCTTTTCACAGTTCAAAAATGACAATGAGGTTCCTAAGTTTACAAAAAAAATATTACACAAATCATATTTAAGAAACAGTATTGTGGAAGAAAGCTTAGCTTAAAGAAATTTTAGGATATCAACGGAATCACGCTAGTTATCACTACATAGTATAAAACAAAGTCGCTGTCGTCTGTCCGTCCCTATGTAGGTATGCTTTAATCTTTAAAACTACGCAATGGATTTCGAAGCGGTTTGTTTTAATAGATAGAGTGATTCAAGAGGAAGGGTTTTAAGTATAATACATGCATAATATTGTAGAGAAACACTGATAAATTTAGAGGTTCATCATTGCAACCGTGCGAAGCCGGGGCGGGTCGCTAGTAGTTATAATAATTCTAATAACATTTTATGCAACTTAATTTGTATTTTCTGCTACGCTGGCCATACGGATTGTTTTTTAAGTAACGGATCTTGTGCAAACAGTTTTATGCTAGCCCTTTAGTAGCATATAGCAGCATATCATAATTTTTTAAAACGTCATCCCATTACTAGGTATCACATAAAGTTTCATAGTGCAAATGAATGTTTAATAAACGGAAAACAAACACTGTAACTAAATTCATTTTAAATAATACAACTATTTTAAAATAACAGCTATTGATGGTAACATCAAATTTTATTTTGACGTTATACCAAAAATGCTGCTAAGCCCCGCGTTTAGAGGAAGCCTACGTTAATGTTTTAGGATGGCCACTTCCATACCCCTTCAAGTTCGCTAAGCTGTATAAAACGGTAGCGAGGGGAAGTGGAGATGTTCAAAGATAGGATAAGTCCGGTAACAGTGGGGGGTGATTATGAAAGAGATATGGCACAATCTTCTCATAACTTAATGCGGAACCTGATAAGCTTTTCATCGTAAATTAATATTATTTAATGTACAATTCTGTGGCAAAATTGTTGTGGAACTATGATACTCATGGTTTCCAGTATCATAGATTTATACAGAGTGTAACAAAAACTCTATAGACATCAAAAGTGTTTATAATATTGAACTATGAGTATTCGATTTTTATTTCTATATTTTTTTTCTAATAATCAACCAACTAGCTATTGTTATTATTATGAAACAAGTTTAGTAGTCTAGGTTTTTTTGGGTTCACCTCGCTTTGTTTGTCTGGCCTGACTGGCTCAGTAGGCTAAATGTGCTCTATGTAGTTGGAGGTGGCCCAATCCAGCAATAGGTCTGATACGGGCTGAGAAGTAGTAGTAAATAGGGTCCTCTGAGCTTATTTCTCGCGTTTCGATACCTTCTGTGTGTTCCGTGTGGTGACGTATTTAGAATACATTGTGTCACCATCCCATTCTATCCTGAGGGTGTCGTACGAGCCGACAAAAGGAGATGAATAGGCCGATAACCTAGCCGCAAGAGAAGGAAAACTTGGTACGCAACCCTGTCCTAAGGAAGGCAGTAACAGTAACTTAAACTAGTAACAGTAGGCTAATTACCCTCCTTGTAATTGGTGGAGGCCCGACTCAGCAGTGGGTCATTTATGGGCTGAGTAGTAGTAGTTGTAGTAGATACCTTCTGGTTACAAAAAGGCAAGAAAAAAATATGCTGTGTTTTACTTGAAATGGTGTATATAGTATCTTTATCAGATCCATTCCTATCAATCCATTCGTTATGGCTATAAAGGTTTCTTTACACAGTGTGTAGGAACTGCGCAGGATATAAAACTTGCCCACCGCACGCTGGGAAATAACTCGTGTTGTACAAGTCGACAAGACACACCTCCGTGAGTGAATTGTGCCTTCTTTAATAAGGTGCACGAGTGGTTTGGGTCGAGATCATGACCCCTTCCCAGCACCCTCAGAACTTTCTTTTATTTCGTTTCAGTCCTTCCCATCATCCTCAAATTTTCGAAAGGGATGTGTTCGACGATTGTGTGTAACTCCAGAACCGCTCGTCTATCCACTAAAACTCCGGCGGTATACGACACACGACACGCTTGGGGCGCCACAGGTTTGCGTAAACGCATTCCACTGTGACGCCCAAAGCACCCTGAAAACCTACAGCAACGGCACACGGGTTACAGCAGCAGCAATTTAGAAATTGAGAAACGTTCATGAGTATGGTTTCTAGTGGGTATCCTCCCTCCGTATCACCAGTATACGGCTGCGTATGGTCTGGTCATTTTTGTCTTAGCAGAGCGGGTCCTCGTCATTGAGAGCTTCTATAGTGATTAGGTTGCCACATGCTGCACCCTCAGGATTGAACGAGTAGGTGATATTGTGCGTTACTAATCCGTCGCCACACAAGATATCAAGTCGACAAGTAATAATTCGTATGTATTTCATCAAGCTGGGAACAAACTGTCCCAGAAGTCTAGTACTCATAATTCTCTCCCAAAACGCGTTTAACAGTAGTATAATCTCGTCCTTCAAACATTTCATCTGTCACAATATCTTACACATCTAAATTAAAACGGTATGCACCGTGTTACACAGCATGTAACCAAATCCCTATAGCCATCCGGAGTGAGGGCATAGATACAATCAAAAGAAGATTTTATCTGTACTTAAAATATACTTAACTTTAACTTAAAATTACAAGAAACTGGTTAAATATATCAAAAATACTCTTAGTATAAAGTATAACTAGTGACCCAGCCCGACTTCGCACGGGGGCAATTATGTATGTATTATACCTAAAAACCTTCCTCTTGAATCACTCTATCTATTAAAAAATCCGCTTCAAAATCCGTTGCGTAGTTTTAAAGATTTAAGCATACATAGGGACCGACAGATGACAGTGACTTTGTTTTATACTATGTAGTGATACTCTTAGTCTATCTTCTGCAAGACCAATCCGCAATTCATAGCTATACTTGTTATGAATTGCGTACTAAGTAAAATGTAGAATATTCTAAAACATAGAGTTAAGTCCATTTTATATATATCCCCATATTTAAAACAATATGGGCGTCTTTTGGATGAAATGCCATGATTCCGTGTACGTGACGGATTTAGAATACATAGTGTCGCCACCCCATTTCATCCCAAGGGTGTCGTAAGGGCCGACAAAAGGAAATGACATGGCGGAAACCTAGTCACATGAGAAGGAAAACTTGATACAAGACCCTATGCCAACCCGTCTGGCCAGCATGGCATAGTAGGGCGATTCCCTTCCATGTAGTTGGAGGAGGCCCGACTCAGCAGTGGGTCACGGCTGAGAAGTAGAAATGATGATGACGGATGATTATTTAACAACAAAAAAATGTTTTATGTAATATTGCCTATCGTCTACATCACTAGTACAATCGATCCTCTCATTATAATTATAGAGTTTTTGTTACAACCTGTATTAGCTACAATCACTCACAGTAACTTTAAATACAGCTAGTCTCGAATTTAGTTCCCAGAGAAAATTCTTCAACCGTCGTTGCCGTCGTTAACAAAACGCGTGTGTTAATCAGGTGCTAGTGACGTTTATTAGCTCTCGTCAGGGAGTGATGAGTATTTTAGATTACTTAGAAATGGTTCAGTTGTATTTTGTCACGAGAAATGTTAGGCTTCGTGCGCACTGGTAGTTAATACAGCTTTACCTCGTCATCAAGCAAGGTGTTAAAAATCATGTGTATTTTTTACAAAAGGAAGCAGTTCACGAATACAAATGATACCGAGACTCGGAGCAAGAGACTCTGTTGTTTACACTAAGACACTAACGCAGGAATATAACTGGGAACCGTGATCCAAAGCGGCGCATCCAACCCAAACTAACAAAAGACAATATGTCTGCATTATGGGAATGAAGCCATCCACGTGTTGATCTGAATTTAAATTATAAAGGTGTCAGTAACTCTTCTTTGTCAGTTTATTTACTACTACTAATACTACACAGCCCATAAATAAATAAATATCCTTGGACATTTCACACAACGCCATCTCGTCCCAAGCTAAGCAACTTAATGCTTGTATTATGGTAACGAGATGGATGGTAAATTACTTATATACATTATTTTTTGGAAATACATACATATTATGGATAGAAATGACACCCAGACTCCGAGCCAGTGCCTCTGGTTTAGACAAAGACACTTGCCCGACCCCGGAATCGAACCCGGGACCCGTTGAATTAAATTAAAAAGTTACTTTGTCTCACTCAGTGGGCAAAATCGCATTTTGTCCATTGTTTTCAGTGAGCAAAACCTACATGTTTGAGCTACTGAAGTGAAAAGTTATGTGTGTTACACGAGGGCAATTTTTTTTGCATCTCGTGCCTTTGAATCCCTCGCAACACTCAGGAATCAACTTTAGAATCACGTCTTTACGTCTTTGCTCTCTTGTTGCACAAATAACTATTGAAAATGTTGGCATTGCCTTGGAAAAAAAGCTGCTTCTGTTGCGGAATTACAACAAAATAATATGATACATGAAATAACGGATAAAAGTGAGACCTAAATAGGTACTGGTTTGAAATAGATGCAAGTGCAGCCGTGGTCTGTAGGTCTAGGTTGTCATCAAAATAAATGTGTGGAAAGATGTAGGCTGGAACGCAACAAAAAAAACTTCATGTCTGTATATCAAATTTATTTTGCGGAACAAAGTGGAATAGCCTTTAGCAGTCTTGTACGACTCGGCACTCTCAGGGTTGTGAAAGTTGGTGACACCATAATTCCAAATCCGTCACTACCCGCAAGCCAAGCTATAGCCTCGTGATTTCTGGCCTCATCAGAACGGGGTTACGGCCTACCATTCATTAATTTAATGATACACTTTAAGCTCCTTACAGTATTTGGAGCGAAACGAATTTGTGTGATACGGGAGTCGTATTATTGGTAGTCTGTATGGTTAATAGGGAAAGTACTTAATAGCCGATTACAGGTTAGCAAATATGAGATGCTGCCCGCGGCTTCGCCCGCGTAGCTTTTGAGTCTGACCAGACATAATAATAAACTAAAGCTCTTAACATCATTTTTACAATAATTGAAAGTTAATAAAATCTGCGTGATGTCGAACGTTTCAGACACTTTGCAGTGTCCGTGTAGTCCATTGAAAAGTTACATTTGGGGTTGCGTTTCTTAGAGGACGCAATTTTATTTTTTTGTTGTGTAGGGGGGGTTAGTGTAAAGCTAAAACCAAGTTTGTGGAGTCGCCACCATTGCCCCACGGCTGCCATCTTGAAAATAGGAGTTATACCTATATCTTAAATAGGAGTTATATCTATATCGATATATCTCTTAAACTATTTATCTGATAAAAAAAAAATTGTTATCATTTTTTGTTGCAAATTAAGTTCTCTATAACTTTGATCCAGTAACTTTTTGTCGTAGAACTATAAATATAAAAGTTATAAGCAAAAATGTTCAGAAATATTTTGTTAAGAATTAGTAATTTTGCAATATTACTAATAATTAATTATTGACTCTTTTCCCCACTAAGTCTGGAGGCACGTTTTTTTACGTGGTATCCCCAATCCACTGTGATTTTCTACATTTGAACTACTCCGTCAACATTATAAAAATAAAATTGCGTCCTCTAAAAAACGCAAGGTAAGGCCTAAAAAATGTAACATTTCAATGGACTAGTGGTCGTCCCGCGACCACGGACACTGCAAAGACACACACTGCACTGAAACTGTTTCGGACACTGCAAAGTGTCTGAAACATTGGGATTTTAATAAAATAACTCGATCAGAACCGTCAAGAAATCATTTCCAGCAATGTGCAAAGTTTGTTAAGCCCTAAGACATCATTATCTGCCAGATTTTTGGTATGTATGATAATTATTAATTACCTACTACCATTACTTCTACATACTACCAATACTCAGCCCATAACCAGCCCACTGCTGAGGCGCGCCTTCTACAAATACATGGAGTATTAAGCCGATGACCAGATGTATTGGCAAAGGGTTTTGTATCAAGTTTTCCTTCTCTTGTGGCTAGGTTGTCGGCCTTGTAGTTTCCCCGTCACATTAAATTGCTTTTTTTAACTGTGTTTTTTAAATCCGCTTCCACAGGAAATTGAAATATATTAATGTACTTTAGTTCACAGATATAGAACGTCTAAAATAAAAATAAACAGCAGTATTGTTTTTAAGTGACAACCCTTCGTGGCGTATATTTTAGTTGTGGCAACAATTACATAATCGATATTTGCAGTAGCCGTATAAAAGGTACTCAACTAAACAAACCACAAATCGAACAATAGATGAATCGATCCATAAAAGTTGACATTCGATTATCGATAATCAAAGATTCCGGTCCAACAGATAGATAAATCAATGTTCTCATTTCAATATGCCATGCACTATGCAAATAGAACTTAATTTATAGTCTACACATCACTGTAATAATGATATACAAACATATTAATACTGTATTGGTAGCTAGCAATATAGGTAATTAGTATGTGTAGACTTCCAAGAGTATGGCGTTCAATAAACTGCCGTCGTTATGCTATAATGCCTTTAACTGCAATAACTACTTATGTTTAGGAAATGCTTGTAAAATTTGCATTTAGTTTTTTTTTAAATTATTTTTGTAAAGTCGGAAGGAAATGGGAATTAGAATGATGGATATAGATAACGTGTTTGGACTCACGCGTTTTATATTGTACACAATTTATATTTATGACACGGAGGTGAATCATGGAAATATTGGGTTTCGGTGTTTAAAGGTTCAGGTCTGCGTGCGTCCCCTCGCTTGCTCCTCACTATTTTTATAAACTATCGATTGGCGCCGTGTTAGTTAAACAGTATTTTAGCTTGCACGGCACGGCTGTATAGATATGAATCCAAAGCAAATCAGAAGGGTATAAAGACGAGCTTTTATTTTTATACACAATCAAAACAATAGCTTTTACAAACATGTCTGTTTGTACCTGGATTTATTTAACAAGGTCGCCTGAAACGATAATGCTGGCGGCTCAGGACCGGCCTTTGTGGAGATCCTTGGGGAGGCCTATATCGAGCAGTGGACGTCCTTATGTTGAAATAATAATGAAAGATGATTAGATAACAAAATAGTATATTGCATTACAAGTGCGGAAAGGCTGTCATTGCGAAGACATTTGTCGGAACAAATGTCTACCCGAGCCGAGGCGCAGCCGAAGGCGAGGGTTGACAGTCGGAACAAGTTGCAATGACGTTTCCGCACGTGTACTGAACGACTATGTATAATACGATTGCGAAAAAATTAAGCAATTTAATAAAATAATAAAAATACAATAAACTCAACTAACTAATCATTTATGACTTATAAACAAAAATGGCGCCCACCGTAGAATATAAGCAGAGATTTTTTTTCCTTCACCCATTCTAGTAGGCAAAAGCAACTACAGCCAAGTCTTCAGTAGAATTTTTTTATTGATATGAAATGAAAATGAAATTTAATGAAATGAAATGAAAGAATCAAATTATTAAATCTGATATTGAAACAAATTAGTAAGTAGTTACTTTTTAGAAATATACGTATTTTAGTATTTTTAGTAGTATTTTTATTTGTAAAAACTTCATGGTTGGTTTTTCCTTATAGTAGACATTATTTTGACAGTTGGGAAAGAAAACGCACTAGTGCGGGAATGCAAAAAAAAAAAGCACGAGTGTGTAATAGCCCACTTCCCGAACGCTATACGTCCCAATACGCCACTTTTTGAGCAACTGTATTAAAAAAAGACTAGTAGTGTCATTATAAAATGCAATTATTAGAAGTAAGATATATCTTTCAAGCGACCCAATACGTCAAGATCCTTGCGTCATCGGATGATAGATCCGCGTACACCACGCAGTTATGCGAGTGCGCAGTGAGAGTGAAAGCTTTGGTCACGACTACTGCATAGTTCCTTAATGAGCGTGAATCAATAAAACTTATACTTACTTCTCAGCCCATAAATTACCTACTGCTGAGTCGGGCCTCCTCCAACTACATGGAGGGTACTTAGCGTACTGTGCCATTCTTGCCAGACGGGTTTAGTGTCAAGTTTTCCTTCTCTAGCGGCTTGGTTTTCGGCCTTGTCATTTCCTATTATAGACTCTTACGACACCCTTAGTATGGAATGGGGTGGTGACACTATGCATTCTAAATACGTCACCACACTTTATGTCTAACAAATAACCCTAATAAATAAGTCTTGTTGGAGTATCCAAACCTGCAATTAAGGCTGTTGTATACATTTTCATTGTACATGTTTAAAGCATTTAAATAAATTCCAAAGATAGGAATAAAACAATTTACCTTTATGTCCGAGTAAAACCTTTTTATGGAGCTCTCGTGTACTTAAAATTGCTCTTAAAATAATTACTTTAATGAATAGCACTATCTGCGAATACTAGTATTGAATGATCCCCCAGAAAATTACACATGGGTGTAATATTTTAAACTACTACTTAGCCCATAGATAACCCAGCGTTGGTTCGGGCCTCCTCCAGCCTAATTAGCCATTCTGGCCAGACGAGTTGGCACAGTGTTTCGAATCAAGTTTTCCTTCTCTTGCAGCTACGTTTTCGGCGTTATCATTTCCTTCTCTCTTTTTTTTTCTTGTTGCCCGGGATAAAATCCTTTACGGACTATCCGCACCGGCCTGGGGGTGGCCAGCGGGGGGTGTGTGGGACTAAACATCCCCGGGGTGTACCGTCCCGCGCTTGCTGCCCCGTGGGGCCTGACTGTGTCTCCACGGGGACAGCGTGCGCTGGGGGAACGATCAGAGGGACCGTTCGATCCTTCTGTCTCCTGCCTTGTAAGGCACCTTCAGGATGGAATGCGGTGATGACACTAAATATATAAATCCGTTACCACACGGTCGATATTATGTACCTTTCCTTTATGTACAGTAAAGTAATTTGACTGCCTCGTTGGTCTAGTGGTTAGATGTGCCGCCTTTGGATCAACGGGTCCCGGGTTCGATTCCGGGGTCGGGCAAGTGTCTTTGTCTAAACCAGAGGCACTGGTTCGGATTCTGGGTGTCATTTCTATCTATAATATGTATGTATTTACAAAAAAAATGTGTATAAGTAGTTTATCATCCATCTCGTTACCATAACACAAGCATTAAGTTGCTTAACTTGGGACGAGATGGCGTTGTGTGAAATGTCCAAGAATATTTATTTATTTATTATTTATTATAACACAAGCATTAAGTTGCTTAGCTTGGGACGGGATGGCGTTGTGTGAAATGTCCAAGGATATTTATTTATTTACTAGCTTTTGCGCGCGGCTTCGCCCGCGTGGGCTTTGAACCCGTGCATATTTTTTATGAACATAAAATCGGTTATTGTGACTAAACTATGATAGTTAGATATGTGCTCTCGAACTTCTTTGTAGATCTTTATAAGACCTACAAACCCGTAGTACATCATTTTGTTCTATTGTCAATAGTTTTTGCAGCGCACGCATAAATAGGTTTTCGATTTTACACCTTGGTTTACAAAATCGCAATTTTCATACGGATCCCTAATTCTTTTGAAAATAAAATATAGCCTATAACCTTCCTCGATAAATGGACTATCAAACACAGAAAGATTTTTTGAAATCGGACCAGTAGTTCCTGAGATTAGCGCGTTCAAACAAACAAACAAACAAACACACAAACAAACAAACTCTGCAGCTTTATATATTAGTATAGAGTATAGATTTATTTAATCAAAGTATCACAACATTCTTCATTGAACGTCCCGTTGTTGGTCGAGGAGTTACAAGAGCAGCCTTTAATTCACAGGTCCCTTGTTCGATGTCGGAGTCGAGCTAGTGTCTTTGTATTAGCTAGAGATCCGGGTCTGTTAGTCAAAAGTTTTTTTCATCAATTATAGGACTGCCTCGTTGGTCTAGTGGTTAGATGTGCCTCCTTTGGATCAACGGGTCCCGGGTTCGATTCCGGGGTCGGGCAAGTGTCTTTGTCTAAACCAGAGGCACAGGCTCGGAGTCTGGGTGTCATTTCTATCTATATTATGTATGTATTTACAAAAAAAAATGTATATAAGTCGTTTATCATCCATCTCGTTACCATAACACAAGCTGCTTAGCTTGGGACGAGATGGCGTTGTGTGAAACTTCCAAGGATATTTATATTTATTTATTTATTGACCCCCTGCATTAGATTACAAATCGTGCAGGGAAGATTTCTAAAAAAAAGTACTACCCTGGGAAAGTTACCTAGTTAGGGAAACTACCTTAATTATACGCTGAAAGAGGTAACATAATAACGCACACAAAATTGAAGTTACAAATTTAATATCTATAAATTGAGTAATGTCTATCTGTTTGTCATCTCTGCGGTTTTAATTAACTTAATAACAACATTCGATTGCACAGAAAATATAAAATAGTGATACGAGTATATCGGAAATTAAAAACGTCGGAATATGCATCGGAACCGACTCGATTGCACACTCGATTAAAGGGTTGTCACCCAAACGTCACCGTGCTGGCTCTCACAGTTTTTATCGAGTTTTTTTAACTTGGGTCTCGATTCAGTCCGATTCGAGTTGCATTCGGAACAATAGGTATCGGTCATGGCCGTCGGATTCCAATGTGGATAATCTGTCATGCCAGTATTCCCATGTCCGGGGAAGCCATCTTTCTAAATAAGTTAAATAAATATGAGCTTTACAGTAATGTACGGAAGTCAGCTCAATTTATACTCCGTATATTATTACTCAGTGCTGGTAGGCCCAAGCCTTGGACCGACGACCTGGTTAAGGTCACCGGAAAACGTTGGATGCGGGCGGCCCAGGACCGGCCTTTGTGGAGATCCTTGGGGGAGTCCTATGGCCAGCAGTGGACGTCTATTGGCCGAAAATGGTGATGATATTCTTATTACTATCCAATACTGCAGGGTAGCAAATTAGATTAGTAGGCTAAACACGGCAAGAGTTTATCACTATAAACAACCAAATTCTACATATTTATTGGTAGCACTTCGTGTTGTGTTCAATTGCTTTTTGTGGCCCTTTCGTTTTAGCAGTCATTTGTCAAAACACTCAGCCGAAAATCTGGCGCACAGAAACACTAAACTAAAACTAGGTTTAACCACTGAAGTGCGGCTATAACTAGTTTTAGCCGGCTAGGACTAGGTGTGGCCGCACTTCGGGTATTACATATACAAGGGTGAATCAAAAAGTTCTTAGAAGTGCATATATATGAAACCTTTTTGGATCAAGTTCGATATTCAAATTAAAGAGTGTCTATCACACTATATTTATGCAGACTGTCACTTGTTTTTGTCAGTTCGTTCGCATGTAATAAATTTTTTTGTGCAACGAGTTGCTAAAAAGTCAAAATTATGGATAAAAGTGAGTTACGTGCGGTGATAAAATATCTCAGTTTGAAAAAAATGTCTACGAAGGAAATTTTTTTGGACATTCAGCAGACATTAGGGGGTGATGCTGTACCCTATTCTACGGTTGCGTACTGGGTGGCTGAATTTAAAAGAGGTAGATCAAGCTGTAAAGATGACCCGCGTTCTGGGCGGCCTTCAACCTCCGTTACAGAAGAAAATGTCAAAAAGGTTGAGAATCTGGTTTTGGAAGACAGAAGAATGACTATAAAACATATAGCTGAGATCCTAAAGATATCTTTTGGTAGCGTTCAATCCATTTTAATTGATACACTGGGGTTCAAAAAAGTGTCTGCAAGATGGGTGCCACGAATGTTAACCGACGAAAACAAAAAGCGACGTTTGGAAATTTCCAAGCGTAATCTCGAAATGTTTATTTATTTATTTATGAACTCTTTATTGCACACAAAAATAAAAAGATACAGAAAATAAAATATGATTATGGTAAAGTGTACATTGGGCGGCCTTATCGCATACCGCGATCTCTTCCAGGCAACCTTTGTATGAATAAAGTAGGCAATTTAGAACTGGCGGTCAAAGTGTGCTCAAGACGTTAAAACTGATATAGATTTACAAATAGCAAATACAATACTTATATAGTTTGTTTAATATACTAATATATACAATATAAACACAATAAAAGAAAAATTCAATATATTGGACATTTAAATAAATAGTGACAGTTACGATCTATTAACATTGCTTATTGCCAGATAGTGTTCTTTTAATTGTTTTTTAAATATTTGTAGACTTTTAGTATGCATCAGATACTCCGGAAGGGCGTTCCAGAGTCTAACTGCCTGGACTGCGAACGATTTCCCGAAGAAGTCGGTGGAATGAAGGGGGCAATGTAGCTTGAAATTTTGTGACGATCTCAAGGAGAATGAATGTGATTCATGAAGGAGTTTGAAACGATCCTTTAGATATGAAGGGGCAGTAGGACTGAACAGTATACTGTATAACATAGATAATATGTGAGTATTCCGACGAAAGCGAATTGGGAGCCACTTGAGCTTAGTGCGGAATTCTGAGACATGATCATATTTGCGCAGTCCAAATATGAATCTTATACAAACATTTTGAAGACGCTCAAGTTTATCCAGTTGCTCCTCTGTAAGGTCAAAATAGCTGGCGTCAGCATAGTCTAATATTGGGAGAAGGAGGGATTGAGCAAGCGCAATTTTGGTGGCGGTAGGAAGGAAATTGCGAAGTCTGCGTAGTAAGCATATAGAAGCAAACAGCTTACGACTAATTTCTTGAATTTGGGGGTTCCAGGAAAGAGTCCGATCTATAATAATTCCCAAATCTTTTACTTTATCTTTAAATGGCAAGATAGTACCGTCAAAAACAACAGGAGTAAGTTGCGTCCAGTCAATTTGAGCTATATACCTGGGACTCCCGATAATCATGACTTGTGTCTTGGTAGGATTTACCTTGAGCCCATATTCTTGGCTCCACTCACAAATATGTTTTAAGTCCGTATTTAACACGTCGATGGCTTCATTTAGACAAGGTAATGGAGCACTACGATAAATTTGTAAATCGTCTGCATAAAGGTGGTAGGAGGAGACAAGTTTACGAGAGATTGTATTTATAAATACGGCAAAGAGTAACGGAGAAAGAACGCCACCCTGTGGGACACCAGCAGTTATATCGCACCAAGAGGACAAGGAGTCATCAACGCGTACACGCTGCCGGCGTGATTTCCAGCGTGATTCGGATAATTTTTGCCGTCGTCTTGTCACCATGGATGAAACGTGGGTCCACCATTTTGATCCTGAAACTAAAAGACAAAGCATGTCTTGGAAACGACCATCCTCTCCATCCATTAAGAAATTTCGAGTTGCTCCTTCCGCTGGCAAAGTTATGGCCTCTGTGTTCTGGGATAGTGAAGGAATCCTTTTTATTGATTACATGCCAAAAGGCCAGATGATAACTGGACCCTATTATGCAAATTTAATCCCGAAAGTGCGTGAAGCGATTAAAGAAAAACGTCGTGGAAAACTGTCGTTGGGCGTGTTGTTCCTTCAAGATAACGCTCCTGCCCATCGATCGGAAGTTGCGCTCAACGCAATCCGCTGTGCTGGCTTCAATCTCCTTGACCACCCACCATATTCTCCGGACTTAGCCCCAAGTGATTTTCACTTATTTCCAAAATTAAAAGAGGAAATTCGTGGAACAAAATTTCACGATAATGACGCGGTTATAGCTGCCGTAGAGGACTTTTTCGAGAGTCAAGAAAATAATTTTTTTTC
Organism: Clostera curtula; assembly: GCA_905475355.2. Lineage (NCBI taxonomy): Eukaryota > Metazoa > Arthropoda > Insecta > Lepidoptera > Notodontidae > Clostera > Clostera curtula. The sequence continues at coordinate 14,645,778 of FR997800.1, read as the reverse complement.
ACAAGGAATAAGGAAGTTAGAAACGCGTTATTCTAAATGCATTGCATTGGAGGGAGATTATGTAGAAAAATAAAATATAATTATTTAAATCTTTGCATTTTTTAATATTGATTCCAAGAATTTTTTGATTCACCCTCGTACATCGCTTTTCTTTTCTTAAGCTGTCACTTTAACTTGGGTAGTTTTATAGCTTTGTGAATTTAGTATGCACTTGCGGCTTGTCGATCCAGTTCATTCTTGTAATGTTGAATGTGTATTGCAAAGACAATAAATTTCTACAGCTAATTTGACCAAATATTACGCCAAATATATGTACAAAACAGTCGTCATCGTTTCAGCCCACAAATGACCCACTACTGAGTCGGGCCTCGGAAATTAGCCTACTATGCCACACTGGCAAAACGGGTTGGCACAGGGTTTGTATCCCGGCTAGTCCCAACGGCCGGTATCCATGAGGCTCTCCGACGTAAAAAAAAAGGGTTTGTATCAAGTTTTCCTTCTCATACGGCCAGGTTTACTGCCTCTTACGATCCTTCAGTGGCATCTTACGACACCCTCAGGATAGTGTGGGTTGGTGACATTGTGTAGTCTAATTTGGTCTCCACACGGACCCAATAGTACATTTTCTACAGGAATCGCGCCTTACACTTCCTATCGATTTCCCACAGTTAATCCCAACGTAATTACCTATACTCGTATGTGGGTGCGAGGATCTTCACTTAATCTAACCCGTCATTAGTGCCATAATAAATAGTTATCAGTAACCGTTTTTTAACCCATAGATAACTGTTTTAAATAGTCGGTGAGCAAATAATCCCCATATAGGGCAAGGAAACAGCTTGACGCCTATTACGAAACAGCGGGCGAGAGACGCCGACTGACACGCCAGTTGACTTGTAGGGGTGTCATGTTATTAAAAATAATCTGTGTTGCAGTCAAATTTCCGTACGGTGACGGATTTAGAATACACAGTATCACCAACCCATGCCATCCTGAGGGTGTCGTAAGAGCCGATAACAGGAAATGACAAGGCGATTTCCTAGTCACAAGAGAAGAAAAACTTGATACGAATCCCTGTGCCAACCGGTCTGGCCAGCATGGCATAGTAGGATTATTATCCCCCATATAGTTGGAAGAGGTCCAACTCAGCTAATAGTAATAGTGTCAAATAGTCTACCGCTGAATGTGGGCATTACAGATCGCCACAAAATATGGTCTCGCGTAGACTGCATAGATCGACTCCCAGTCTTGTTCTTATGGTTGTCCAACTATCTCATCGGGATATTAGACATGATCTTCGTCTTCTCCATGTTCATCTTAAGGCCGACTCGTTCGGAGGCTCGACAGAGGCCATCGAGCATCGTATTGAGGCCCTCCATGGTCTCAGCCATTACGACTATATCGTCAGCGAATCGAAGGTGAGTGATGTACTCGCCGTTCACGTTAATGCCCAGCCCTTTCCAGTCCAGAACCTTGAAAACATCTTCCAGTGCAGCGGAGAACAGTTTCGGAGAGATAACGTCTCCCTGTCTAACACCTCGCTGCAACTGGATCGGTTTCGAGGTCTGGTCCTGGAGTCGGACTGACATGGTGGCGTTTTCATACAAGCACTTCAACACTTCGATATACCGATAGTCGACTTGGCACCTCTGGAGAGCCTGCAATACTGCCCACGTCTCGATCGAATCGAAGGCTTTCTCGTAGTCCACGAACGCCAGACAAAGTGGCAGGTTATACTCCTCGGTCTTCTGTATAACCTGCCGTAGCGTTAAAATATGGTCTACGGTACTGAAGCCTTTTCGGAAACCGGCTTGTTCGGGAGGCTGGGAATCGTCAAGCCTGCACGCGAGTCGATTCGTGATGACCCTCGAGAACAACTTGTAGACATGGCTCAGAAGTGAGATGGGTCTGTAGTTCTTCAATAAGGTGTTATCTCCCTTCTTGAAGAACAGCACCACCACACCTCTGTTCCATGCCTTTGGCGTTCGTCCTTCGAGTATGACGGAATTGAATAACTTCTGAAGGGCCCTAAGGATCGGTTCTCCACCCGCCTTCAGAAGTTCTGCGGTCGAAAACATGCGACCTTTAAAAATCTTTAATATTTGAAATGAAATATGCACTCGGGCGCCATCTCTTGGGTACCTTCTGAACTAGTTAAAATGATAGTAAATTTATATCAGCTGATTTAATCTGACTGTTCTCAGACTGAGGGTAGTTTTATAACAGTACCCTCAGTATTCCAGTTGATATCGTCGATCGGGTTACCGTCGGAGAATGGGTTCATAGTTGTGTAGTTCCATGGTGTAGTTATTTGTGATGTTAGACCCAGCTAGTGTCGATGATACTGTGTAAGTGCCTTGGGATAATGCTACGAAAAAAAATCATGGATATCGAGATGACATTTGTGGAGATGTTCCAAATGGTGAGTAATTTTACTGTTTTTTTTAATTTTCAACATATCTCCTTCCCTTTTCCCAATTTGGCCTGGTATTTACAATCAACCCATTTAATAGGATTTTTTGTAGTATCTCGACTAAAGTGCTGGTATATAGTAGGGTTGATTAGTTAGATATTAATGCTATGTTCAGAAATAACTGATGTAAAACTGAGGTTTCGTCAATACTAGGTATATGGTAACGTTTTTTTTATTACACTTTTTTGGCAATGTGTGAGAGTAAGAATCATCATCATCATCATCATTTCAGCCAGAAGAAGTCTACTGCTGGACATAGGCCTCCCCCAAGGATTTCCACAGAGGCCGGTCCTGGGCCGCCAGCATCCATCGTTTTCCAGCGACCTTAACCAGGTCATCGGTCCACCGTACCAGCACTGCGCTTTCCAGAACGCGGTCGCCACTCGAGGACTTTTCTGCCCCCTCGGGCCGTCGGTCCTGCGCGCTGTGTGCCCTGCCCACTGCCACTTAAGTTTGGCAATCTTGCGGGCTATGTCGGTGACCCTGGTTCGCCTGCGTACCTCCTCATTTCTGATTCGATCTCGCTGGGAAACTCCGAGCATAGCTCTCTCCATTGCCCTTTGGGTGACTTTGAGCCTTTTGATGGAGCCCATATTGAGTGACCACGACTCTGTGCCATATATCATCACTGGCAACACACATTGGTTGAAGACTTTTGTCTTCAAACACTGCGGTATTTTGAAGAAGTATTTTGGTAATTATTTTCTTGTATTTTACGATACTAAGAAAGCATACAAGAAAATATTTTTTTTTTATTCAGACCTGACAACCCTATTCCCACATGTCGTCAGCCGTTGTCGCTGCTCATTTGTGGAGCGACATCGTGTCGTGTCGTGGCACAAACTCGAGAGCAAGAGTTAGGGCTAACTTGACCAACGGCTAATTAGCACAGTCGTTAATCAGCCATTAGGAAATGTGCCTTTGGTACTAATTACCAATTTGTGTATACTGTCACCTAGGTATATTTCTACTAACTTTCACCTGTGGCTTTGCTTGCTGAGATAAATAAGTCGTGTATTTTAATCGTTTGTTACTACTATCTGACCGCTGTTGTAGACAGGTTAAAAGTCTAGTCTGCGAATGTGGTCTGCACACTAATATACTTTTAGGTAATCTACGAGGAGGCTCACTTTTAGCAGAGGTCATCAGTGGCCGATGATGAGCCCTACTTGGAAAGCACGAAAACACCTGTTTAGGTTTTTTATTTAAATTTAAATAATTATTCGCCAAGCATAAATGTTTGGCTTTACACCAATATTTTCATAATTTTGGTCAGAGTTACGAAGCTGATTATTTTAAGCTTAAAAGTTAAATTGAAGAGGATACAGTTAGAGAAAGAAAAAAAATTGAATATGCTAGAAAATTCAGAATAAAACACGAAAGCTATGAAAAATCGCAGAACATACATGGGGGTGATTCGGATACCCCAAGGGGTGCTCTATCTCTGGACTACCGCTTGACATAATATGATAACTATAACTGATATTTTTTAAATACCCATACAAAGCCGGGGCGCTAGTATAGTTATAAATGAGGAGCTATATTTAGTACGTATCTCCCGTAAATACAAGGCTCACGATGCGGTGATTTTCGTGCAGAGAAGAAACAATTTCCTCATTGGCTAGACTTCGGTTCCCAGAGTTCGTTGCGTTCACGCACTCGCCCCGGTTGTTACGTGCTGTTAAACCGTAACGTGTACACGAGAGTCTTGTTCCAGTATTCATTCTTAATTAAATAAATAAATAAACATAAATAAATATTCTTAGACATTTCACACAACGCCATCTTGTCCCAAGCTAAGGAACTTAATGCTTGTGTTATGGTAACGAGATGGATGATAAACTACATATATACTTTTTTTTTTGTAAATATATACATATTATAGATAGAAATGACACCCAGACTCCGAGCCAGTGCCTCTGGTTTAGACAAAGACACTTGCCCGACCCCGGAATCGAACCCGGGACCCGTTGATCCAAAGGCGGCACATCTAACCACTAGACCAACGAGGCAATTACTACTACTATACAGCTCTTAAATGGCTCACAGCTGAGTCGGGCCTCCTCCAATCGCGTGTAGGGTAATAAGCCTACTGTGCCAATCCAGAAAGATTGAGACAGAGAGAGTTTCGTATCAAGGTTTCCTCCTCTTGTGGCTAGGTCATGTAATTTTTCTTTGTCAGCTCTTAAGACACCCTTAGGATGGAATGGGGTGGTGACACTATGTATTCTAAATGTTGACGGATTTAATTTTATCTACCGCTTAATATACTCGTACCTCGGACTAGTAGTATTAAAGTTAAGTTATTTGGACGACTTGTATTATGATTTCCAGCTACCCACTGCTAAGTCTGGCCTCCTCCCAATATATGGAGGCTAATTCCATCCAACGCTCACTGTGTCACGCTGCCAATGCGGGTTGGCACATCGTTTGTATCAAGTTTTCTTTCACCAGTTGTCTCCCTTTTTCGTTTCTTTAATCGCCTCTTAAAACAACTCAAAATGTTGTAGGTTGGTGACATATTGGATTCTAAATCCACCACCATGCAGAAGAACATTGTGATTTTAAAAAGTATTTTTTTTAAGTTAAATAAATAAATAAATATCATTGGACATTTCACACAACGCCATCTCGTCCCAAGTTAAGCAACTTAATGCTTGTGTTATGGTAACGATATGGATGATAAACTACTTAAATACATTTTTTTGTAAATACATACATATTATAGATAGAAATGACACCCAGACTCCGAGCCAGTGCCTCTGGTTTAGACAAAGACACTGGCCCGACCCCGGAATCGAACCCGGGACCCGTTGATCCAAAGGCGGCACATCTGACCACTAGACCAACGAGTCAAAGTTTCATTTAATTTTAATACTTATGTTCAATTTCGTAATACTGAGAATTATTCGAGGTCTAACTACGTTTCTAATTAAATTAATGTGGTTACACAGAAGCCGTAACAGGAGTGTTGACTGTTAGCTAATTATCGGTCCATTTACATGGGCAATATAGGTAAACTGTTACTCGATAACCAGTCCTATTTAAGCGAAGCAAAGCTCAAAATAATTTGTACCTTAATTTCAGATAGTTTGATATAATATTTTATCTATAGATGGCTCAGAATTCAATACTTGGTAGAAATCTACCATGTCATCAGTCCGTGTGGTGACGGATTTAGAATTTTGTCGTCACCCCATTCCATCCTGCGGGTGTCGTACGGTATGTCGGCGGTATGCTTAAAGCATTTCCCCGGCGAAACAAAAAAAAGGCCCCATTCTACAACAATCTCGCGAACATATGACACCCCAAGCGTTACGTGTGGGAAAACCGCTGGGGTATTAGTGGGTAGACGAGAAGTTTACAGAGAAACACTGACCACACCCCAAGGGGCGGCTGTAGGCATACAGAAATTCCCTAGCAAAACCAAAAAAGGCCTCATTCCACAGGGGGCTTTTTATGGGCTCAGCTGATGATGACGATAGACCCCACTCATAGCATGTATCATCACTACATAGTATAGAACAAAGTCGCATTCTTCTGTCCGTCCCTATGTATGCACAAATATTTAAAACTACGCAACGGATTTTGAAGCGGTTTTTTTTAATAGATAGAGGGATTCAAGGGGAGGGTTTATATGTATAACCCACCCCCGCTTTGCACGGGTGAAGCCGGGGCGGGCCACTAGTTAAAATAATAAATGATATAACCAGTCGTAGCTCATCAACAACCGCATTCATTGTCAATGTAATGTTGCAAAGATTATCACGCCGCGATAATGCTTCGTGGTAGCGAGTAATGTATGAGAGCACGCATTGCCTTATGAATACATTTGCTCTGATTACATATCTGTACAATAAGTTTGCTATGGGATCAGTGAAATTAAAAAGGTAACTAGTTACTTTTTTAAAAAGATGAAAACATCATCCGATGCGGTAAAAGTAGGTACTCGTGTATTAGCACAAATACGCTGCCCTGCTAACTAAACCAGTGGGGCCGCCATCTATATCATCTATTTTATAGAAACAGACATTTTAAATCAGTTTATGTACGTAATATAGGCCTTTTTAATATGGGTTGTTTGTTTCTATAATATGGGACAACAACATGGAAATACGGTGTGCTAACCTATCTGGCCAGTGTTGCACGGTAAGCTTAGGGGCGCTTCCAATTTTTGCGTTTCGTGTCCGACCGTTTGCAGTGCTGAAGCGGTGCGTTTAACGTATTGCTGACGGACGGTTGAATGTTTTCAAATGAAACGTTCGATCCGACACGAAACGCATAATTGAAAGCGCCTTAATTGAGGGTATTTTGAGACCTCAGATTTAAACAAGACATGTAATTTGAAAAAAAGTTACTGCAGAGATTCCTGCTGAATCTTCGCTGTATTCCGAGCAGCATTCTGAACCTGTCGTAATTTCAGTGGCCGTATGGTGGCGGTTTTCACATACATAATTTCAGCACACCATTCTTCCCTGAGGGTGTCGTAACAGTCGACAAAAGAAAATGGCAAGGCTGATATCCTAACCACAAGAGAAGGACAGCTTGATACGAAACCCTGTATCAACCTGGCCAGTGTTGCACAGTGAAATGCCCTCCATGTAATCGACTCAGCAGTGGGTCATATATGAGTGTATGTTGAGTAGTACTGTAGTACCACCCGCGGTTTCCAGTATTACGTAATACTGGCACATGAATCAGCGCCGACTTTTTTTTCCTCGAATACAATACTACCTGTAAGTGTTAATTGTACTGTGTTTTTGATTTGTTTAAATCATGATCACTATCACTATCACTACATAGTATAAAACAAAGTCGCTGTCGTCTGTCCGTCCCTATGTATGCTTAAATCGTAAAAACTACGCAACGGATTTTGAAGCGGTTTTTCTTAATATATAGAGTGATCCAAGAGGAAGGTTTATATGTATAATACATGCATAATATTGTAGAAAAACACTGATAAATTTAGATGTTCATCGTTGAAACCGTGCGAAGCCGGGGCGGGTCGCTAGTATATAATATAGCTAACTACCTACAATATGATGGTATGTCATGTCATATAATGTTATGCATTCATGCATTGGTTTATGAATAGGTTTCTGTAGACGCGCTTGCTATGTGAGGAATTAACGGGCCACGAAAATGGCGAGATTAAAAATTGTGACCTCATTTGGACAAAATTAGCACGTGACCATGTAACTTCGTTTGTTCTTGAGATTGTCAATTTTTTATTTAATACTTCTACCATCTACTTTCGCAGGTCATTAAACCTCTACTGCTGACTCGGGCCTCCTCCACTTACGTGAAGGGAATTAAGCGTACTATACCACGCTGGCAAGACATGTTGACACAAGTTTTCCCGCTCTTGCGGCTCGGCATTGTCATTTCTTTATGTCGACCCTTACGACACCCTCAGGATGTCGTGATGTATTCTAAATCTGCGCGCATTACCAAAAGAGTCAAAAGATAAAATACACTAACTGTTTCACTAATACCCTCAGATTTTGTTTCAAGATTCCCTTCTCTTGCTGATGGTTATCATCCTTGTTATTCTCTTAAGTCGCCGCTTACGATGCCTGTAGGATGGAATGGAGTGGAGACAGGAAAATTGTAAATCAACACGGACTGATTAATTCAAATACATTTTTTAATACATACATACATATTATCTAAAGATTATTATATCATATTAAAATTATTTCTCTCATATAACATCGCAAAGCGCGACGTTTTTCCGTAGTGCCACCGTTTTTGTTTTTGTATTTAGCAATAAATTTATTGTCATAAGATTTTTTTTTAAATTATTATTTATCTATGCCATCTATGGGCTGAGTAGTTGTAAATAATTAGAAAATCTGCATATTTCAACCATGATACAACAAGACTGCGATTTAAATTAATTTTACTTTAATCAATTGTGTGTGTGCCCAAAGTGGCCTCAATATTTTTCCAAGGTTTTATTGCAATTGTATGGACTTTATAGCAGCTAAAAAGTTTAAGCCATGCGAGTATCATCCCGCTTAATGGCCACTACCTAACATGCATGTGGCACAGACATTGTGACGACTGTACTTACATTGACGACTTTATGAAATAGCAAATGAGCAGCGTTTAAAAGGCTACTTTATTACAATGCTGTAAATCTTAAAATCGCAAAATGTAGACAAGTTATAGGAATAACTCGGAAACTGGATGCGCTGAACAGAAAATGACAATGACGGGATACTCATTAAACTAGGAACTAGTTGTAAATCGAGTTAAGTCGACTACTTGTATCGATCGTGGGAAAATAATATTTTTATTCGTGTAACGATTCCGGTACAAACTAGTAAACACTTAAGGCACTCTTGTTCCGATACGTATCCAATTTTATTGTTCGTATCTATTAGTATTAACGATAAGTCTAAAAAATGCACAAGGAAGTTGAAAATATTATTGTACGTCAAAAGCAAAAAAACATGATTAATTCACTCGTTATTAGAAGTAATTTAAAACTGTACTATTTCATCACATACAAAACAGATTAAAAATGGACAACAAAATTATAGTTACCTAGATATTTTATTTATTGTGTTTTTGTACCAAGAAAAGTTACTTTTTTAAAGGTTTTCACCATCTTTGCATTGCAGGAAATGATTTCTTGACGGTTCTGATCGAATTCTTTTATTAAAATATCAACGTTTGAGACTTTGCAGTGTCCGTCCGCAATAAAAGAACACGATCAGAACCGCCAAGAAATCATGTGCTACTTTTTTACTTAAATTGTATATTTATTTACTTATATTCATTATTATTTTTTCCTTTTCAGGGAAAAATCGATAAGAATGCTAGAATTTCGTGTGCGTAGCGCGGCGGGGGGCGCATTGGTAGCGTAGGTAGTTATTAGTATCGTCGCCGTTGGCAAACCTCGTCCTAAGTGAGATTAAATTATACGGCCGTGTAGGCAACATGAGTAAGTTAGTGTTTTTATTGAAGCACTAACTTACTCACACAATTGACCCACACAAGTAATACAAATGATATGCGGTAATTTATACAAATAGTTTAATGTGTTCAGAAAACATAAATCATCAATAACCTGGATAAAATATCCTTTATCACTTGCGTTCCTTCAGTCGTCTCTTACAACAATCTCAGGATGGTGTGAGTTGGTGACATTTTATATTTTGAATACGGATTCATGTGACGGCACAACATGGATTATTTCTGATATAATGTTACCCGCGACTGTAGATATGACGACTGATAGGTGAGTATGGAGACTACCACCTGGCGTGGGACAGGGGTCGTAAGATGATGATAATGGTAACTGTAAATATGACGATTTATAAGAGTTTTGTGATAAAACCTACGTAAATAAAGTTAATTTTGAGTTTTGACTTCGTCCGCGTTGTATTTAACAATGTGGAAACCTCAGTAACTATGGGCTCGTGAAAAGCGGAGGGCGGGGGCGGGGGTGCTTGTCAATAACACGTTACATCAGCTATCAGCCAGTTAAAGTACCGTCAAAATCGGCGCAGCCATTTCAGAGTATGCCCAAGCAGACAATTTTTTTAAAGAATGTTGTTTTTACGTTTTTGGTATATATACCGTGTATACATTTATAATCATTTAGTAAAAATACATATTTCAAAATATTTATAAAAAGCGGTTATTTAAGTATTACAAACAGAGTGTCCGAATGTATATATTTGTATACAGGGTTGATACGATATAGGGGCATTTTTTTTACTGCCTATACTAGGTATCATTTCCAGGCACTGTACCAAAAATCAATTAAATTGGAGCAATAGTTTAGCCGCAAATGATTTTTTAAACTTTTGCCACATTTGAACATGATGTATCTTTCCTAACAGATGTTTATGCCTAACGCATCGTTTATTAACCTTAGGGGCTGTCAATTAATCACGTGATGTTTTTTTTAACATTTTTAACCCCTCCCTCCCCTTGGTGATACCTGGTGAGGTTTAAGACTACCCCTCCACCCCCCATGAAAAATCACGTTTTTTTTTTTTGTACCGTTTCGAATAAAATTCATACTAATCACATATAGTTAGTATACGTAGTGTAATTTAATGCCCCTCTGTCATATCAACTCTGTATATGCAGATAAGTCATATCTGCATCTATACAAATAAAGGTAACTTTGCGAACATCCTGCAGATTGCCAAACAGCAGTACTATTGCTTTGTTTAGTAAGATGGTATAGCCGACGTGAGCTAAGCTGGGTTTACAGATTTAACTAGTTAGCGTGGATTAAGTTAGTACGGACTTGACTTGATTTATGGGATACGTTTAGGAGTTTGTAAGTTTTTCTACTACTACTATCACTACTACTTAGATACTTAGATACATATATAACCCAGTGCTGCATTAGTTCTCCTCTAGTTACGTACAGGGTAATTAGCCTAATGTGCCATGTTGGCCAGATGGGGTGGCACATGGTTTTATATCAAGTTTTCCTTCTCTTGTGGCTACTTTACCGGCCTTACTAGTTCCTTCTGCCTTTTTTTTTGACCCGGTGTAAAATCCTTTATGGACTATCCCTGCCAGCCTGGGGATGGCCAACAGGGGGTGTGTGGGAATCCCCCCGCCTCTGTCGCCTCGAGCTCAGTGACATACACACGTACAGTAGAATTATATACAGGGTTACAGGTTAAGTCGACCTAAATCCTTTAAGAGGTGGTAGTTTCCATCATTCCTGACTGATTTGACTATGGAACCCCATACCCCAAACTTAACCGTTCTCAAGTTATGGGACTTTGAAGTTTTTTTTATAATAATCCATATTTTTTGTCTTTTGTCCCCTTTTTTTGTGTGTTTGTACCTCTAATGTTTTTGTTTTTGTATTTTTTGTGTAGCAGATTAGTTGCTCCATTATTTTAAATACAAAAACTGCAAGCAACTGTACCAACTGAGTCATATTAGTCGATTGATTGATAAAAAAAGAAATAAATTTGTGGAAAGTCTTTTATTTATTGTAAGATATTTAAAAAAAAAGTCTATGACAGTTATGCTGCAGATGTCCTTAAAAATATCTAGGGTTCTTCAGCTGCAACTGAACTGCAAACTGCAAGCAACTGTACCAGTTGCTTGCAGTTTTTGTATTTAAAATAATGAAGCAACTAATCTGCTACACAAAAAATACAAAAACAAAAACATTAGAGGTACAAAACACAAAAAAAGGGTCAAAAGACAAAAAAATATGGATTTTTATAAAAAAAACTTCAAAGTCCCATAACTTGAGAACGGTTAAGTTTGGGGTATGGGGTTCCATAGTCAAATCAGTCAGGAATGATGGAAACTACCACCTCTTAAAGGATTTAGGTCGACTTAACCTGTAACCCTGTATATGCAAGCATTAAGTTGCTTAGCTTGGGACGAGATGGCGTTGTAGTGAAATGTCCAAGGCTTTTTATTTATTTATGAATAACGTAAACTGCAACTCGTCAGCAGTTTACAAACATGACGTTCACGGACACAAATGACACCCAGACTCTGAGCAGACCTCTAGTTTACACAAAGGCACACCCCGGAATCAAACCCATGATCTAAAAAGGGCACATCCAACCCAAGCAACAAGACATTCAAGGTTGAACTATAGGTATTAAGAGACATTACGTTGAATCCAATATCTGTTTCCGTTGCATCGACGATCAGGCGCCGGCGGTCGCCAGGGGCCACGGGTTTGACCCGTCCTGTATGTTGCAAGTGCTTTGCGCTTGTAAATGTGTTTCTAATTGGCAACGGACAGATAGCCCGGTGTAAACTTCAATCTAGTTCTGGAGTTCAAATGTTAATCGTTTGGTAGAATTTGTGCGACTGATTTATTCTTACCACAAGGTGCTCAAATATAGCATTTGTATTTTGTTTAATTAATGCTGATTTACCTTTGTTTAAATTTAGTTTCCAATCACTCCAACTCAAAAATATATTTTTTTACGCACAGTGCGCTAGGATAATCTTCTTTTTATTCATAAACTAGCGATCCGCCCCGGCTTCGCATGGGTGCAATGATGAACATCTAAATTTATGCATGTATTATACATATAAACCTTCCTCTTGAATCACTTTATCTATTTAAAAAAACCGCTTCAAAATCCGTTGCGTAGTTTTAAAGATTTAAGCATACATAGGGACGGACAGACGACGGCGACTTTGTTTTATACTATGTAGTGAAGTCATATAAAATGAATGTGTGCCTGTGTGTCCTTTAAAGAACCGTAAACTATGTTGATCATGTGATGATTTTCATGAAAATTGTTGTACATGAGCCCAGGAAGTTTTCTGAACAAAAAAAAAAGAACAATTGTTTAATACCGTTCCTTCAAACTTTAGTTAGTGGCATAGAAACCCTCACTGGGTACAGCTAGTACGTTATTAGTATATAATACAATTCAGCCCACAGATGACCCAATGCTGAGTCAGGCTCCAGGTAGATGGAGGGTAATTAGCCTAGTGTGCCACGTTGGCTATATAGGTTGGCATAGGGTTTCGTATCAAGTTATCCTTACTGTTGCGGGCTTGTAATTTCCTTTTGACGACTCTTACGACACGCTCAGGATGGAATGGGGTGGTGAAACTTTGTATTCTAAATCCGTCACCACACGGACTCTGTCACCATATCATCAATCATAATTAATTTACGTCAAAAATTGAAGCAGCTAGTGATAAGTTGTTTTTTTGGTAAATATGAGTCGTTCTACCAATCATTCATATTTGAAGCTAAGAAAATGCGACGTTGTCATTTTTCACGGAAGGGTGTGTTAGACATTAATAATCATGACTGGAATAATTTTATATGAAAAACAAAGTATAATTGAAAGCCAGTAGACTTTTTGGTGAGCGTTCCTCCGTGTGTACGGATTTAGTAATATAGTGACTCAACCCAGTGCCATCCTGAGGTTGTCGTAAGAGGCGGCGAAAGGAAATGACAACGCCGATATCCTAGCCATAAGAGAAGGAAGTCTAGAAACGAAATACTGCGCCAATCCGTCTGGCCAGCGTCGCATAGTAGGCTTATTAGCCTCCATGCGATTAGGTCTCCTTTTTTTGTTGACGCTGGGGAAATGCTATAAGCATACCTCCGCATTATGTGGGACTCCAGACACTAATCGTCCACCCACTAAAACCGCAGCGGTATATCCTCACGCGACACGCTTGGGGCGCCACAGGTTCGCGTAAACGTATTCCACTGTGACGCCTCGACGAGATGCCCGCTACGCGAGCAACGACTATCGGAGGGCTTCCACGCAACTGCGACGCCCGCAGTCAGCAAGGCTATCACGGTTGGCGCAGTGGTTGAGCGATCGACTGCTGGGCAGCATGTCGCAGGATCGATTCCCGCACGGAAGAAATATTTGTACGACCTACAAGTATTTGTTCCGGTTCTGGGTGTTTTCTATCTATCTATAATATGTATGTATTTACAAAAAAAAATGTATATAAGTAGTTTATCATCCATCTCGTTACCATAACACAAGCATTAAGTTGCTTAGCTTGGGACGAGATGGCGTTGTGTGAAATGTCTAAGGATATTTATTTATTTATTTATCGTCGGTGGCGGGTTCCCCGACCCACCACCGGCTTCTACGGCAGGAGGTGGGCGTAGAGTCGTTTCATCCTCCTCAGCCTCCGTCTGCGGCACGGGTCAACCAGAACAATGTAGTGACCCAGCAGTGGGCCATTATAGCAGCGGGCTGCGTAGACTCTTTGACTCTCATTCATACCCTAGAGTATCTAATATAAAAAATTGACGTTTTTTGAACTCCTCCGAAATGGCTCGACCGATTTTGATGAAATTTTATATTTACATTTGGTAGGTAAGGAATCGGACAACACCTATTTTTCGTCCCCCTAAAAGTTAAGGGTGGTCCTAATTTCTTAAATTTTATTTTTAGACAGATATTGTTGTTTTTATTTTTTTATGATACAGCATACAAAAATACAACTGTGAATTTTCACAAATCTATGATCAACCCCTTTTTTTAATAGCCATATTTATTTGGCAAAACATTGTTTGAAATTGAGATATAAAAATCAGGTTGCATAGGTCCCTAAATGCTCTATCCCAAGACTTTTCCTACGTAAGCTTGTTTGTAAGTTCCGAGAACTGTATTACGAATTCAGAGACTGTCCCATTCAATATAGTTACCGTTATCTGTCAGCGTTTTGTATGAAGATTGTGTAACAGATCTGGGTTTTGCTTATCAGATGGGTCAAAACGGTCTAATGGGCGTATGAGATCATTTCAACGGGCCATTGTTACGAATAAGTTCTGTGGTAGCTATTACAAGTAATGGTGTGTGAATGTTGTTTGTGGAAATTATTAAAATAGTGTTGCTTGACGCTTGCTTACGTTACTGTTGCTTGACCCTAATTATTTTACTAGACGCCCGCTCCGGCTTTGCACGGGTATTTAAAAAACATATCACACAACCTTTTTAAAATAACTAGCTGTACACTGCGCGCGTGGCTACGCCGCTAACTATTTTTTTTTCATCTACTCCCCTTGTGTGATAAATCTCTTAGCTGACCTCTACTTGGCGAAAAGAATATTCCTACCAAATTTCAAGTCTCTAGGTCTTATGGTTCCAGAGATATCGGTTTGAGTGACTATTGATGCACGCATATAGCGTGCATCAATAGTCATACTACGTGCTATTCTTATAAATCAATAATTATAGCCTACGTGCTATTCTTATAAAAATATCTTATCTTACACTTACTACTTCTCTTGCAATAAAGAGTTTATAAATAAATAAGTCCTCGAGTGGCGACCGCGTTCCGGAAGGCGCAGTGCTGGTAGGCCTCCCACACGGTGGACCGACGACCTGGTTAAGGTCGCCGGAAAGCAGTGGATGCGGGCGGCCCAGGATCGGCCTTTGTGGAGATCCTTGGGGGAGGCCTATGTCCAGCAGTGGACGTCTTTTGGCTGAAATGATGATGATGATGAAAATAAATAAAATAAATAATTTAAATGTAACTTAGATAATTGTAAAATTTCATAAAAATCCGTCTTTGCATCCGTTTATGCGTAAAAGAGTAACAAACATACATTGTTACACATTTTTGCGTTTATAATAATATTAGGATTATTAACCACCGACAAAAGAGCGGTGCAGTATAAGTTTGACGTATCTGTATTATGTGTTTGTAAAAGGCATCGTAGCTTCTAAACAAAATGGGTATGGTCAATGTGGTGAGACATTTATAATGTACTAGCGACCCGCCCCGCCTTCGCACGGGTGCAATTATGACATATAAACCTTCGTCTTGAATCACTCTATATATTAAAAAAACCGCTTCAAAATCCGTAGCGTAATTTTGAAGATTTATGCATAGAATAGAATAGAATAGAATAGAATACTCTTTATTGTACACCAAAAGTATTAAATTTAACATGGCAACAGAGAAATGCAACAAAGAAATGTACAATGGGCGGTCTTATCGCACTAGGCGATTTCTTCCAGACAACCTAAGGACGGACAGACGACAGCGATAGTGATAGCGTGATAGTGACTAGCGGCCCGCCCCGGCTTCACCCGGATGCAATCAGTGCACCTACCTAATATTTCTCTGCATGACCTGAAGGTAGACTGGGAGAAAATGCAGGCATGTAGGCATTAAGTCCGCCGATGTAAAATTTGCATAAAGTTAAATAAATAAATAAATCATGTATGTATTATACATATAAACCTTCCTCTTGAATCACTCTATCTATTAAAAACCGCTTCAAAATCCGTTGCGTAGTTTTGAAGATTTAAGCATAGGTAGGTACATAGGGACGGACAGACGACAGCGACTTTGTTTTATACTATGTAGTGAATGTCACCTCCCTAAGAATGTCGTAAGAGCCGACAAAAGGAAATGTCAAGCCGATAACCTTTTTTTTTTTTTTTTTTTTTTATTGTGGAGCTGCAACATAACCTGTAATTCACGAATACAAATGACACCCAGACTCAGAGCAAGTCACCCTGGTTCCACAAAGACACAAAGCCCGGAATCGTGATACAAAAGCAGCATATTCTGTTTGTTTTTTTTGTTTGGAGCTATGCCGATAGTCGCATATAGCTATAATCAGCGTTACTGGACGAGAGCCCGAGCCCTGCAATAATTTCAATGGGTACATACATCGTGGTTTAAAAAAATATATTAAGTCCAATTCCATATTTTACCCTTGTAGGTGTGCAAAAATGACATAAACACTAAATTAAAAATTTAAATAAACCCCCGATACAATGACCTAAGTATTAGTAAGTTTTTATTTAATTAATTAAAATTAAAAAAAATACATCGTTAAAAAAATACAGTTTTTATTTTCTGCTTTTTATAGATTATGATGTAAATCCCCACCACATGTATTTCCAGATATTGGGTACCCCCCCCCCCTTTTTACCCCCAGAGTTTTTTCAGGGCTCAACTGATTTTCATGGAACATATTATTTTGTAATGTGCACGAGATACGCTTTCATTTGAGACCCCACTCGATTATATTTGCAGACATTCGGTTATTCTTCCCCACGTTCACCCTCCATAACTTTTAAACGAGTACATCGATTTTCATCAAACATGTCTAAGAACACTCGCCCGTAACTCACCTGTCATACAAAAAAAAACTGTATTGGAATCGCTTCATCCGTTCACGAGCTACGGTGCCACAGACAGACAGATCTTAGACACGTCAAACTTATAACACCCCTCTTTTTGCGTCGGGGGTTAATAAAAACATTAAAATTAAATTAATAAAATTTAATGAAATATACAAGACAGTCTTACGTACATTAGGTTAGATAATGAGTTTAATATATTGTAATACTCGTATAATGCTAGCCTCATACAACAGTATTTGTGCTCCAGTCGGAAATAAGGCAGCCGATCTAACCCATAGACCGACAAGTTTATTTTAAACCAATGCGTATCTCTCTAAGTGTTTCTATACAAATTGTTTCTAGCATTGGACGACACGAAACCGATATTAACACGCAATGCTGAAGCTAAAATATGATTCGATTTAAATTCCTAATACGATTAAGACTGACGTATATATTTATATATTTCGTGTGGACTTGTAAATATTTTCTTATAAATATATTACATATTTATAATGATTTCTTCGTCGGGAATTAAATAATGTAATTTACACGCGATGAATCCGTTAAAAGGTGTTTAATTTCAATTACACATTTATTATAATGCGTAACAAGTGTAAATATTTTCTTGCCGTGTTTAATTTTAATTTTCTTTCTCTCTAGTTTTCTTTTTCTTTTCTCATAAGTCTTTTTTTTTTAATTTTGTGAATATTTTATAACAATAAAAATAAAAACGTTTTTTTTAAATAAATAGAGTGATTCAAGAGGAAGGTTTATATGTACTCGTATAATACATGCATAATATTGTAGAGAAACACTGCTAAATTTAGATGTTCATCTTTGCACCCGGCTTCAAGCTGGGGTGGGTCGCTAGTAATTTATTATCGATAAATTTATAATTTTATCTATAGATTAAAGTATGTTTTTTTTAACTTTGGCAAAGATTGAGTTGTTTTCAATAGGAACACAAGAATGTATATATATAGTACATTCATATTATAATACGTACATAGAACGTTAAGTTAAGTTTCAGAGTAAGCATCCAATTTAAACATTGCAGGACTAGGAAGATCTCTGATAAATCCAAAAGTTCGGCGCCAGTGTCCAGACAAAACCATTAGCAGTGAACTACCATTGGAGTCAGTATAGTTTTTAATCAAAGCCGTATTGTATGCATTTGATCAAAATCTACAGTGGAGTGTGCTAGCCACAATCAACTTAAATTGCTATTTATACAGGATAGACTCCGTTTGGTGTCGGATTTAAAATACGCAGTGTCACCAACCCATACCATCCCGAGGGTGTCGTAAGAGGGGACTAAGGGAACGCAAAAGGCAAATCACCTAGCCTCAAGAGAAGGAAAACTTGATACAAACCCTGTGCCAACCCGTCTTGCCAGAGTGGCACAGTAGGCTTATTTCCCTCCATGAATTTCGAGGAGTCCCGAATCAGTAGTGGGGCATTCATGGGCTGAAACGAACAGGATGGAACAAAAACGAAAGGATTGATAGCACAACTGATAGAGATACTGTATGCAAAATTTTAGGCAATAATAAAAACCTTTTGGCTTTACATTTTGCTCACCGGCTCGCGATAAAATTGCCATAGCTAATAACCGAAGAATTATAACGAAACTCAAATTACTATGCTTCACTACATAGTATAAAACAAAGTCCCTGTCGTCTGTCCGTCCCTATGTATGCTTAAATCTTTAAAACTACGCAACGGATTTTGAAGCGCTTTTTTTAATAGATAGAGTGATTCAAGAGGAAGGTTTATATCTATAATACATGCATAATTGCACGCGTGCGAAGCCGGGGCGGGTCGCTAGTTTATAATAATTATAACGACTGCTATTTGGTTGATTTATACTGGCAGCGATGTTTGTTGTAAAATTCTGCTTTAGAAAACCGTCGATTGCTCCCTCATACTTCAAGAAAGAATACGTTTTTAAACACAGACCTGTTGGCTTTAGTTCAAAATCAAAATCAAAATTCATTTAATCAAGTTGGCTCATTAGAGCACTTTTCACAGGTCAAACAAAAAAATTAAATTTAAAATTTACCATTAAAATTAATTACTTACCATCTACCACCGGTTCGGAATGCACCTCTACAGAGAAGAGCCGGCAAGAAACTCTGTAGTTGCTCTTTTTAGATCGCCATTTGGGTACAAGACTGGTTATATGACAGATTTGTGAGAGCAAACTCGCGCAATAGTTCCAAAGGGCCAAACATCAGCCAGATCTAGTCGACAATAGTAACCTTGTAATGCCCAAGCCAACCGACCCCCAGAAACGGCACCTGTTCACAAGCATGACGCATGCGGCAGCCATCGCCCTCCTCAACCATATTGCAGGGAAGAGAACGACCCGCCGCACGACGCCACCAAGTAGATCGATGACGTCACTTTGGATGGCACTTTACATAAGAATTATGTGACTACGAGCTTGGCACAGTAGGCTGATTACCCTTCATGTAACTGGAGGAGGTTCGATTCTACAGCGGGTCATGTATGGGCTGAGTAGTAGTTTTTAACTACTAAGCGAAAATTTTCATACCGTATGGAATAGTGTGTACAAACCGTAGAAGGTTAATAATAATGATTGCCAAATTTTTTTCCGCACCAGGTATGTCAGGATTTTTATATATTAAAGACTAGGGACCCGCCCCGGCTTCGCACGGCTGCAATGATGAACATCTAAGTTTATCAGTGTTTCTCTACAATATTACGCATGTATTAAACATATAAACATTTCTCTTGAATCACTCTATCTATTAAAAAAACCGCATGAAAATCCGTTGCGTAGTTTTTAATATTTAAGCATACATAGGGACGGACAGACGACACCGACTTTGTTTTATAATATGTAGTGATTATGTCTTTTCATTTTTATAAATATTATGTAAAGAATAATATGAATCACAATAATGATTGCCGGTATCAAAACTCCTTTGGAACACGTCGGTATTTTCCTTATCCGAAAAAACTAACACAAAACTTGTATACAGCCAGTATTGTAAAGATTATCCATAATGCAAGATTATATTATGTAATACGCTTCGTGACAGTAACGAAAGGCAGCATTTTTCTTTTGTCTTTCTCTTAAATGGCACCTATGCCTAAGAAAAAAAAAGATCCGTCGAAGTTCGCCATGTCAGAAACATTTTCAGCTCTGTTCCAAATACAAATTCATAAAATTGAATCCATTTTCCTACTCAGGATTATTTCAACCGTTACCACTAACATGATTTTTCCTTTCAGCATATTGCCCGTAAAATATGACATTACGAAATCCCATGAAAACAAAACACAATACGTGAACTTCACGTTCCACTGAGATTATTGTACAGTTGGTTTAAAAAAGATGTGTCCCGAGAAAGGCAAAATCTTTTCACATTCTTTTTCTTTTCACGTTGATGCGTTAAAAATATTATATACCTGTACTCACTCACATCCGCGTGTTGACGGATTTAGAATACATAGTATGTATCACAACCCAATGCCATCCTGAGGGTGTCGTCTGAGGGAGCCGACAAAACGAAATTACAAAGGCTCGCCGCTGGAGAAGGAAAACTTGAAACGGAACCCACTTTTTGTGGAACCTCTTTTCTGTGGCTTCACAAACGAGACGTGTGAGGGTGTACCGTTGGGGTTTTAGTGAATAGACGAGTAGTTTCCAGAGTCACGCATAACCGCCGACCCCATCTCCGAGGAACGCCAGTATGCATTAAGCATTTCCCCAGCGAAAACAAAAAGAGAACCTGAGTTAACATTAAAAAAAAGTCCGATCATATTGAGGAACGTTTTCTTACCCGCTCTGTACATATTGTTTCCCCTTTTTACGGTCACGTCATGATATAGAATGGAATGTGACGCATGAAATGGAAAAGGGGAAATGTGAGACAAATCCCGTTACGTATGGTGCGATATGGTTGCCCTAACTATCGTGTGTGAATTTAGTTACGTTTAATGTTGATTCTTATACGTGTTTCCTGATTTTCTTCTAGACAATTTTCATTGGAAAAATGATGGTTAGTTTTATCTGAGCTCATACGTGTGGTAACAGATTATGAATACGTAGTGTCACCACCCCATTCTATCTTAGGGTGTCGTAAATGCAATAATAATAATAATATTATTGCATTTACGAGGTCTAGTGGTCAGATGTGCCGCCTTTGGATCAACGGGTCCCGGGTTCGATTCCGGGGTCGGGCCAGTGTCTTTGTCTAAACCAGAGGCACTGGCTCGGAGTCTGGGTGTCATTTCTATCTATAATATGTATGTATTTACAAAAAAAAAAAATGTATTTAAGTAGTTTATCATCCATCTCGTTACCATAACACAAGCATTAAGTTGCTTAGCTTGGGATGGCGTTGTGTGAAATGTCCAAGGATATTTATAAAAAAAAAAAAAAAAATATAACAATTAAAAATAATACTACACACACAGAGAGAGAGAGCGCTTCGCTCGCATCGCTATTTTGGACCTTATTTGTTCCCCAGCTTCCCCCTTTCAATTATCTAAAATATTTCTTCGTACCGCGCCTTACGACTATTTTCTATAAATCTACAATATTTTCCTTTCGGCCACATATAACTTACAGATCGTACGTACTTACGTTCTCCTCCCATTAGATAGAGGAAAATTTGTCCCAAGGAAACTCTCACTGTGATTTACATTCAGTTATTTTTAATATTCTAACGATATTCGATCGATGTTTGATAATTTGGTTATGTAATTTTATCCAATTTCTTTGAGCGAGACCGCCAATGCAAGCATTTTTTGTAATACCTAATGTGTAACTTTTTGGTATTGAGTCAAGAATGAAGTGAACCTTTGTCTGTCACAAAAGATACTACCAAATGGGTCCTCCATCTAATAATATGGATCAGCTTACCTTACCACGTATAAGTATTATTAAATCTGTATTAAGGGGAAAGGCGCTGGAAACGGAGGAATTCTAAATGTCATGAAAGAACTGTGCGTTTCCGTAGCCATACGCAGACAAGCAGTATAATTACTACAAAGTCAGTTTCAATTCAACAAACCAGAAATACACGAAGCCTTCCTCGTCTTCATATCAAAGGAAAATTCCCACCATACAGTAATGATATATGAACAGGATTCCTACCTCAGCAGAAAGGAGATTCTTGAAGCTCATAGACAAACAATGTAAGCAACAAAGCCTAGGGTTGCCACACTATTAAAATACTTTAGTGTTTTTAACAAAAAAAAAATATAGACTATACTTAGCAAACCTCAACATTTTGCTGATTACAAAAAATAACCTCATAATGGCAGCGTTTAAACAATATAATGATAACTTTTGTACTTTATTAGTTTCATGACAGGACCACGTGATTTGCCAGTTTTTGTGTTTATGACAGCCCTGTGCAAAGGCCATACTAAGTTTAGACCTTAAGTACAATTCATATTGCATGTCCAGCCCTACGCCGCCCACGGCGAATAGACAACAGCATGCATCCAAATAAACCCTCAATCATCGCAAACGATCTTAACGCACTATACCTGTAAAGAAATGTGAACTTTATCTTTTCCAAATAAAGGTAGAACTTGACTGTTGGTAATATTTTCGATAAGATTTGAAATTGGAAACAAAGGCTGTGTGTATGGAAATTCAAAAGTATATGACGTTCGTTGGTACATCAACAAATGGATAGCCATGCCAAGTAGAAAATAATGATTAAACCAAGATACTACGATTCTCTTTGGTGAGTCCAATAGTGACCTCTGTTGGTGAGCAATGAAAGTCACGAAGGTGAATTAGATGCTCAGTTTATTTATTTGACAATTCTGATTAAAGTGTTGCTAGCCAGTTTTATGAAATGGTGATTTAAATTGCATGAGCGCGAAATGGCAAGCGTAGTGTAGAACGCCTTTCTGCTAGATGGAGCGACGATCTGCGAAAGGTTACAGGCAGTAGATGGATGCGTCAAGCTGGAGACTGGCTCTAAGGCGCTCTACATGGAAGGCCTATCCTCAGCAGTAAACTCGAGTGAGCTGATGATGATGATGATGAACTTCAAAATATATTACTGCTACTGTGGTGACGGATTTAGAATAGGCAATGTCACCAACCCATACCAGCGTCTGGCCAGCGTGGCACAGTAGACTAATTTCCCTCCATGAATTTTGAGGAGGCCCGACCCAGTAGTGGGTCATTGGTGGGCTGAAACGTCTACTGCTACTTGCCCCATAAATGACCCACCGGTGAAATGGGCCTCCTCCAATTACCTAGAGGGTAATTAGCCTAGTGTGCCACGCTGGCCAGACGGATTGGCACAGGGTTTTGTATCATGTTTTCCTTCGATGAATAAATAAATTATATTCTAAGACATACACTTTTAATTTTCCTGTCGACTGCGGAACTTGACTCTAAATGCTAAAATACATATCACTATCACTACATAGTATAAAACAAAGTCGATATCGTCTGTCTGTCCCTATGTATGCATAAATCATTAAAACTACGCAACGGATTTTGAAGCGGTTTTTTTAATAGATAGAGTGATTCAAGAGGAAGGTTTATATGTATAATACACGCATAATTGCACCCGTGCGAAGTCGGGGCGGGTCGCTAGTGTATTTATATATCATACGTAAATGTATACCAATCCTATTAACCACAAAACACATTACTGTGTACATGCCATCATATCTCCGTAGCGTACAGTATTTTAAATGTTCCTCTAATAGCGTCCATAAAGGCATAAACACAATACACTGGCGGGGAGGCCGCTCATTATGAGTCAAAACATAAATTCACTTCATTAGGCCAGTTTTACCGCAACACAGAGAGTCTGCTTGCATTTACCCATACCATATCAAACGTGCCTTTTAATATGGGATAAAGGTCCCAATAAATGAATACGGTTATACAAGGTTTTATGACCTTTAGTACGGAGACCTTTAGTACGGAGGCTATTTAAAATATCTAATTTAAACTAATTATGTACAGGGCGATTTCCAACTTGCTTGGAATATTTCGGAATGGAACTAAAATTTAAATTAAAAAATAACTAATATTGACCCAAAAAAGAACTGAAGGACCCAAGCAGTGAGTTCATTGTCATCATCAGTTCTGCTACAACTTAGCCCATATATGACTCACTGCAAAGTCAGGCCTCCTCCAATAACAAGGAGGGTATTTTGCCTACTGTGCCATATTAGCCAGACCGGTTGGCATATGGTTTCTTTTCAAGTTTGGGCTGGATGTCCCACTTTTGGATCACGGGACTCAGTTCGAATCCGGGGTCTGGCAAGTGTCTTTGTATAAACCACAGGAGACACAGCTCTCTCATTTTTGTATACCACCCCCGCGTTACAGGTCTAAACGAGGACAGGGATTTTGTTTTTTCAATAAGAAAATAAACCAGACAGCGATTCATTTAAAGTATTATATGTGGCGCCACAAATCCCTTTCGTGCTGAGAGTGTTGTAAGAGGCGCCCTGGAGTTCCAAATACACTGGCTAGCACCCAACCAGCGAGCTGATTACCCGTCATGTAATGGGAGGACACGACTCAGCACTGGGTGGTTTATGGGCCGAGTCATCATATTCTAAATGAGGAAAAAATGTATCGTGCCTTGCTGACCTGACGGAGAAGCACAATACTGCTACTCAAATCTGTTCCACGAATTAGCTTTTATTTCCCTAATTCCACAGTCTAATTTTGTGGGAGCACCCAATGGGAATTTAGTACCTTTCCATTCCTAAATACGTGTCTAAATATATCCCACATTCTCGCATAGTTTATCAACCATGTTTCCGCGTATTTTGCATGGGTACTCCTAATAGATAGGTACTTCCTTATAGAACATAAATCACTGGAAGGCAGCGGACAACCCAACTGGACAGCGAATGCAGCGCTACTGTTGTTAGCTGTAGCTGTAGACTCGATCGCGTGACTCCTTGCATTTTGTTCAACCCAACTAGCTAGACTAAGGGAGCAATACAGTGTTTTAGAAAGCGATTTATGTGGGTAATTTTTAGGACATTACAAGATTATCTTGTGTATAGTGATGTAGTTTCCGTGGGGTGGTGGTGTATACCATGCACCCATCTTGAAAATGAATGTTTGTCTGTATGTCCTATATCGAATTGTATACTATGCTAGTGTTGTGCATGAGTCCACGAAGGTATCTGAACAAAAAAAAAAGATGTATTTCCTTCAAATTGAATTTAGTTAGTGGCGTACGCGTGGTACAGCTAGTGTTTTATAAAAATACATGTATGTTAAATAGTATCGGGTCCTCTTAATTTTTTTAATTATGGTTATACAGCCTCGTTGGTCTAGTGGTAAGATGTGCCGCCTTTGGATCAACGGGTCCCGGGTTCGATTCCGGGGTCGGGCAAGTGTCTTTGTCCAGAGGCACTGGCTCGGAGTCTGGGTGTCATTTCTATCTATAATATGTATGTATTTACAAAAAAAAATGTATGTCGGAGAATAAACTGTTTAATTAAACCTTTTATTTGAGCAGCGGGTTCAAGGTACCGATCTTAACTACACTCCAGCATTAACACACCACACCGCAACCACTGTTTCTATCATAATGCCCGATCCACCTCGATCGCGCTCCTTTTATAAGTTTTTGCCGAACGTCAAGATGGCGCCTCGACCCCGCTCGAGGACTACCCTCCGCTCTGACAATGCAAAATAATATAACGTCCTCTTTTAAAAAGATGACAAACTAAATTGAATAGAAAAATCTAACAAATTAAACTGATTAAAATTAAGATTTAACAAAGTATTTTCTAGGCTAATTGATATCGTCTTTATGTAACCAGCAATCAAGTCCATTCTGACTACTTCCTCCGACACGGCCACCCTGACGTTTCACACGTCCTCGTGTGATGTTGAAGGGTGAGCATCATCATTATCTGTAAAGATACAAACAAATTTTTGGGTAACATGGTTCGGCCACTCCTGACCAAGTAGAATATGGTCCTTAACATTCATGTAGTCTGATATCAAACGTCAAATTCTCAATCTCAACGAGCGTCCAATCTTTGTGTCCCTTTACGCCGTTTACTAAACAGATTCCATGATAACGAAAAGGCTACCTCGCCTTTTGTTATCCACCTGGCCACCTCGCCTTTCATAGTTCGTTGGGCCACCTCGCCATTTGTTGTCCACTTGGCCACCTCGCCCTTCACATAATTCCTGTTTAAATATCTAGATGGCCACCTCGCCATTTAGATACGTTTACCGCAGCACTGTTAAGATGTTTTGCATATGGCCCACAAGCCACCACGCTGTTACCACGACCCACTATACTTCAAACATACCGCTCCAGAGAATAGTGCCACCCCATCTTTTCACGTGGGCGTCGAGTAAGAGGCGACTCACTCTCAGAAGAGACTAGACTCGATACGGACCATCTTTCGTATCATAAGTCTCGATGGCCTAGTGGTTCAGTACTCAGACTTCTAGTTCAGAAGTTCTGTGTTAGAACCCTGGCTCAACCAATGACTTTCCGGAAGTTATGTGTGATGAGCATCGATGACTAACAACGTTGTGCCCCATGTATGACAATAGGTTTCGCCACCTATTACATTTGAGACTCGAAAATAATCCAGCGTGTCGAGGCATAATTGCCGCTGACCACACCCTCAGGTATTAAAGGCGTGAAGTTACATAGGCACATAGCCATATGATGTTTTAATTAATGAAACTATTAAACTAGTCCAAAGATCTTACCGTCATTATTATCTGATAAGCATGGATTCAGCTCAGTAGGGACATATGATTGGGGGAGTGGACGTAGGCGTTCTCTCGAGTATTTGTAAGTTCGATTAGCGTTCAAACTCTTAAGATGGTATCTGTCACCGTCAAGTACCTCAATGACTTCATAAGGTCCTTTATATTTAGGATCCAATTTGGTTTGATTCCGTTCATGATTTTCTACTAAAACATAATCTCCTACCGAAAATCTAGTCACATTTGCATTATTTTTATCGAATCTTACTTTATCAAGCTGTGCATTATTTTTCATTAATTTGTCAGCTTGTTCCCTAATCTCTTAAATTTATCTCAATCTCATGATCGTCAATAGTTAATAAATTTAGTGGTCTAGCTACTCTACCTATTAACAATTCTAATGGACTTGCCTTAGTTACCCTATGAATCGTGCTATTTATAGCAAGTTGAACATCACCTAACGCATCTTGCCATGACCTATTTGGACTAACTTCTACAACAGTCAACATATTTTTGAGGGTGCTCATTAAACTCAATCATTAAACTCTTTATTCGCGAAACACCGCCCTTGGTCTGCTATTATTCGCACAGGCGCGCCAAAAAGTGATATAGATGCTTTAAGTGCGTAAATGGCACACTCTGCATTAATTCTCAGGGAATGTCTAAGTAACACGTATTTAGTGAAAGCGTCTATGAGCACGAAAACGTATTCGTTTTGATTATTTTTCCCACTGAGTTTTCCTGTGGCATCTATATGAATTGTGTGCATAGGGATGCTGACTTTTGGTATAGGGTGCAGCTCGATTTGCTGTTTACCACTACTTGATTTAGCCACTTTACAAGGTATACATTTCATAACAAATTTTCTAACATACTTTGCCATATTAGGAAACCAATAATGTTGGTATACCTTCTCTAAGATTTTATCCCACCCCAAGTGAACAATCAAACTCAAACTCAAAATTAACTTTATTTACGTAGGTTTTATCACAAAACTCTTTTAAATCATCATATTTACAGTTACCATTATCATCATCTTACGACCCCTGTCCCACGCTAGGTGGTAGTCTCCATACACACCTATCAGTCGTCATATCTACAGTCACACCTTTTATACACAATTTCTCATGTTTACAATCCATCCATCTCTCTTGATCTTCCACAACCCTTACGTCCATCCACATTAATGCTGAAACTACCACAGGTTCGGAATGCTGCTCTACAGAGAAGAGCCGGTAAGAAACTCTGTAGTTATTTTTTTCAAATCAATGGGTTTGTTTACAAAAAGCACTAAACAGCACAGTGAGAGCAAGTTCGCCGGATGAGAGAGAAACACAACACGTTAACGCAATGAATGACAACTAGGCCTTGGGTTAGGGCCAATCAAATACAAGTCCGCGAATTAATAGCTCAATAATCGACTCATGGATACGATTTATCACCGACCAACAGAAAGCCGTTACGGTTATTTCTTTGATTTTTTCTATACAGCACATTTGATCATAAATTTTACAGCTCTAAATCAAGATCATCGTTTTCGAGTTTATGAATAATTTTATTGCACTCTGGGTCTAGTTGTTGCTCCGCTTGTAACCAGTTTGCAGATAACTCTGTAATATTGACACGCTTTTGCTCTATACGGTTTACATTTTCTAAAACGTTGGGTTTATTGACCGAGCTGCCAGTCAAACTGACAATGTTATTTATCCTCTTTCCACTAAGCTTTGACGCAACACAATGTTTGATGAGAGAGCATTCGGCACCAGAATCATAATAAAATGGATACGACTCACAAGTGTTCATCAGCGCACTGCTGGGATTGCTAACATAGCAAACTTCCACATGCCTTTCGTTACTCGCCGCTGCTGCAGGCGCTGCTCCGAACTGCTTGCGCCTACTGCCGCGCCAGCTCCTCCGCTGTTGCCACGTTGTTGCCACGTGGACCCTTCGTTGCCAAATGTCCGGCGTTGCTGCACCTGAAACAGATTAAGTCCGACCGCGGCCTCGGTCCCGCAGAGCTTGACGCTGAATTGACAGCACTGGCTGCCTTGCCTTTCACCTCGCCTTTGGAACGGCACCTATTTTATCGAAGTTGTGAAATTTCACCGTTGCCGACTGAAACTTCGATCGCATGAAATCTGGATCTGCTGTCCTATCGCCTTATGTTTAGGCTCTCAATCTACCTTACCGATGCAAATCAAGGCATATAATGGTGCCATAATCTTGGAAAACTTTGATATAAACTGCCGAAAATATGACGCTAGACCGATGAACTCAAGCCTAACGCTAAAACATCCCGTCTAATCTAAATTTCGTATCGCAAGTAATTAACAGGCAAAACATGTAAAAGAATTTCAAATAATTTGTTTTTACATATTGGCTAAACCGTCAAACGTTTTTACACTTGCCTTTGTTTACATTCACAATGTTGTGATGGCTTTAGGTTGGTGTCACTCTAAATGTCAGTCCGTTGGACGTCAGTCTCTGACATCTAGTGGCGCCACCTGGGCAGTTTGATGTGGTAGTTTTGACCCATATTATTTAGTTGTTTTTAACAAATCGAGTTGTAATTATTAAATAGTTGTTATAAAATCAAACCTTAATTAATTTACTGCTATTGGCAAATATTATTTGATTATCTTTTCACAATAACCGGAAGTGAGATTAGTTTTTTAATATCGGCTTGTGTTCTAGCAACTTTACGAATCCCTATTTAATCTGTGGGGTTGTCTACGATGTATGACGGCCAGACGATTAATTACAAATTACCCCAAATAAAACATCAACGCCCTCCCAAAGGCCAACCCCACGTCCGTGCAGAACATCTTAGCCACGTGGGAGGGGGACACTCAAAATGAAATTACTTATTGAGTGGCTAACAGGGAAATGGCAAACCCATGATGATGGAGAGAAATAATATTGAAATGATACAAAGTGACTTGACATTGGCTAAACACAAACCGTGAGAGCCACAAGAAAATAAAAAATAAAAAAAACATCAACGTTAAGTTTGGCATTTGCCAGTGAAATAGGCGGACGCGTCGGTCAGAGCAGAGAGAAACGTCTCCGCCATTGTTTTAACAGTGAGTTTTACACGCATTATAACTAATCCTTTGTATTTCTTATTGTCTCGCCACGCCGGCTTATGCAAATGGACCGCGTGGCTCATTGTGTTGTGTTGGCATACGGCCACGTGGACTGGTTAAAGTTTTAACCTTTGGACTTCCCGTGTAGGCCCTCCATATTCCTTCTGTTGGAAGGCATGATAGTTTCACTTTGTAATAGGATCCCCCTTGCGGCGGATTTCAGGTGTGGCCGCTCGAGAGATTCGTCTCAACGCCAGGATCCAGAGGCACCTTTGGAGCCTGGACGCGAGACCCGTTCCTCGAGCCCGGCCTCTTGCGGAGCTGACCGTGCTGTAGTGGAGTCCGCCTAGCAATCCAGCTGAGGCGGGACGGTTTTTCATTACCCCTTAATTATTTTTCTTTTACCTGCATTTCTTTTCGTTAAATAAATACAATTTACTTTGTATTTACGGGTTCACCTAAGAACCAGAATGTTCTAGGGTTCAGTTAGGAGCCAGTAAGTTACCTGCCCGGCTCCCAAACTGGGAGGCCGGAATACAACTAGATTTAACTAAAGGACCCCGGGACCGACACCTTTTTATAACTGGAAGAATTTAACCATCGTCGTCGGCTCAGGGATCCGGGACTCATAAAGTCCCTGGCGCCCCTTAAGTATTATCAACTTGAACAGTGACCAAAATTCATGAATTTAACGTGATAGAAGTTTGTCTTATGCCGATCAAAGTCACACTATCGTAAAGTCGTATACCATACAATTTACCCGAGTAAGAAAATGGAAACTGCTCACCGGAGTGACGTAAAATTCCAGACCCACTCACTATTCTTTGACCTGGCTGACCGCAGAACTGTTGCTCGCCTTCCTGCTGCTCCGCTCAGGACAGTTAGACGCGTAGTGTCCTTGTCCATGACTACGCAAGCAAGTGATCCCGTTCACTTGGTTAATCGCCGCACTATGACTGCCACTTGTGATTTTCGGTTTAGTTAGAACAATCTCCATGTAGCTTAATATCTCCTTTAGAGTGACAATGAATCGCCATTTTCAGTCATTTCCATCACGTACAGAAGCACACACATTATCACTACACTGTTTTCTCCACGTGGGCTGACTGAGTTACATCCCACTTCTGATGTCGGAGAATAAACTGTTTAATTAAACCTTTTATTTGAGCAGCGGGTTCAAGGTACCGATCTTAACTACACTCCAGCATTAACACACCACACCGCAACCACTGTTTCTATCATAATGCCCGATCCACCTCGATCGCGCTCCTTTTATAAGTTTTTGCCGAACGTCAAGATGGCGCCTCGACCCCGCTCGAGGACTACCCTCCGCTCTGACAATGCAAAATAATATAACGTCCTCTTTTAAAAAGATGACAAACTAAATTGAATAGAAAAATCTAACAAATTAAACTGATTAAAATTAAGATTTAACAAAGTATTTTCTAGGCTAATTGATATCGTCTTTATGTAACCAGCAATCAAGTCCATTCTGACTACTTCCTCCGACATGTATATAAGTAGTTTATCATCCATCTCGTTACCAAAACACAAGCATTAAGTTGCTTAACTTGGGACGAGATGGCGTTGTGTGAAATGTCCAAGGATATTTATTTATTTATTTACAGTCAATATGCTTAGTATATGATATATCTTAGTTTTTAGTCAACATATAGGCCGTTGGTGTTTAATCTGGTTAGAGTGATTTTAATAAAATTAAATGAAGTTCAGTAGAGACGTGGTATACTGGCGGACAGATTACCAGAAATACTGTACTTCAATACTGTGCTAAGCGATTTCTGCAACTTGCACGCTAGACTATCGGGTTGACACGTGGTTTCCTAACGAGCGATTAAATTTTCCGTAAATCTAGTTCCTATTATCACCTTATGTAGTACTCTTAGGTTGAATGAGTTCACTATGCTTTAAAACCACACACGCCTCAATTTCAAGAAAGCGTAGATATATGTCAAAGTCCGCTATACGCTCCGCTATGCGCTCCTATTAATACAAATGTCTGCCTTAGATCGCCAGACGACAGAGCACAGTATGATATTCCACTGAGATTAATCGAAGAACTCATTTAGTTTCATTTAGTGAGAATTTATCCGTTCGATTTATTGGCGGAAGACGTAACAATTTATTTAGTTGATCTGTAAACGAAACACTTATTTACACTTGTTCACGCTAACGATATTGAATAAGGCCATTTAACTTTATAATCAAATAGAAGCTTGTAATCATTAAACCTTATTAGGTAGGTAGGGCCTTGACGGAATTAATAAATGTCAGTGATTCGTTGAATATGAGTGCCTGAGGCTGATCAAATTGGTTTTGGAATCTAAGAAAGTGTAAATGAATATCGTGAAATGACAGTATATCTGTAGAGAAAAGTGATGTACGAGTATGTAGATATACCGAGATATACATAGAACATGTTCCGTGTGCTGATAGATTTAGAATACATAGTTACCATCCCATTCCATCCTGAAGTCACCATCAGGATAAGTTCCGACTAAAGGTAAAAAACTAGCCGTAATAGAAGAAAATCTTGCTATGAAACCCTGTGCCAACTCGTCTGGCCAGTGTGGCACAATAGGCTAATTTCCCTTCATGTCAGCTGCGAAGTAAGTAAGTAAGAAGTAGATCGAACTTGGAGTTATAGTTAATATATGTTATTTTAATCATAAACGTCTAAGACAGATTGATGCGATGTTATGCTGCATAATGTAAAAATCTCCATTCTAATTTCGTTATTATTTATTTTTAATAAACACAAAGCACTCTACTTCAGTGTACAACACACTGAAGTAGCTCTGTGTTGTGGCATTTTCCATGTTTACATTTTATATATATTTTTAACATTCGAGATAATGGTGTTTCTTTGTATGTTTCACTAAGTCGGTGATTTGTAAAATAACATTAATTTGTGTGACGTCACCGTCCCTGACTAAAGACCAGCATTGGCTGCTTGCACCAGCATCGGGCTGACTTTCGGACGGTTTATGGCATTCAATCTTTCTATAATTGTTGTTGGTAATAGCCAATAAATTCTTGCGAATGCTTTCAAATAGTCAAAATAGTCAAAAGCCAATAACTACACACGAAGACACTAGGTAATTTCGTTTAGTTTCCATTCCTGTTAATACAGTTAGTGCTGTAATGACACTGCTTTACCTGCCATAAACTTTAAAGACGGCTATACACATCACTATAAATATAATATAATTGTCTTGAAGTGGTGATCTACCCGATTGGACAGCGCGTTATGAAAGGGAGTTAAAAGCTCATTTCGTTTAAAAGGTCGGGTGCAGACGGGAGACTTTTATGTTGAGTCAAAGATAACATTTTTCTGACCAAATTCTAGCTGTTATGGAATTTAGAAGTTAATTTTAAACTTAGAAAAACTATTATGTATAAAATATTTTCACTAAATAAAATATCCTTGGACATTTCACACAACGCCATCTCGTCCCAAGCTAAGCAACTTAATGCTTGTGTTATGGTAACGAGATGGATGATAAACTACTTATATACATTTTTTTTTGTAAATATATACATATTATAGATAGAAATAACACCCAGACTCCGAGCCAGTGCCTCTGGTTTAAACAAAGACACTTGCCCGACCCCGGAATCGAAGCCGGGACCCGTTGATCCAAAGGCGGCACATCTAACCACTAGACCAACGAGGCTGGCAATGTTAAATTGCGCAAAATCATGAACAATTATCGAGATAATAATACGTTATTAAAATATTGAAACCATTTGTTTAAACGAAACTCGGGTTTCCCATTCATCAGTACAGATAAGGGCCGGGTACTTTTAAATGCGTTCAATTATTAAAGCTCTTTGTAACGGATTTAGACTCTATGTATTCTAAATCCGTCACCACATAAAACCTAGCCTAGCCGCAAGAGAAGGAAAACTTGACACGAAACCGATTGGCCGTCTGGCCAGCGTGACACTGTAGGCTAGTGACCCTCCATGTGATGGGAGAAGGCCAAACTCAGCAAACACAGCGGCTCTGACACAAAAATTACAATATTAATATTGTTATAGCAAAATGTGTCAGTAATTTTGGTATTATTTTACATTCTTAGGGTGAGGTCTGGCAGCCCAACCGATTTTCTGCTGGGCAGAATTTCTGCGACCGAAATTACGCGACTCACAACTCACAAAATTACGCTTGTTTTGCTTCACCCTTACGAATGTAAATGTTTTTATGGGCGCGACATGTTATTGAACTGATTAATAAAATAAAATATACTTTTGAGTTTTACTCTCAAGAGTCTGCAATCTGCATAGGTTTGACAATTTTAAATTATATTATTATAGTTGTGTAAAACTCGTTGAAATTTGATATTTGGGTTCCACGAGGTTTTTTTTATCTGTAGGTAATGATGCTATTTCGAGACAATCGAACAAATTAATTGGACACTTACGAATGAAATTTTCAAGTAATTTAGTATCATACCATATCGTTTTATCGTATACAACCATCTCAGCATTGATATTTTTTTGATAATTGGTGATTTTCCGTTCTATGATATGATTCCGCTATGTGATATGGTCAGTGTCACTTTGAACTATAAGTTAAGTAACTTAACCTTTTCATCCATTCTAAATGGCATACTTGTACAGAAAGGAGAAATTATATGTATAAATCCTTTTTTAATTTGCAGTATTTTAGAAAACCAGCTTCCAAGTCATAAAAAAATAAATTATTAAGGCAAATTTTGCTTGCGATTCCGATGGATACGGTCGGCTCAGGCCTTTGCAGAAATTATTGGGGGAGGCCTATTTCCAGCAGTAGACAACGTGTATACAGGGTGTAACAAAAGCCCTATAGCTGTAATGAAAGTATCGAGTCCTACTGATAAATATATTATGTTCGAAATCTCAGGAAAATAAGCAACTTGTGTTTCGCAATAATTTGGTTACCAGCTGGTAACGAAAGTGACAGATATAGATAAATAGACATATTAAGTTCATGAAACAATAAGGAACACATTTAAAGAAGCTTGTGGAAATTTATTAGCGACAGCTATCTCACATGAAGTACATATTTGCGTTCATAAATTGGATCAGAAAACCACTCGTTTCTCCATCATTTAAATACTAAAAAATAGAAAAGTAGTATTTAGAATAGAATAGAAAATGATGAATTGTATAAATCAATTATGGCGTTTACAATCATCAACGAATACATCATTTTTATAACACTACCAGGCCGGAACGTCGTACCGACTGAGTAGACCTGGCGGATGAAACTCAGTGGGCTTGTCTTTTTTAAACTCAAACTCAAAAGGAACTTCATTTATTTATTTATTAAGAAAACCAACAGCGTATCTAAAGTAAATTACAACAATTAATTAATTATTATTAATTTAGAAAGGTTTTATCACAAAACTCTTTCGTCATATTGAAAATTACCAAAATCATCTTACGACCCCTGTCCCACGCTAGGTGGTAGTCTCCATACACATCTGTCAGTCGTCATATCTACATTCACACCTTTCACACAATTCCTCATTTTTACCATCCATCCATCTCTTTCCGTCTCCTACAACCCTTGAGTCCACCCACAGTGATGCTGAAACTAAAACTGATTCGGAATACTACTCTACAGAGAAGAGCCAGCGAGAAACTTTCTAGAGTCTTTCAAAGTAGTTTCTTGTCGGCTCTTCTATATTTTAATATATAATTCAATCTATATTTTAATGACCGTATACATATAACTTTATTAGTTCTATGTTCTATACTTTATTGGTTCTATGCTCTCACTTGGGATGTCTTTAAAGTTTTTGTTACACCTTGTATATTTCGTTTTTTTTTAAATTTAAAGATCGTTCCCGACCTATACTGGTAACATCACCCCATTATGCGCGTTGGATTTATACGAATACCAGTTTACGGCAAATTTAATGCATGTTTTTCGGGTTGCCCTGGTAAACAGACAGGTATATAAATCCTTTATAGACACCGCACAGATTGGTTATCAGATAAAAGTGCTGCGTAAAATGCCGCTTGCAAAACCTGTGATAAAAGTGCCGCCATACTTGACATTTTTTATTGTAAGTTACTTGGGATTTCTGACGCTGACGTTGATGCAAGGGAGTCACATCACATAGAACATTTTATTAACATCAAATCTATACTAATATATATCTATACTAATATATAAAGCTGCAGAGTTTGTTTGTTTGTTTGAACGCGCTAATCTCAGGAACTACTGGTCCGATTTTAAAAAATCTTTCAGTATTAGATAGTCCATTTATCGAGGAAAGTTATAGGCTATATTTTATTTTCAAAAGAATTAGGGATCCGTATGAAAATTGCGATTTTGTAAACCAAGGTGTAAAATCGAAAACCTATTTATGCGTGCGCTGCAAAAACTATTGGCAATAGAACAAAATGATGTACTACGGATTTGTAGGTCTTATAAAGATCTACAAAAAAGTCCGCGAGAGCATATATCTAACTATCATAGTTTAGTCACAATAACCGATTTTATGTTCATAAAAAATATGCACGGGTTCGAAGCCCACGCGGGCGAAGCCGCGCGCAAAAGCTAGTACTATAATAAGTTTACAATTGTTGCTTTCCGTGTGGTGACCGATTTAGAATACACAATGTCACCTCCCAATTCTGTCCTGAGGGTGTCGTAAAAGCTGTACAAAGAAATAACAAGACCGAAAACCTAGCCACAAGAGAAGGCTAATTTGATACGATACCCTGTGCCAAACAGTCTGGCTGCGTGGCACAATAGGCCAATTACCCTCGATATAATTGGAAGAGGCCTGACTCAGCAGAGGTACTGAGTAGTAGTAGAAATTACAAAAAACTGAATGAATTTTGATGCATTTTGCAAGATTGCTAATTTTGACTGCCTCGTTGGTCTAGTGGTTAGATGTGCCGCCTTTGGATCAACGGGTCCCGGGTTCGATTCCGGGGTCGGGCAAGTGTCTTTGTCTAAACCAGAGGCACTGGCTCGGAGTCTGGGTGTCATTTCTATCTATAATATGTATGTATTTACAAAAAAAAAATGTATTTAAGTAGTTTATCATCCATCTCGTTACCATAACACAAGCATTAAGTTGCTTGGGACGAGATGGCGTTGTGTGAAATGCCCAAGGATATTTATTATTTTATATTTATTATCTATAGAAGATAGGTACCCAAAGTACTAATAATGTCCTTTGATGGAGTGGGCCCTAGAGTGATGTCTACGAAAGTGACAAGATAAAGACAGTGAAAATGCAGCGTCCCTACCTAGACCAACGACGACATGAAGATTGCCAGAATTCGGAAGACGCAGTCTACGCAACGTAGCTCGTAGGAACGACGCTCGATGGGGCAGAAAAGTCCTAGAGTAGCGACCGCGTTCCTGAAGGAGCAGTGCTGGTAGGCCACACGGTGGACCGACGACCTGGTTAAGGTCGATGGATGCGGGTGTCCCAGGACCAGCCTTTGCGGAGATCCTTGGGGGAGGCCTATGTCCAGGTGACGAGTCTACGCAAGATCGTATTTTTTCCGCAAGTTGTGCTAGATGTTCTTCATATCTCTGATAAATCTTCTCTTCTCTGTATCTGCGATAGATTATTCTGGTGACAACCGATTAAACCAAAACACTATTTAATTGTTAATGTAGACCCCACAGTAAATGTCGTAGCTGATTTTAAAATTATAAATTTATACGGTTTACATTTAGTTATTGCCATCCTTAGTATATTGTGAACTTTACTGCGAAATATTCCAGTTCTATTCTGAATTTGCGTAGGTGAACAAATTACCACGTATATCCTAGTCTACATTTTGCAAGGTTACCTAATATAATCCTTTAAATGCTCACCTAAGTGCTAGTTCCAAGAAATGGCAAAGAGAATATACGATAAACACGTTTTTATAAGTAGAACGAGAGCAGAAATGGAACACTTAAGAAAACACATTAGACTACATATTTTTCTTAGGTTAAATAGCTCTATCTGTTTGTATTTTTAAATTTAACACCCATACCAAAGTATATAATACTGTTACTGATAGAAAACTAAAATTACACTTATAAAAAGATTAAAATTTATACCCCTATACATATATCAACGCCCCCAACTGATAATATTATTAAAAAAATCTTTAAAAACATTATTCCGTTGAGAAATGGATACATTATAAAAATGTATTTATATCAACAGTATAAAAAAAGAGTTTTTAAAAATAGGTCGCAGGACACACGTCCGATGGGGGGAGAAAAATCCTTGAAGGCCGCGTTCCAGAAAGACTCCCAAACGGTAGACCTATGACCTGGTAAAGGTCGCCGGAAAACGATGGATGCGGAGGGTGGACAGGACCGGCCGGAGTGAATATCCTTGGGGGAGGGATAAGTCTAGCAGTGGATGTCTTTTGGCTGAAATGATAATGATGATAAAACATATATGCTGTACAACAAATGCTGTACATGTAAAACATGTATGTTGTTTTGGTCTATGTACTGTGTATACATACTTACGCCTTTAGTAAAAAGTGGTTATTTTATTATTACAAACAGACACTCCAATTTTATATATTTGTATAGATGTACAGATATAGAAGATGTATAGATGATTGCACACTACCTTTTATCAATTGCCTTAGCTTCCATAGCGTCAAACCTGATTAGACTTCTCTTCACAGCCCTTAAGTGACCCAGTACTGAATCATGTCTCCTCCAAATTAAAGGGATATTAGCCTACTGTGCCACTCTGGTCAAACGGGTAGCCACAGGGTTTCGTTCGAATTTCCATTTTTTTTCATGACCTAAATGCTAGGTGTTACTTGTCCGTGTGGTAGCGGAGGAAGAATACTACCACCCTATATCTTCCCGTAGGTGTCGTAGAAGGCGACTAATGGACAACAGACGTTGGGCAGCAGCGACGTTCTGTCCAAAACACACCATCCATCACTGCGATCGCCAACCCGCCTGCCAAGCGTGGCGATTATGGCAAACCCCCCCATGAATGGACACAAATAAGGTCGCCGGGAAACGATGGATGCGGGCGGCCCAGGACCGGCCTTTGTGGAAATCCTTGGGGGAGGCCTATGTCCAGCAGTGGACGACTTTTGGCTGAAATGATGATGATGCTAGGTTACAGGTAGATACTCTTGTGTTCCTTTAGTCGCCTCTTACGACACCCTCAGCGTGGAACCTGAATGACAACTGAGATCGGCTTTACAATCCTTCCGAAGCAGCAAGTTTCTTAATCTGCAGACCAAATACCGCTTGTGCCATCCGCAGACTTCTGAGTTTGAAATAATCATGTTCATTGCAGGAAATCTATTCCTGCAATCAGCAAAGATCTTTAAACATAAGACATCATAATCCTGTTCATCATCACTATCACATAAAACAAAGTCGTTAAACTACATTTTTTTTTTTTTTTTTTTTTTTTTTTTTTTTTTTTTTTTTTTTTTTTTTTTTTTTTTTTTTTTTTTTTTTTTACCGTGTCATTACGTAAAGTTATAGCTCTGCTAGCTAGTTATAGCTAGCTCTTTCAAGCGAATCAAGTGCGATAAAAGACCATTTTAATAACGAAGTCTGTGATATTACAATAATGACAGTGTAAATTTGAGGTCAGTTGTAAATTTATTCTTTATAGAAATAGATAGAACGCCAGTGCCATCTGTAAATAAATGAACTTAATTCATTGAAAAAGTAACGACATCTTGTGTCAATAGAAAATACCTGGTTAAACTTAAAAAGTATCGTCAAATTCGCATGAAAGCTTAATAGCGTTTTGGCTCATCGAGTAACACATAGTGGCAGACGCGGACGAGATATATTGCGCGTTAGCTCGAGGTTCAAACCTCGTTCCAAAGACCAAAAAGCGAATAAAAGGTAATAATGAATAACTGTGAAGCGTGTACAAAAAATGCACTACCACATGAAATAGTCAATTGCTGCAAATGTTCCAAGGTATTTCACCATCTTTGTGTAAATATCAGTAGCACGGCATTCAAAAGATTGAGTAAAGATAAACGTGCACATTGGCTTTGTCCTTCCTGTGTAACAAAACAACCAAAAGGCGATAACTCCAATACACCTATAAAACCTGCCCTTACAACTTCAGATACAGACTCTGAGAAGGATATTAATAATATGATGGATGCAATCAAAAATGAAATAAGAACCACAATGCGTATAGAAATAAAGAGTCTTGTTAGGGAGATAATTAACGCCGAATTGTCTAGTGTGCGTGAACAAATTGAAGACTTAAAAAGTTCCATTCTGTTTGACATAAGTCAGTACAATGATTTGAAGGATCAAATTGATTCAATCAAGAACGATAATACAGACGTCCGTGAACATAACAGAAAGCTACAAGAGACAGTAAATAACTTATCAACTCAAATCAATACAATGGAACAGCACATGCGTGATTCTAATATCGAAATTAATGGGATACCAGAGCAAAAAAATGAAAATATATTTAATCTCGTAACTAAAATATCACAAGTAGTGTCATCCCCACTTAGTGAAGCAGACGTATTAAAATGCACAAGGGTAGCAAAATCGGATCGTAATAGCTCACGCCCTCGATCCATAATTGTCAAATTACGTAGCACCAAATGTCGAGACGAATTGTATTCAGCGGTCTCAAAATTTAACAAGCAACATAGAGAGGAGAAATTGAATACCAGTCTCGTTGGAATCGGAGGAGAGCGACGACCAATTTACGTGGCAGAACACCTCTCACCGGCTAATAAAGCATTACACGCTGCTGCACGTCGACTAGCAAAGGAAAAGTCCTACAAATACGTGTGGGTACGTAATGGTCGTATATATGTTCGTAAAGAAGAAACTACTCAGCACATACTAATAATCAATGAGGCCAGTTTGAAGAAAATTGTGTAAGAATGTTTAAGTATTTTTGTTTTGTATCTTGTCATAAACAATAATGCCGTTAAGAATTTAAATATCAATCGCCATGTGTACGTCAATATTTTATCAGAACGTTAGGGGTCTAAAAACAAAGTACTCAGAATTTTCAAAAGAAGTACTTATCAACAATTATGATATAGTATGTGTATGTGAGACATGGATGGATGCGTCTATCATGTCAACAGAATACTTTGATAAGCGTTATTCTGTCATACGAAGGGACCGTTCGGATGATTTTAAGAGGAAATATAATAAAAAATATGGTGGGGGTGTCCTCATCGCCGTATCTACAAAGCTAAGTTACATAGTGAGGGAGGACTGGCAAACATCAGTTGAGGATCTGTGGATTCGCGTAAATTTGGGTAGACGATTTTTAAATTTGTGTGTAGTATATTTGCCATCTTACCTATCAAATGAGAATTTCATATCGTTTCTCACTAGAATGGAGGAAGTGGCACAGAACCACGTGAATGACTTGAATCTGATAATAGGCGACTTTAACTTACCACAAATATCTTGGGATCGTTTAAGTGATCCAGTGTACTCAATCACCGATAGTAAATCGTCCATGCTGCGTGAATATTTAGCAGCTACCGGATTGGTGCAAATAAACCATATATGTAATAACATGAGCAATGTATTAGACCTTGTAATTACTCGTGAAGACAACAATATTACACTCCTAAGTGCCTCACCTCTGAGCAAACAAGACAGTTATCACCCACCCTTAGAAATAGTAATAAATAAGGGAAATTGCTTAAAACCAATTATGAACCGTTCAAACTATAGGTACTCTTTCAGAAATACTGACTTCAAGGCTTGTATCGACGATATACATAATATTAATTGGGATACTCACTCCCACTTAAGCTGTGATGATTTCGTTTTAACGTTCTATAATACTATTTGGAATAGTATAGAAAAGTATACTCCAAAAAAAAGATCCAGAAGCTCACGCTTTCCAATTTGGTTTTCTCCATCTCTTATTAAAATATTAAAAGAAAAAAACAAATATAGGAAAAGATTTCGTAAATTTCGAAATCCCAGAGATAATGATACTTTTGCAATGTTACGCGATAGATCTAGAACGGCATTAGACAATTGTTTTAGAGCATACATATCGAGTATTGAAAATGAAGTGACATCAAATGTTAAGGCTTTTTGGAGATATACTAAACAAAAAAGAAATACAAGTTTTATCCCCGGGCATGTCTCTTCTGACGGTGTAATTGTTGAAGGTGGAGTTAACATTGCAAATGCATTTGCCAAATATTTTTCCTCGGTGTACGATAACGATACTGTTACCTCATATGAACCGGATTTTCCATCCTCTAGTTACAGTATTGGCTCATTTGTGATACAGGAGGAAGATATTAAGTGTAAACTAAATGGATTAGACTTAAGTAAAGGAGCCGGACCTGATGGATTGCCACCATTTTTTATACGCATGTGTGCCGAAGCTCTGGTCAAACCTCTACATATCATTTATAATAAGTCTATACGAGATGGTGTTTACCCTACTTTGTGGAAAATCGCAAAAGTTGTACCAGTGCTCAAATCTGGCAACAGAATGGAAGTATCTAATTATAGACCTATATCCATCATTTCATGTTTTGCGAAAATATTTGAAGGTTTTGTTTATAATCTAACATATAGTCATTTTAATCATTTACTGAGTAGTAATCAGCATGGTTTCGTCAGTAACCGATCAACTGAATCAAACCTACTAGTTTACTCCACATATATATACAAAGTAATAGAGCAGAAGGGTCAGGTGGACGCCATTTACACAGACTTCACCAAAGCATTTGACAAAGTGAATCACTCCATACTGTTAAAAAAACTTTACCACATCGGCATACATGGAAGTCTATTGAGATGGTATCATAGTTATATAGGTAACAGAAGTCAATTTGTAGCGCTGGCTGGTTATGAATCATGTCCTTTTGTCCCGCAATCGGGAATACCTCAAGGCTCCAGATTGGGCCCGTTACTCTTTTTAATATACATAAATGACCTCTTTCATAAACTCCTCAGCGAATGTCTTGGTTATGCCGACGACTTAAAAATATATAAATCTATAGCCTCAGCTGATGATTGCCTACTACTCCAAAATGACTTGAACACGCTATTGGAATGGTGTACAAGTAATAAAATGGAACTGAACATAAACAAGTGCCAATGTATCACATTCACAAACAAAAAAACATATATACGATATGACTACAAAATCAATCAGTACTCACTAGGGAGAGTATTTACAGTACGTGATTTAGGGGTTATTTATGACTCGTCTATGTCTTTTAGATTGCACTATGAGCAGTTGGTAGTTAAAGCAAACAAACTATTAGGATTTATAATACGACACTTAAAACCTTTTCATAATATTAAATGCATGATGATATTATACTATACCCTTGTAAGGAGTGTACTTGAATATTGTGCGTCTATATGGAATCCTTGTTACTCGACTTACATTAAAAGAATAGAGTCTGTCCAAATCAGATTTGTTAGATACTTATGTACAAGGTTAGGATTAAGAAAAGTCATACCTGATTACGAGAGTCGACTGATACATTTTAATATGATAAGTTTAGAGAACCGACGTAAAATATCGGATCTCCTAATACTGTACAAAATTGTCCATGGCATACAAGACTCTGGGATGGTCAGTCACTTCAAGTTTAAAATAAGTAACCGTGGGCAGAGACAGCCTCGTATTTTTGAGTTACCAATTGTCACAATGAACACTGTTTATAACAGTCCGGTATTGCGATTGTCAAGATTAATGAACGAGTGCTGTTCCGATGCCACAATAGATTTATTTACCAAATGTTTTATTACTTATAAAACTAATGTAACAAACTTGTTAAGTACCACCGAATGAAATTGCATATTTTTATTATTATTTTTGGTTTTGGACTTTGACTCCCATTCTGTGACATATAACTCCAGACATTTAAATTATTTCATTTGATTTAATTTTGTATTTAATTCTGTATTTAATTTCGTATTTAATTATTAATTTAATTGTTAT
This sequence comes from Clostera curtula, assembly GCA_905475355.2. Taxonomy (NCBI): domain Eukaryota; kingdom Metazoa; phylum Arthropoda; class Insecta; order Lepidoptera; family Notodontidae; genus Clostera; species Clostera curtula. The sequence continues at coordinate 14,601,949 of FR997800.1, read as the reverse complement.
TTTTTATTTAATTTAATTTCGTTTTAATATGATTTATTTGGAATTCCTGTTTATGAGCATTATTATTACTTATTAGTTTTAAATGAATATGTTCCTTAATTTTTTATGTTGTCATTGTTAATGTATTGTATGCTTTGCTTGCTGATTTAACGTCATATTTAAATCAGATTAAGTTTACGAGTTTTTCCTTTCTTTTTGTTAATATAGGGATATAGGAATGCTGTGCATATCTGTAATTGATATACATACGACATAATGCCTTTGAATGTGTGTACTTTATTATTTAATGTTATTCCGCATGTATATTGTTGATATGTCAAATAAAATAAAATAAAATAAAATAGTATAAAACAAAGTCGCTGTCGTCTGTCCGTCCCTATGTATGCTTAAATCTTTAAAACTACGCAACGGATTTTGAAGCAGTTTTTTTTAATAGATAGAGTGATTCAAGAGGAAGGTTTTCAAGTATGATACATCAATACTGAGTTTGAAAATATATTTAAAAAGAAATCCTTTGCGTTTAGACCGAAATTAATGTTTAGTGAATGGGCCACGCGTGGGATATATATTAGTAGAAGCAAATTATATGATCTGTACGATATGAAACAGTATAATCACAATCCCGCGTTTCAACAGTACGTTAAAAATTATTCAAAAACTTTTAAAATGGTATGCCATTCAGCCAAGTCACTTCATAACAGTAATAAGATAAAAAACTCCACAGACAAAATTAAAACTACTTGGAATATTATCAAAACCGAAACCGGGAGGACGGCACCGCGAGATCATACATTAGAGTTAAATTTGAACCGAAAAACTATAAGCAATGATTTTCATGTAGCTCAAACATTCAATGAGTTTTTTGCTAGCATACCATTAGAATTATCTAAATCTATGAAATCTTCGTCATCGGATGCTGAGGCTATTTTAAAAAAATCGGTGAGCGAGTGCTCTTTGAATTTCATATTTAAACACGTGACCCCTGATGACATAATAGTCACATTTAATACATTGAACCTGAAAAAAACCGAAGACCTGTGGGGAATTTCCGTCTACATACTTAAGGTAATATTGCCTGATATAGCTCCACACCTTGCTAAAATTTTTAATCAATGTGTGAATATGGGTGTTTTTCCAAATTTATTGAAGCACAGCAAAATTATTCCTTTATTTAAAGCTGGAGATAAAAAAGAACCGGGGAATTATAGACCAATTTCTATACTACCAGCATTAAGTAAAATATTCGAAAAGCTGATACTTAAACAGTTGCTTCACCATTTCAATTCAAATAATTTACTCCACAAGAATCAGTTCGGTTTCACTGAAGGTCGGTCTACATCTGATGCAGGGGCCGCTCTATTGAGGCATATTTACAGTGCCTGGGAAAATGGTCAAAATGCCATAGGTGTATTCTGCGATCTGTCAAAAGCTTTTGATTGCGTTCATCACGATACACTGTTGAGAAAGCTTCGTCATTATGGCATTTCGGATCATGCCCTGAAATTAATGGCCTCATATCTAAATGACAGGATTCAGTTTGTAAGCGTAAATGGTGTTCAGTCGACCGGTTCACCTGTGTTAATGGGCGTGCCGCAGGGTTCTATTCTAGGCCCATTTTTGTTTTTAATATATATTAATGACCTCCCCCTTTTTGTGGAAAATATTTGTAATACTGTGTTGTTTGCAGATGACACTTCGTTAATATTTAAGGTTGACAGAGACAAAAGTTCATATGACGATGTAAACAGCGCACTCTCTCAAGTATGCCACTGGTTTGAGACGAATAACCTTGCATTAAATGCTCAAAAAACGAAATGTATTAAGTTTGTCACGCCCAATGTACGAATTAGTAACACCCATTTAATGATTGACAATAGATGCGTAGATATTGTAGAATCAACAAAATTCTTAGGCATTACTTTAGACCCTAAACTTCAATGGGGGGCACATATAACGTGTCTCGCAGCTAAACTGAGCTCTGCGGCTTATGCTGTGAGACAAGTTAGAAAACTTACTAATGTAGACACAGCTAGATTAATATATTTCAGTTATTTTCACAGCATTATGTCTTATGGTATCTTATTGTGGGGAAATGCTGCCGATATTGAAACCATTTTTGTTTTACAAAAGCGAGCGGTGCGTGCAATTTATAATCTTAATTCTAGAGAATCACTAAGAGAACTTTTTAAGGATACTGGGATTCTTACAATCGCATCGCAGTACATATTTACAAATATAATGTACATTCGTAAAAATATCTGCGATTACGAAAAGAGTGGCGATATCAATAAAAATAAAATGTCCACTAGGAATAGACATCACATAATAGTCCCTTATTACAGGCTGCAAAAAGTTCACAAAACTTTTGCAGGTCTTGGTATTCGATTATTTAATAAAATACCTAAAGGCATTCAAGACTTGCCTTTAGAACACTTTAAGTGTCACATTAAAAGTCGGCTAATCTGTAAGGGGTACTATAAAGTTAACGACTATATCTTAGACAAAAATGCTTGGGAATAACTGATCGGTGTTGTTGCTAGTCCGATGCTCTTATTTAAATACTTTTAGAATAATGACAAAGTAATTAGAAATAGTGTTCTTGTTATGTGATATTTATACACAGTATGTGAGAGCATCCTAACGCGTTATTAGTATAACTTTTGAAATGTTCAATTCCTTGGTGCTCGAGTTATCATGCTCACTTAAAGACTCATGGCAGTGGTGGCGTCGTGCGGCGGGTCGTTCTCTTCCCTGCAATATGGTTGAGGAGGGCGATGGCTGCCGCATGCGTCATGCTTGTGAACAGGTGCCGTTGCTGGGGGTCGGTTGGCTTGGGCATTACAAGGTTACTATTGTCAACTATATCTGGCTGATGTTTGGCCCTTTGGAACTATTGCGTGAGTTTGCTCTCACAAATCTGTCTTAAAACCAGTCTTGTACCCAAATGGCGATCTAAAAAGAGCAACTACAGAGTTTCTTGCCGGCTCTTCTCTGTAGAGGTGCATTCCGAACCGGTGGTAGATGGTAAATAATTAATTTTAAATGGTAAATTTTAAATTTTATTTTTTGTTTGACCTGTCAAAAGAGCTCTAATGAGCCAACTTGATTAAATGAGTTTTGATTTTGATTTTGATTTTGAATAATATTGTAGAGTAACACTGTTAAATTTAGATGTTCATCATTGCACCCGTGCGAATATTGCATCATTTAAGTCCATATATGCTCCCACTCCTGAGTCGAGTCGAGGACTCGACCCTCGTCCAATCAAGAAATCAGGAGGGAAATTAACCAACTGTGCCACGCTGGCCAGACGAGTTGGCACAGGGTTTGGTATCAAGTTTTCCTTCTCTTGCGGGTTGGTTTATTTAGTCCGCTCTTACGACACCCTCAGCGTGGAATGGGCTGGTGGCACTATATCTTCTAAACCCGTCACCACACCACTATTTAATGTTTCCATAATGCTATTTTACAAGCGTACCCTTCTGTATGGTTACCACTTGACCTCTGTTAATGGACTCCACTTCGTTTTAGACACAAAAAAAAAAGAATGCGAGGGAACCGGCAAACGATAAAGCGCTTTAAATTCAAAAGCTATAACCCTTTTTTGTTATTTTAATTCCTTCGAAATGAGATTTAATATAAAAAAGTTGAGACGTGACAGTTAATCGGCGGATTACTTTTTGTTGCGCTTATATTTTGAGTTTCAATTTTAATAATGTTTAAAATAGTTTAGATATGTTTAATATTGTTAAGCACCATCGACAAAAAAACCATGCATGTTTTAACTTACTTTCGTAAATATTTCGTATTTATAAACGAACTGTCGATGGTATTAGTATTAGTTCCTTTTTCTTCGGTTTAACTACAAACATTTTTTAAGACTTCACAGTTAAGTTAAGTTTTACAAACATGCTTTCAATTAAGATATAATCTAAAACAGAATCAATATCATTATAATAATTTAGACTGCCTCGTTGGTGTAGGGGTTGGATGCGCCTCTTTTGGATCACGGGTTCCCGGGTTTGATTCCTGAGCCGGGCAAGTGTCTTTGTGTAGAGTAAAGGGACTTGCTATGAGTCTAGGTACACGGTTAAAAAAAAATTTGAAGATTGGAAAAAGTAATAAAACACAGCATCATACATTACAAACTGACGTTTTACATAAACCTAATCTTTCTGTTACTGGTAATACAGATCACGATATATCAGATCAATCAAAATGCTTTTTGCAAAAAGTTTTGTTAGAATATCCCAAAGCAGGGAACTCCTCCAATTATTTACAGGGAAATTTCTCTACTCTCCCACCTTCGGTAGGCCGGTTTCTTCAGACAATAGTTTTATTACCCGTGGACGGATTTGAACCATTTGGTACTTTCGAGCAATAAATCCACAGTATCGTGAGTTTGCCGATAGCCAATCGAAGCCGTAATAATAAAAGGTTAGGACAAGCCTTATCTATCAGATGGTTCGCGTGGGAAACAATATCTGTATCGCCGGTCAAGGAATGCTAGGGCCGAGGAATTGTATGTTATTGGAATCGCCTAATCCAGGTCGATGAAGATCGTTAGAAGTCTCTACAGAAGTCCGTTAGAAGCCAGCATTTCAGGCTGCAAATGCCCCACCACTGAGGCGAGCCTCCTCTAAATTCATGCTGGGAAATTAGCCTACTGTGCCACGCTGGCAATACAGCTCATAATTATTATTCCAGAATAATCGGGCCTATTGTGATCTATATACTACAAATTGTTGATCTAGGGATTACATGTGCGGCCTTTGGATCAACGGGTCCCGGTCAACGGTTCCATTCCGGGGTCAGGTACCTAGTGAAGGGACTAAGTTTAAAAAAAAAGATTAAGGATACATGTTATCACCACCCCATTCCATCTTGAAGGTGTCGTAACAGCCGACAAGAGGATATTGCTATCACCACCGACAAGACGCACGTGGCGCGAGCGGCGGCTGCGTCGCGACCTTTTCAAGCTTGTCAAGCGATACTGATCTTTTAAGTTTGTAGATATAGTTTAAAATTATTTCACACTGAAAGTGCTCGCCGCGACGCTGGCGGCCGCTGCCGTTTCGGTGTGACTCGGCCCTTACGGTTGCCAGAGTACTACAGGGATTGTTAAATTGTTTTGTAAGATGTGCTCAATGACCGAGAAGACACAATGACGAAAACGCAACGATAGTAAAAAAACTGTAATCCACTTCGTTAATTTTACAGTTAATTGTCTGTAAAAAAATTGTCATTCATTAGGTTTCTGGGACGGGTTACGTCGTCTCTCGTATTTTAACCGGCTTAAAACCTTGAACTATCGTTTCGATGGCAGTAAAAATGGGATGTATTGATAACTGTAGAATGTTTTTTGTTTTAAAACACTTTCTAATGGATTCCATTTTCGAATAACTACAAAGATACACAGCAGCTTGTACCACCTTCAGAGAACGGGTCCCTGGTTCGATTTCGGGGTCGGGCCATTGTCTTTGTGTAAGAGACTTGGTTCTGGGTGTCATTTGTGTTCTTGAATTACACCTTTGTAAACTCCCCCCCCCCCCTCCAAACCAGGTCCAAACCAAGAGCAGTTCGTTGAAAAAAGACGAAAATGATTAGGCCACGCTCACCAGACGAGTTGGCACAAGCAGTCGCATCAAGTTTTCCTTGTCTTGCGGTTCAATTGTCGGCCTTGACCTTTTATCAACACATACGGCACCCTCAGGATGGAATAGGGTGGTGACACTATATTGTATTCTAAATCCGTCACCACATGGACTAGATATTACAATCTAGTGGTTCTTTTTATTACTGTTGTACAGTATATTCATCTCCATGTGGCAGCGGATTTAGAATACATAGCGTCACCACCCCAATTTTTCCTGAGAGTGTCGTAAGAGCCGACAAAGGCAAATGATCAGGCTGAAAACCTAGCCGAACGATAAGGAAAACTTGATACGAAATCCTATGCCAACCCGTCTGGCCAGCGTAACACAGTTGGCTAATTACCCTCTATGTAGTTGGAGGAGGCTCGACTCAACAGTGGGTCACTTATGGGTTGAGTAGTAGTATATTGATACTATTAATGTGTTCACCTATGTGGCCAGTATGTGCCAGGTATACTGAGCAATGGCACTGACAATGCCAGCAGCGTCTCTAATGCGTGTTAAACACTTGACATTTACTGCACGCTTTCTCGTAACGAAGTGTGAACCGTGCGCCACTGATTTCATGCTCCGGCGCAGATTACCGTCAACGGCCATCTTTTATTTTCCTTGCAGTTTAGTTGGTTTTCACTTATTCTGTTTTATTAAGGACTAGTTCTTTTTCTCAGCACTTAAATGAGACACTGCCGTGTCTTCTATACAGGGTGTATCAAAAATTAAGTGAGGGTGTAGCGCTAATCAATACAAGCAGTCCTGTGTTTAGAATACACGAGTCTCAGTGCCAGAGAAAATTATTATCCAAATACACTGGGCTGCAAACCTAAGTATCACACTTTTAAAATAGCAATAACTTTTTAAGTACACAAGATATACTTTCGAAATAAAAAGGACTCGAAAAAAAGTTTGTAGAGTTTGCTATAGTTACTTAAAAAGCTGATAACATTTGCTATAAAATGTTTTTTATTTTAAATCTCTACTTCAATTATTTAGAAAAAAATTATATATTAAAAGTGTAGTACCAAGTATTGCAGGTCAGTGTATATAAAGTTGTTATGTATAATTCTTTGGATTCAGTGCTTATTTATCTATACCTTTTGTCAGTTTGATTAAATTTAGAAGAAAAAAAGTTTATTTTTCCCTTGCAGCTTGCCTAGCTGGAAATGAAGGAAAACTTTACACAAAACCTGTGCCAAGACGTTTAACCAAGGAGGCAGAGTAGGCCAATTTCCCTCTTTGAATTGGGATGAGACTCAGTAGTGACTTCATCATCATCATCATCATCATCATTTCAGCCAAAAGACGTCCACTGCTGGACATAGGCCTCCCCCAACGATTTCCACAAAGGCCGGTCCTGGGCCACCCGCATCCACTGCTTTCCGGCGATCTTAACCAGGTCGTCGGTCCACCGTGTGGGAGGCCTACCAGCACTGCGCCTTCCGGAACGCGGTCGCCACTCGAGGACTTTTCTGTAGTGACTTATTTATAAGTACTCAAATAATTAATGAGAGTTTCAATTTATAAATACACTTAATCAGTGTCAAAAAGTTGTTGTGAATTATTTTAGTAACACTTTACGACAGAAAGAATAGATAAATATAGTTTTACGGAGGAAACATCATTCCGCGATATAAATCAATCAGTATGATATGAAACACCAACATAAGCTCTCAATCATGCTTCAGTACTTCTGCAACAACCTAAAGTATATGCCGCTTTGTTTTTCTTTTATTACTTTGCAGTAATGCTATGTGAGCATTATGTTAACTGAAGAAGCCAACTCGTTACCGTACGAGTCAGCAGCAATCGTAAACGAGCTTAAACAAAGTTGTACAGATATTATCAGCCGGTCGCGTGCGGCGAGGTGCATCCAACACGTTGCAAAACATAAACGAAGGTATATGTTTTAATTTAATCTTGTTTTGTATTTAATAAAAAAGTTTTGAATAACAGATAATAAATAAATAAATATCCTTGGACATTTCACACAACGCCATCTCGTCCCAAGCTAAGCAACTTAATGCTTGTGTTATGGTAACGAGATGGATGATAAACTACATATATACATTTTTTTTTGTAAATACATACATATTATAGATAGAAATGACACCCAGACTCCGAGCCAGTGCCTCTGGTTTAGACAAAGACACTTGCCCGACCCGGGAATCGAAGCCGGGACCCGTTGATCCAAAGGCGGCACATCGAACCACTAGACCAACGAGGCAGAGATAATTGTTAAGAAGTGTTTTTATTTAATGAATAAATTAAATTTTGCGTATTCATATAAAACTATCGTATCGTTATGGTTTTAATTTTGTAATTGCCTTGCGATTGATGCCAGAGATGTCCTGCTTAAAGACCGATAACGGTGGTGGCGTCTGTGGCGGGCGGGTCAACCTCTTCCCTGCAATAAGGTCGAGGAGAGTGACGACTGTGACAAGCGTCAATCTTGTGAATATATGTTGTTACTAAGAGTGGGTCGGCTCAGGCATGCAGTTCTAAATACTGTGATGTATCTCTGTGTATTAAGTTTATAGCATTTCTATAAAGTGACATTTCAAACTGATGTCAAAATTAATTTTATTTCAAGCTCTAAAAACATGTACTTTCCTAGTAAAACACTTTCTGTGAGACAGGATGGTACTTCACCGCCAAGCTTCAATATTGTCAAATAGATTTTCATACTATCGACACGACAATGTCTGTTACCTTTAACTAAAATACTATTTTGAAATGCTACGAAGCAAATTTAAAGCCTTCTGGAAGTTTCTTCACGAACTTCGAGAGCGACAGGTATGTAATTACTTGTAAGTTGTTTAATACGTCTGATGAAGTATACATTTACGTCTGAAGGTACGTGGGCGCAGGTGATGATGGACCTTTTAGATGTGACGTGATATGTTCGGAACATGTTAGAAGCAGAAGCGTTAAGAACATTGAAAGACCTAGCATTTTTCATTGTAACGTTTCTTGTTACAACTCTTTACTGATTATTTATTAAAATTTCCTGCTTACTGGACAGATTTCAACGAAATAAAATAGTTTTTTCGAATTGGTTTAAAAATCGATCGCGGTAACAAATTTAAACACATACAATGGAATTGCTAACCAAACATTGTTAGTCATAATATTTAAATCTGTGGCAACGATATATTTTATTGTGCCATTATAAATATGAACTAATCACACAATTATTTAATAAAAAGGAGACCAACTACAAAATAGATTGATATTGAAATAAGTTTATGTGATTTAATAAAAAAAAGTTAACCGGCTATTGATTTAAATGTAAAATTGAGGTTTTATGACACGGGTCCGGATCGCGAAAATTAAGTCTTTTTTTAAAGTATTTTAGTCAGATAATGACAAAAGTGTCATAACTCGTTTAAGTAAGCACTTATAACCCAAAAAGCACTGGAATGATCATATTACTGTTCTTTTATAATAATAATAACAAAGATAACTAGATAGCTGATTTACACGAAATCCCATGTTTTATAGTAAACATTTTGTTCAGAAAACCCCGATTATCTCACTTATACTTCAAGTTAGAAAAACATTGTAAACATAGAACTGCATCTTTTTACATAAAACTGATTTTTCTTTAGTTAAAGCATGTTGGAATAAATAATGCTGCCTAGAAGAGATTGGTTTTAGCAATAATGCCGCCAATTGCACTTCTTTCTGTTTAATTTAGTTTTAAATATTTATTCTTTTTTGTCTGTTTATGGTTAAATGTTTTGTTCTCATCTAAATTAATATCACTTTTTAATAATAAAGGCGATACAGCCGCTCTATAACCGCTACCGCTTGTCCCAAGTACCATACAGCAGCAACCCGCGCCTCTCGCGGCTTCATCACTTCACACCTAAGAATTCAATTAATCTCAAGAAGCACCCGCATCGCTGGCCATGAGGTTCGTGACTCGTAATTGCTTTTTATTACAAAAAAGCAACAGCGTACGCCCCTGCTTGTTTACCAAAATAAAAAGAAAATCTCAACCGACTAACGGTACATCGGAACAATGAGCGATGATATGCTGTTTCTACGAATAGCACCGATGCCTATTTAAATCTGACCACTTGGCCGATACACGATGGAACTGTTCAAAACGTCCCATTGGTTACAGACGCCGTTTATGAGACGTGAGACCTTGTTAAAGATTTTTTTAGGTATGATCCGTATTAGATATAGAATAACCGTCCTGAAAGTGTCGTAAGTGCCGACAAAAGGAAATTACAATACTTCTTACCCCTTTATGTAATTGAAGGAGGCCCGACTAAGCAGTTTGTGATCTATGCGCTGAGATAGTAGTAGATATATCTATACTAATATATAAAGCTGCAGAGATTGTTTGTTTGTTTGAACGCGCTAATCTCAGGAACTACTGAACCGATTTCAAAAATCTTTCAGTGTTAGATAGTCCATTTATCGAGGAAGGTTATAGGCTATATTTTATTTTCAAAAGAATTAGGGATCCGTATGAAAATTGCGATTATGTAAACCAAGGTGTAAAATCGAAAACCTATTTATGCGTGCGCTGCAAAAACTATTGATCTTATAAAAATGTACAAAAAAGTCCGCAAGAGCACATATCTAACTATCATAGTTTAGTCACAATAACCGATTTTATGTTCATAAAAAATATGCATAGAGATAAGCACGGGTTCGGAGCCCACGCGGGCGAAGCCGCGCGCAAAAGCTAGTTATAAAATACTAGTGGCCCGCCCCGGCTTCGCCCGTGCAAAGCGGGGGTGGGTTATACATTATAAACCTTCCTCTTAAATTACTATCTATTAAAAAAACCGTATCAAAATCCGTTACGTAGTTTTAAAGATTTAAGCATACATAGGGACGGACAGACGACAGCGACTTTGTTTTATACTATGTAGTGATTATGCAGCATCACAGTACAAAATTTATAACAACCACAAATCACAATCCAAAAATAGGTGATGGTTCACCGTGTTTTGGAACTACGTAAGTAGTAGATGCGATCAATTTAAGATAGCTATCATCTATGATTTTCAGTTTTAATTAAGTTACCGCTTAGAAACTTAAAAACAACACACTCATGTATACTTTCGCGTAGAATTTTAACGTACACTAAACTTTAATGTATATTATACAAGCAAAATATTAAAATATAAATACACAATTAAAAATAAATTTAATTATTTAATTGTAATAAATAAATTAATGAAGTATAATTTATTTTGTGTACAAAAATAAATAAAATTGAAACTGTTATTAATAATAAAATGACCGCTTAAATGTGCAAGTACACACAGTACATAGACCTAAATAACATTGTTTTAAATTTTTGTCTGTCGTTTTTGTTGTTACGGCTAATGTCTGGAAGGGCTGGGCCGTTTTTGACGGGACTTCCCCTTTTTACACTTCTACTTTTTTAGACTATCTTCACCCCGTGGCCTCACCCTCTGTACCACAATAACCGCTGGTTACATCTCCGGACTCAGCTAGTTCTAAATAACTCTTATTTAGAAAATCTTATCGATTAACGAAATAAAAAAACTTGAAAAAATCTGAAAATAAAATAAAAATGAACAAATCTTTGGCATTCGGGCTTTTCTTATAAAAGCGTATAGGTACATAGTCCCATTAAATAATTGTTTGTTCTGTGGAGACTCATTTAAAATCTCATATAAAAGATCAAAAAAACCAGTAAGTTCAAATTTCACTAAATTATTCAATTAATTTGACTCTATTTATAAAATATCAGGATCTTAAGTTAAAATACATGTCACACGTAAAGAACACCTGCCTATTACTTGTTGAGTTGCTTCATAATTCCAATTCTGCGAAACGTTAACTGATTTCAATATCAAATTTGGAAGTATAATCATAGACTTTATGGACGTAATTATATTAAAACGAACCAGTATTTTAAATATTATTCTTGACTGTATTTTTTATCCACTTGTAATTTAACTCGGAAACATCTGTCAATATTTTGTATACAACTTGTGTTGTTGTCAATAACCCACTATTACTGACTATTATAACATCTGAACACATTTTGATCCTACTTTGATGAATGACCAGCTTTCAAATAGAAAACCTCAACATAGTCTATTCGTTTAGGAGCTACACAGTATATGGTCCGTGTGGTGTCGGATATAAAATACATAGTGTTACCAGCCTACTTCATCCTGAGGGTGTCGTAAGAGCCGACAAAAGGAAATGACAAGTCTGATAACCCAGCCGCAAGACAAGGAAAACTTAATACGAAACGCCGTGCCAAACCGTCTGGACAATTGGCACAGTACAGTAATATACATAGTACAGTCCAACTTACAATACCCTGCCGTCGAGAGTTAATAAACATAATTAAATATAAAAAAACTTCCCCACCGCACGCTGGGAAATAACGCGTGTTGTAAAAGTCAACAAAACCCAGCACGCTTGGTGGTAGGATCGAACGGTCCGCCCGGCTGGCTACCACCCTCACATTTAAGTCCGACGCCAAGCAGTTTTACCGTGTTCCGTCGTGTGTATGTGAGAGCCGGTGCCCGACAGGGCAATTCCTTGAATTGCCTGCTCCATCTTAGACCCTGGCGTAGCTTTCCATCACGCAAGCCTAGGGTCAAAGGCATTCAAGTCACTGATAAAAAAAAAACAACATAGTGGCAAAATTAATTTACCTGGTATTCATATTAAAATAAAAAGAAATGTATGATTAGCTCAGGCGCGTGGATTTGCCCACGTGGTCATCAGCATGCTTCGCATTAGCTTTCGTGTGGTGACGGATTTATAATACACTAGCGACCCGCCCTAGCTTCGCACGGGTGCAATGATGAACCTTTAAATTTATCAGTGTTTCTCTACAATATTATGTATGGATATATACATATAAACCTTCCTCTTGAATCACTCTATCTATTAAAGAAAACCGCTTCAAAATCCGTTAAGTAGTTTTAAAGATTTAAGCATACATAGGGACGGACAGACGACAGCGACTTTGTTTTATACTATGTAGTGATAGTGTCACTACTCTATTCCATCCTGGGGGTTTTGTCAAAGCCCACAAAAGGAATAATAAGGACAACTTGATTCGAAGCCCCGTGCCAACCCGTCTGGGCAGCTTGGCACAGTAGGCTAATTACCCTCCATGTAAATGGAGACATACAAACGTACCTATTGAATCACTCTATCTATTAAAAAAACCGCCAAAATCCGTTGCGTAGTTTAGAAGATTTAAGCATACATAGGGACGGACAGACGACAGCGACTTTGTTTTATACTATGTAGTGATAGTGATAGTGAAGTATGGATATTGGCTAAACTATAGAACAATTTCACCCTATCAAGAGACAATAAAACAGACTTAAACAGGTTCGGGTTGAGTCGTTCCCATGCCTGCCGACTTCAACTCATATTTCCCCAGGAATAACAAAGCAGGGATCAAGGCGTGACCTCTTGGCGTGCGCCGCGAAAACGAACAAAAAACACACCGCACGAGAACGCAAATGAAATCGAAATAACGCAACGTCCAGGCAGGCAAGGTCCCGCGGAATGAGATACGGCGGTTTGATTAACCATTGTCGGGAACAACTTGTGGAGTCGATATGAATATTTCAAATATTCTGGGAGTGAATTCGGAGTGAATTAAATAAAGAATTTGAGTTTAGACGTTTGTTACCAAGTTACGTCATTAAAATCGAACGGACTTTGATGATAAGTGGTGTTAAAATAGTATCATCATCATCTCTCACTGCTGATTTGGCATTTGAGAGTTAGTAAAACATGGAGGAACATTTGCCTAGTCAGCCATACACAGTTGGGAGGGCAGAAGCTGTTCTTTCTCTTGCAGCAAGGTTCAGGACGGAACCCCCATAATGAAATGTACTAGTGTAAGAATCATTATCATCATCATTATAATCTGGACTGCATAATGCATTGACTGCTTTGTTGGTCTAGGGGTTGGATACGCCGCCTTTGGATCACGGGGCCCCGGGTTCGATTCCGGTGTCGGGCAAGTGTCTTTGTGTAAACTAGAGACATTTGTATTCGTGAATAACATGTTTCCCCTTTATTTTAATAGAAAAAAAATCTTTTTCTATAAACGACCCACTACTAAGTCAGGCCTCCTCCAACTTCATGGAGGGTAATAAACTTACTATGCCACGTTAGCTAGACGGGTTGGTACAGGGTTTAGTATCAACAGGCGAGGGACTAGGGGAAGTCCCGCGCCCATAGGAAGAGGGACCCCGAGGGAAGCGGTGTTTTGCCAAGTGCTCCTGGCAAGACACCGAAGAAGCGAAGAAGTCGCTTCACAAGATGAAACGTTTGTGGTTCACACAAGCAAGAGAAGGAGGAGGGAGAAGCCTTCGTGTACAGCCAAAAGGATAGACCCAAACGTACCCATGAGGCTGTACACAAAAGACAAGAAGGAGCACAAGTGGAGTTTAGTGAGTGTGGAGGCGCTATAACGCAAGATGCGTTACCGAGCTTCACACACCTCGCCTACGTCATCCTCGATGTCGGCGGAAGCCCGTAAGATGAGATGGGTTCTCCACTATAAAAAAAAGGGTTTGTATCACGATTTTCTTCTCTTGCGGCTAGGTTTTCAGCCTTGTCATTTCCTATTGTCAACTCTTACGACACCCTTAGGATGAAATGGGGTGGTGACACAATGTATTCTAAATCCGTTACCACATGGATTATTTTTTAAGTTAGGTATTAATAACATATTATGTTACGTCCGTATGTGAATTGTGTAGGTCTTGTGTTCCCACAACCTTGACATTGATCTTTGAATAATATGTCGTTTATAATTATCATACAGCTCTTATAGATAATCTGAAGAATTTGTGCTAGATATATAAGCCTTCGCCAATAATAAAATGAACCGGTTATATTAATTTCCATTTCATTACATGTAGAAATCTTATATTTTGTAAACTAGCGTCTACCCACAGCTTCGACTTCATAGATTTGAAACTTTAATTAAGTTTTTATTTTTATTTTAACTTTATTATACTCCAATGCGCCATTTGGTGAATTAATTAAATAAATTCAAAGGTTTGTTGATCTCTAAAGAGGAATGTTAGTTTTGCAGTGATAAGAAATAAAGTAAGGAACGGATTGTCTGTCATCTAAAATAATACTATGCAAGTGCTAAGGAAACCTTAATCTCGTCTAATCATGTTTTTATGAACACATTATATTCAGATCAGACATCCAAATCGTTAACAATTAAATTTTTTTATATGGCACTCTGCCAGTCTTCGGCAAATTCTGCCAATGTCGCTTGATAGCTGCTCATGTGTTGTCTATAGGGTTAAATAATTTCGAATTTCCAATAGTTAATGGGAGATCCTTTTTGGGTCCGAGACAAATAAAGATTTACATTAATAGTCAGATTCTTGTTCTGACGTCGACATACCTCGTTGGTCTAGTGGTTAGATGCCGCCTTTGGATCAATGATGATGGAGGATGAATAAGTAGTATATCATCCATCTCGTTACCATAACACAAGCATTAAGTTGCTTAGCTTGGGACGAGATGGCGTTGTGTGAAATGTCCAAGGATATTTATTATTATTATTATAAGACATGGAAATTAAAAAAAAATGTGGCTAGACTTCAATAGTCGATTTTTATCGAACGCTAGTAAATTTTGGGGTCGACGATTTATTTGGTGGGGCCCGAACATTTATTGTTGAGACTTTTCCAATGGAATATGATGTAACGTGCCCTTTATTGCCAGCTAATGATATTTTAAGTTGGAGGGTGGACCATAAGTCACGGCTTGGCCCCAAAAGAAACGAACCTCCTTCTAGTAATTACATGCAAGTCGTAGGGTTCACCCCAGCGCCGACAACACGCGATGTGTTGATTTCGCGGAAGTTTTTTGAGCTGGCAACTGTCAAGGTTCACAAATAGTGCTGCCAGTATTTAGTAAAAGTGACATTAAAAAGTGAAGCTTATAAAATGGATTTGGACGAAAGCGTGGCAAATAGTTTGACGTACAGACGTTTTTTAAGACATTGCCTTTTTCGTGTTTTAATAAGAACTGTTTTAGAAACTTGTGTCTATACTAATACTAAATACTAAAAAGAAGAAATATTTGTATGTTTTTAACTAATTTTGTAAATAGCTCATAATTGAATTAGAATGCTAATATTATAATCCCTGAGTAATATACGCTTTCTGAGGCGTATAAGCTCACCCGGGGAAGCCGTGCGTAAGATCAATATCGAAATATTTTTGGAACGTTCATTGATTTTATGCCGATATACATACAAATTCAAACTCAAAATGAACTTTATTTACGTAGGTTTTATAACAAAACTCATATAAATCGTGACATTTAAAATTACCATTATCATCATACGGCCCCTGTCCCACGCTAGGTGGTAGTCTCCATCTCACACCAATCAGTCGTCATATCTACATTCACCCCTTTCATACACAATTCCTCATTATTACAATCCATGCATCTTGTTTGATGATTGCAACCGTTCCACCCACATGAATGCTGAAACTATCATAGAATCCTTAACCACGTTTTATCCATTGGCAAGCTCATCGTTTGTCTGCCTCGTTGGTCTAGTGGTTAGATGTGCCGCCTTTGGATCAACGGGTCCCGGGTTCGATTCCGGGGTCGGGCAAGTGTCTTTGTCTAAACCAGAGGCACTGGCTCGGAGTCTGGGTGTCATTTCTATCTATAATATGTATGTATTTACAAAAAAAAAATGTATATAAGTAGTTTATCATCCATCTCGTTACCATAACACAAGCATTAAGTTGCTTAGCTTGGGACGAGATGGCGTTGTGTGTAATGTCCAAGGATATTTATTTATTTATCGTTTGGCCCCAATATTGCCCATCACGACCATTTGGTAAATACCATCTTCGTAACGTAACGCGGGAGATATAAACTTATTTATACCTAAAAACATTGAGCATAACATACATCAAACTTAAAAGCGAATTTCCGCATACTCATCAAACTTTATTTCCAGGAGTTGAATTTCCTATTTAACTTCAAAACGAACTTTAACTAGAACAGCGCTGATTTTGTTTACACTGCCACACGATCCCTATAAAACGGCAGATCAAGTTTATTGGCTCCTATAAGTACCTTAAATTTATATCCATACACTTTATTCTACAACATTACTTAGAAATATAGTAAAAGATTCAGTTTGTAACGTCAGAGATAGTAGTTTACTAGTCACATGAAATTTACTTATAACTTTTTTTAATAAAATTACTTGTATCTTATAGCAAAATTGCAATATATTTTTTGGTCGTCTCGTCGTTTATTGTTTTTTTAGATAACCTGTTTTTATTTTAGAGTCAGGGTTCTCATCACAGGAAAGGTAAATACCCTACTGTGCCACGCTGACCAGACGGGTTGGCACAGTGTTTAGTATCAAGTTTTCCTTCTCTTGCGGTTAGGTTTTCAGCCTTGTTATTTCCTTTTGTCGGCTCTTACGACACCCTCAGAATGGAATACGTCGGTCCTCATTGGGGGTAATTGTCATAATCGCCACGCTTGACAGGTGGGTTGACGATCACAGTATTAGGTGATCGATGTTTAATAGGACGTTGCTGCTGCCTTAGAGAATAGGCGGCTAAGGGACAACAGACGTTGCTGTTTTCCCTTAGTTGCCTTCCACAACATCCACGGAAAGATATGGGGTGGTAGTATTCTTACTCTCCAGATTAAGACTAAGAGAACTTTGTGTTCTTCAGTACCCCATTTCATCCTAAGGGTGTCGTAAGGGTCGACAATAGGAAATGACGAGGCCGAAAACCGAGCTGCAAGAGAAGGAAAACTTGATACTAAACACTGTGCCAACCTGTCTGGCCAGTGTGGCACATTAGGCTAATTATTATCCAAACTGGAGGAAGCTCGACACAGCAGTAGGTCATAGGTTTGACGACACGGTTGGCGCAGTGGTGGAGCGATCGACTACTGCGCAGCATGTCGCGGCTTCGATTCCCGCACGGAAGAAATATTTGTACGACCTACAAGTATATGTTCCGGGTCTGGGTGTTTTCTATCTATAATATGTATGTATTTATAAAAAAAATGTATATAAGTAGTTTATCATCCGTCTCGTTACCATAACACAAGCATTAAGTTGCTTAGCTTGGGACGAGATGGCGTTGTGTAAAATGTCCAAGGATATTTTTTTTATAAATAAATAAATTTTTATATTAAATGTTTATTTTTATAAATAAATAAATATATCCTTGGACATTTCACACAACGCCATCTCGTCCCAAGCTAAGCAACTTAATGCTTGTGTTATGGTAACGAGACGGATGATAAACTACTTATATACATTTTTTTTTTTTTTTTTTGTAAATACATACATATTATAGATAGAAATGACACCCAGACTCCGAGCCAGTGCCTCTGGTTTACACAAAGTCACTTGCCCGACCCCGGAATCGAACCCGGGACCCGTTGATCCAGAGGCGGCACATCTAACCACTAGACCAACGAGGCATCAATTTTATGTATGGACTGAATAGTAATAGTATGGTAGCCATTATTCATTTTACAAAAATACGTTTCACACAGGCGCATCCGCCGGCAGCAGTTAGTGGGTTCATAAAAGTACTTCATATGTCAGTTGGAAGGTTTTATAAGGAACGTCTTGATCGTAAAATACGTGTAGGCGCAAGAAAGTATTTTGGTTCGTACCATAAATATTGTAACTGATATTATATTCGATAAATGTATGTTGAAATTAATATTTCGTCCTCTTCCCTGTATCATTTCGTTACTGATGTGGGTCGTAACATTGTATTGGCTTGAAATAACTTTGTTTTGTGTTGTTTTCTCCCACTTGTAGTCGATTTTAAAGAGACTTTATTGGGTTTCCTAATTTGTTGAGAATAACTTAACCTTCGGTCGAACTTGCCAAATTTTGAATAGGTTATTTGGTTAATTGAAATAGGAAAATAATTGGAATAGGTTAATTTGGTGAAATGATACATATAGCGCTTACTTATAGTCGTCGGAAACTCATGAAATTGAACACTTTTTAACGGATTTATTGCGTATATTTTGCATTATTTAATTTCCGCTGCAGGCCGAAGCCGAGGAAGTTTATTACTGAATTCCTGTAATAAAAATACATGCGAGAAATCCGATAAAAAGTGTTTCTTTTCTCCAATAAGACTGATCTAAATTTATTACATTTTAGTTTACTTTTAATTCAATTATCATTGGAAGTATATATTTTTAAATCGTACATCTACTCCGTAGGTTTCCAAGACGCATAATCCATTGCAAAAGGTCGACATCAGAGGTATGCGATAAAACGTACAATAAGAATGCCCGACGGTTGTAGATATAGTCTGTAATTTGATGAGTGCACTGTATTCTACCATCTTAGTTGTTTGCAATAACAACTTTAATACTTAAGCATTCTACCAAATATGGCAGTCGTTACATATTAGCAGTAGCGTGAAAACTGACAGATGATCTAACCACATAATTACCGGTACTCCCAATAGATGAGTCGAAGAGGGCAGACGGCAATAGGTCGGTATAAATACTGGTATTTAGTCAAATCAGCATCTTAATCGGTCTTTAAATTTAGGCGCTATGTTGTCAGAGACATCCAGATACACAGTCTCCTAGACAGGTTGAATTTATAACAAACCTTTTTTGGCGAGGGGGTATAAAGTTCCTAATCTCTTAACGCCTGAGATACTATTGAAAAAATAGTGCTGTTGGTTCATTTAAAAATAATTAAAGTTTATTACAACGTGCTTTTGATAATGTAGCACGTATATCCAGGATTCTATTAGCGGGGTCAATAAATCAAAATCTTTTTTGGACAAATTATACAGGATTTTTGTGTCACACGCAAGGGAAATTCGGAAAACCTTCGTGAGTTTCAACTGGATAACGCCATTCGTAGTCGTGCGAAAAGCGTAAGTTTGAGAATGTAGGATTCTTTATTTTCTACTAGTTAGTTGTTACCCGCAGTCTTTGTCTGAGTTGAGTTTAAATTAGGCTCGTTCCTTTTAATGCAAAAATAAAAATTGACACTCTACTGAATACTCTATGTCTCATTTGTATTTTTTTTAAATAAGAACTCTGATTTTAATCGCCAGAGTCACAAATACTGCCTTCAAATGAAACCAGTATTGTCTTAAGATAATAGAGTTTACATTTACACAAAGTCCATAGTGTTCCAAACGTAGCTTGATAAACAACCCAAACAAGCATACGCTAGGCCAAGCATCATTTGGCGCCAAGCACCAGCGGGTTTGTCCACGACGTGGTAGCGGCCGGTCTACAGTCCAGAGCTCACCAGTCCACCACGAGCGTAGTAACAACACGGACGCGTGTCGCTCTGCGTACACAAACGATAAAACTTGTTGTGTTAGTGCTTAGACTGTGGAGTGCATTGGGGTGTGTACGGTTAGGGAGGGGTGTCGGAGCCTGGAGAAAGGAGACAGCGCCCTCTTTACGTAACCTTTGATAACTGGAGCTTTCGTAATTGTTGACTGATAACAGTGAGTAAGGTTTACTTTCTAATGTAGATTGCACCCTTGTGCGGGGTAATAGAATTGTTGTTGCATGTTTGAGTAAATTGATTTTGAAATTCGAATGTTTATGGATTTTTTAATGAGTCTCAAACAGGTTACTGGCCGTATGGATAACATTAAAAGTTTAGTTTTGTTTCGAAATGAAACTTTATGGACATAAAAGATTGTCGTACGAACAGTAATATTTGTGTAGTGTCTAGTATCTGTTAATCAACTTCGTCAACATTTGATAACCGGTAGTGTAAATAATACTTTATCAATGAAAAGCCTGACAGCGTTTCGATCTGATAAATGTGGGATCATAATTATTTATTTTTTGATAATGATTTTATTTTTTGTTATTGATAATTCTCCGGTTTCCTGATCCACTAGTGTTGTTTTTGTAATAGACGCGTGAAAATCTATGGTTTAGCCATCCAAACTGCGTAGATGGAGCCTGCTGACAGGAGCTGTTCCATATCATATACAGGATGCAACAAAAACGCTAGCCATAACAAAAGGATCGATAGTACTGCCGATATAGATGCAACATTTCCAGAAGAAATGAAATATTGGTCACCTGCTGGTGACGACAGTATCACTCGAGAAATGCGCAAAGAGAACCCAAGAAAATGTATGGAACTCTGAGATTAGATAATAAGCTTGTAGGATATAATGATAGCTAATTGGTCGGTTAACAGTGTAACCCATGTTTTACAATTGATTGTCTGTTATATGTTATTTTTATAATCACAATTTTTGTTACGTACATCCAAATGCACGTAACAAAAAGCGGTTGTTTTATACATAATACAAACAGACACTCCAATTTTATTTATTAGTTTAGTTTTTCCACACAGTAACGGCAGTATTTTTGCTATGGATATCACTATCACTACATAGTATTAAACAAAGTCTCTGTCGTCTGTCCGTCCCTATGTATGCATAAATCTTAAAAATACGCAACGGATTTTGAAGCGGGTATTTTTAATAGACAGAGCGATTTAAGAGTAAGATTTTTAAGTATAATACATGCATAATTGCACCCGTGCGAAGCCCGGGCGGGTTGCTAGTGCATATATAAAGGATTTAACACCCTGTATATATGCACTGGCTCACAAACGTGTCTTTGGTACCTATCCTAAAAAGTGTACTTAGCTGACTCAACTGCGTAGCTCAGTAGCTTATATCAACTAAATTTTGTCATTTAAAAATAAACCTTAAGGTTATTGCTGCTTAAGTTTTGTGTTTACTTTACGCATACCTGTTTCAGTGTTTGTATGTTGATGTAGGAACTTATCTTGAATTTATATGATGGACGTAATCCTCTTATCTTCAAATTAAGCATTCTTGAGCTTACAAGTGCGGTAATACTGATGCCATTATAGTTAAATAAGAAGAGATTAGATACAAAATAACTGAAATTGTACGTTTATTGATCTCGTAAATGTCAAATACAAAGTAAATAAAAAACGTGCTCAACATTACAGTGTTACTTTGAATAGCTTACAATATAAAATGGAATATGTTATTAATTTTATTGATTATAGGAAAGAAATTGTTATTTTATATATAATGTAGGATAGTTTAGAATCTAACCAATACCTATAATCTAAACGTTAGATAATTATAATATGACAGTATTCATTATGTCGTTTTTGTAAAATAAAAATGTTCTTTAATCGAATAAATTCTTGTGAACGCTTTTAAATAGTCACAAATTATAACTTAAAATTTAAAAACAAAAATTAAGGATGATTAATCGTTTAATTAATGTAATTACTAATCTAATTTTACATTTATTTCAAATATTTCAATCAGAAAATCGGGCATTAGCGTAAATTGTTCATGTCGGTATATTTTAAAAATGTTAAATCTTTCGTTATTGTAAAATTGGCGATTTATAAAGATTATGATTCACGAGCCTATTGTGTGTCATAATGTTTTTATGTGCGCCTAATGAGACGGTTTTATAGGCGTATTTCTTGTTTTGCCAGTTTAAAAAACTAAACAGATTTAATTGAAGTCCCAGTAGTAGCGAAGGTCGTAGACAATTTTATACCAATAACAATTTGTCACGCACGATTGGCAACAGGATGTATAATTAATAACCGCGAATATGTAAAGTCAAGATAAATGAAAAAAAAAATTCCAATTACACGTATTTTGAATTAGGAACAATCAATCTTGGAGTACTCATAATATGGATAGGGGCACACTGGCACACTGAACATTTTTAATGTCGTTAAAATTGTATTATATCATCACTACATAGTATAAAACAAAGTCGCTGTCGTCTGTCCGTCCCTTAGTATGCGTAAATCTTCTCAACTACTCAACGGATTTTGAAGCGGTTTTTTTAATAGATAGAGTGATTCAAGACGAAGGTTTATATGTCAATATTGCACCCGTGCGAAGCCGGGCGGGTCGCTAGTTATTAATAAAACTATTTAGACTAAATGATGAAACTTGACTATCACTATCACTACATAGTATAAAACAAAGTTGCTGTCGTCTGTCCATCCCTATGTATGCTTAAATCTTTAAAACTATGCAATGGATTTTAAAGCGGTTTTTTTAATAGATGGAGTAATTCTAGAGGAAGGTTTATAACTATAATACATGCATAATATTGTAGAGAAACACTTATAAATTTAGATGTTCATCATTGCACCCGTGCGAAGCCGGGGCGGGTCGCTAGTTACTAATAAAAGACAAACAGAATTCAAACTCGAAACGCATCAAAAGTCGGCAGCGTCGCTTTTCTATAGTATCGATATACTTACAAGTAAACTCAACATCTTTCACTTAAAGTCAACAGTCGATCAACCCCGACAGTGATCTTCAAATCCGATCACGTCTGATAGCAAGATCGTGAACGACACCCGTGTCTAATAAACGCCGTATTTTTGTTGAATTCATGCTAGTGATGTGTTTCAGTCCTATTGTGCAATGTCATATCGATAATAATAGATACCCATCGTACAAAAGGTACACTGAACAAAATAGTCTCTGCATAAAATACGTTGCTAAACATACAGACAAATTGCGTTCCACGCTACCCACTAGACTACTGACCTCTTAATTCCCACAAATAAAATAATAGTAACCGTATGACCTACTTAAAAGCTTTGAGTCAATATTCTATAGGCACTAAGAATTTTTATACTAGCATATATTTTCAAATAAGATGACATGACAGTAAAAACAACTAACAATAGACAATCACCGTAACACACCCAATTCAATATCGACAAGTATGGTTTTCATCAAAATGATATGAAATAAAAACAGCGATGACGTAATAATTTTATTTTACTGTGAATTCCCAAACAAGCGAATGTTTATTAGGCGTGCAATAAATTAGAGATTAGGCGTCTAAAAGCAATTGTGCAAAGCTAGTGTCCGTAATACCAGTACACAGAAAAAAAACATTAAAAATATATTTATCGACAAGTATATAAAAAGTATCGATAGCGTAGTCAGTGACTATTGCCCATCACTACCACGTTACCATTATAGGGCGTAGCGCGCTCCACAATAGTCCATGAGGCTACTCGTTAGTCTGTGGACTTACGTCTCGTAATGGTGCATCGTGCACACAACTTTTAGCTTAAAGCTCTTTAACGATACACTTCTCTTTATAAACATAGCATTAAATACGGTATAAATAAAAGGATATATATATATATTTATGTCGCGTATTATATGCCGTGTGGTAGCGGAGGAAGAATACTACTACCCCATATCGTCCCGTGGGTGTCGTAGAAGGCGACTAAGGGACAACACACGTTGGGCAGCAGCAACGTTCTGTCAAGCATCGGCCAACCGATACTGCGATCGCCAACCCGCCTGCCAAGCGTGGCGATCATGGCACCCCCCCCCCCCCATGAAATAAATCCTTGGGGGAGGCCTATGTCCAGCAGTGGACGTCTTTTGGCTGAAATGATGATGATGATTATATGCCGATAAACAATTGGGTTTTGTTTTGCACAAACAATCAAACAAACAACATGTGCATGCGAATAGTAATAGAAAGAAAAATATTAACAAGAACTACAAGTCACATAGCAGGATTTAGATCTAAGAGTTGGATGTGTCGCCTTTGTATGAGGACAACCCGGTTCGATTCCGGGGTCGGGCGATTATCTTTGCTTAAACCAGAGACACTTGTCCTAAATCTGGGTGTAATTGGTGTCCGTAAATTACCTGCGTGTTTGTAAACAGACCCCTCGTTACAGACCAGGGGTTCCGTTCGAATAAAAAAGTTCTCGTAATAAAAGACAGACGAGCTACGCAAGAATACTCTATTCCTTGAAATCAGATCTATTCCCTAACTTCGTATGTATAACCTTTTGGTAGCATGCTGTACCTAGGACTAAGTTATATAACATAATATGTATGTATAACCCTACTTTACTGACATTTTCATACTAGTCTCGCAAACGGACTAAATAATGGGCAATAGGTTATTTGCATGTCTATTTTATGAGGTTCCAGATTCGTCTATAATGTCTACCTAGCCTTAGACATCCCATAAAGGGATTCGTCTATAAAATTATCCTCACATAAAATGATAATATTATGTTAATTAAGCTAACAATCGCATAGATCGCATAGTGCTGCCAAAGCCCTTACCTTAAATCTTACTGGCAAGTGGCAACCTATAAAAGATAAAATACATTCGCAACTTTGTATCAGGGAAATTTATTACTGATTGATAAAAGTTATATTCTTCCTAGCGTTTGAACATTGATATACATTATATAAGGATAAAAAAATACTACATAGGTGAATCAAAAAGTTCTTAGAAGTGCATATATATGAAACCTTTTTGGATCAAGTTCGATATTCAAATTAAAGAGTGTCTTTCACACTATATTTATGCAGACTGTCACTTGTTTTTGTCAGTTCGTTCGCATGTAATAAATTTTTTTGTGCAACGAGTTGCTAAAAAGTCAAAATTATGGATAAAAGTGAGTTACGTGCGGTGATAAAATATCTCAGTTTGAAAAAAATGTCTACGAAGGAAATTTTTTTGGACATTCAGCAGACATTAGGGGGTGATGCTGTACCCTATTCTACGGTTGCGTACTGGGTGGCTGAATTTAAAAGAGGTAGATCAAGCTGTAAAGATGACCCGCGTTCTGGGCGGCCTTCAACCTCCGTTACAGAAGAAAATGTCAAAAAGGTTGAGAATCTGGTTTTGGAAGACAGAAGAATGACTATAAAACATATAGCTGAGATCCTAAAGATATCTTTTGGTAGCGTTCAATCCATTTTAATTGATTCACTGGGGTTCAAAAAAGTGTCTGCAAGATGGGTGCCACGAATGTTAACCGACGAAAACAAAAAGCGACGTTTGGAAATTTCCAAGCGTAATCTCGAAATGTTCCAGCGTGATTCGGATAATTTTTGCCGTCGTCTTGTCACCATGGATGAAACGTGGGTCCACCATTTTGATCCTGAAACTAAAAGACAAAGCATGTCTTGGAAACGACCATCCTCTCCATCCATTAAGAAATTTCGAGTTGCTCCTTCCGCTGGCAAAGTTATGGCCTCTGTGTTCTGGGATAGTGAAGGAATCCTTTTTATTGATTACATGCCAAAAGGCCAGACGATAACTGGACCCTATTATGCAAATTTAATCCCGAAAGTGCGCGAAGCGATTAAAGAAAAACGTCGTGGAAAACTGTCGTTGGGCGTGTTGTTCCTTCAAGATAACGCTCCTGCCCATCGATCGGAAGTTGCGCTCAACGCAATCCGCTGTGCTGGCTTCAATCTCCTTGACCACCCACCATATTCTCCGGACTTAGCCCCAAGTGATTTTCACTTATTTCCAAAATTAAAAGAGGAAATTCGTGGAACAAAATTTCACGATAATGACGCGGTTATAGCTGCCGTAGAGGACTTTTTCGAGAGTCAAGAAAATAATTTTTTTTCACAAGGAATAAGGAAGTTAGAAACGCGTTATTCTAAATGCATTGCATTGGAGGGAGATTATGTAGAAAAATAAAATATTATTATTTAAATCTTTGCATTTTTTAATATTGATTCCAAGAATTTTTTGATTCACCCTCGTATAATTAAAATTAAAATATTAATATTATTTTAGGGAAAATGCCACAACAGGTTTTCAAAAACCGGTTTTCATTTAAATAGGACTTTTAAAATTTCACCCTATGTACAATTATATTGTTGTGATAATAATATGATTTCCTATAGTACCCAAATGGGTTAACAGTTCAGGTATAGATCGACACAGACAAATTAACGGAGTGACTATCGCGTTTATTGTCTAGTTTTGAAACACAACCTATCTTTAAATTATGTAGTTTTGTAAATAAAGTTTTTTTTTAAGAAGCAGTCTTCCGTAAACGATATAAAACTTGAGGTAAAGTAAAACTGGTATCGCGTTGAAATCTTTTGTAGGGAATCGTCGCTTGCGCATCGCGTGTACAATACAAAGCAAACGATCACGCGTAACTTGTTGCATACAAGCGTACCCATGTTTTATTTGCATTTTAAAACGAGAAGAAATGTATGTATGTTACATGTATAAACGAGAAACACAAAACGATTGCGCTTATGTCAAAAGAATCGATTATTATTCTTCCAGTATTAATCGATTGAAAACATTCGGATGGACATTTCTAATCAACATCGACATAAGGTTGAAATGTTCGCATCGCTGAAGTATTGTAAGATTTTTACGAATCTGAATAATAGTTACAATATTTTAATAACACTATCTTGACTAACAATTAAAAAATTTAAGTTGCCCGTAAGAAACGATAATATACGGGGTAATAATCATTGTTAGCAATTGACTATTGTCTACTCTGTACG
The DNA here is from genome assembly GCA_905475355.2 of Clostera curtula. Classification (NCBI taxonomy): domain Eukaryota; kingdom Metazoa; phylum Arthropoda; class Insecta; order Lepidoptera; family Notodontidae; genus Clostera; species Clostera curtula. The sequence continues at coordinate 14,574,921 of FR997800.1, read as the reverse complement.
AGTATCGTCTTGCTAAGGACAGAGTAAATCATTGATTTTGTATTGAACACAATGTAAACTAAATCATTTTTAGTGAAAACATATTGATAAAAATTATACAATTCTGAACGAGAAGAACTACTGAGAGACTGAAACAACTTGTATTTTTTTTAAATACCCATTTTCAAGCTAAGCCTACTTTTCTCCGGTGAGAACACTACAAAAACGTAACCCTATTTGTTAAACCAACACGTTTTTATCAACACAAAACAAACCGCGCGGATTGTACTCAAAGCATTCCTTAGAGGGCTTATTGTCACATAACTTATCGTAAGAGGATTGTGAGTGCTCTGCCTACACGTAGACATGAACAAAGCACAGATATCGACCCATTAAGCACGAGTTACGAGCTATTTGAATAGCCAATTTTATGAGTATGAACCCCTAGTAACGTCGAAGGTAATTACTCGAGTAAATTAAGACTAAGTCGAGTATATTGCCTGTCAAAAAGTCCTTTAAGGCTTGTGTTTCTGAGAGCCCTTGCTGTTCAGGTCGAAGACTTTGAAATGTTTATTTAAACCTTATTGATGATACCATTATCAAAAGTATGTTAATGCGACGATACGATTCGTTTACGTTTCAGTTGGATAAACATCTTGTTTGTTTTATCTTTGCCAGAGACACTTGCTTTGTGTCCTCGTGTTATTTGTGTATTTTCGAATGTAAGAAAATACCTTTGTGATACTAGTACAAATAAGGTCACTTTCTTCCATAGGTGTTTTGGAAATAAATTTCAATTAAGTCGCATATCCAGAAAAAAGACTGCTTTCCGACAAACTCAAGAAATTTATTTAAGTAGGTTTTATCACAAAACTTTTATAAATCGTCGTATTTAAAATTACCATTATCATCTTACGGCCCCTGTCTCACATTATATGGTATTCTCAATATACACCTATCAGTCGTCATATCTACAGTCAAATATTTCAGTCGGAAAGTTGCAAATTTTTTTTTATTTCCATTTCTATTTATTCATCAATAAACAACCGGGCCTTATGCTTTTATCTGTGAGGAGTCGAATTAAGAATACATAGTAGTACCACACCATTCCATCCTAAGGGTTTTGTAACACCTGAAACGTAGCCACAGGAGAGGATACCTGATTCAAACTCAAACTCAAAAGGAACTTTATTTACGTAGGTTTCATCACAAAACTCTTATAAATCGTCATATTTACAAACATCATTATCATCTTACGGCCCCTGTCCCACACTAGGTGGTAGTCTCCACACACACCTATCAGTCGTCATACCTAAATTCACACCTTTCACACACAACTCCTCATTCCTGCAATCCCTCCATCTCCCCTGATCGCTCACAATCCCTATGGACAATCCCTCACATCACTCACATTCATGCCGATTCGATTCGAAGCCCTGCGTCGTCTAGCCGACTTGGCACAGTAGGCTGATTGCCCTCCATGTAGCTGGAGGAGGCCCGACTCAACAGTGGATCATCTATAGGTTGAGTACTAGTCGTATGCTTTTGAATGTATGTGCTTTAATTATGTCATATTATATCAGAGACATTATTGTTACTCGTTCAGATTTATGAGCCGCACTGCTCGTAAGTGCTTTATGAGAGCTTTCTAGAAACTTTCAGCCCTAATACTACTAGTGGTGATAGATGGCATTTGCTTATTGATCACACACACATGTTCATGTATAATTAAGTAACCAAAATACAAAACTATAACGAGTGTAAAAATAATGTAAATCTGACAGGAGAATTAATCGCCGTGAAATAGTGATGTTTAAATTAATACACTTAAAAAAAAGCGTATGAGAAAAAAATGACGTATTAATAATATGATGTCTAATGTACCGTTCACAAAAACTTAGAGTAATCTGAGGATGATTAATTAACTTACTAATTAGATTGTTAAACATCCATTAATTTTGGATACGGCAAACGTAACACGTGACTTGAAACTTAATTAGATTTTGTGTATAAAATAATATTTCATTAAGTTAATTATGGAATATTAACTGTATTATTTATATAAAAACTAGCTGACCCGGCAAACTTCGTACCGCCTCAGAATCATTATATAAAAAACCTGAATGATATTTTTTCATATTTTGTCACGTTTTAAACCTTCCCTGGACGAATATTTCAAGACCAAAATTAGCCAAATCGGTCCAGCCGTTCTCGAGTTATAGCGAGACTAACGAACAGCAAGTCATTTTTATTTATATAGATATAGAGTGTTATGTAAGAGTTTATATAGAGTGTCACCACCCCATTTTATTCTGAGGGTATAATAAGAGCCGAAAAAGCCGGAAATCTAGCCGCAAGATAATGAGAACTTGAAAGGAAACTGTGCCAACCTGTCTGGCCTAAGTGGCACAGAAGGCTAAATATCCTTTCTGTAATGGGGGGAGGTCCTACTGCGGGTTTTGTGCCAAGATTTCCTTCTCTTTTTGCTAAGTGTTCGACCTAATCATTTCCTCTTAACGGCTCAGCTTTCAATACCCTCAGGCTAGAATGGGCTATGGTATGGTACTGGTTGAAATTAATGTAGCATACGGTAGCATTGCCATACATTGCAGGAAATCTACAGAAAAACAAATCGCTTAGTAGCTATATTAAAGTTTTTCAAATCAGTCAACGATCTACTAGCTAGCTGAGGTTATCGAACGGCCGCGCACTCGCCACGACCCCGTTAGTTGCATGAATATTTATTCACAAATATAAACATAATGCTTGTTGATGCATATTATAATTGTATTCACAACACTTAGAAATGGTTGGATGGACTAGGGTTTTCCCGCAATATCGCCCACGTGAGCTTTCCTATTTTAGAGACCAGCATCGTTGTTTTCCAGATAACATTATGGTTTTCAGTACGGTTTTTACTAGGTAATTAGCCTATTGTTCCACGATGGCCAGACATGTTCGTATCAAGTTGTCCTTCACCTACGGCTGGGTTATATAGGCTTCGGTCAGTTCAGTTCAGTTCGTCAGTTCCTTTTGTCGGCCCTTACTACGCCCTCAGGTTGGTATGGGGTGGTGACACTTTGAATTCTAAGTCTATCAGCTTAATGAAAACAGATAAAAGACGATTGTGAAACTCTTCTCTTTATACTCTCATGAACTTCACATAATTAAAAATCGAATTTTAAAAAAAACTGTGTGCTTGTACTAAAAATACAGGCATGTTGATAGTATCGATAAAATTAAAAACGTCAAAAATTTGTTTGTCGATAATTATTAGCACAATAATGGAATTTTTATAGCTCTTACACGGCATCGGTTAAAAAAAGCGCTACTCACAAACTTAATAGCAATATTTTTCAAACGTGACGCAATTTGTTTCTCAGGAAGTTCGTGTTTTTACGTAATAAAGATTAACTGTTTGATTTCTGTAGGTCACCCTGATTCGATCCGTGCGTTGGTCAAAACAATATGATTTTATAACCAGATGTAGGTCAAAAGTGATTGAGTTAGGAGTCCCGTACAAGCCAACCTACTGTTATTTCATATTATACAGAGTACATTTTACTAATGAATAAAAATCAACGAACGAGGAAATTTTTTTTTTAACGCTGGAAATAGGGGATTTCACTGGGTTTCGTATCAAGTAAGGAACACTTGATACGAAACCCAGTGAAATCCCGTCTCTTCAGGTAGGTTTTCAGCCTTGTTATTTCCTCTTATCGGCTCTGACTACAGGCATGGGGAATTCGTCCATTCCATCCTCTTCTCTGAGGATGGAATGGGGTAGTGACACAATCACTACATAGTATAAAACAAAGTCGCATTCTTCTGTCCGTCCCTATGTATGCATAAATCTTTAAAACTACGCAACGGATTTTGAAGCGGTTTTTTTAATAGATAGAGTGATTCAAGGGGAAGGTTTATATGTATAACCCACCCCCGCTTTGCACGGGCGAAGCCGGGGCGGGCCACTAGTGTATTATAAATCCGTTACCTAACTATTCTTTTTTTTATATTATGATATATTTAAAAACGGAACCCCTGCACTAGGTATTCCTGTATCGCGGGGGCAGTTTACAAACATGTAATTCATGAACACAAGTGACACTCAGACTTAGAGCGAGTGCCTCTGGTTTAGACAAAGGCACTTGCCCGACCCCGGAATCGAACCCGGGACCCGTTGATCCAAAGGCAATTTTAAATTAAATACAAATTCCTGTAGCATTCATTTAGGAATCAAAAGCGTGATAATATAGATTTATCAGAATTATTATCTAGGTATTTAATGATAAGACCTTTTGTATTGTTTTCACAATTGTGTCCGTGTACTCCATTATTCATGTCCAATTGTTAGAATGACGGAAAATCGTTAACGTCGGTGACTCATTAAAGAAATTCGACCGGTCCGATCTTGGTCAGTGATAGCTGGTTTAATTCCAAACAAACCGAGGGAATTAGAGTGAATAATATTGAAGATTGTTTTATTATTGCGTGGTGAAGGATTTAAAATACATAATTTCACCAACCTGTTCCACCCGGAGGGTGTCGTAAGAGCCGACAAAAGGAAATGACAAGGCCGGCTGGAAATGCTTTATGCATTCCTCGGAGGTGGCCAATATAACCCCAGTGGTATACCCTCATACGATAACGTACGGGCGTCTCAGATTCGCGTAAACGCATTCCACTGTGATGCCCCCTTAAGGCCGAAACCCTGTGCCAATCCGTCTGCCTTCTGCGTCATAGTACTCTGTCACAATTAACCCACCACTGCATCCGGCTTCCTCTAAATTCATGGAGGGAAATTAGCTTACTGTGCCACACGGTTGAGCACAGTTTCGTATCAAGTTTTCCTTCTCGGCTAAGTTTTCATCCTTGTCATTTTCTTCTATCAGCTCAAACTCAAAACTCAAACTCAAAAGGAACTTTATTTACATAGGTTTCATCACAAAACTCTTATAAATCGTCATATTTGTAAATATTATTATCATCTTACGGCCCCTGTCCCACACCAGGTGGCAGCCTCCACACACACCTATCAGTCGTCATACCTACATTCACACCTTTCACACACAACTCCTCACTGCTACAATCCCTCCATCTCCCTTGATAGCTCAGAATCGCTGCGTTCACGCACATTCATGCCGAAACTACCACCGGTTCGGAAGGCTGCTCTACAGAGAAGAGCCGGCAAGAAACTCTGTTGTTGCTTTTTTTTTAAATTATTGGTCTTGTTTACAAAAAGCACTAAACAGCATAGTGAGAGCAAGTTCGCAAGATGAGAGCTTTGCGATACCCTCAGAATGAAACGGGGTGTTCGTACCATGTATTCCTAATCCATCACCGCACGAATAACAACAAGTATTCTTATTTACTCGCTAGTATTTTTAGCTTTATGAGTATTTTATGGGCAACCTTTGGGTACAATTTCCGCCCATGAATCTAAACCATGACTTGAAGGACAAACCGAAATTCGTATCGCACAATCTGAGCTTTTAAAGGTCAATGACGATAAAGAGTTTGATAGTGTCTGATGGAAATAACTCTACGCATTAAATAAATTGTATAGTTGCGTAAGAATGACCGCACCGTATTCTGTATGGTGATGGACTTAGAAGACAGTGGCTCCTCCCCATTTCATCCTGGGGGTGTCGTAAGAGCATACAAAAGGAAATGATAAGGGAGAAAATCCAGCCGCAAGAGAAGGAAAACTTGATACTATATGCCAACCCGTCTGGCTGAAGACTAATTACCCTCCATCTAAGTGGAGGAGGGCCGACTCAGCAGTAGGTCATTTAAAGGCTGAGAATTAGTAAGATTAGTTCAACGGGTCCCGGGTTAAATTCTGGGGTCGGGCAAGTGTCTTTGTATAAACCAGAGGCACTGGCTCGGAGTCTGGGTGTCATTTCCATCTATAATATGTATGTATTTACAAAAAAAAAAGTATCTAAGTAGTTTATCATCCATCTGGTTACCATAACACGAGCATTAAGTTGCTTAGCTTGGGACGAGATGGCGTTGTGTGAAATGTCCAAGGTTTTTTTTTTTTTTTAAATGTTGTACGTAGAATATATCGGATTACCAATCGCTCGTGGAAATTGTCCAACTGAGTGAAGACCACAAATAATATAAGGTGTAACATAAGCTTACATAGCATAGCTTACATAGCATAAGTTTCACGACACGACTTCACCAACAAAATAGACAAAAAAATTAACTAGATTTATGTCCTTATTATCTCTTTAAGAAAAAGAAAACATGAAATTTATTTATATTCCGCACTGTTTAGTTAAAGAACTAATGACTTCAATGCTTATTCGTTTTGAGTCTCCTTAAGACTACAGACCCCAGAAGGGTGGCGGTACACACGAAGCATATCCCCAATAAAAAAGGTCTCAATCAGTACTATTTATGGGCTGTCTTAGTGTTGAAGTATATAAATGAAAGGTTTTTTTAAGCCTGTTACATACGACCTTGAATACACAATACAGCTGACACCAAAACCAAATATCCCCATGGAATTAGACAGGTGTCACTTTATATTGACGATATTCAACCCTCGTCCTTGGTAGTGTAACTTGTCTAACAAATATGTCTACATACATTGACCCCAATTGTAGATCGATAGTACTAAATAAAGTAGATTGGTACTTAGATATCAGGTTAATAGTAACCTACTTTCCAGACTGCCTAGGGCACATGCAACCCCTAGACCAACCGTCTAGGGGTTGTATATGCCGCTTTTGGAGTACCCAACCCGGTTCGATTGCGGGTTCGGGCAAGTTTCTTTGTGCAAAACAGACATACTTGCTCTGACTATCTCGTTGGTCTAGTGGTTAGATGTGCCGCCTTTGGATCAACGGGTCCCGGGTTCGATTCCGGGGTCGGGCAAGTGTCTTTGTCCAAACCAGAGGCACTGGCTCGGAGTCTGGGTGTCATTTCTATCTATAATATGTATGTATTTACAAAAATAAAAAATGTATATAAGTAGTTTATTATCCATCTCGTTACCATAACACAAGCATTAAGTTGCTTAGCTTGGGACGAGATGGCGTTGTGTGAAATGTCCAAGGAAGGACTGTAGGTATCATTTGTGGTCGTGAGGTTTATGTTTACAAACATGGGGCTCGTTCACAATGGGGCTTATTAGGCGGCTCAGAGTCACTCAACGTGCGATGGAGAGAGCTATGCTCAGAGTTACTCTACGTGATAGAATCAGAAATGAGGAAATCCGTAGAAGAACTAAAGTGACCGACATAGCTAGAAGGATTGCACAGTTGAAGTGGCAATGGGCAGGCCACGTAGCCCGAAGAACGGATGGCCGTTGGGGCGTAAAAGTCTTGGAGTGGCGCCCACGTATGGGAAGGAGAAGCGTGGGAAGACCCCCGACTAGGTGGACGGACGACCTTGTAAAGGTCGCTGGGAGTCGGTGGATGCATTCTGCACGAGATCGTGCATTGTGGAAATCTGTGGGGGAGGCCTATGTTCAGCAGTGGACTTCTGTGGCTGATAGATAGATAGATAGATAGAAACTGCCCTCGCGATACAGGTTGTACCTAGGGCAGGGGTCTTGTTTGAAAAGAAATGCTATTGTATGTTATGATTACTTGTAATTTTTATATGAGTATTCCCTGTGGTGACTGATTTACAATAAACAATGTCATTAGCCCATACCATCTTGAGTGTGTCGTAAGAGGTGGCTAAAGAAACAGCAAGGCAGATCACCTAACCGCAAGAGAAGGAAAATTTGTAACAAACCCTTTTTTTACGGGTAGTAAAATCCTTTATAGGGACTATTCTGGTCGGCCTGGGTAAAGGTGGGTGTCTGGGACTCTGGTCCGCCAATCAGTGATATGTACGGCGTCCCGATACCCACTAAACATCCCCCCGGTGTGTACCGTCTCGCACCGCTAGCCTCGTGGGTCCCAACAACTCATACGAACCCTGTGCCAAAAGCTGCATCTATCTGGAGGAGGCCCGTATCTATGGGCTGAGCAGTATTTTTCCTCGTTGGTTTAGTGGTTAGATGTGCCGCCTTTGGATCAACGGGTCCCAGGTTCGATTCCGGGGTCGGGCAAGTGTCTTTGTCTAAACCAGAGGCACTGGCTCGGAGTCTGGGTGTCATTTCTATCTATAATATGTATGTATTTACAAAAAAAAATCTATATAAGTAGTTTATCATCCATCTCGTTACCATAACAAGCATTAAATTGCTTAGCTTGGGACGAGATGGCGTTGTGTGAAATGTCCAAGGATATTTACAGCAGTATATATATATATAATATATATATATAACCATTATAATATAAGACAAGAAATAATTGATACGAAATCCTTTTATTACTTTTACTTTTATTACGTTGAAAATCCTCATGGATACCCGGTCGTACTGACTTTCTGGTTCTCCATGTAATTGGAGGAGGCTTGACTCAGTAGTGGAATAAAACACGCACATTGCGTGTTTTACGAGCGGCGTCACAATAATGAGGGTACTTTATTTAAATTGCGTAGTGTTAATAACATCGTCTGTGGTGATTTGTTTAATATTCAAGGCTATTTCTGAGTGTTACGGTTACAATTTGAAACTGTACTACGTCAGTATCGGCATGATTTGATAACCTTCGAGCTTTCGGCGCGAAGTGCCATAGTAGGTGATAGCACGCGATACTCCTGAGTTATCTGAGGTCACAGTATAGAGGGAAACCGAAGATCAACTCTGTATTTGTTACTGCAGTTTTGGATTATGGTTCGATTTCCCGGTAGGGCAAGTGTATTTGTGTAAACAAGAAGCACTTGCTCTTAGTATAGGTTTAATTTGTCCCCGCGACACAGGTTGTACCACGTGCAGGGGTTTCGATTAAGAAAAAATATACTAGCCGTTACAGTGGAGACTGAAACTTTAAAGCGAAAGCACTCAGACAGCGGTGATAGAGTATGCTCTATTGTGTGTAGTCTTTTATACTAATTCGAACAATACAAAAAAAAACAAACAACAGAAATGACGTCAAATCTAAATAAAATTATAAATCTTTAGAACCACTGCTTTGCGAGTATACTTAGTTAACATTACACTGTATTGGGATTGAGTCAAAATTTATTATCCGTATTCTAAATTAACCTGTGAACAAAAGACGCAATCATTTGGTAACTACTATTTTTAACAAGATTTTTAACCAATTTTTTTTAGACCAAAAGGAACGAGACTCTTAATTTGACATTTAAAAAATCATTTGACTCGGAAACTTAAAATGACTCCGACCTTAATTATGATATATGTATCCCTAAAGCATCATGTTCCATGTCCTTTTATGGGAGGAGGCCCGACTCAGCAGTGGGTTATTTATGGGCTGAGTAGTAGTAGTATTAAAGGCGGTGGTAGGTTGGAAAACAAACCCTCGACCAACCCGAACGGACCAACCTAGTAGTGGGTCATTAGTACACCTCTAATTTAAACAGAGTTGATATGACAGAGGGGCATTAAATTACACTACGTATACTATATGTGATTAGTATGAATTCGAAACGGTACAAAAAAAAATACACGTGATTTTTCATGGGGAGTGGAGGGGTAGTCTTAAACCTCACCAGGTATCACCAAGGGGAAGGGAGGGGTTAAAAAATGTTAAAAAAACATCACGTGATTAATGGACAGTCCCTAAGGTTAATATACGATGCGTTAGGCATAAACATCTGTTAGGAAAGATACATCATGTTCAAATGAGGCAAAAATTTAAAAAATCATTTGCGGCTAAACTTTTGCTTTTATTTAATTGATTTTTGGTACAGAGCCTGGAAATGATACCTAGTATAGGCAGTTAAAAAAATGCCCCTATGTCGTATCAACCCTGTATATACGAGTTTATAAAGCATTGTACCAATTTCCCCAAGTCTTGGAAAACCACTGGAAACCGTGATTTGGCAACCTTTGTTCGGTTGACTGTTCCATATCACGCGACAAGACAGGTTAACGCGGAACCCCACCTCACGACTGGCCTTATCATTCCTTCCTGTTTAGTTTCACTTCTACGTACTTGCAAACTGCATGCGGACTGACTATGCAATCAAACTATGCGATCTTGAGTACAACACCATCATCGTCACAAAACAAGACCTTTCCTTCAAGAATAAATTGCGTTAATCAACACATATTTTAGGCATCAATAGAAGTTAGATTAACATTGGTTTATCCGCTTAAAAGCTACGGTGGATACTGTACAAATAAACACATGATACGTATATAACCTTTTTTTATAGTCAGAGGCTAAACATTTAGGTTTATAGAAATTTAAATTGGGAGTATGATGACGCAATTGACAACCAATTGTTTTTTTATGGAATGTCAATTAAATACGAATTAAATTATTTGTATGTGTTATATTGACCCTTTTCTTCAGACTAAATTACCATATCATACATATCAATACGTTTTTGTGACGTCACGGATGTCAAAGTTTGAAGAAGTGCACTTGCGCTAATTATTATTTTAAAATTAATTTTGCCTGGTTTACGTATTAAATATTATCATAAACGAGTTATCAAGTTGAAAACAGTGATTGCATGTGAAGTGCAGTGTCAGTGATGTGTTTCAAACGTAATATTGTGATTTGAACATTTTTAACAAATATAACTACGCCATTCTACCCTTCATACTAACTGAAAATAACATTTTAAAGTATCAGGTGATTAAGTGATTCCTACTGAAATCAATAGCTTTGAATGATCGGCCCGACTGGAACACCAGGTCGTTTTACTCCACACAGCCTGAAAACCTAGCAGAAAGTAGTATACCCGGTGCGCAGCTAAGTAGATTCTCAAGCGCCTGTACTAAATCAAATAGTAGCGAATCTCAGAAATAAATATTACGGCGCTCACACATTTTAATTGTAATTCGGATACTTTTATTTGCATAACTGGAAGGCAATATGAACAAGTGTGGGGCTTGTGGCAAATTTACAACTGGTAAAGGTCCCAGTGTCAGTACCATACGTTGCTGTAAATGCAATCACATCTTTCACCGGGCCTGCGTGCTTATTCCTGACACGGCCACCATTAAAGGTGAGTGGTTGTGTCCAAGCTGTAAAGCACTACGTCCACGGACTAACAACTCTGCAACCCCCGTGAAAGACCTATTAGCGTCATCCATTGAAATCGAACCATCCTATGGTGACACTATTGGGTTCTCGGGGGATTGCATTTTGGACAACTCACCGAACCAGGGATCAAACTTGGATTTGGTTCGGGAATTGCAAGCCTTTAGAAAGGAGATTACAGCTATGCGGCTGGCGGTGGAGGATTCCAATCGAGAAATAATCAGTCTAAGGAACACCATAAATATAAATGAGGAGCGTATCATAAGTCTGGAGACGAGGCTTAAAGTCTTAGAAGATCGTCCCGCCGCAGAATCAACACAAACTAGTAATAACATAGATGATGTAATATCGTCGCTGCGTTTAGAGCTAAATGATCGTGACCAACAACTATTGCTAAATGATGTTATTATAGCCGGGTTACCTGAAGACCGGGAGGAGAGCACTACACATCTAATTAAAATAATTGGCTCTAAACTTGGAGTCAATTTAGAAGACACTGACTTAGTTCACGTAGAACGTATCGGTCCGGTGCGCCGGAATATGGAGCAGTCCAATATTGAGGCATCTCAATTACAAATATCGCACCCCAGACCCATTGCCATCAAGATGGCAAGACGAGCGACGCGCGACAGTATATTACGCGCTGCGCGTGTACGACGTCACGTGACTACCGCCGATGCTGGAATGTCGGGTCCCGTACGTCGCATTTATTTGAATGAACGCCTGACCCGCTATAATTATCAGCTGTTAAACAGCGCCAAGGACGCTGGCCGGCAAAAAAACTGGCGTTTTGTATGGACCACAAATGGCAAAATTTTTGCAAGAAAGGAGGAAGGAGTCCCTGCGCGTCGTATTTATTGTAATAAAGACATTCCTAAGATTTTTTTATAAAGTAATTCAGTTAAATGCTATAATTACTTCTACTCCAATATTGTTCCACATCTATGGGATTTCTGAATGTGTTTATGTTGTTTTGATGTTTGCAATCTTTTTTATTACTTGTTTATCCAATCTAATGGAACCCTTCCTTTCTATCTATCAGACTAACTGTGTAGAATCTGTTGTAATGTTACGTTTATTTGATATGTTTCATAAAATAAGTTGTACGCGTGTTATGTGTAAGCTAATATTAAAAAATATGATTTTGTACGTCACCCCACTACCTGGCAGTCACAATTTTCATATTTTACGATTGCCTATGCCCCAGATGAATGTTACTAATGTTCATAATGTACATTTCTGGTTTGTTTTTTTACTCTCTCTTGATAATTTGTCTTTCGTACAATTTTTATTGAATACAAAAAAGAAAAATATGCGTTCTGCCACCTATGTTTATTCTTTTAAAAAAACGTATTTATCACTGTTACTTAAATTATTTAAAGTTTTGTTTATAATCGCATGTAAACAATTATTACTACTGATTGCCTCAATGCAATATTGTTTAATTTTAGAACAAAGTTTGTATTTAAAACATATTTACGCTTCTCATGTATTGATTAGAGGTGTTGCTATTATGGTAAATTATTATTTGCGGCCTGATTGTTATAGTAGCATGAAGTGTAATCATGTGTTTCGTTTTATATATTTTTGTTTTATACATTTATATTTTATTTTAACAATTGTCTTAGTTTATTTAATACTATTTACGTGTTTTATTCCAATGAATTCTTATATTAACTATTATATTACATACCTGTTTATTTTTATTATTACTATTGACCCAAATACTTATACGAAAACAAAAACATATCTACAATTCGCAATTACTACGGTTTTGTGTCTTTTTTTTGTTGTTTTTTATTTTTTTGACTATGAGTTTATATTATTACAATGCTGAATAACAAGCATCTGAAGGTTGGATTGCTAAACGCAGGGTCCTTAGGTTGTAGTCATGATGAACTAATTGCATTAGTGTTAAACCATCCAGTCGACATTTTAGCTATCAATGAGACGTGGTTGCGGCCAGGCGAGGACAACCGCGCGCCTATTTTGCCCGGTTACCGACTGAGTCACATACCAAGACGTAGTTGCACGGGGAGAAGCAGGGGCGGAGGTGTCGGTTTCTACATCAAGCGGGGCACCAACGCCCGCGTGTCTACTGCCGTTCCCGACAGCAGGTTCGATACAGTTGAGCAAATGTGGCTAACACTCAATCTTAATGGGAAAAAAATTGCTATCATTACAGCTTATCGCCCGCCGTGGTTAGACATTGACCTATTCCTGGACGCTATTAGCGATACAATGAGTTCCCTGAGGCAATGTGATAATTTTATCTTGCTTGGTGACTTTAATGTCGATCTTCTAAAGAATAATGAAACCAAAACACGTAAGCTTAACAGTTTTTTAAACAGTATGAGTCTGAACCAGATAGTAGCCAGTCCGACACACTTTACCGATACTTCCGAGACATTAATCGATTTGATATGTACAGATCTCAAAGAAAAAAATGTAAACACTATCCCATATAAGGCTGAGAATGCTCATTGCTATGTTTTTTGTGAATTCAATGTCAAAAAATCTAAATTTGTATCTCATACTATAACATTCCGTCCACTAAAACATATAAGTAACGAGCGGTTTCAAGAAGATCTGGATATATTACCATGGGATACTATAAATAATTTGAATGAAGTTAATTCAATGGTGGAAACATTTAATTGCTTTGTTAGGTGTTTATTTGATGCACACGCGCCAATTACCAACAAAACCATAAGGGAACCATCTCACCCGTGGATAACGGACAACATAAAACTCATGATGCGTCTCAGAGATAAAGCACTTGCTTCATATCGAAAAACGAAGTTGGAGTCAAAGAGAACATATTATAAGGAGCTTAAATCTCTAGTTACTACTTCCCTTTACAACGAAAAGACTGCATACTTTAAACATAATATCAATAATCAATTAAGTAATCCTAAATCTCTATGGAAAAATATCAAATGCAACGTCCTTCCCAAAAATAACAAAGATGACCTTCCACCGTGTTTTAACGACCCGAATGATATAAATCTCCATTTTCTTAATGTTCCTGGTAACCCTCAAACCAACATATCCTATATGACCTTCTTTGAGTTTCATCGATTCAGTGACGTGACCTTTGGACTTAAAATAGTCACTGAAGACGTGGTCTCTCGTATAATTCGAGGTTTGAGGTCGCGCGCGGAGGGGTATGATGGTATATCATTGGACTTGATTAATCTGAGTTTAACACGTACTTTACAACCCATTACTAATATTATTAATCGCTCAATACTGTCATCCACAGTTCCAGATTTGTGGAAGATCGCTGCCGTTAAACCCCTAGCAAAAATTCCCAACCCCACAGATCTGAAGGACCTTCGGCCCATAAGTATACTGCCATGTCTTTCTAAGGTGCTGGAAAAAGTAGTAAGTCAACAGCTCACGGAGTTTTTGGAAAGAAATGACATTCTGCCTATTTTGCAGTCCGGTTTTAGACGTTCCAGAAGTACTGCGACGGCCCTATCAGATGTTACGGACAACATACTTGCGGCTCAGGACCAAGGGTTGTGTGTAGTCTTGGTTTTACTTGATTTCTCTCGCGCCTTTGATTCTATTAATATACCCCTACTCCTTTCTAAATTAAGTTACTACGGCTTTGAACATAATGCGATTCAATGGTTTCATAGTTATCTGCAAAATCGGAAGCAATATGTAAAATTACAGCTAAGTGATGGAACTTTTGAAGCCTCGACATTAGCGTCTTTAAATAGAGGAGTGCCGCAGGGTTCCATTTTAGGCCCAATTTTATTTTCTCTTTACTGTACTGATATTGTAAAAAGTATAAAAAATTGCAAATATCATATATATGCTGACGATGTCCAAATCTATATCTCGTTTAGGTCTGACGCGTACACACATGCAATAAAGCAGTTAAACGAAGATTTAAGCAGAATAGTAGTATGGTCTGAAAAAAATGGTATAGCTTTGAATCCGTCCAAAACGAAACATATGGTATTTGGTACGAGGAACCATATTGTCAGGTTACCCGAGGTACTTGGTGTAACAATCTTGGATAGTCCTGTAGATAGGGTGCAGGAAGCACGTAACTTGGGCCTACGCATGGATGAGTCCTTGAGGTTCCATAGTCACATAGTGGATGTAGCGCAAAACTGCTTTTTCCGGTTAAAAATTTTGTACAAGATTAGACCCTTTCTGTCTGAAGTGTTGCGTATACAGCTAGTAGAGTGCTTGGTATTGTCAAAGCTAAACTATGCCGATACCGTGTACGGGCCCCGGTTACTGTCTCGGACAGATCGTTTGGTTCAGAGGATTCAAAATGCCTGTGCTCGGTTTTGCTTCAACATCCCTCCTCGGAGCCATGTAACGTCTTTCCTCAGCAATAACTCACTATTAAAAATGAAATCACGACGAAAACTTCATTTGGCGTCTCTTCTATTTAATGTTATAAAGTTTCAGCAACCGAAATACTTATATGAAAAACTGGTTTGGCTTTCCGGAGGATCAAAACGCACAAGCAGGAAATGCGCCCAACAACTTTCAATACCAGCCCATAAAACCGCTGCCTTTAGGGGGAGTTTTCGCTATGCCGCTACCAAATGCTGGAACAACATACCTCCACCGCTAAAGGATTTGTGTTGCACAGCTGACACCTTTAAAAGACGTCTGCGCCAGTATTTGGTTGATGCACAGCGAAAACTAAATAACGTACATGCAAACATTTCTATTATTTAATTAAATTATTTAATTATATTTATTTTTGTATAACTATTAATCTGTCTTTATTTTATCTGTGATATAAAATATAAATAACCTATAAATAACCTATAAATGAATTGATTAGAATTATGTACTTAGCTCATAAAGTTATCATACGTAATCTACTGTTTTTAAGATTAACGTTATCTTTCTTTTTGTCTCTGTTCTTGCATTTGTGTGTCACTCTGGCTGTAGCTGAAAATCAGCTCTACAGGAGACTGTAGTATGATGCTGAGATGCAGCCATTTAGACACATTAAAGTATACATTGCCTTCTGTTTTTATTCTCTTTTTTTATTGTGTCTAATAAACATTTTCTTTCTTTCTTTCTTTCTTTTTACTTCTTCACTTCTCAGCCCATAAATGCCACGGGTAATTAGCATACAGTGCCACGCTGGCCAGACATATAAGCATCGGGTTTTTTTTCAATTTGTCCTTCTTATGCGGCCAGATTTTGGTTCTTATTACCTTTTTTAAAATAGAAAACGAAATCCCTTCTCTAGGCATAACTTTTAACGCAGCAGTTTACAAACATGAAATTCATGAACACAAATGACATTCAGACTCGGAACAAGTGCCTCTGGTTTAGTCTCTAAACCCTCCATTTAACTGGAGGAGACCCGACTCAACAGTGCGTCTTATATGGGCTCAGTAGTAGTTAGTCTAAAACCTCAAAACAACACCTTACCTATTTACAATATTAGTTATAAAAAGTAAGGCAAACATTCAACATGACTTAACATAAACCCTTTCAAGAAGTCATTCAACAATTGCCCAAAAGGTTTTATTTAACAAAATAAAATAGAAATGGTATTTGCGTCACTGAAAATAGAAAAGGTCGTTTCATTATTCATAGTTCTGGCTTGTGACGTAAAATCAGTGTTCATGCATAATGGATTTGGTGTGATTCAGCTTTTAATGACCCCTAGGGCATTTCACAAAAGCTGATTATAGTACACTATTATATATATACTGAAAGAGTGGCATTGATTATACTAAAGTCGTTATATATAACTGTAAAGGTATGTATTTATATGTATTGTGTATCTACTACAACTAATCAGCCCATACATGACCCAGTGCTGAGTCGGGCCTCCTCTTATCATGTGGAGGGTGTTTTTAACTTTTTTTTTAATTAGTAACTCCTGCAGAAGGTTTTACACCTGTACCGTGGTGGCAGTTTACAGACATGAAATTCACGAATACAAATGGCACACAGACTCAGAGCAAGTGCCGAACCCGGGACCCAAAGGGTGCCGCCTTTGGGTCCCGGGTTCCAAACCCTAGACGGGTTGGAAAAGGGTTTTGTATCAACTTTTCCTTCTCTTGCGGCTATGTTTATGGCCTTGTCATTTCCTATCGTCGGCTCTTTTGACACCCTCAGGATCGAATAGGGTGGTTACACAATGTATTCTAAATCCGACACGGAGGTATTGTGTATGTACGTGTATAATTATAGTAGTAGTGTGAGTATGTAGAGTTTTTATCTAAACTGTCGTGTTGCTTGACAAAGGTCTTTTCCATCTGTCTCTACAGCTCTATCGAAGACTAATTGTTGCAATCACTAGTTTTTTTTACCAATATATTATGTAGAAAATACGAAGTTATGAACAGATACTATTAAATTACGTAAGTGTTTATATCAGCTTCTAAACATTGGCTTTGTAATTATTAGTCAATAGAAAACAAGAATGATCTCATGTGGTTGACAAATGTGATTGTGAATATAGTTTTTAAATTGACGTAACATTTGTTTATGATCTACGAATATACACAATGGGTGCGTGTGTCATTTGTTTTCAATTATATGATGGTTAAACATTACACATTTCATAGGACATTTCTCATCCTAAGTCAGAGCACAAAGAATTATATCATAAGGTATTTTATCAACACACTCGGTCCTAATTCGGGCCTCCATTGTCATTTTATTCTACACTGCAACGTTCACTTTCTCTTGCTTATCTCTCTGGTTTATTTACGCTATAACAATATCCGCTATATCCTTTAATTGTGATCATGTACAACTATTACTTGACTGCCTTGTTGGTCTAGTGGTTAGATGTGCCGCCTTTGGATCAACGGGTCCCGGGTTCGATTCCGGGGTCGGGCAAGTGTCTTTGTCTAAACCAGAGGCACTGGCTCGGAGTCTGGGTGTCATTTCTATCAATATATATATATCTGTAGTTTATCATCCATCTCGTTACCATAACACAAGCATTAAATTGCTTAGCTTGGGACGAGATGGCGTTGTGGACATTTCACCAAGGATATTTATTTATTATTTATTTATTACTTAGCCCATAAATAACCCACTGCTGGGACGGGCCTCCTTCTACATGGAGGGTTTCCTACAATGCCACGCTGGCCAAACGGGTTGACACAGGGTTTTGTTTCAAGTTTCCCTTCTCTTGCAGCTAGCTTTTCGGCCTTTTAATTTGCTTCTGCCAGCTCTTACAACACCCTAAATATAAAATGGTTTGGTGAAAGTCCAAGAGATTACTAAAAAATAACAAAACAAGTAAAAGAGGGTACAATTACGACTGCCTCGTTGGTCTAGTGGTTAGATGTGCCGCCTTTGGATCAACGGGTCCCGGGTTCGATTCCGGGGTGCAAGTGTCTTTGTCTAAACCAGAGGCACTGGCTCGGAGTCTGGGTGTCATTTCTATCTATAATATGTATGTATTTACAAAAAAAAATGTTTAAAAGTAGTTTATCATCTATCTCGTTACCATAACACAAGCATTAAGTTGCTTAGCTTGGGACAAGTTGGCGTTGTGTGAAATGTCCAAGGATATTTATTATTTATTTAATTTATTAGCTAAATGTTTATATTTCTTTTTAGAATTTGTTACTTTATTGTACTCTTTTTAGCATTGAAATGAATCTTTAATTTAATCAAACTAGTCAATTATATTTTATGACTATTAAATTAGGTTATAATATAAAGGCCGTGATAAATGAAAAAAAAACCTTTATATAATTAGTTAGTTAAGAACAAGAGACAGACTTAAACTTGGCCCAAAGCCGCATTGTCAAACTTATTAACATAGTCTCAGCATAATTATGAATAAGTATTGGCCAACTAATTAACATTAATTAACATAATTATTACAAAGGCTATGTACATATTTAGTTCAATGCAAGGGCACATTTTAAGTCTCGCTAATGCATATGTTAAACCGGGTTCTAATTCCATAAATATTTGTGGGCTGGCTTTAATTTAAAAAGGTTACAACCACATTCATGTCAAATGCATGACAGAGGTAATTGCGAGACTATTTTACCCATAGAAAAATCTATTAATATGTTTCGTACATTTATAACTAGTCTCTACGCACGGTTTCTGGCTGAGTTTTGAACCTGATCTCATCTCGGAAGTAATTATATTATAAACCAAAACTTTTCTGAGAAACCAGTCTGTTGATTGCTAAACGGCATGCAAACCTGTACTGTGTAAGTTTTTTTTAAACGAAACCTCTGGACTAGTTGTAATCTGTATCGCGGGGGCAGTTTACAAACAGGTAATTCACGAGCACAAATGACACCTAGACTCTGAGTAAGTGCATCTGGTTTAGTCAAAGACACTTGCCCGACCCCGGAATCGAACCCGGGGCCCGTTGATCCAAAGGCTACGAAATCTAACCCCTAGACCAACGAGGCCGTTTTTAGTTTTACCGCGAACATACATGCAGACAGAACCGGCCTGTAACTTTATATTAAAATACATAAGGATTGTATTTCTCCTTTATTTCTCCATTTAACTACAATCGACGTAAGGGGCATTTTGTCATGAAGTTTATGTGAAATTGTCGTCTTTGTCAGGGACATTTTTTCTGTGTGTAGACGAAATTGGAAGAAGTCTGACTCATTAGTATGTCAATTAAGTACTAAGATGACAATACCGTTTTGCGTGTCTCTTCTAACAAATGTTTGTGTCTAACGACTGCAAAACAAAATTAACCAACAAACTTCGGATATAAATTTTCACCAACTTAAATTGCCAAGTCAGCGCTAACGACAGTGCATTTAATAAATGTGATGCCATATAACTTTAAGTTTAATGTTGGTTGGGAACACCGCGTTGGATGACGAAGACCCTTAATAAACGTCAAACAGCTACTCGTTAATATATACAACAAATATATCTATGGGTCACCCCACAGATACTCGTATATTTGTGGATAATTTATGGATTATGAATATTGTCACGAACTTATTCAACTATTACTAAGACCACTAGATGATCCACTGTTGAGTCGAGCCTCCTCCAGTGACATGGAGGATATCCTACTGTCCCACGTTGGAGTTTTATTATTCTGTTCCGAGGATTATACCCTGTTAGATTTGCCTGCAAAGAGTTGCATACTCAATATGCTGCATACTCGGTATGAAAGGTACCTACATGACTAACGCGGAAAGCTCATTTTCAACTGACTTCAAAAAGAAGGAGGTTGTCAATTCAGTTCCATGTTTTTTATGAATATAACCGCATATCTCCGTCATTTATCAACCAATTAGAACATTATTTTTTATTCAATTATTTTTTTGATGAGCCCAGGTTGGTTCCACAATTTTGATTCAAATGTAATCAACATTAGTTCAGCAGTATATTTCACCCTGATGATGACGGAGCAGTCCCAAGACTAGGTCTTTCCTCAATTTAAAATAAATGCACCAACCGTGACATCACTACATAGTATAAAACAAAGTCGCTGTCGTCTGTCCGTCCCTATGTATGCTTAAATCTTTATAACTACGCAACGGATTTCGAGGCGTTTTTTTAATTGATAGAGTTATTCAAGAGGAAGGTTTATATTATGTATAATACATCCATAATATTGTTGAGAAATAGTCTTAGATATAACCTGGTACAAATTAATTATCTTAATTACGCCATGCCATGAACCTATATTGATGAACATGAACCTAAATTATATGGCTTGACTTCAAATATGGAGTCACAGTAAATAGCTAATAAAATTTAAAGCTTGTGCAGCACTGCAATCAAGGTCGTGTAATCTACTACTGATAAAATTCTAACGCAAGATGACATTATCAAGTGTAGTAACTGGAAGCTCGCCTCCACGCCTGTGCGAGCGTCGAATAGATTAAGTTAGTTTATTAGAAGGCCCGATAATCTAACGTTATGTAAGATTAGCTACCGCCAAGAAAGTCGAGTATATAGTCGTGCGTTGTAAATTAGTTACGCTTTTCAGTGGTAACTTGAAATGCGAGATGCTATAAGGTTTGAAGGAAGCTAAACTTTGCTAGAAGGGTATAATTTTGATATTGGAATATCATCCGAAACGGGTTTCTAGAGATCGCCCAGGTGTCGAAACTGTATTGCAAAACTAAGGAGGTTTAGAAACTAAGGAGGTTTATAAAAAAGCCTTGGAATGACATTCACCACGACAAATCGTTATGCATGCGTTATGCGTCAAATGCACTGCAGCGTGCTTTAGATTCCTTTATCAATTTAATTTATTTTTAATACATAACTTTATGAAAATATAACTCTTCGAATATATAAACTTTAACCGTGCCGACAATCGTAGTTCTCCGTTAGCGTAAAATTATTGTAAAAGAGACACAAAGTGTTTGCTTATTCATTGGGTACCAAACTGTACTACAATCAACTTAAGATTAAAATAAATTTTTAATAAAAAAACTTACTAGATAAACCTTCGCATCGAGTCAATTCATTAGATTTTTCTAATTCCATTGTAATTTAGAAAAAGATTTGTTACAACGTGATTTTGGGTGGATACCTTTCAATTTTATTTCAAATATATTTAGTGCAGATACAAAAAGATTTCAAGTAAAATATTTTAAAGAGACAACATTGTGATTATCAAACCTTATTGTTCTCAATTTCGGTTTTTTAACGAACAGAAATTGTAAAAATACTAATTCTACCATTTCTGCCAACTTCACTGAGGCAAAACGAAGCGCGGTGTTGCATAATTTACGCCATCGATACCACGTCGATGCAGCGACCTCTGCACGCGCAGGTAGTCATCAACCGTTAGATTGTACAAATGATTATCATTTATACGTTGTCGTCTGATTAATTGCGATTGGAGACATGCAGTCTGCGATCGAAGTGATAATGTTTTCAAAAAAGTAATAATTAATTGATGTAAATTCAAATCATTCTATTTGAATCTAATTTTGATTTGAGTTGTCACAATTAAGCATACATACAGGTTTTGATGAATACTTCATACTACACCAAATCAATACTTTGTAAAATGTTTTTTGTATAGATGTGAACGTACTTGGTTAACTGAACGACATACAAAGCTAACTCATCTCATTGATAACTATGTTTGACTCTTACCAAGAATAAAAATTGTGTTATTCAATATTACTTGAAAACTTGCCACATTTTATCCTGCTTCCTTCTAATATTATAAACGTGAACATATGTAAGAATGTTACCCTTTCCCGCAAAACTACTAAATGGGTTTTGATGACACCAGAATAATCTATACTAATATATAAAGCTGCAGAGTTTGTTTGTTTGTTTGTTTGAACGCGCTAATCTCAGGAACTACTGGTCCGATTTCAAATTTCAGTGTTAGATAGTCTATTTATCGAGGAAGGTTATAGGATATATTTTATTTTCAAAAGAATTAGGGATCCGTATGAAAATTGCGATTTTGTAACCCAAGGTGTAAAATCGAAAACCTATTTATGCGTGCGCTGCAAAAACGATTGACAATAGAACAAAATGAAGTACTACGAGTTTGTAGGTCTTATTAAAATCTACAAAAAAGTCCGCGAGAGCACATATCTAACTATCATAGTTTAGTCACAATAACCACTTTTATATTCATAAAAAAAAATGCATAGAGATAAGCACGGGTTCGAAGTCAACGCGAGCGAAGCCGCGCCCAAAAGCTAGTATGTAACAAACTAGCTGACCGGGCAGACGTTGTCCTGCATGATATTTGTTTACCGACTGCAGCGCCATCTGTCGGGCTGATTTGTGAATCTAAACCATCCTCGTTGCCACCCAAACGCATACAAAAAATTTCATTCAAATCGGTTCAGCCGTTTAGGAGGAGTTCAGTCACATACACACGTACACAAGAAATATATATATTAAGATATGCATTTTGTAACATCAGAATAACACATATGGTATAATTAATAAATAATAATAAATAAATATCCTTGGGCATTTCACACAACGCCATCTCGTCCCAAGCTAAGCAACTTAATGCTTGTGTTATGGTAATATAATTTATTTTTTTGTAAATACATACATATTATAGATAGAAAGCACCCAGACCCGGAACAAATACTTGTAGGTCGTACAAATATTTCTTCCGTGCGGGAATCGAACCCGCGACATGCTGACAACCATAAAACATTTTTATATTTTTTGTTGAATATCCGTGCGAAGCCGCTAGTTACAATTATAAAATGCATACAACTCAAGTAAAAGTATCACTTACTTCTCCAGTACATAAATGTAGTATGTAGTCTAGTATAAATGACGCACTGCTGATCGGGCCTCCTCCATCTACATGGTGGGCAATTAGCCTACTGTGCCACGTTGGCCAAAAAGGTTGGTACAGGTACTCTTGCGTCTAGGATTTCGGCCTTGTCATTGTTTTTTTCGACTCTCACAACACCCACAGGATGAAAGGAGGTTGCGACACTGTGTATTCTAAATCCGTCACAACACGGAAAATAATTATAAAACCGTTAACCGCCTTCGAAAGCTTCCACTTTATTCTATGAAAACCAGAATTATTCCATTGCTATTACTAGCTATGTTGAAAATTGTCAATCGCTTAGGATTAGTTTGATAACAATCTACATTAAATTCCCGTGAAATTGACTTCTATATTACAAATGCCAATTGTGGCCGGGAAAAGGTAATGTTATTAGAAATTATTTACACACTCCTATGGCTAATAGTTATGAGTTCGTTGCAATTCATTTAGATGGCGAGTGTGCCCCGTTAGGTTGCCTGCAGAGAAGCGACAAGCGTTAATACGTTTTGTCATTAGTTTGTAATCAGCAACTTGTCAGCTACAGCTTGACCTGCTGTACATGCAAATTGCAATCAATTGAATAAAATCTACTGTAATATAAGCCGTCCTTTCGTTACAGCCCATAAATGACTCACTACTGGGTCGGGCCTCCTCCAAATTCATGGAGGGAAATTAGCCTATACTGCCACGCTGGCAAGACGGGTTGGCACAGGGTTTATATCAAGTTTTCTTTCTCTTGGGGCTAGGTGATCTGCCTCTTGCGTTCTCTTAGTCGCCTCTTATGACACCCTAAAGATGGTATGGGTTGGTGACATTGTGTATTCTAAATCCGTCACCACATGGACTATATGTACTACTGTAATATAAATGAGAACTTACAATAAGTTCAGGCGTAATCTGGCGGACTGTGCGTAATGCAATCGATCTGCAGATCAAGAAACTTTTGTCTCTGCTAGATTTTGGATGGGTATCCATCATGTCCATCTACTACAAGGTACTTCACCCATAAATGACCCACTACTGAGTCAAGTCTCCTCCTCATTACAAGGAGGATAATTAGCCTACTCTGCCCCGCTGGCCAGACAGCCATGTCTGCCAATAAACAGCAGGAGGCCTCAGCAGTGGGTTATATATGAACTGAGTATAGTAGCAATAGATATACGCGATATCTTCTGCATTGTTAATATACCTAACTAGCGACCCGCCCCGGCTCCGCATGGGTGCAATGATGGACATCTAAATTTATCAGTGTTTCTCTACAATATTATAGATGTATTATACTTAAAAACCTTCCTCTTGAATCACTTTATCTATTAAAAATAACGCTTCGAATCAGTTGCGTAGTTTTAAAGATTTAAGCATACATAGGGACGGACAAACGAGAGCGACTTTGTTTTATACTATGTAGTGAAGTAATAATGATGATTACAAAAATATTGATAACTCCTTATAATTATCGTTTTACACATTTAATAAACTCCAGATACATTTAGTATGCGGGGACCTTTAAGCTATAACTGCACCGGTTATCTAGATAACTCAATCATGAAACCATAAATGGGTAAGCAGAACTGAACAGGTAAAAGACGACTTGGAGATATGGCTTAAGAAATGCAGATAGAGCAAACGCGTATTATATTTTTTGTAATACTACAACCGTTCTTATTATGTAACAATTGTTTGGCTTTTTTTTATTGTCAACTGCAAATTGTAGTCCAGTGAATATTAAAATACGGGGTATGCTCGGAGTTTCCCTGCGAGAACGAATCAGAAATGAGGAGATACGCAGGAAAACCAGGGTCACCGACATAGCCCACCGGATTGCCAACTTAAGTGGCAGTGGGCAGGGCACATAGCTCGCAGGACCGACGCCCGATGGGGCAGAAAAGTCCTCGAGTGGCGACCGCGTTCCGGAAGGCGCAGTGCTGGTAGGCCTCCCACACGGTGGACCGACGACCTGGTTAAGGTCGCCGGAAAGCAGTGGATGCGGGCGGCCCAGGACCGGCCTTTGTGGAGATCCTTGGGGGAGGCCTATGTCCAGCAGTGGACGTCTTTTGGCTGAAATGATGATGATGATGATGAATATTAAAATACCAAATAAAATCTTTATTATTCAGTTTATAAACGGCTGACTGGGCATCCCATTTAGTTAACACAAATAGTCATACTGACTTAACGATATCTTGCTTTTCGGAGCAGAAGCTGTTTAATCCAATAAAACACTAACGGATTTATCGCGTGTATATTATGTTATTTATTTTTCGACGAAGGCTTGGCATTACTCGTGATATTTTGTGTCTTTCACATTTTTAATATCGGATTTCAATCATTGAGGCGACTAGTATTTTCATTACAAGACAATATAAACAGGGCACTGCTAACAAAAACACATTATACTGTCGAAATGATATACTAGCAATGTTACCGATTTTTGATTTAATGATTTAATTAAAGTCTCGCATAGTAATCAGGTGTTTGCTTTTGACGTTCACTTCTTTACTTAATTTTTACTTAATTGTGTGTTTTTTCCGATTTTTACTTTTTATATTTATCAAGACACGAACAATAAATGTTGTTACAAATCGGAACAAGAGCGTCTTAACAACTACGCATTCACTTGTCATACGGACAATAATAATGATATTACCTGAACACAAATTACAGTCGCACATTACATTACGCGTTGCATTTTTATGAAATTAAATTGCTTGTAATAGATGCTTTCGCAATGTCATGGGCATGGGAAAGACAATATATTGCGTTGAATAATTTTATATTTTTAAATATTATAATATCCGATTTTTAAGGAGCCCCCAAACAGCTAGAAAATAGATGATAACGTTGAAACTGCTGAACCAATTGTAGTAAACTTAGAAACACGGTTAGAAAACGTGCTTAAATTTAAAAAAAAACTCTTCATTGTCGGTCTATTCTTTTCTTAGCTGTGGCTTTAGAGTCGTACCACAGACAGACATGTGAAACTATAATCCAACTTTTTCTTGGAGATTAAAAACAATGTAAGTCTCAACACAGTAGGCTTATTACCCTCCATGTAGCTGGAGGAGGACTGACTCAGCAGTGGGTCATTTATGGGCTGAGAAGTAAGCAAGTATGTAAGTAAGTCTCAACACAAATCAACAAGCATTTCTCTCGTGATAATTTAGTGAGATGACGTAACTGTAAAATTTTTAAAATACCCTGGAAAACACATTGTCATTTTTTGTGTTCGTGAATTACATATTTGAAAACAGCCCCCGCGATGCAGGTTATATGTAGTGCAGGGGTTTCTAACACAAAAACAAGTTTTATGAACTGAATATGAAAAAAAATGAAAAAATCAATCAATTCCTCAATCAAATAAAAAGCGTTATCGAAGTTGAATTAAGTTTAGTTTATTTGGTACACAGTGATTCGCGGAAGCTCATTTCCGCGACCCATCTAGTAGGACCATTGGTAATTATAAGGTTAGACCAGCAGCTGCCGACTACGTAGCGAGTGCCATAGATGTGATTTTACAGTCAGACGTCGCTTAGCAGCTATAGCAACTTTTATACCTTTGATGAAATGTACAGTCACGTACTAAAGTTATTATACGTGTTTTATTAAATGATTTTCAAGGTACACTCGCGAACATACATTATTCACGGTGTACAATTGATTATTACGCGTCACGTTACGCAATATGCTGCGTGACCTGTTCATAAGATATTGATGACAGTGTGATGTGTGGAACATAGAAAAGCGTGGAGCAGCTAAACGAAAATTTCAAACGAACATTTTAATTTTCGGGAAACTTACGGCTAATTAAATAGAGCTATTAAAAATGTTGACCATTTACTAGTTTTCACTATATCGTGATAAATGATCCCAATTTAAAATATAATTTCATCATCGTCATTTCAACTGAAATAAGCATTGCTGGACATCATCCTCCCCCAAGGATTTCCACAGGCTGGAGATAAAGTGTACTGTACATAAAATTAATGATTCGATTGTATGTTTTTTTTTCTAATTTAATTTTTATAAAATTAAAAAAACAAGCCCCTCTGCGGTTTTTTTATTCAAATAGTATTGGTTCCAGATTGGTTGCATATTCCAGATGGAACAACATACATTATTAGAAACAGAAAATTATTGTATTTTGATGTTCTTCGCTGTGAAAATTATACATTTTAATTGCACTAAAAAACGAAAATTGTATAACTAATATCGCTTTATGCAAGCAAGTCAAAGCATGTCTTGCTTGAATAAAGCAAAAAAAAACCTTTTGAAATCGTCTTCAACATAAATTGACACCAACGTTCTAATTAATATGTGTTTGCCTAAAAGAAACATAAAAGTTAGCTTAATTGTTTGTGAAATTATTTCTGGTGTTGATACAAAATAGCGTAAAAAAACATAATAACAGTTTAAAATAAAAATACACAAAAGTTGGCTGTTACTCGTGCTGGAATGAAATATTAAAATTGGAACAGTCAATAACAATGCCGTTACCAAGAACCTCCTCAAAATTATGCGTGTATTATCAGTATACAATGAATAGGCACAAAATTGTTTACCTACAGAGAAGATAAATCTCCACAAAAAATATACTTGACCAACAAATGAGATTTCACATTAAAATCACGTAAAATATTACCCCGTTTATTTGGTAAATTGAAATTTACTTGGCCACGACCGATTTTCTCTTAAGCTAAGTATTATAAAACTAAATATTACGATATTTGCATCAATTATTTTGATGATTTCCGTAGGCACAAGTGTAAAGGAAAAGGACTGGGTTAGCATAGAGAATAGAAAAATGATTTATTGTATAAACCAAATACAGCGTTCACAATCGTCAACAAATAACCTTATTTTTACTTATATTTATAACAGCTACCAGGTCTACCTACCTATAACTACTACCAGGTCGGAACGAGACATTAAATGAGAAAACCTGGAAATAAACTCAGTGGGCTTGTCTTTTTTTAAACGCCATATTACAATTACCGTGTACTAGGTAACTAACTGTTTTTAATTTTAATAACTAATATAAATGTATAACTTAAAACTTAAAAAATATAAATCGGAGATGAAAATAACCTACTTAGAAATAAATATTTACAAATTATATAAATGTGCTAAACCACTGTCGCAAGGTAGGGTTCCCAAAAGACTGGCTGCATTCCCGCGTTGGATAGCGATACCCAATCTCTGTGCGAGATATGAGCCAGCCTTTAGTTTCCCCGTGACCTCAATCAGCCTCCTTGACAAATCGGAGAAGACTTGATGGGCACCCGGGCCCCACGGTCCCAACGTCTCTACAGCAAACGGCACAAATAAACAAAACTAATAAACTAACAACTAACTAACAAGATTGCCAAACTTAAGTGGCATTGGGCAGGGCACATAGCGCGCAGGACCGATGCCCGATGGGGCAGAAAAGTCCTCGAGTGGCGACCGCGTTCCGGAAAGCGCAGTGCTGGTAGGCCTCCCACACGGTGGACCGATGACCTGGTTAAGGTCGCCGGAAAACGATGGATGCGGGCGGCCCAGGACTGGCCTTTGTGGAAATCTTTGGGGGAGGCCTATGTCCAGCAGTGGACGTCTTTTGGCTGAAATGATGATGAGGTAACTAACTAGTTTCCTTAGGTTCGAAAGGCTATTTAAATATGAATTTTGAAAAAAGAAGAATAGATTAATTAAAAATGAATCCAGTGGGCCGACGAACCCAAAACAGCGGTACCTGATCAAGCATAACACATGGTGGTATCCATCGATCTCCACAACCATATCAAAGGGTTGTCCCGCCACAGGTTACATTATCCTACCCAAACCTACCTACCTACTCAACCCATAAATGACCCACTGCTGAGTCTTGCCTCCTCCCAACATAGGGAGGGTGATTAGTCTACTGCACCACGCTGGCCAGACGGCTTGGCACAGGGTTTCATTTCAAGTTTTCAGCCTTGTCAGTTCCTTTTGTCGAATCTTACGATACTCTCAGGATGGATTGGGGTGGTGACTCTATGTATTCTAAATCCGTCACCACACGTACATTATACAGATACTAAAATTTACATTTCTCAAATTCATATCTCGATGTTGAAAATCGATATTACGATAGTTTCGCAACAGAATCTTCATGTCATAATAGTTAAATGTTTACATTGCTCCCACAATAGATAATTTTCTCCCAAGATACCTTTTACTTCGAGTGGATCGTGAGTACTTGAGTGGCACTTATTTCTGCATTGAAAGGAAAGTGCTGTGATAAACCTTGAGTCATATTAAAACTTTTGTCGTTTCTGTTGGCACAGGGTTTGTATTAAGTTTTCCTTCTCTTGAAGCTAGGTCTGCCTCTTGCGTTCCGTTATTCGCCTTTTACGACACCCTCAGGATGGTATCAGTTGGTAACATAGCGTATTCTAAAGCCGTCACCACACGGAATATATTAAAACTATATTAAAAGTCTATTTTTGTATTTCAATAAAGTTTCATCATGTTTCTTAGTTCACAAGATTCGATACTAAAACTATACTACTAACGCAGCCCATATATGTATAACCCAGAGTCGTCGAGGCGGGCCTATTTCAATTACAGGGTACTTTACATGTATGAGTACTTTATATTTGGCATATAAAAAAATTGAAAATTCCTGCAATTCCAAGCAATTTGCATAAGCCATACTTTTAGGTGAAAACACACAGATTCCGGGGCGAAGACGTGCCAGAGATGACGAATTACGAATAAGAATTATGAATTAGTATGAAATACTAATATCTGAAATACTATACTAATACCGCGTTCCGGAAAGCGCAGTGCTGGTAGGCCTCCCACACGGTGGACCGATGACCTGGTTAAGGTCGCCGGAAAACGATGGATGCGGGCGGCCCAGGTCCGGCCTTTGTGGAAATCTTTGGGAGAGGCCTATGTCCAGCAGTGGACGTCTTTTGGCTGAAATGATGATGATGATGACTAATATCATATCAACTAATTGGAACTATATTTTAAAAAAAACACCGTATTTAAAACGCCACCGCTTCAGTGTTCGTGTATTTTCACTTTTATACAAGAGAACAATAATGTCTAAGATTATAATTGATAAAAAAATCCATGGTCACAATGTTTTTATTTTATTAGATATTAGAATAATTTTACCGAATTTATGGATTCCAATGAACTACTAAATAAAATCTAGTACAATGTTTAAGACATACCAAACTAAATATTCACGTTCTCTTCGCAGAAGGGCATTTGCATATTGGTAAGGGCCCAAGTTTATTGGCGTTCGTGTGTGGTCCTTCGTTTCCATGGCGACGGGTATCGGTCGGCGATCGTCTTAACTGATGGACGTGGCTAATTGTGGGGACAGGGACACTACACGCTTCTAAATGTCAGAAAGCCGTTAGTTCTGGGAACATTAATTAGTGTTAAAATTAAGTCTGGGTTTAATTATTGGGTGGCTTGTAATAGATCTGTTCGTGACGTTGATATGACGTTTGAGGTGTTCTAAAGTTTAAAGTCGTATTTGTATATAATAGTCATCCTTCAAAATTGAACTTTATATATTTAATTTTATAAATAATCTTGCTGGATTTGAACTCGTCTCCTCAGAATAAGTAAATTTTTCGTGGGTCCACAAACTGTCCATCTTACTTAGAAAATTGTCTCCTAATGCCTTTATAAAGAAGGCCAAGACAACGTTTTACAAAATAGTATAGTACCACATTACTGATTGATTAGGTAAATAAGCTAGGACGAAGCTGTTCAATGTCAATATATTTTATATAAGTTATTGTTATACATATAAACATTCCTCTTGAATCACTCTATCTATTAAAAAAAACCGCTTCAAAATCCGTTTTGTATTATAAAGTTTGTGTGTTTTAAAGATTTAAGCATACATCCCTATGTATGCTTAAATCTTCGGACAGACAGATGAAAGCGACTTTGTTTTATACTATGTAGTGATATATGAAATAGAACTGAAAAGAAAAAAATTACGAAAGTGTATGAAACGCTTCTTGTCAGGTCTTCTTAGTAGTGACCGCGTCTCAAACTGGTTGTAAACAGTTGAATGTAGTATTTCATAAACTAGGGCGCGGTATTACAACCAGTAGGTTAGAAAGCCAGAGCGTCGCCAAAATATGTCAACTTCATAAGGGCGTCACAGTTAAAAAGCCCAGAAATAAATGACATCAATAATATTTATTTTATAGGAAAACCATGCACTATGCATAACGAGTAAGTGCCTCTGGTTTTACACAAAGACACTTGCCCGGCCGCGGAATCTAACCCGGGACCCCGTGATCCAAAGGCGGCACATCCAACCCCAAGACTAACTA
This sequence comes from Clostera curtula, assembly GCA_905475355.2. Lineage (NCBI taxonomy): Eukaryota > Metazoa > Arthropoda > Insecta > Lepidoptera > Notodontidae > Clostera > Clostera curtula. The sequence goes on along the minus strand of FR997800.1, from coordinate 14,543,278 downwards.
GGCTGATATGTTGACAATTTGTATGTACCTATTGAGACCAAAGCAAAATAAATGCTTTCAATATGCCCTTTATGTATAAGCCGGGAATGATGATATTCTGAACATTGATAGGGGATTAAACTTGTAGGTGTATATTGTTTCGAAATTTACGCTTGCTAAACCATAATACAAGAATATCAAATAAACTTTTACTTAATTACTTTCAAAGTGTTAACTAATTTTGTACCAAATCACGCCACTACATATTATGTGGGTTAGTTGCTGCTACAATTTAGGTCACAGTGGCTAATTAAAACTTCTTTAATACACGCAAAACGGCTTTTGTTCAACAGGAGTCTATAACAGGAACTGAGACTTAAATTATAAACTTATTAGGTTTATTTTGTAATACAAACGATACCTTTAATATCTAGTAGGTACCTATGGCGTGAGACCTAAATACAATTTTCATAATTACTTCAGCCCTCAGGGTAATATAAATATGTAATGTAAATTAATCTGACAATCTCTCCGTGTGGTGACGGATTTAGAATACACAGTGTCACCACCCCATTCCATCCTGAGGATATTGTAAAAGCCGACAAAGGGAAATGACAACGCCGACAACCTAGCCACAAGAGAAGGAAAAAACATTTCAACACAGCTTCTTTTATGGCGTGTAGTTTTAAAAATGTTTATGGAGACCTGTTACACTTTAGAAACATAAGTTTACTAAACATTTTCTGTCTTTTATCTTCTCATCTCAGCCCGTAAAATACCCACTGCTGAGTTGGGCTTCCTCCAATTCATCACCATCATCTTCATCAGTTCAGTCAAAAGACATCCAATGCTGGGCATAGGCCTCCCCCAAGGATTTCCACATAGGCCGATCCTTAGCCGCCACAACCAGGTCAACGGTCCACCGTGTTGGAGGCCTAACAGCTCTGCTGCAACAGTCATCAGTGTAATTATATTTAATGATTAAAATATTCATATCGCACGCAAGAGGCAGTTCACCTAGCCCCAAGAGAAGGAAAACTTGATATAAACCCTGTGCCAACCCGTCTTGCCAGCGTGGAGGGGCGTTGGAGGAGGCCCGCTCCAGTGATGGGTCATTTATGGGCTGTTACGGCGATATAGTTTTATAAGGAATACAATCCGTTGGCCGCAAATTGCTTATTTGTCTCGTAATAAACAATTGGCAATAAAATTGAATTCTTAAAAACAAAATAGTAATCACTATATAGATAGTAACTCAATACATTATCATTTCTTAGGTTTTTGCGATTATTACACATTAAAATTAAACACTTTTTATCGGATTTATCGCGTGTATATTACATTATTTAATTCCCGACGTTTCGAATGCTTTGCAGCAGTCGTGGTCGCGCGAGAGACTAGATGACAGTTGTCTTCAAAAGTACAAAGAAACAGTTAAACGCTACCGCCTATAATTTTGTTTTATTGATCCATGTGCACGCAGATCGCTCAGGGTGTCCAGAGGTCTTGCAGATGAGTATTTTGCTTGAGATTTGATCAATTTAATGACTGGATCCCAGGCAGGTGGTACTTGCCAACCATCCTCTCTATTGAAATTTGGATGTTTTTAAATCTCAATAGCCTCGCGGATCATTCTTGGAATGTAATGATTGTAATAATGATGAGTCTCTCCCGCGACCACGACTGCTGCAAAGCATTCGAAACGTCTGGAATTAAATAATGTAATATACACGCGATAAATCCGTTAAAAAGTGTTAAATTTCAATCAATACATGATCATTCAATTTTACTGAAAATCCTTCATCATTCACAGCAATACTGTGTTACACACACGTACACATCTACTCTTTACAAAGTGTGGAACCGCAAAACTAATGATCACCAATTACTACGCGTCAAACTGCTATTGGAATTGTATTACTAATAATCGTTGCGCAGATTTAAAGTCATGCAATTGATATTACAGGCAAGTAACTTAGATTGAATGTTATAATAACTGTGTTATGACACGCCAAGGTTATTGTCAATGACCATAAGAGCGGCTAAAATAATAGTTTTTTTTTTTTTTTTTTTTTTTTTTTTTATGTGTTTTCTGCTCTATGGCAATCTGTTATAAAACAATAAGCCACTTCTTTGGCTGGAACTCCATGTCCTGATTTTCTATATTGTCTTCACCGAGAGCCTATCAATTGCTGAAATTTCCAGCAAGCCCTCTTCTTGACTCAGTCTACAGATCTTTGGGCGAGACTGGGAATGCCTTGTCTTTTCAGTCGTTTGTACTCTAGTCCGCCCTCTCCACTTAGGGCCTGTGCGAGTTGGTTTGCATGAGTTGCTAGTTTATCCTGGTATTTCAGGCTAGCCTGGACTATTTCCTCACGAACAGTGTTTATGCCTAGGTCAAGATACATGTATTTGTTACTAATACACTGGGGTATACTGAACATCGTTCTTAGTGCTTTGCTTTGGAATCTTTCCAGTATGTCTATGTTACTCTTGCTTGCTGTTCCCCATAACTGTATCCCATAAGTCCAGATAGGTTTCAAAATTGCTTTATATACCAGGATTTTGCTGGTGTTATTTAGTTGCGAGCTGCGTCCGATTAACCAGTGAAGACCACGGAGTTTTCCATCTAATTGTTTTCTTTTTGTCCAGATGTGCTTCTGCCATGTGAGCCTTCTATCCAGGTGCATTCCCAGATACTTAACATTATCTGTTTGAGGGATTTCTTTGTTGTTTAGCTTAACCGGAGGGCAAGTATCTCTCCTAAGAGTAAAGGTTACATGAGCAGATTTAGTTTCGTTTGCTTTGATCCTCCATTGCTTAAGCCATGATTCTATTTTATTAAGATGACTTTGCAGAGTGTTTGATGCACTTACTGGGTTACTATGAGAGGACAGCAATGCGGTGTCATCAGCATATGTCGCTGTAACCGTTTGATCATCTGTTGGAATATCTGCAGTGAAGATGAGGTACAGGATAGGTCCCAATATGCTACCTTGGGGGACGCCCGAGTTGATTTCGTAGAGCTCAGAGCTGTCATCATTGTATTTTACTTGGAAGCTTCTCTTGTCTAGGTATGATTTTAATATACGGAGAAAACAGTGTGGCAGTGTTTTTTTTATTTTGAAGATAAGGCCATCATGCCACACCTTGTCGAAAGCTTGGCTAATGTCTAAAAACACTGCAGAGCAGTATAGTTTATTCTCTAAGCATCTACTAATGATATCAACAATACGGTGAACTTGTTCTATTGTCCCATGACTTTCACGGAAGCCGAATTGGTGCTGTGGTAATACGGTATTTAAGTGTACTTTTATTCTGTTAAGGAGTATCCGTTCAAACAGTTTTCCAATTACTGGCAACAGGCTGATGGGCCTGTATGAATTTGTTTGTTGTAGGGGTTTACCAGGCTTGGGAATCATTATTACCTGTGCTATCTTCCACTGTCCAGGAAAATGTTCAAATCTAAGGCAAGCATTAAATATGTGGACAAGTTTCATTACTGCCTTGTACGGAAGTTTCTTTAGAAGTGTTGCATCTATAAGATCATATCCAGGCGCTTTCCCTTCCCTCAGATTTTTTATTTCTTGGAAGATTTCTTTAGGGCTAGTACTTTGTAATGGTAAACATATTTGATTTGGTGATTCTAAGTAGTTTTTTACTTCTTCTGTATGCGCATAACAGCTCTCTGGGTGTGGATTAAATACTTTGCTCAAATGTTCGGCAAATGCTGTCGCCTTCTCTAGGTCAGACCTAGCCCATCCTCCTTTATTGTTATTAACGGCAGGTATATGTGATTTTGGGCGCTTCATATTTTTGGTAATCTTCCACAGCGAGTAGTTTGTGTCAGCTGTCGTGTCGAGGCTTGAAAGCATGTTTTGGATTCTATCGTTCTCTAAATTGTTGATGAGTTTTTTAAGCTCATCAGAGAAATTATTAAATGCTGTTTTGTCATTTGGATATCCTGTATTTTGCCAGGTCTTTCTTAATTGTCGCCTCTTCTTGATTTTTTCCTTTATTTCTTTTGGAAAGCTGTTATTTTTTGGTGGCTGTCCCTTTCGTTTAGTTGTCGCTAAGTTGGCTGCTCTATGTATATGCATGTTGAGTTTCTCAATCTCGTCCTCTACATCCTCTATTGTCTCGAATTTTGTTTTAAGAATGATTTCAGATTTTAATACATCCCTGTATTTTTCCCAATTCGTAGTCTTAATATTATATATTTTTGGGGAAGGCTCCACTAACTGAATTGTAGAATTAACGTTCAGAATTACAGGAGTGTGATCTGAGGTGAGATCGGTACAGGACTCTATTGTTATGTAGTTGCTATCCATGTTTTTCGTTATGAAAAAGTCGAGCATATCAGGTATTCTATCTCTATCGGTAGGCCAATAAGTAGGTTCTCCTCCAGACCAGTAATCCAGTTTCATGTCTTGTGTTACTGTGTGTAGTTGCCGTCCCCTTGTAGTAGTCAATCTGGAACCCCAGTGCAGATGTTTTGCATTCCAGTCGCCAGCACTTACAAATCTTCTACCAAGAGTAGAGAAGTAATCTTTGAAGTCTTGAACTGAGATTGTATGTCTGGGAGGACAGTAGACAGCAGAGAAAACTGTCTCACTGTGTTTTTCTAGGACAACTATGGTTGTGGCCTGAATTTTCTCTGTGCGATATTCTTCCATCAAATAGTGTTTGATATTGTTTTTAATGATAACAGCACTTCCTCCATGGCCGTTTCCGGAGGGATGGTTTGTAGTATAGATTTTATAGTTTTTAAAAGCGATGTGAGACTTAGATGTGAGCCTAGTTTCTGAAACTAGTGCTATGTCAATCTTTTCCATTTCAAGGAAAGTTTCTAATTCTTGACGTCTGTCCGTCAAGCCGTTGGCGTTCCAAGTAACAACTCGGAGGTTCGGGATCATTTATTTTTAAGGCTGCTGACTAACTGGATCATACTATCCAACATTTTGTCCATCATTTTTTCCACTATTGTAATCATTGTGTGTTGTAGTTTTTCTAGCATAGTCTCCATTATATTAGTGAAGTTATTGAAATCATTGTTTGTCGTATTATGCAAATCATTATTTTTTTGTGCTGGTATAGTTTGTGATCCTGTTTTAGTCATTTCAGCATAGGTTTTGTTTAGATTTGTTTGTCGGAATTGATGTCGTGCTTTTGATGTGTCTATATTTTTACTGTCGAGGTTCATAATTGTTGGTTTTTGTCTAGGTTTAGGAGCAACTTTTAATATTTTTTCTTTATATTGCTTGTAGATTTTGCATCCTTTGTAGCTGGCAGGGTGTTTTTCATTGCAATTTGCACAGGTAGCCTCAGTGTCAGGTTGTTTTATACATTGTGTTGTAGGATGTTCATTACCACATTTAACGCATCGAAAAGGTCTGAAACATTGATTTTTTGTGTGGCCGAATCTTTGACATCTTTTACATTGTATAATTTCTTTTTTCTTATAAGGTGCTTCGAATGTGACTGTCATTTGGTTTAAATATCTGACGTCAAATATGTCTTTGTTGTTTTGCTGTGGCTCCAGGTCTACATAAAATATAGGAAGTGGTTCTTTTGTAGATCTATGTCTAATGTTGACTATTTGTCTTACTTTATGCCCAATGTGATCCAGTTCTCTAGTTATTTCTGTCGTATCTTCTGAAGCGTGAAGTCCTCGTAGAACCACTCGGTAAGCTTTTTCACTTTTTAATTGGTAAGTGTAGTGTGAAATATTGTTAGCGATGAAATGTTCTCTAATAGTTTTGTATGTTTGAATGTCTTTTGGCATGATTTTTATTATATGTCCAGATCTGAGTGTGGTCATGGTATAAAAATCCTTGTCTAGAATTTTGTTTAGTACTTCCTTAAGGGATGCGATGTTAATGACGCCTGTAACAAATATAGGCTCGGGTTTGGGGACATAAACTTTTTCTTGTTTGTTGGCTTCCTGAGCAGAAATAGTTTCATCATCTAGTATCTCAAAGCTGTTCTGAGTTGGTACAGCATATTCAGAAATGTTCTTTTGCTTTTTGTTTGTGTTGTTTATTGGACTGTTTTCTTTCCTTTTTTTTGGTTTAGCGGGGATTCTATCTCTCTGCCACTCATTTTTGTTTGTATCTTCCTGGTCACTGGAGACTGTTTGGGCATCTATTGTCTGTTCAATAGGTTCTGATTGTTTATCTTCAAGATTTTTATTTTCTGTAGGTATTGCACCGAGAGAGTTACTTCTTGTTCTTTCAAACTTACTGAAATGAAGTGTTTGTTGTATTAAGTTGTGTGTTTTATATGTGTTAGGGGTTTTATTAAAATCAGGGTTTTCCATATGATTCCCACGAGTATGGACGAAAAGAGGTCGCTCACAGGGTGACGCCTTTCCTGTGAGAAGGCTATATACAATGGTGTTCGCCAGGTTCACCAAGGTTGGCGCTAGGACCTGCCTCCCGCAAGCCATGCATCCTATCGGCGCGTGTCCCACCTTAGGATTAGGGTAACTTTTTATGGAGGTTTTCTACCTCTTGGTCCGGGCAATTAAGCCAAGACCCCCGCTTCTATGTCAGAGTAACGGGTTGTGAAGATCATTTCCTACCTTCAGCGGGTAAGGCTGGTTAGGCCGTATGTTGTCGGGTTAATTAACCGTCGCCCTTTGGACTTTGGACTTTAACTTTGGAATGTTCTATTAATTTCCGTAATGTAATATCAACTCAACGTACTTGTAGGAATTAAGGTTTTTAATAATTTTTTTCTCTTCATTAGTATTAAGTAGTTTGTTTAGTTTTTGAGCCGTATTGGCTGTAATAAACGTTTTTCTTTCTTTCTTTGAAACTACTTACTGCAACTAACACTGTGGAGTCTGGCCTCCTCCAACTACATGGAGGGTAACCTACTATGCCAAGCTGGCCAGACGGGTTGGCATAGGGTTTCGTGTCAAGTTTTCCTTCTCTTGCGCTCAGGTTTTCCTACTACCTACTACCTTATGATTTCCTTTTGTCGGCTGTTACAACACCCTCGGGACGAAATGGGGTGGTGAGATTCTAAATCCACACGGAATACGATAAAAATACTACCACCTCATATTTTGACATGGGTGTCGAAGAAGACGACTAAGGGACAACAGACGTTGGGCAGCAGCGACGCTCTGTTCAACATCGCCCGACAGTGCGATCACCAACAGCGTTTCACATCTGTCAACTAATTCATTATTGGGGTTTTTTTTCGTTTTTTTTTCGTATTTTTTCGATTCTCGGCCGTTGGGGATTAGCCAGGGTATTCGGGACCCCAGGGTTCGTAAAGGTGGTAATGAGCACCCCGACCTACCCACTAAAGCCAACGGCGTTCTTCGACTGCCCGCTTCAGGGCCGCATGTTGGGCTCCCCAATGGACGAACATGCTCCGCGACCTTAGCCTGCCTCAATTGTTGGAGCCCCAAGCTCCGAATCCTATGTTACCTGGACGAGGATTTTTCTATGAAGATACCTTATTTATCAGCCAGGTAGAAAGAAATATCTATCACCAAAAACTCCGTAACGGTAAATTTAGGTTCATATATAAAACAAGTATTTTAACCAAAATATTACTTTTTTCCTTGTTTAGTGCCTATTTCGAAGTCAGTTTAAACTTATATAAATTAACTATTTTAAAATAATATATTTATCAATTTTTAGTGCAAATTAACGTAAGCTTTGTAAAGAACTCGAAAATAGTTATTTTCACTTCAGTAGCTCAAACATGTAGGTTTTGCTCACTGAAAACAGTGGACAAAATGCGATTTTGCCCACTGAGTGAGACAATAGTATATTTCAATACAAGTGCGGAAAGGCTGTCATTACAACGAGTTCCGACAAATGTCTACCCGAGCCGAGGCGCAGCCGACGGCGAGGGTTGACAGTCGGAACAAGTTGCAATGACGGTTCCGCACGTGTACTGAACGACTATTTTTAATACAGTTGCGAAAAAATGAAGCAATTTAATAAAATATTATAAACACAATAAACTCAACTAACTAATCATTTCTGAAAAATGGCGCCGACCGTAGAATATAAGCAGGTTTTTTTTTTCTTCACCCATTCTGGTAGGCAAAAGGATCAATGCCCATACAGCCAAGTCTTCAGTAGAATTTTTTTATTGATATGAAATGAAATTTAATTAGATGAAATAAAACACATTCAATCAAATAATTAAATCTGATATTGAAACAAATTAGTACGTAGTTTCTTTTTAGAAATATACGTATTTGCATGAATCATAAAAACTTCTATGATTTTTTTAGTAAAAACTTCATGGTTGGTTTTTCCTTATAATAGACATTATTTTGACAGTTGGGAAAGAAAACGCACTAGTGCGGGAATGGTAAAGAAAAAGCACGCGTGTGTAATAGCCCACTTCCCGAACGCTATACGTGCCTGTAATATGCCACTTTTTGAGCAACTGTATTAAAAAGTAACTTTTTAATTCTAATTCGAAACATTGACACTATCTCTTTCCCGCCAATAGAAAAGAGAGAGAGACAAAGCCCCAGCGGCCAGCTCCAACAGCTCCGATTTTTCTTCTTCTTCTTCATTTAGGTTTTGGCTTCCATCGTTATACCGATGATTTTGCCAGTGACAAGTGTGTTGTGTTAGAAATTTCGTGTGATTATGAAAGTTAAATTAATTGGTTATAAGTTGCGTTAGAGTTATGAAGTTAAATGTTAGCAGGTAGCGCTATAGAAAACAATACAAAGCATTAAAGTACAGATTATAAATAATAGAGCAATATTATGGGAACTATATTTGATTAAATACAAACTAGACGTACTTTTAACAGTTCGATTAGATGAAATGAGTTCGTTATGGGGTGGGGTTACTCCGATTTTTAATTCGACCTCAAAGACAAACACGTTCGGAATTTCGTACTAACTAAAGAAATTTAGCAAAAATGATAATTATATTTTTTATTGTAATTCATTGAATTTTTAACTTATTGTTGTATTTAAACTAAAATAAGTATTTACTGCTTAAAAAACTGATATTTAACTTAAAAATATTTAATTATAGTTTAAAAATGTTACGTAATATATTTCATTTCCTATAGTGTTCTAAAAAACGACTTCGCTCTCTTGTTGCACAAACAATATTGTTATTACACTTATTAAAAGTTTTTTGCCACACTACTGAACAGATTTCAATAAATCGCATCGAATCAGTTTAAAAATTACGCAGTAATATGGTAGCAAACATACAAATAATTTGATAACCTCCTCCATTATGAAGCCGCCTAAAAATAATGAAAAGAATTCAAGATTGTGAAAAGTTATTCAAAATTTATTTAACTTACGATTTTATACGTTCGGGAGGTCTAATCATAAGCTATGTGTCTCCGAATTTTTTTTTTAATTATCGCCACAATTACACACTACACTATGGTCAGCTCGTGACCTTCATATTTCTACAGCCATTTGTACGAACATTGATTGTTAATGATAGCTCAGAAAATACACAAACGCGTTGCGCCCTATTAGCCAAATGCAATATATTATCCCTTCGAAACAACTACACCCGATCATTCATAGGTATGAGTCACAGCGTGGGCGATGCTTAATTTCTCGTGTAGCAATCGCAGACGCGGTCGCTTGGAAGCTAATAAATAATTGCTCATTTGCAGAAATCGCTAACGCTTGTGGTTTATAGTTTGGTGCGAGTTATGATGAGGTGCGATTAGTCGCTTGGCAACGCTGTGTTTATGTGGTTTATATTTTGCTTGCTATATCTTAAGTCCGTTTGGTGACGTATTAAAAATATATGGTGTCACCATCCCGTTCCATCCTGAGCGTGTCGTAAGATCGACAGAAGGAAATGACAGAGCCGAAAACACAACTGCAAGAGTTAGGGCCTCCGCGCATTATGCGGCCAGGCCGCGCGGCCAAGTCGCTGCGGCCAACTAATTCTTCTACGATGTATGTAGCTGCGCGCATTACGCGGCCAGGCCGCGCGGCCAAGTTTTGGTCGCGCGGCCAACGAAAAACATCGCGTCACATACGCGGCCTATTGGCCGCCGCGACCAATCCGCGCATTATGCGGCCAGGCCGCGCGACTGGACGCGCGGCCTGGCCGCCTTAATGCGCGGAGGCCCTTATGCAAAACTCTGTGCCAACCCGTCTGGCCAGCATGTAATTGGAGGACGCCTGACTCAACTGTGGGTCATGTATGACCTGAGTAGTAATAGCACTAGTTTCTTGCGCCAGCATAGATTAGAATTAAGATCTTGTATTTGTTGTTTTTGATGATTCTGAAGACAGCTTATCTAAAAGTATTCCATGTTAAGTTACAAACTTTATTTTATACTTAACTAGTGACCCGCCCCGGCTTCGCCCAAAGCGGGGGTGGGTTATACATGTAAACCTTCCTCTTGAATCACTCTATCTATTAAAAAAAACCGTATCAAAATCCGTTGCGTAGTTTTAAAGATTTAAGCATACATAGGGACGGACAGACGACAGCGACTTTGTTTTATACTATGTAGTGATAGTGACTAGCTGACCCGACAGACGTTGTTCTGTCAATATCATCGAATTGGTAAAATTAAAAAATATATATATATTTGAGTCACACTTTGCTGACGATCGTCACATGATCAAATGCATCGTTAAATATTCTCTAAAGGACATACAGAAAACAGAAATATATAAATAAAATAATATAGATTAAATAAGCCTTTATAGCAAAAAGGTTAGTCGACATCACAGGAGACCGAAGAGCTGGCAGCTACCTCGGACAAAGAATCAGTCTAGCTATTCAAAGGAGGACGCTGCCAGTATCTTCGGAACCTTGCCTAAAGGGATTCCTTTTAATAATATATTTTAATTATTATATTATGTTACTAGCGACCCGCCCCGGCTTCACACGGGTGCAATGATGAACCTCTAAATTTATCAGTGTTTCTCTACAATATTATGCATGTATTATACATATAAACCTTCCTCTTGAATCACTCTATCTATTTAAAAAAACCGCTTCAATATCCATTGCGTAGTTTTAAAGATTTAAGCATACATAGGGACAGACATATGACAGCGACTTTGTTTTATAATATGTAGTGATTTAAGGTTTTCTCAATATTACTGATTGTATATTCTTAGGTATATCATTTGAATCTATTACGAGTTTCTATTTCCCCCTAAGCAATGGGCTTGGTCACAGACACCTAAAAACAAACAAAGCGATTTGTTATTGCTAAACTCCTGACCAATTGCCTACAATTAATTGCGAACTAAAATGTACCTTTATTTAATTACCTATCCATATTTTGTCCACAATAAGCAATACAAACACGGAACTCTAATTACTATGGAAAGCGTTAAGCCTATCACTTCAGACCAGCCAGATTTCTATCACAGAACAATTCCATACAGTAAGGAAACTACAACGTATCGCCAGAAAAAGTAACTGTTAAAATTAGTGACAAAAACATTAAAAGCGCTGCCCAAATTATATAGGACGTTCTTAAGTGTATTCGTTTGAGGGATTGTACCCGGGTTACGTTGGAGTCCGGGGCTTGGAAGGATCGTGATCTGCGCCTCGAACTACTTACTAAAACCGACGTCCTTATAACAACTTATGTACAATCCGCGCCAATCTTTATGGCCGGTCTGAATGTAGCCGCATTGCGCTGCGCAATACATAAAATCAGGTATCAGCGGGACGTACACGGGGCGGGGAGGAAGGGCACGCCCACGTGCGCTATTTTTCACCCGCAAGCGCCTTCGTTACCCGCATGTTAGGGTGAAAGAGCTACGTTCGTATTGGTTATGAAATGTACGATGCGCAAATTCGTACTCACGGCTACATTCAGACCGGTCATAAAGACTGGCACGGATTGTATGTGAATATTAGTTGACAATAATGTGGTCGAATAGATAAAAACTCACACTAAGGACTCATTATCCTATGTATTTAAAATTAGCTCTGATTACAAAGGTGGTTACAACTTTTTAAGAGTACTAAGATGGTACACCGTAGACCACAGACCGGTCTAAGGTCGCCGGAATCCAATGGATGGGAGCGGTGCAGGACAGACCTTTGTGTAAGTTCATCATGAAATGCACGTAGAAAAATATTAGATATAATGTTGCTATATAAATTAATTCATGGTTTCGTAGATTCACCAGAGCGTTTGGAAAAAGTTAATATTTGTGTTCCACGAAATGGTAGTCGATTGCTAAACCGGAAAACCTTTTCAGTACCTTATAGGCGCACTAACGTAGGTCAAAATTCACCTCTGTGTCGTATGTTTACTTTCGCCAACTCGATTCGGACTGAAGTAGATGTATTTTCTGGTTCTGTGGCCTCAGTTAGACGTGTTATTGCAGCTAAAATAGTTAAGTAATTTTTTTTTTTGCTTTTGCACATTTGTTTTTAATTTATAAAAGTGTTTAAATGTAGCTATTAGATTACCTATTATTTATTAACTAGTATAAGCATGTAGTGTTCACATCCAGTAGATGTCAATTATATGTATCAATCATATGTCAATCTCTAAGTATTTATTCATTTGTGTATGTAAGATTGTAGATCAGTTTTGGGAAACAATAAAAAAGAAAAAAGTTCTTGCGGGAAGCCTATGTCGGAGGACTAAGATGTGATGGTTTAAGTCCATCATATGAAATAAAGGGACAGCGTATGTAATTGGTGGAAGATAGAGATGGTAAATAGACAATGTAGTGATAACTTTATAAAAGACAGCTTCACCGAGACTTTATATTCTACGGTTATACGACAGCCGAGTTCTAACGACACACAACGAGACGATTGCAGATCATTGAAATATTATAAAATTATTTCGCTGTAGTTATCCTACTGTTTATAATAATTATTATATATTCTGTGTCTTTACTACGTAACAAACCAGTCTTTGCCGGTGAAGCGTCCATTATTGGTATTGCCCGCTCTACATTTCTTTCAGCAATTAATTCAATCTAAACCTTAATATTGGCATCTTAAGGTTTAATATATTTGATCTTATCTTAATGGTAGACGACTTTTTACGCGGTCATTATCATTAATACAGATAATGATTACGTAAGTTAAAGTTCTAGTGTTGCAACATATAATTGGTTTGATATTTATAGTTATAGTATAATATATATATATGTAAGTTGCAAGGAAATGATACAAGTGGAGATTTGATTAAATATCTACGGGATAAAAAATGCTTAACATACTTAACCTTTTTTGCGACACCGGAAATTCTTTACGGGCACTCAACCAGGAGACAAGACCGAGTTAGGAACGACTTCGGTGGCGCGATAAGATGGTATTTTGAGTTACACCAATATGGGATTGAATCACGGGAATCAAATTGTAATGAAGTATTTTAGAATACATAGTTTTAACACCCCATACTATCCAAAGGGCGTCATAAGACCCGTTAAACGGAAAATACAGGCAGAAAACCTAAAAAAAAACGTCCACTGTCACCGTGTTATTAATATGTATTATATTTTATAGTGATACGATAACTTTTAAACAATTGAAAACGATTCAATTACATTTCCTTATTGGGAAGTGTTAGATTTCTGTTTTATATTTATAACAAGTTATGTCTAGTTATCATATTTAACTATTTTCTCTATTATCTCGTCATACTTTTCATAGCACTTTCTCAATGAATGTAATTAGCGTAAGCCTTCGTTTCTTCGTGGAAGCTCTTCATGCTTTTACTGGTCTTTGAAGGGAGTGGGTGCGGTTACAAAAAACATTAAATTCAATCATATCTGATTAATGTATTTGTGTGCTAGTGCAATTTGTTTAACTCTACTGAATTTCCACTTGAGTATACCGTTGTATTTTAAATAGAGTTGTGCAAAATTTGAATTAGCTAATCAATTCCTCACGCCGAAATAGTTTGTTAATTAACATGCAACGTTATCGCACCTGGGAATAAGACTTGGAACTTATTTTAAATTTAAATAGGGTTGTTGCATCAGAATTTTGTTAAGATAATTGACCTATCGACAACTTTATCGAAAGTGACAATCCAGATTTGTTAAAACTTGAATGACCATATAGTGGAACCACCGTGAGTTAAATGGTTGGACCAGCTTTTAGTTTTCACGCTACTGACTACGTTTAATGACTGCCATGTATGGTAGAATAGCAGCCGTTACTGACGGTTTTGCATGGCCTCCGAAGCATGGAAGAGTCAGACATTACATACAAATGATGAATATCCATCCAACTTCCAGTAGAGCCAGTTGTTTAACCAGCAAATCGATTACTCACCGTCGGCTAGGCTATAACCAGATGACTCTTCAAGAATGTTTTGTTCTGCAGGATCTTACCTTTTATTTTGACTGCCTCGTTGGTCTAGTGGTTAGATGTGCCGACTTTGGATCAACGGGTCCTGGGTTCGATTCCGGGGTCGGGCAAGTGGTTTTGTCTAAACCAGAGGCACTGGCTCGGAGTCTGGGTGTCATTTCTATCTTTAATATGTATGTATTTACAAAAAAAAATGTATATAAGTAGTTTATCATCCATCTCGTTACCATAACACAAGCATTAAGTTGCTTAGCTTGGGACGAGATGGCGTTGTGTGAAATGTCCAAGGATATACTCGTATATATATATATTTATTTACAATACGGGCAGTATTGTAAATAGAAGGTGAGAATTTAGATATTCGCGATGCCAAGCATTCCTATCCGAATTAAGTTACACTCGATATATGGAAACCGTTTAGAGAGTTGCCCTTGTGGTGACGGATCAAGAACACATAGTGTCACCACCCCATTCCATCATACGGACCGACAAAAGGAAATGATAAGGCCGAAAACCTAGCCGCAAGAGAAGTAAAACTTGAAAATAAACTCTGTGCCAAACCGTCTGGTCAGCATGACAGAGTCGGCTAATTACCCTCCACGTAATGGGAGGAGGACTCAGTAGTAGAGTACTCTAAAAATAAGTTATTTTAGATCTCATCGAGATTAAATTCTAGAATTAAAAAAATACAAACGTAATTAAATTTTGTGTAGAACTGTGCTAACAATAGACAACCCTATAGAATAAAAGTATCATGTTGTAATTTGTGCTAACAATAGACAACCCTATAGAATAAAAGTATCATGTTGTAATTTGTGCTAACAATAGACAACCCTATAGAATAAAAGTATCATGTTGTAATTTGTGCTAACAATAGACAACCCTATAGAATAAAAGTATCATGTCGTAATTTGCATAGTTTAACAATTACCAGGCACATTCTTTTACCAGAATCCACATCCAGATATCGCTACAAAATAGAAACAGCTTAGATCGTGACTTTAGTTCGGCCGTAATGCCAATTGTTGTACATTTTATTATTAGTACAGAGTATATTAGTCCGGTAGCGGCCACAATGAAACCTTGTAACATTTACACAGAACTGTCAGCATCAACGAAATATTGCACTGAAATAAGAGAACAACCGAAATATCCTACATCGCACTAGAAAAGTTTACAGAACCATTCTCATCTTTAAAAAACCCTGACATGACAATAGTCGATAGGGGAAAGGCCTCCGTACTACGTGGCTGGATGATCATCCTTTTGGGCCTTAAGCCCTATTTCCGTTTCATAGCACTTAAATAACAGCTAATTTTGTCCATCCGTCCATCACAGTCCGGAAATGGCCTTTTGCTCAGTCAAGCCGCCTCCAAGTTAATGGAGGGTTATTAGCCTACTGTGCCTCGTTGGCCAGACGGATTGGCATAGAATAAAAAGAAAAATAGATTTCTCTTAAAGCCAGGCTGTTTACCTTATGAGTTAAACGGCGACGTTTAACGCAAATGAATGAGTTGAATGAATGAATTTAATTCACACTAAATGAATTAGTAGTCACTCTAAAAATTTATGGAATTGAATTAATGGAATTAGCTGCTGTGATAAGGTCGCAGATTGAAAGAGGTTCTGTCTAAATTGTGATGAGCTTCAAAACTGACACGTTAGCGATAATATTTATTTTATACTAGTTACTTACCAAATGAATAAGCTATAAATAAGCAATTATTAACTCTCTGGGTATAGTTTGTCAGTACAAATTTCCTCAAAGAGTACAACATCTGTGACTTCATAAACTGACTAAATAAATCGTTTAAACATATAATTACAATGGAAGTCCCTAAATCTACTAATAATAAACAAAAATAAACAACCATAGAACACTGATGCAGTAGCATTTCCTAAAATAAATTAACCCAAAAAGAATATTTTACACTTATAAAACATAAAATAAATTGTTTTAATGATTCCAACAACATTTACTTTTATGAACCTCTATGTGTGGCCACATTATACTTCCGATAGACATCGTAAAGTTCCTCCGTGTCTCCGCAGGAGGGCAAACCTTCACACGTTTTTATGGCCATACAATATCTTTAACCCTAAACTTGTCTACTACACAACATGCTAACCTAAAAGCAACTTTATACAATAGTGACTAGCGCACAATTTCGTAGTCAGAGTTTTAAAGATAATCTGGCGACTTTATTGAATGTCTGATTAAATGTCTATCACGTTTATTTTTCGTCTATAAGGCGGAAAAGTAACAGGTTCTGCTATGTCTTCCAGTTAAGCTTATGGGAAGATATTCCTTGATATGCCAGGATACTTCGAGGCTTGAACTTGCGACCTCACGACAGAACTCCGTTTTCGGAGAATTGGCGCCTTTTCTGGTACCAGGAAAATATATTGGATTCTGTTATTTAATCTACAGATTAGCTAAAAAGGCGCTATATCTCTTTGGTGTGTCAATTTGTAATAATGTTTTATACATGCGCGTTAATCGCCATCTAAGGTGCCTTAGGATTTTTTTCACAGGATTAAAAATACATATTATCCAACGTTTTCATAGATTTCATTAGAACAAGAGCAAGACCACCCGTCTTCTTGCGCATCACCTTTCAATGGTTATTTTAAGCAACCACGCAAAAAGTTCTTACGACACGTTTATAAAAACAGTATTTCATTCAACAAACTTTTTTGGCGCACTGTAACCAAACTTGGTTTCAAGTGTCCGTAGATTAACTCGGCCGTTAATGGAATTTTTGTAAGCCTTTATCTTTGGGATGGTTGGATAAAGATATGCGGTAAAGTTACGTTAATATTATGCAGAAAACCTTTGGATTTGACCCAATTACTGGTGTTACTCAATCATCAAAATAATATTTTTTACAGTAAACCATTTTAAGAACAATTCGGTATATTTGTTGGAATATCGTAAATGTACTTCTAGGTAATCTTATGAACCAATTAGTTTTACAGAAGTCTAGACAAAGGCTTTAAGATACTTCATTTACTCGATCTACTACTGCTACTTAGTCCGTTAATGACTCACTATGTCGGGCATCCTCCCATAACAGGGAGGGTGGCCAGACTGGTTGGCATAGGGTTTCGTACCAAGTTTCCTTCTCTTGCGCCTAGGTTTTCGGCCATGCCATTTCCTTTTGTCGGCTCTTACGACACCCTCGGGATGGAATGGGGTGGTGACATTGTGTATTCTAAATCTATCACCACATGGAATAATTACTTTAAAAAAATCCGTAAAGAAGTTAAATCTTGCTTAATCTTACTCGTAACCAAGTCATAGAATCGTCGACCAATAAACTAATCGAACACACACAGTAATAATGACTTTAAAAGTTTCAAATACATTTGCTTTCACACAATTAGAAATAATGTTAAGGCCAGTAAAATTTCAATATTAACCCGAATTCTTAAAAGTTATGTTGTAACCCACCGTTTTTTCTTCAGTAATACATTGAATTGTACTGTAATTATTTTTCCGTAAATTTCGTACGCACGTAAATAATATTGACTCAACACCGTCAAACGTATTGCGAACCAAATTGGACAATGCGCGTGGAGAAACCGTCTGGTCGATTTGGGGTATACTATCAATTACAAATGTATCACACGTCGAATAACATAATTTTGATATCCAACAGCTCTTATAACTACACACAGGACAGTGTCTTCGTCAAAATTGTTTATTTATAACACTTATCTTATTTACATTTAATTATTTTGTATGTTTATTGTTAGTCACTATAATATTCGTTTTTTCATACACTGTTGAGTCTTAAGGATTTGAAAATCATTTAAAAAAAAATTCCGGGATCTATTTACAAAGTAGACAATAAGAACTCATTTCCCAATGACAGAAACTGACATTAGTAATTGGGTATTATATATAACACTGTACGTCTTTAATGAGCTTTTAAGCTCAAATCTAATTCGAAAGACGTAAAGTATTGTACTTCTTGCTAGTTATATCTGCATACAGAGATGAAAAGATACATTCTGCTTTGAAGCAGAAACAACCAAAACTGCTAACAATAAAGTAATATATACAATAAAGTAAGTAGCTTGAAAAGTATTTCATATTTAAAAAAAAAACGTAAAAAATATTATAATCTCGATAGAAATATGATGATGAAACTGCTAGTAGACCTCATTTATTCGATACAAGAAAAGCTGAAATTAGATATTGTGTTCTTCCATATTTGCCTAATTCCACTCGTTTTAAATCCAATTCGTTCTATGACTGCATTGTGAGAAACATTCGATTGTTACGCGATAAGATTTATTATATTTTAACTAGTGGCCCGCCCCGGCTTTGCCCGTGCAAAGCGGGGGTGTGTTATACATATAAACCTTCCTCTTGAATCACTCTATCTATTAAAAAAAACCGCTTCAAAATCCGTTGCGTAGTTTTAAAGATTTATGCATACATAGGGACGGACAGAAGAATGCGACTTTGTTTTATACTATGTAGTGATGACGCCGAGAATTCTAATCAGTTTGGAAAGATTTGAAATGTTGCTAACATAACAGACAAATTACTTTTGTTATGGATTCGACTGTCGTATTTGGAAATGACTGTAACTTGTAAACATATGTACCTAATAAGGATTGCATAAGTTTACGATGCCTAACCGTTACGTCAGCGTTTTGTCATTATATTTTCTATCTATGTTCATGAATATATATGACAAAATTACACAAAATATTAAATTTTGTAACACAAACGTACACAAAAAGTCGTCGCATGATTTCCACAACAAATAAGGAAATTTAATAATAGGTATCGTGAAAATTCACAAAGATTTAACACCAAACTAGTATGTTTTATACATCAGTAGCGACCCGCCCCGGCTTCGTACGGGTGCAATGATGAACATCTAAATTTATCAGTGATTCTCTACAAATTATGCATGTATTATTTACATATAAACGTTCCTCTTGAATCACTCTATCTATTAAAAAACAAAGTCGATATCACTACATAGTATAAAACAAAGTCGCTGTCGTCTGTCCGTCCTTATGTAGGTATGCTTAAATCTTTAAAACTACGCAATGGATTTTGTAGCGGTTTTTTTAAATAGATAGAGTGATTCAAGAGGAAGCTTTATATGTATAATACATGCATAATATTGCATAGAAACACAAAACTGATAAATTTAGAGGTTCATCGTTGCACCCGTGCGAAGCCGGGGCGGGTCACTAGTATAGTATAAAACAAAGTCGCTGTCATCTGTCCGTCCCTATGTATGCTTAAATATTTAAAACTACGTAACGGGTTTTTTAGCGGTTTTTAAAGCCGGGCCGGGTCGCTACTTAAAAATAAACAAAAGAGTGTATGTGCGTGTGTGTGTCAAATACATGGCCGTGTGTGTTATGTTCTTTTTATTGACTAAATCTATCTATCTATATATACATAGACATAGATAATGTAATTTTATGTAATATTTAAATACTTACTACCATTCTGCAGTCTCTATATAAACTATAGGTGTACGAAATTTCATATAAAGGTACGGAAATATAAGGTTTTTGCGTCACGTATAAAGTAGTAAATAGATAATCAGTGCTGATAAAAAAGGATACAAAAGAGAAAGTAATACTTCCCAGAACTGGCAGAGGTTCTATTGTCTGTCCTGTGAGAGCTTCAAAATAGGTACATAAGCATCCTTTCTTGGTATAGAACTGGCATTATACGCGTAGATGCGAGCTTCGCTTTCATTTCGCACTCACTAAGATTGACGCGGCTATATTACGGGTGCTATTCCATGTTGGCTGTGTATAATCAAAAACCAAAACCAAACATCTATTTAATATACAACTTGGCTAATCTGAACTGTTTTGACTCATCAATATACATTTTACAATTACTACATACGATCTACCACTGGTTCAGAAGGCCGATCTACAGAGAAAAGCAGGCAAGAAACACATAATGCTTTTGTTTTTCAAATAAATCTTGTTTAATAAAGTCATCTACCTAAAAGGTTGGGATTCAGCTAATGTGGCCTGCACCGGTTTGTAGTCTGCGATGTATATGTCCATGTGGTGACGGATTTAGAATATATAATGTCACCACCTAATTCCATGATAAGGGTGTCGTTAGAGCCTACTAAAGGAAATTACATAGCGGTGAAACCTAGTCACAAGAGAATGAAAACATAAAACAAAAGCCTAAGCTACGGGTGTCTGGCCATCACACAGTAAGCAGATTTCCCGTCACTCGACACAGCGGTGGGTCTTTTATGGGCTGAGGTGTAAGTAATTATTGATTTGGGAGGGTGGTTAATGTTCAACAGTAAATATCCTGTAGCTGATAAACTGACAGTGGCGGCCGCCACAGACACAGCATTTCAAATCAAGTTTTCCTTATTCTGTCTGGTACCTGTGCCTTTTTTGTATCTACTCTATAGCTGTTTTCGTAATATAAATAAATATCCTTGGACATTTCACACAACGCCATCTCGTCCCAAGCTAAGCAACTAATGCTTGTGTTATGGTAACGAGATGGATGATAAACTACTTATAAACATTTTTTTTTTGTAAATACATACATATTATAGATAGAAATGACACCCAGACTCCGAGCCAGTGCCTCTGGTTTAGACAAAGACACTTGCCCGACCCCGGAATCGAACCCGGGACCCGTTGATCCAAAGGCGGCACATCTAACCACTAGACCAACGAGGCAGGCAATTTTCCTGTTGGACGTATTGTGGTGTTACTTGCCGCCCGTTCATTAGTATAACGTGTGTTTGCACTTCCCTTTAATATGGTTGAGGAGAGTTATACTTGTGCACAGGTGCTGCTGTTTAGAGTTAGTCGGCTCACTGGATTGTTTTTATTCAAGTTTATTTCATATTGTTTTAATATTCATGTTTCACTTGACACCTTGCGGATCCAATAGAATAGTTTGCTTTAAAAAAGTAATGCAAAATCATAATAAAAAAGAATGACAAGCCCTTTTTGTGCCAAACTATATCACTTTGCATTGTTTTTATTTTTCAATGTGTTGATAATTTTGAAGTGTCCATTGTGACCTATTCAAAATAATTTAATTGAAAAAACTTATGAACCATACTTAAAACTCTTGTATCGTATGACAGATAGTTTCGTCAAAATTTGTTGGTTTTTGGACGACAGTTGAACACTGGTTTTATTTTACGATTTATTACTTAAATTAAGTACGGTTTTAAATTATTTTACGGTCATTATTTAGTGTAGGATTACATCGGCATATAATAGGCGGTCATAACTATAACGATGTAATTGAGTATTTTAGTTCTTAGGCCGTTCATAATAAAACACAAATTACAACCTCATCGATACAAAAACACCACTTCTACTTCTGTTGTATATGTGGGGTACTTGTTTTCTTACTTATAATAATAAGATTATCAAAGTAGGGTATGTGAAGAACAACTGTCAAATCAACACTTAATATGTAAGCTACCTAGCATTAAACATGTGAAATCAAATATTGTTTTCTTAAACATAATAGTGGCGACGAAATAAAACAAAAATGGAACGTTTTAGCAGTATAAAATTCAGTGAATTTAATCCACAAACAGATAACTGGGATAATTACATAGATCGGCTGAAATATTGTTTGGAAGCAAATGGCGTCATATCGGACCAAGCTCGCAGAGCAAATTTTTTTACTGTGTGTGGTTCTCAAGTGTTTGAAACATTTTTAGCGTTAATTACGCCAAGAAAATCTAGTGACGTAACGTTTGGTGAAATAGAAGTCATTTTAACAAAACATTACAGTCCCAAACCCAATGAGATATCAATGTCATACAAATTTTATAAGCGTGATCAGAAATATGGTGAATCAGTGTCAGAATACGTAGCGCAATTGCGAAAAATAAGTTCCGGCTGTAATTTTGCAAATTTAGAACGCATGCTTCGCGACAGATTAGTATGCGGGATGGCGGATCAAAAGTTGCAATATGAGTTGCTGAAACGAGATAATCTGAGCTACGAGAACGTTGTCGACGCGATGCTCTCAGCGGAGAGCGCCGGACGAGACGTGCAGATGATTGCAGATAGCAGCGGTGCCAGCTCGCGCGCTGTGGCTGCGCCGCCCACTGCCAGCGCATCCACCATTCCTGAACCGATGGACATCAACGCCATGCAGACAAGGAATAATTACAATATGCGATTATGTTATCGTTGTGGTGATAGACATAATAACGAGTGTCGTTTTTTAAATGCTGTTTGTAGGTTCTGTAGGAAAAAAGGTCACATAGAAAAAGTATGCATATCGAAAAAGAAATCAGCCAAGCTGAATTATAGTGACGCAATTGAAGAATACAATCTAAACGGGATTTATAGTTTTGGTAGTTCTCCAAACTTAATTAAGCCATATAGCGTTAAGATTATTTTAAACGAGTTACCGGTTAATATGGAAATAGATTCGGGTGCTAGTTTTTCATTGATCAATGAAAACACATGGCGTTCATTGCAAAGGCAAGCTAACAATACGCTAAAGCCAGTGTTTTTAAACTTGCATACTTGGACCAAGTCTCCTGTTGCGCTGCTTGGTCAAACGGGCGTACGGGTTCGGTATGGTGACTTAACTCGTGATTTAAATGTCATTGTTGCTAGAGGAGTGGGACCTAACCTTCTAGGTAGAAACTGGTTTCAACCGCTTAACATTGCAATATCGTTAAATCTGATAACTTTTGTTGATACTTCTTTAGTTAATGACATTATCCACAACCATGCAACCGTATTCAAAGACGGACTAGGTACATACCGTGGTGATCCAGTAACTATTAATTTATTGCCCAATGCTACGCCGAAATTTTTAAAAGCTCGCCCAGTACCATACGCTTTAAAGGAGAGAATTGAGCAAGAAATTGAACGTTTGGTTGAGGAGGGGGTAATACGTCCCACATCTTATTCGAAATGGGCGACACCGGTTGTACCGATTATCAAGAAGTCGGGAGAAATAAGACTCTGTGGGGACTATCGATCTACCGTTAATCAGGCTACTGAGTCTGATACATACCCAATGCCCACTGCAAGTGAGGTTTTTGCAACTATTTCGGGGGGGAAATTCTTCACCACCCTTGATTTAAACAGAGCTTACACACAAGTGACGGTTGATGACGCTACGTCAAAGCTGCTAACGCTCAATACCTGCAAGGGACTGTATACCGTACATAGACTGGCATTCGGTGTTAAAGCTTGTCCGGGAATATTTCAGCGGTTAATGACCTCACTGCTAGCAGATATTCCGGGTGTGGCGATTCTAATCGATGATATTATCATCAGCGGACAGACGATGCCAGAGATGTGCCAACGCTTAGACACCGTGTTATATAGAATCGAACGAGCTGGGTTACGACTTAATCAGAACAAATGTAGATTTGCTAAGGAACGCGTAGAATTTTTAGGTTTCATAATTGATGCTCAAGGCATTCATCCAGCACCTAGTAAAATTGAATCGATCATGAAAACGCCAGAACCTAGAAATGTACGGGAACTTCAAGCATTTTTGGGTCTATATAATTTCTACGAGAGGTTCGTTCCACATAAGGCAACACTACTTGAACCCCTTCACCGCCTTTTAGATAGGTCGCAGACTTGGCAGTGGACTGATCGCGAACAAAAATGTTTTAACACGGCCAAACGTCTCTTATCATCAGATCTAACTTTAGTACATTACGATTTAAGTAAGCCTATAATACTTACGTGTGATAGTTCTGATTACGGGGTGGGGGCGGTATTGTCCCATGTGATGGACGATGGTACCGAACGCCCAGTTGCCATGGGTTCTAGAACTCTTCACACACATGAAAGACGATACTCGCAATTAGACAAAGAGGCCGCTGCGATTATGTTCGGCATACAAAAATTCCATAACTATTTGATGGGAAAGTCATTCACCATAATTACGGATCATAAACCATTACTAGGTATGTTCGACCCCAAAAGACCGATACCCAACATCTTGTCACCAAGATTGACAAGAATAGCATTGGCACTGACAGCCCATGATTACAATATTATTTACCGGCCAGGTACGCAAATCGGCAACGCCGACGGGCTTAGCCGTTGGCCACAACCTGTTGATGATGAACCTGAGCAACAAACGGGTGATATATTATTAATGGCGGAAACGCCGGAAGATTTCCCAGTAGACATTGATGTGTTAATCACGGCTACCAGAAAAGATAAAACGTTAAACAGAGTTAAACATCACATACTGAATGGCTGGCCGAACAAAGTCACGGATGAGGACTTGCGTGCATACTGGCTCCATCGGTTTGAACTGTCTGTGCAAGATGATTGCATTCTTCTAGGTTGTCGAGTAGTTGTACCAACATCTATTCATGAAAATATTTTGAATATTCTGCATAGGACACATAGTGGGATAGTACAAACGAAGGCGTTGGCTAGAAGCTATGTTTGGTGGCCAAACCTCAACGAGGACATAGAGGCATTAGTGCGAGGATGCACCACATGTCTAGAGAACCGGCACATGCCGCCTAAGTCCACTCACGAGTGGATAACACCTACAAAACCATGGTCACGTTTAAATATAGATTTTGCGGGGCCATTTTTAAACAAAAACTTTTTGATCATCGTAGATGCGTATTCTCGATGGCCGGAAGTATTCATTGTCCATAACATGACTTCTGAAATAGTTATTCGGCATCTCAGAAATTTATTTGCAACACATGGCATATGTGAAACAATTGTTTCAGATAATGGAACGCCATTTGTATCATCGCAGATGAAGCAATTTTTATTATCCAACAAAATTAGACACATCACGACGGCACCTCACCATCCCGCTACCAATGGACTAGCAGAGAGGATGGTTCAAACGGTCAAAGATAAATTACGAAAGATGGAAAACATACCTTGGGACGTTAAAATACCTAATATGTTACTGGGGTTACGAACAGCTCCGTGTGCTGCTACGCAAAAAAGTCCAGCTGAACTGTTGATGAACCGACGCTTGAGAACATTGCTTAGCACAATACATCCAGATAATATAAGGAGAAGAAATACGGAACATCAAATTGAAAGGAATCAAGAAATAAAGCATAGAGAAACTAACATTGGCCAATCTGTAATGTTTAGAAACTTCAGTAGGGGAGCTAGATGGTTACCAGGTGTAGTTATTAATAAAGATGGGCCTTCCAGTTACAAAATTGGAACTGAAGATGGAGAACTTGTGAACAGGCACATTGATCAGATAATAAAGGTTAAGAATAATGAGCAAGACCTTAGGCAAAATAGCGATGAGACTCAAATACAAGTGGAAAATGATTGTGAAATGCCGGTGGAAAAGGATGAGGAAGATAGTGGTAAAGGAAATATTACAGATACCCAGGACATTATAGAAATTCCATCTTCAGAAAAATGGGAGGAAATGTTAGGGATTCCCAGTACATCTCGGTCCGAATTTAATTATCCAAGTCGCAGATTTAAAAATAGATTTCATAGGCGGGCTAAGTCACCTTACCAAAGACCAACAAATATAGAAAATAGTACCAGTGATTAATTATGTTATTATGTAGTCTTTATGTTACCTAAATATTAAAAATGTTACATTAAGTGTCAATCATATTTACATTAGTTTATGTTATTAAGAAATGGATCAGAATATTATCTTGGGGGAAAGGTATGTTGTATATGTGGGGTACTTGTTTTCTTACTTATAATAATAAGATTATCAAAGTAGGGTATGTGAAGAACAACTGTCAAATCAACACTTAATATGTAAGCTACCTAGCATTAAACATGTGAAATCAAATATTGTTTTCTTAAACATAATAACTTCCTAGCCCATAAATTACCCACTGTTGAGTCGGGCCTCCTCCAGTTACATGGAGGGTAATTAGCCTACTGTACCACGCTGGCCAGACGGGTTGGCATAGGGTTTCGTTTCAAGTTTCCTTCTCTTGCTGCTACGTTTTCGGCTCTGTCTTATCGACACCCTCCGGATGAAATGGGGTGGTGACACTATGTATTCTAAATCCGTCACTACGTGAATACACGAAACGTGATTGTTGACAGTCAATCTGTGAACATAATTAAGTTAGGAAACATCACGTATTATGTATGCAAATGTTTGGCGTGGGCGGTTTATACTTAACATAAATGCCAAGTATAACGATATAAGTAGTCAGTTAAAATTTATAGCGGCGCCAAAACTTACCTGCTCATCATCATCATCATCATTTCAGCCATTACTATTTACTCGGGCTTCCTCCAAATTCATGGAAGGGAAAAGCACACAGTGCCACGCTGGTGGCTAGGTGTGATCTGCCTCTTGCTTCCCTTTAGTCGCCTCTTACGACAACCTCAGGTTAGTGTGGGCTGGTGATATTGTGTATTCAAAATCCGTTGCCCACGGCCAATTAAATCACTACACAGAATTTGCTGTATTTGACATATGTCATCATCATCTTTTCAGCCCATAAATAACCCACTACTGAGTCGGGCCTCCTCCAAATTCATAGAGGGAGTTTAGCCTACTGTGCCACGCTGGCAAGACGAGTTGGCACAGGATTCGTATCAAGTTTTCCTTCTCTTGGAGATATGTTAGCATATTTTTCATAAAATAGCAAACACGAATACCCGAATACAAACACCAATAACCATGTGAATTTGCGGCATCAGCCGTATATTAGAAAAATTTTAACGTAGAACACTGTATGAGTGATGTTTTATAGTGATGTTTAAAAAATAAGCAAAGTTGTGTTACCGTTTAGCTTACACTATGACCCAAGGTAAAGCTCTATCTGAGCTAGATTTATTTGGTTCCCGGGTTATAACTCAGGCCAATACGTGACCGATGCTCACGCCTACTGTTACATGGTTCCAATTCACGATATTTGCGTTATCACGGTGAAATTGCATGGTACTTAATACTTGTTGGTGGATGTAAACTATTAACAGATGGTCAGACTAAATACTAAGTCCAATACTTGGTACACTAGGATCCTGGAGACAAATAAACGCCAGTTACTGGTATAACTTTCCCTTAAGAGAAAAACGGAGACGTGATATTTTTTTTTATTACTATTTGCTAATATTAAGTCTGATGGATTTAGAATACACCATTTCACCAACCGATGTGGATCTTGAGGGTGACTAAAAAACCCAAGAGGAGGACCACCGTTTTTTTCTGGACATTAGCCTGGGGATGGCCAGCAGGGGATGTGTTGGAGTCTCCTCCGCCTCTGTGAGGAGATGGGTCCCGTGGGCCCTGACTGTATCTCCACGAAGAGGCAGACCAGCTGTAAGAAAGGAATGCTTGATATAAACTGTGTGCTAACCCGTCTTCCCAGTGTGGCACTCTAAGCTTATGACTCGGTAGTCATTTATGGGCTTCAAATATGGAAATTAAATTGTATACTATACTGGTAACATGACTGCCTTGTTTATTTAAAAAAAAAAAAAAGTAAAATAATACAAAAAACACGTCCAATTTAGATTTTAACTTTATAGATATACTAGCTTTTGGGCGCGGCTTCGCTCGCGTGGACTTCGAACCCGTGCTTATCTCTATGCATTATTTTTTATGAATATAAAAGTGGTTATTGTGACTAAACTATGATAGTTAGATATGTGCTCTCGCTGACTTTTTTGTAGATTTTAATAAGACCTACAAACTCGTAGTACTTCATTTTGTTCTATTGTCAATAGTTTTTGCAGCGCACGCGTAAATAAGTTTTCGATTTTACACCTTTGGTTACAAAATCGCAATTTTCATAAGGATCCCTAATTCCTTTGAAAATAAAATATAGCCTATAACCTTCCTCGATAAATGGACTATCTACCACTGAAAGAATTTTTGAAATCGGACCAGTAGTTCCTGAGATTAGCGCGTTCAAACAAACAAACAAACAAACAAACTCTGCAGCTTTATATATTAGTATATAGATTTCACACTCTAGTAGAGCCCATGTACCTTTATAAATTGAAAATGTAGGTTTTTAACAATTAATGTCACACATGTGTCCAATTTTTCCAATCATTCCAATACCAAATAATAAGATATATCTTATCTGAATCGTAATATACTAAATGTATTTTCCAATTGTTTAGCACATTGTTGGGGTCATCTAATATCGACTAAAGGTCGCTTGGAAAGGTCGCCTTGCCTACGGTCAGCTTTCTACCGATTACAAACTAGTGCACCTGAATGGAAAGGTCGAAAATGCAGTCGAATGTTACGTAAAGACTCTAACTAGTAACAAATGTTATGTCAATATTCGTGCGTTCTATTTGTATACTCAAAGTTATGTTCATTCATTCATGTTTTTTTCTTAGCGGTTCTTTTTTCGAAATCTCGCATCGTATAGTTCGTTCATTTTATTTGATCAAGTTAGAGGAGAAATTAACACGTGAAAGCTACAGTAGGATATGTCGTACAAAATGATTGAGTAAAAACAGTTGTCGCCTGTGATATTGCTTGCTTAAATCCTAGCCGATATATTAGGTTTATAATAGCGTATTTATTGAAGATGACTTTTGGCAATCAAACTCAAACTCAAAACAAACTTAAAACACTTATAAGTAGTCATATGTAAAATTGTTATAATCATCTTCGGCCTCGATGAATGTCGATCGAAGAGTGTATAGAGACTACCACCTGGCGGAGGACAAATTTCCGCCAGGTGGTAGTCTCCATACACTCTTCGATCGACATTCACCTTTCATACACAATTCGTCATTCTCACAATCCATCCATATCTTTTGGTCTCCACCAAATTCGTACTAATACCACCAGTTTTGAATAATGCTTGAAGTTACGCAATAATATATCATAGCGCTACTGCAAAAGTGGTTGAAGCAGTTATTATAAATGCTAAATAAGTTGAGAGTACCTAGGGGCTAGGAGTTTAAAATACTAGCGTTATCAATCACTACATAGTATAAAACAAAGTCGCTGTCGTCTGTCCGTCCCTATGTATGCTTAAATCTTCTAAACTACGCAACGGATTTTGAAGCGGTTTTTTTAATAGATAGAGTGATTCAAAAGGAAGGTTTATTTATATGTAGAATACATGCATAATATTGTAGAGAAACACTGATAAATTTAGATGTTCACTATTGCACCCGTGCGAGGCCGGGGCGGGTCGCTAGTATTAAAATAAATAGAAAGACAATAATTTCTAAAAAGGTATGTTTTTAGCATTTGCTATGAATTTGCCAGTATCGCGGGGGTGGTTTAAAAAGACGTCATTCAAGTCTCTGGCTTAAACAAAGACAGTTGGCCGACATCGATATCGAACCGGTGACCAGTTATCATGTGCGATCGGCTACTTATTATTACTGTATTTACATAAATTTGCGCATATTTAATAACTTTTTTCGGGAATATATTTAAATGTAAGCGTCACAGATGTGCATTAGCATTTTATTTACCAAAAATTACATTATACATTACTTGTGGCTTCTTGAAACTTGACCGTGACTTTTTTATACATATACGACTTATAGTAGATTTTGTACTTAGCTTGATTGACAAAAAAAACCAGTCAGGATGTTACTGCGTATCTACTGTTATTTACAGTCGAAAGCACTAAATATACCGTTGTGACTTGAAAAGTAAAGTTCAAACAGATTTAGTTTTTATGAATTCATGGTTCTGTTCAAGATGATATTTAAAAGCATAGTGGCATCGTATTATAATATATTTTTTAATACAGTTGCTCAAAAAGTGGCATATTACAGGGACGTATAGCGTTCGGGAAGTGGGCTATTACACACGCGTGCTTTTTCTTTACCATTCCCGCACTAGTGCGTTTTCTTTCCCAACTGTCAAAATAATGTCTATTATAAGGAAAAACCAACCATGAAGTTTTTACTAAAAAAAATCATAGAAGTTTTTATGATTCATGCAAATACGTATATTTCTAAAAAGAAACTACGTACTAATTTGTTTCAATATCAGATTTAATGATTTGATTGAATGTGTTTTATTTCATCTAATTAAATTTCATTTCATATCAATAAAAAAATTCTACTGAAGACTTGGCTGTATGGGCATTGTTCCTTTTGCCTACCAGAATGGGTGAAGAAAAAAAAACCTGCTTATATTCTACGGTCGGCGCCATTTTTCAGAAATGATTAGTTAGTTGAGTTTATTGTGTTTATAATATTTTATTAAATTGCTTCATTTTTTCGCAACTGTATTAAAAATAGTCGTTCAGTACACGTGCGGAACCGTCATTGCAACTTGTTCCGACTGTCAACCCTCGCCTTCGGCTGCGCCTCGGCTTTCCGCACTTGTAATGAAATATACTAATCTCCATAGTATATTATTACTTTAAGATTTCTTCAGTAGGCATATCAAGGAAGGCCTACTCTGCCATAATAGCCAGACGGTTTGGTACAGGGTTTCGTATCAAGTTTTCCTTATCTTGCGGCCAGGTTTTCAGCATTGTCATTTCCTATGGTTGGTTCTTACGACACCCTGAGGATGGAATGGGATGGTGACACTATCTATTCTAAATGTGGACACATGGACTTCTCGGACACAGCTCTTTGATCAGATTGAAGATATCTCTATTATTATCATCCAAGCACACAACTTTCTTTTTTTTTTTAAACTGCACTGGGTATAACCTGTATCGCGGGGACATTTTACAAACATCAAATATACGAACACAAATGACACGCAGACTATGCCGGATGCCGGACGGAGCACGTGCCTCTGGTTTACACAAAGACACTTGCCCGGTCCCGGAATCGAAGGCGGGACCCTAGAACAACAAGGCAGTCCAACTGTACTAACAGCAGTAATAACAATGAAATTACAGACTGAGTTGTCCGTGTAGCGACATTATTATTTAAGATACCGAATTTCACCAACCTATTTTTATCGTAAGAGTGTATTGTTACACGAGTTTTATCGTAAAACTAGTGGCCCGCCGGCTTCGCCCGTGCAAAGCGGGTGTGGGTTATACATATAAACCTTCCTCTTGAATCACACTATCTATTAAAAAAAAACCGTATCAAAATCCGTTGCGTAGTTTTAAAGATTTAAGGATACATAGGGACGGACAGAAACATCGACTTTGTTTTATACTATGTAAAGATAAAGATAAAGAAGATACAGCTAACATAACACAAGAGGCAGATAACGTAGCCGTAAGAGAATGGAAATAAGCCTTTGCTCTTTCGTCCAGCTTCTCCTTCGTCCTTCATCCAAACCGACAGGCATTTCTAGGTTAATATGATAATGACAGATCACGGTTAAAAATTTATTGACCAAAATATCAATTGACTAAGGGGCGTATCTATTGCTTAAGCGACAATTTGTAGTATTAAATCATTCGTTGCAACAGTATCGATAAATCAATTTGAGTAAAGCTTTGATTGATGTAATTTATGCTAATGTTGTCAAGCTATTTCGATAATGGAACGTTTGCTGTATTTATTGCTTCCTTTTTTAAATTTAATTAAATATTGATAAATTTAATTTGAACAAAAAAAACACAGTCTTTTCAAGCTGTCATAGATAAATCTTTACCTGTAACACAAAATAATAATTTAAAATGTTTTGGTAAACATGAAAAAAACTGAATAGTTTTATTATTATACCAAAATTCGTGGTTCAATGGTTTATTTTTGTACTCTTTATTAATTTATACTTATAATTACTAAACTATGTACTATATCCGTCTTGTGACAGATTTAGAATACACATTGTGACCACCCCATTCCATCCTGAGGGTGTCGTAGGAGCTTCCAGAAGGAAAACTTGATACGACACCTGTGCCACAGTACGATTATTACCCTCCATGTAAAGGGAGAAACCGAAACGAACGACGTAGTAGTAATATCAAATATTTATATATATTTTTATCTATATCTATACTAATATATAAAGCTGCAGAGTTTGTTTGTTTGTTTGTTTGTTTGTTTGTTTGAACGCGCTAATCTCAGGAACTACTGGTCCGATTTCAAAAATTCTTTCAGTGTTAGATAGTCCATTTATCGAGGAAGGTTATAGGCTATATTTTATTTTCAAAAGAATCAGGGATCCGTATGAAAATTGCGATTTTGTAACCCAAGGTGTAAAATCGAAAACCTATTTATGCGTGCGCTGCAAAAACGATTGACAATAGAACAAAATGAAGTACGACGAGTTTGTAGGTCTTATTAAAATCTACAAAAAAGTCCGCGAGAGCACATATCTAACTATCATAGTTTAGTCACAATAACCACTTTTATATTCATAAAAAAAAAATGCATAGAGATAAGCGCGGGTTCGAAGTCCACGCGAGCGAAGCCGCGCCCAAAAGCTAGTTTTATATATAGCCTTAGTTCAGAGGTTGTTAGATACTAACATGTTATAGAAACAGGCATAAATTTATAGCAGATGTTGTCCGACGTAGTTTTTTTATACAAGTTTAACCAACACCGGATATTTCTGTATCGCGGGGCCACTTACAAACATGTAATTAACTAACGTAAGTATGCGTCTCTTATCGATAAACTGTCCATTCGATATTAATTGTATGATATTTTAAAAGAAATCCCGCCATAAAATACCATCAATGTCAGGAATTTTATAACATATGTTATATAGATACTGCAATACTTATATTGAAAGGCTTAATATATTGTCATATTATCACAATGTATCATTATTTTATCAGTGGAAACTTATAAATGGCCAACGTTATATTTATAAGTTATATTTAAATATGTACTAGCTATAAGATTCCCGAATAGTATGTTGGCTACTGGCTGATAATAAAATAATATTTTGTTATTGATGTTCGTTTTATAAAAACTATATATTGTCAAATATACTCGATATGTAATTACAGTCTACTGCTCAAAGTGAACGGACGTTTTTCTATATGTAATTAAATAAAATAAAGAAAATCATATTGTTTATGCCATGTATCATGTCACCACCCCATTCTATCCTCAGGGTGTCGTGAGAGTCAAAAGGCAATAAGGCTGAAATCATAGCCGCAAGAGAAGGAAAACGTTGTGCTAAGGTTTTCGCGATTATTACACGTTGAAATTAAACACTTTTCAACGGATTTATAGCGTGTCTTTTAATTCCCGACATTCGAAACGTGTCGGGCATCAAATAATGTGTAGTACAACGCGATAATCCGTTAATGTTTCTACCATAATACATATATTAGGGGCCTCCGCGCATTATGCGGCCAACTAATAAAATTCTTCTACGATGTATATTGCTTGGTCGCGCGGCCAACGAAAAACATCGCGTCACATACGCGGCCTATTGGGCGCCGCGACCAATCCGCGCATTATGCGGCCAGGCCGCGCGACTGGCCGCGCGGCCTGGCCGCCTAATTGCGCGGGGGCCTCTTAGGGCCCCGCGCTTAAGGAAATAAATATTAAGGCGCACATTGCACCAACTTTTGATAAGAATATTAAATAAATATATCGTTCATTTCAGCCCATGTATAACCCACTACTGAGTCGGGCCTCCTCCAAATTCATGAAGGGAAATTAGCTTCTGGGCCACGCTGACAAGACGGGTTGGCACAGGCTTTGTATCAAGTTTTCCTTCTCTTGCGGCTAGGTGATTTGCCTCTTGCGTTCCTTTAGTCGCCTCTTACGACACCCTTGGGACGGTATGGGTTGGTGACACTGCGTATTCTAAATCCGTCACCACATGGAGTAAAATGAATATACATATATTCTTAATGATTTTTTATTCATGGTTTGTCAAATGATTTCAGTCTTTGAATTGATTTCATAGTAAGTTTATATAGCGTGGGAGAAAATAAATATTTTTCATTCAACCAATTATACCCGGAACCACGTGATGAGACGGGCAAAAGAATAATTCATTGATTCTCAATGGCGGGCAGGATCTCACGGCACGCAATTTTGCGTCGGTGGCGGCAGTTATGAGTGCCATGGGCTGTGTTGGGGCCACAAAGCGGGCGATGAAGATACTATTTTCTGACTGCCATTGTTTATGAATTTGAAAGTCATAGTACAAAACTCATACTGCTTTTACTTTTCAGCCCATAAATGACACACTAGCTGGAGGGTAGGTAATTACAAAACAATATGATTAAATGTATTAAACAGCCAGTGCATAATTAATATAATCTGGATTTTTTTAAAAGCATGTGTCTTTTTTAATAAATGGTAAACAAAAATACAGTTTAACTGATGATAATTTAACGATTGATTTTATTAAATGTTAATGTATACTTCCAATTTGTTCATGTGGTGACGAATCTAGAATATGTAGTGTCATCACTCCATTCCATCCTGAGGGTGTCCTAAGAGCCGACTAAAGAAAATGACTAGGCTGATAACCCAGCCATAAAGAACGAAAAGAGAAGAAAAAAAAATTATGTGCTGTAGTAATATTTTTCTAATGAATACAGCTTGACAGAAATGTCAAACTGGATACGATCACACAATGTAAGTCAACATTATAGCACAGTTGGCAAGTTCTTTTTGTGATTAATTTAAAACCGGGAAAATTTAAAAAGATGCCTACTCTGCACTAAGTACAATCTTTATCGCGGGGGCACTTTACTAACACATATTTGAAACTGTGTGTCGCTCTTCGTCTGGCCTCTCCCCGTGGGCCTGTCTGACATGGATGACCTTGAGTAGGTACAGCTCCAACGTATCTTGAAGACACGCAAGGCCCCTCACCACGGCAAAATCAATGGGGAATATCTTAGGCTGGCTATTTTAAAACGACACCAACACTGCCTGTTTTAACACTGCAATCGATAAGCATATGTGTCGCAACAGCGATCGATATGGAAACCTAATGGCCCATCATTCCCTTACGAACATTACTCGCAGGGTTGTTGTCGATGAGAAAAGTTGGCGCGTCTGTACCCACATTTCATAAGCGGCTTAGCGACTTTAAAGGCCTGTTCTCCAACGATAGCCAGTATTGCGTGGCATCTCCTTAAACGGCGAGTGTTTTATTTTTGTTGCATTGTGTACGGATGCGGATTTTGCGTAAACTTTCCATTTAAAAGATCGCGGAATGTAATTACGTCACGGAGCCGCTTGAGTCGGCTTTTAAGCGTTGGTAGATTACTTCGACGTTTAAAATCACCGAACTAGCTGGCCAACTTTTTTTCTTTTTTAAAAGATTCGAATGCAGATTCTTTCGAAGTTTAAAAATAGAGATTGCTAAATAATCACTAAAAAAATATAGCAATATATATTTTTTTAGTGATTAATTAGCAATAGCTTGTCCCCACGCTTTTACAATAAAATCTTTTTTTCTGACACTATTTTTAATTCAAATTTATTTTATATTGTTTAGTTCGATTTTCTATAAATGCGTGTTTTTTTAGTTATTTTTAAACTATTATTCTTTCATAAAAAGGAAAACTTGATATGAAACCCTGTGCCAACCCGTCTGGCCAACGTGGCACAGTAGGTTAGTTACCCTCCCTGTGATGAGAGGAGGCCCGACTCAGCAGTGGGCCATTTATGGTCTGAGTAGGTCCATAGCATTATTTTTAATAAAAAATAGTTAATAATCAATCTACAGTAGTATTGTGGTACATATGCCATTACATGGAGAAACAATCTAGTTGTAAACTAAGGAATAATTATGTTGTCCTCTCCATCAATTGCTCACTGCCTTGTTGGTCAAGGGACAGGGTGCCTTTGGAAAACGAGCCCCAGTTCGATTTCGGGGTCGGGCAAGTGTCTCTGTGTCAGGGTGTCATTAACTGCCTTTTAATGTTTGTAAACTGTCCCCGCGATACAGTTTAACCTGGTGCAGGAGTTTCGTTAAAATAAGAAAGGAAATAAATTGGAGAATTTCTCATACCAAGCAAATTACGTGTTCATATATCTGAGAACAAATACACCTAATTATCATTTCAAGTTCAACATAATCTCTCCGTTTAAGTGTGATACGTTACATGCCAGATAAGTGGTTGTAAATCAAGATAATGATGGAAGAATAATCACCTTTTATGTGAATCTTCATGTTATACACACGCGATGCTGTCGGAGAATCACTTTAAACTAATTTGAGCGATTCGGATTTATTTATAGGTTCCATAAAGGTTACTGTTACTCCGCGTGGTGACAGATTTAGAATACACAATGGCACCAACCCACACTATCCTGAGGGTGTCGTAAGAGGCGACTAAAGGATCGTAAGTGGCAGATCACGTAGCCGTATGAGAAGGAAAACTTGATACAAACTCTGTGCCAATCCGTCTTGCCAGCGTGACACAGTAGGCTTATTTCCCTCCATGAATTTGGAGTAGGCGCGTCTCCGTAGTGGGTCATTTATGGGCTGAAACGAAACGACATGAATACATGTCACCACCCCATTCCATACTGAGGGTGTCGTAAGAGCCTATAAACGGAATTGACATGACCGAGAACCTACCAGTAGAAGAAAAACTTGCAATGAACCCCTTTTGGGTTGGCCCACTTGACCAGCATGGCACAGTAGGTTTATTACCTTAGTTGGAGGTGGCGCGACGCAGTAGTGGGTTATTTATGGGTTTAATAGTAGTAGCGAATGATAGACACCCATTCAAACTCCAGCAGAGCTAGGTGTTGCTTTACCTGCAGATCGATTACAATTGTGTTAATTTAATTAATAATATTCTTGGACATTTCACACAACGCCATAACGTCCCAAGCTAAGCAACTTAATGCTTGTGTTATGGTAACGAGATGGATGATAAACTACTTAAATATTTTTTTGTAAATACATACATTTTATAGATAGAAAACATCCAGACCCGGAACAAATACTTGTAGGTCGTACAAATATTTCTTCCGTACGGGAAACGAACCCGCGACATGCTGCGCAGCAGTCGATCGCTCAACCACTGCGCCAACCGTGTCGTCGCATTAATTATGTGGATAAAATTATTTCCAGATTTCCCCTAGGTAATTAAACGTATCTGTAATCAAGATTAATCAAATGAATCATTCCGTTGAAGCTTACAGCTTCAATAAATGTCACAGTAAAATTAATTAATATTCTCTCGGGCATGCCAAGCCGACTCAATTGCCAGTTACAATGCCATGTTTGTATCATTTTAATGTCCGGAAAATTAAATCCATATTTTACTTTGTACTTCTTGGTTATTCATTTTAAATGATAAATTGAAATTGCGTGATATAATCGCTATTAGATAAAAAAAACTCATTGCTATTGTTCTCTCGTGATATACTAGTAATCCGTGTTCTGGCGGGTTTAGAATATAGAGTGCACCATCCCATTCCATAGCAAGGGTGTTGTAAGAGCCCAAAAAAGGAAATTACGAGGCCGAAATCCTAGGCGCAAGAGAAGAAAAACGAAATCCTGTGTGCCAACCCGTCTGGCTCGCATGGCACAGTACGCTAATTAACCATATAATGGAAAGAGGTTCGACTCAGCGGGGCGTCATTTACGGGCATATCGTTAATAAGTGAGGAATAGATGTTGGGAAAAGTTGGGTTAAAAAATAAATGATAGTTACATCTATTTTTTAACCCAACTTTTTCTACTCTTTCTTTCTAAATAATAATAATATCCTAAACAAATAAATACTTATTATATCTTTTCTTTTCATAGTATAAAACAAAGTCGCTGCCGTCTGTCCGTCCCTATGTATGCTTAAATCTTTAAAACTACGCAACGCAATAGCGATTTTGATACGGTTTTTTTTAATAGATAGAGTGATTCAAGAGGAAGTTTTATATGTATAACCAACCCTCGCTTTGCACGGGCGAAGCCGGGGCGGGCCACTAGTTAATAATAAATATAATTTTCATATTATAACACGTTCTCAGGTGAAGCTCTGCAAATCAATTGGGTACCATTGCATAGAACTTTAATGTAATTTTGAATTTTACATATGTATTTTGCGGCTTACATGAAGATTAAAAATAGAGACAAAAATGTATAGAAATGTAAATGCAATATAATCTTTTGACTACAACGTGTACATCAAAGTTCTCGAATAAAACTGCATTCACTCGTATTTTAATATACTCTTTTAATACTCACAATACAAATTCTTCGCAGAATGCTGTTTGCCTTCGCCACAATTCACATCCTCTCAAAACAAGTTTTCGAATATTTCGCTTATTTTCTTTTTTGCGCACGCGCACGCCCCAAGGCCGCGATGGATGACTGAGTTCATTGATTTGCGGTCACCTTTTTTAATTCATTTTGTACTGAATTATATGTGCAACTTGTGTTCGTGAATTAAATGTTTGTAAGCGCAGTGCTGGTAGGCCTCCCACACGGTGAACCAATGACCTGGTTAAGGTCGCAGGAAAACGATGGATGCGGGCGGCCCAGGACCGGCCTTTGTGGAAATCCTTGGGGGAGGCCTATGTCCAGCAGTGGACGTCTTTCGGTTGAAATGATCGCCATGGAGTCCCCCATACCCTGGATAGTCCCCAAAGATCTAGTATACTTAAAAAAAAAACACTAAGTCATTGATCGTTAATTATCAAATATTATGTCGACCATTTTACAGCATTGACAGTATTGCTTTGATTCGGCAAAACTACACTACTGAGTTCATCATCATCATCACTCGTTAAATATCCTTTACATCGCAACGTTACTATCCTAATCATATAATTTTATTCCAATATTCATTTATAATTAAACTAACATTATTACGCTAAAAGTAGTAGCCATAATTCCATTCTCAAAGCACCGCTAAAGATCGTAAAAGCTTTTTCCTGTAGTGTGAAACGAGTCATGTTTCACTCGTCATACTATTCCAATTGTGCTAAGCAATACTCGATTAATCGAACTTTATCGTTTTCATAATATTTAACTTTAATATTAGTATAATAGAGTTCAATTTTCCATGTGAAAGATTTTATGTTAATGCCTACTTATTATTGTCATTTAGTATCTATCATTAAAGCTAAGTGTTAACTTGTAATATTTCATCATTGGAATAACTTCAGCGTGTGAAAAAAAATCTACATCACATGTACATTCCATAACAGATTACAGAAAACGGAAGAAAATCATATAAATCCGTAGAAACCGCACATTAATTAAATAGCTGCGTAATAGTTATTCTTAAAGTAGAAAATCGTAACTACTTAAATAAAAAAGGCTTGTAATAAAAAAGGTATGAAGGAAAAAGAAATGTCCCGACTCTATCAAATTTGTAAATTCGTGTAGGCAGATGTTCTTTTTTGTAATTGAAGGCAGTGTCTTGGCTTTACACCGACCGACAAAACTAGATCGCAAACCGGAAAGGTGAATGTTACATCTGATATGCAAGGTGGATAGTGTCATAGTAATGTCACTTTTATGTCTTCACTACTTACCCAAAAAATGTTTACATAATATGAATGGTTGTATGGCTAACATTATGCTGAGTTGCGGCTGATTTGTGACACATACACTTATGTACATGTAATTGCTAGATTGTAATTTTTCTCTCCTTCGTTTATACTGTTTTTGTAACTGTATGTCATGCATGACTCATGGGTGTATTTGGTACAAATAAAACTTTTTTCTATTCCATTCTATTCTAAACCGACTACATAAAATTAGGAGATCCTCAATTACACTTTTTTGTATATTACCGCATAACTTCGTCATTTAAAAACTTATTAGTAAGGTTTTATTCCATTGCGTTCCAATTACCTATAGAAAGGTAGTAATTTTACAAATCACACTTATATTTGCACCAAAAAATAAACGCTTTTTAAAAACGATTTTAAAACGATGTGGGTGCCAACTGAGTTTAATTAGTGGGCGTTAATTAGGATAATACTACTCAGCCCATAAATGACCCACTGCTGTCCCGTCGGGCCTCCTCCCATTAAATGGAGAGTAATTAGCACACAGTGCCACGCTGGCCAGATGGGTTAGCACTAACCCAGGCGTGGTTCTGAGTACAGATCCCACAATGCCGCAACAAGGACGCGAGTAGGGAGCACTCCGGGGATGTTTAGTGGGTAGGCCCCCACTATGGGGGAGAGTTCCACACGCCCCCCCTCGGCCATCCCCGTGGAACATGATGTATCTTTCCTAACAGATGTCTATGCCTAACGCATCGTTTATTAACCTTAGGGGCTGTCCATTAATCACGTGATGTTTTTCTAACATTTTTTAACCCCTCCCTCCCCCTTGGTGATACCTGGTGAGGTTTAAGACTAACCCTCCACCCCCATGAAAAATCACGTGTATTTTTTTTGTGCCGTTTCGAATTCATACTAATCACATATAGTATACGTAGTGTAATTAAATGCCCCTCTGTCATATCAACTCTGTATATACATCAAGATACGAATTGACGTTGAAAAATGTTATGTGATCGATATAATTAAATTAAAAATGCAATTCGTGGGTAATTGAGGAAATGAGGTGTCGAAGATCCAATAAAGTTCAAATTACTTGCATTTTTTAACATTAACATTTGAATAGAAATTAAGCTGTTTAGTGTATATTAAAGATGCATAACTTTCGTCGTAGCTATAAAATGGCTTGCGATGAACGTTGCCAATGAATAGATTATACCATTAATGTAAATGAGCCAACGGTTTACACATCACTGTGACTTTTTTTAATTCTGTAATTGTATGCACGCAGTTCATGCACATTACTGCATTAGAATTAGACCTATAATCTGCCTATTAAATTTTATAGGTTTTAGTGTGTGAGTTTATTGATCGGATAAAATACACGGTACTGTTATACCCTTCTGTAGTATACCTTTTCCCTGACGCTGGCTAAACCTTCTGTCTAGTCAGCCATCCCAATCTCTACGTGCTCAGACCGCCCCGACCGGCGGGCAGTCTTCTCCTAGCCTTCATCTGTCTCACACGTAACCATTTTTCCCGATATTAATTGTAATTTCATTCTATTCCATTCGTCGTGTAATAAATTACTTTTTAAAAAGACATAGAAGAATCTCATTGTAACATTGGTGGCAGCGGATGGATTTTCGATAAAAAGAAAATCCCGGGAAAACGCCTCTCGCGAAGACTCATCTGTATATCCTGTGAAAGAAGAAACCTCTGTATCCCGTAAAACAAATCGCCGTGTCCTGCGAAGAAATCTCTGTATCCTGTGAAAGAAGAAACCTCTGTATCCTGTAAAACAAATCGCCGTGTCCTGCGAAGAAATCTCTGTATCCTGTGAAAGAAGAAACCTCTGTATCCCGTAAATCAAATCGCCGTGTCCTGTGAAAAAAAAGAAAAAACCCTTTATACCGTGAAGACAATCTCTGTATCCCGCGAAGAAAACCTTAGTTTCCTGTGAAGAAACCTCTGTACCCGTGAAGGAAATCGCCGTGTCCAGGGGAAGAAACTAGTCGTAGCGTGCCAAGAAACCCATCGCTATCTCGGCTGAGTCATCGCAGTATCCTGTTTACGCGTCGCAGCTGCGCGCGCTTCGGCCGTTCCTGGAAGAAATGTTGCTTACCGCCCACACACTAGTCGTCTTGCTCGCGTAAGTCATTGGTCATATTAATTTTAATTCAATATTAATTGTAAATAATTATTGACATTCCTTGAACATAAATTAGTATGCACAAAGTACCTAAAGTAGAAGCAGATACTAAGAAAGTTTCTCTATCAACTCTCGAAATCGCCCCAGCAGACGCTGAGCTCCCTCCGAGCCCAACACCCACTACCCCAAGGGTCACCAGACAAACCCTTCACAGTTTTAGTACTATGGCAGATATCGAGTTGAACATTTTATTGAAATTTATTAAGCCTTATGATGGCAACCGGGACTCGCTAAGCCCGTTTATAGCAAATTGTAATAATGCATACGACTTAGCCTCGGAAATACAGAGGCCCATTTTATTTAAATATATTCTGAGCCAACTTCAGGGGAGAGCCGAAACAGCTTGTTCCATCAAGGAGTTTACGAACTGGGAACAACTAAAGGATTTCTTGAAATCCCAGTTCGGCGAAAGAAAACACTACTCCGCCTTACTATCAGAATTGCTAGAATGCCGACAAAAACAGTCCGACTCTATCAGCCAGTTTGCACTTAGGGTTGAATCATGCTTGTCAAAGTTGCTAACAGAAATAAATATATCAATCCCCACAAAGAAGAAGGGCGAACTTGCGGGCCGTGTCGCCGCCATGCAAGACCTGGCGACACATACGTTTATTGTCGGTCTTAACCCTAAATTATCTACTGTTGTTCGCTGTCGTGACCCTGAAACTTTAAATGAAGCAATCAACTTCGCCGCGTCTGAAGAGAAGATCCTCCAAACATATAACACGCCGCACAGGCCAATAAATCCGGGACAGGCGGACAATTTTCATAAACGGTCAGATTTCGTAAACCCTCAACGGTCCTATCCAAACACATACAATTTCCGGAGAAACGATTTCCGCCAACCGCCTTCAAATCAAATGACGTGCAGGTATTGCAAGTCCCCGGGTCACAGCATCGAGAACTGCCGGAAAAGAACATATAACAACCAGCGGTTCTCAAACCCAAACCCTAACCTTCCTGGGTCATCTTATAGACCAAATCCGGTGCATTATATGGAGGCACCTCAGTACGCGCCTAATTACAATGACGACTCTCGCGACGAAGTCGATTATCAAAAAAACTAGGAAACGTCTCGCATAGGTGTCGTATGAGATGTCAAGACGTAGAACTCGACACCAATCGAAAGTATGCTATCCCCACTGCATCCACTGTATCCGCAACATCCACTGTATCCACTGTATCCGCAGTATCCACTGCAACCACTGACTCCACTGCATCCACTGTATCCACTGCATCCACTGTATCCACTGCATCCACTGTATCCACTGCATCCACTGTATCCACTGCATCCACTGTATTCTCTGCATCCACTGTATCCACTGTATCCGCAGCATCCACTGTATCCACTGCATCCACTGTATCCACTGCATCCACTGTATCTCCTATCATGAGTTCCAGTGAATCCAAGATTCATAAAACACTCGAGGTGTACGAAGTATCCAGTAATCACTCCAAACTACTACTTCCACATATTCTAGTTCAGTCGCCTATTTCTGAAGTACCTCTTACGTTATTAATCGACTCCGGTTCTTCCGTTAGTCTCATTAAACAAGATTCAATACAGTTTAAACCGACTCTCACTAAAGAACCAATCTTAATAAAGGGTATTGACCCTGCTGAGGAAACTACGGCAACTTTAGGTCACTTTAACCTTAATCTACTGCTAGCAGACTCGTTCCGCAAACCTCTTAAGCATAAATTCCACGTAGTAGGAAAGATCCATCTGCCATACGATGGTATTCTCGGTAATGATTTCCTAAAATCGTTTCAGTGCACTATTGATTATTCAACAGACTCCCTACTCTTTGGAGACCGAAAAACAACTCTTCAGTTTTGCGAACCTACCTACATTATACCACCCCGGGCAGAAGTTGTTATAGAATGTTCGGTCGTCAATCCAGAAATCAAAATCGGCCTGATTATCGATCAAAGTCCCTCTGACGATCTTTTAATTGCAAATTGTCTCGTTCAAGTAAAAGACAACAACCGAATTAATCTTACAGTCGCCAATATTTCAGAATCGCCTATTCCTCTTCAATCAAATCTCAATTTAAGATTATCGCCTATTGAATCTTCGTATTTTTCTGCACCTAATATGACTAACTCCTATCCCGAAATACCTAGCGCCTTCCAACGGACCAATAGAGTTCTAGACCAGCTTCGTACA
Organism: Clostera curtula; assembly: GCA_905475355.2. Lineage (NCBI taxonomy): Eukaryota > Metazoa > Arthropoda > Insecta > Lepidoptera > Notodontidae > Clostera > Clostera curtula. The sequence continues at coordinate 14,499,351 of FR997800.1, read as the reverse complement.
TCTCACCTCAATGATGAAGAGACTCAATCCCTGTTCCAAATCTGCTCCGACTTCTCGGACATATTCTACCTCCCAGGAGAAAAACTATCCTACACTAAAGCTATCCAACATGAAATTAAAACCTCATCCGATAATCCTGTAAATACAAAATCCTACAGATTCCCGGAGATTCACAAAGCCGAAGTTCATAGACAAATCAACCAAATGTTAGACCAGGGAATAATTAAGCCATCTATCTCCCCCTGGTCTTCCCCAATCTGGATAGTCCCTAAGAAACAAGATGCCTCGGGCAAACAGAAGTGGCGCATAGTAATAGACTATCGAAAACTCAACGATATCACAGTAGGCGATACCTTTCCAATTCCCCAGATCACAGAAATCTTAGACCAATTAGGCAACAGCAAGTACTTCTCCACCCTTGATTTAGCCTCAGGATTTCATCAAATAGAGATCAAGGACGAGGATGCAGAAAAAACAGCATTCTCAGTTCCCGAGGGGCATTTTCAGTTCACCCGAATGCCGTTTGGTCTAAAAAACGCTCCTTCTACGTTTCAAAGACTCATGAACACAGCCCTATCTGGCTTTCAAGGCGTGCGATGTTTTGTTTACTTAGATGATATCGTGATATATTCGTATGACCTCCAGTCCCACATCGCAAATCTAATCTCCGTATTCGAAAGACTGAGGAAATTTAACCTTAAACTCCAACCAGAAAAGTGCGAGTTCCTCAGACGCGAAGTCTGTTATCTAGGTCACGTAATCACGGAACACGGTGTTAAACCTAACCCCGATAAAATCAAAGCCGTCGCTAATTTTCCAATTCCAAGGACACCAAAAGATGTAAAATCATTCTTAGGTCTAGTTTCATATTACCGCCGTTTCATCCCCGACTTCTCCAAAACAGCTAAAGCCTTGACAACTCTTCTCAAAAAAGAATCAACATTCAAATGGGAAAACCAACAACAATTAGCATTTGATACGTTAAAACAAACACTAACTACCGCTCCGCTACTAATCTATCCTGATTTCTCCAAATCTTTTATTCTCACTTGTGACGCGTCAAATTACGCTGTAAGTGCAGTACTGTCCCAGGGTCCTATAGGCAAGGACCAACCAGTTGCTTTTGCATCTCGTACGCTTAATAAAAGTGAAATAAACTATAGCACCACAGAGAAAGAACTGTTGGCTATCATCTATGGATGTAAAACCTTTCGCCCTTACCTCTATGGGCGAAAGTTCAAAATAGTCACAGATCACCGCCCTCTAATATGGCTATTTAATCACAAAGATCCTAGTAGTAAACTCCAACGTTGGCGGTTAAAGCTGGAGGAATATGAGTACGAAATCACTTACCGCAAAGGCAAATTAAATTCAGCTGCAGATGCCCTTTCCAGATACCCTGTAAATCCTTTATACTCTGACAAGGTAAACATTGATCCACAAGATCTGTCACTTTCTCCTCCCTCGAACCTTAATCCCGATCTAATAAATCCTGAAATCGAAGACGAAGTAATGGATTACCTTAATTCTGTAGATCGCGAAACACGTCGTGAGGTAGAACCAGAGCCCCAACCTTGTACTAGTTGGCAAAATCCTGAATCCTTACCTAGATCTACTTACCCCAATCCTGGGACTCCTCCTCCAGTACCTGAAAACTTACCTTTACTCGATGAAAATTATAGCCAATTCCTGAAGTCACCTGAAAAATCCTTCAATACTCGTATCATTGAACATAATGAAAGTTTACTAAAAAGTATACAAAAACTAATAATCATACCTACCTCAATAGACATGGATGAATCCATGCCATATGTTCAAGAGGTGCTCGATAATTGCCCAAGTCTTTATCGCGATGAACTTCTGAAGAAAGAAAGATCCTTATTTACCTTCCTATGCCTTGATGCTGAAGACAAAACTAACCTCTTCCTCTTCATCAAAGTCCATCATTTCGATGAAAGCCCATATCCGGACATATTCAAGTCTCTTAAATATGCTCGTGACCAAATAATTATGTCCTACCCTACTATAAATGAAGTAGGAATATCGGACTTTAAGAATCCTTTCCATAAACATTCTTTGGTTAAAATATATAACATGCTAGGATACCTATTCCATGGGACAAATATAACTGTTCACCTATATCACGATGATATTATCTATCCGACTCCATCCGAAGTAAAGAAGATCCTTAACCAAAATCATGACCTTCCCATCTCAGGACATCTTGGTTCCACGCGAATGCTAAAACGAATCCAAGAACGATATTACTGGAAAGGTATGCGGTCAGACGTAGAAGAATACGTAAAACACTGTACCTCTTGTCAACTCAATAAAGCGCTCAGGAGAACCAATCGCGCCCCCATGCAAATCACTTCCACCTCTACTAGCCCCTTTCAACGAGTAGCATTGGATGTTGTAGGTCCACTCCCCGAATCCGGCACGGCCAAGCTTAAATACATCCTTACTATACAGGATGATTTAACTAAATTCTCCGTCGCGTACCCCATGCGTAGCGCGACTGCTGAAGAAAGCACCGACTGCCTCGTTCATTTCGTTAGCCTATTTGGTATACCCAAAACTATCCTGACGGATCAGGGAACTAACTTTACTTCAGACCTGTTTAAGCAGACATGTAAATTCCTTAAGGTCAAACAACTCTGGTCCAGCCCATATCACCCACAGACTCAAGGTGCTCTTGAGAGGAGTCATTCTACTCTCAAAGAATATCTAAAATCCTTCGTAGATCCCAACCTTAACAACTGGCCCAGATATGTACACACAGCGATGATGACGTATAATACTAACGTCCATTCGACTACTAATTTCACGCCCTATGAATTGCTCTTTGGTCATAAGCCATTCATTCCTGACTCTCTTTTCGAATCGTCTCCTGAAACCACGTACCCTGAATATTTGAAAATGCTACAGCACCGACTTCAACACTCGCGAAACAGAGCTATCGAAAATATTACCGCCTCTAAGGAGAGATCTAAAGTTTATTACGACCAGCGCACTAAACCTGTCTCATATAAAGCCGGAGACCATGTTTTCCTGAAAAGTCACGTCCGCCAAGGCAAGGCTCTGTCTCCATGCTGGAAGGGCCCATTCAAGGTCATTAAAATAAATGGCAACAATACTTTGACTCTTTTGATAAATAGGAGACACGTCACCCATCATTATGATGAAATTAAAACTGCAAATACTATATCTTTTCTTCTCCCGCGTGACGTGGAACCTGTAGAGTAAATAAATTATAATTAATATACCTTAGTAATAAAATAAATACTTACTTTCATTCAATACTATTCCTAGAATAAGACATATGATACATAGCTAGATGTAAGGTAAATTAACTGTTCGTAAGCATTTTACTTTCCATTTCCTTTATGTTCTACTTTCAGGGCCACGATAGACGCGCAACTGTCTGTCCAGCCAATTACTTCAAGTCCAGGTATTTTCTTTGATTATGAAGGAAAACTTAAGATTCAAAATGGTCATTTAGATATCCTCATTCCGCAGGATATCTCTCACTTTTCCAGCCATATGGAAAATATTGAATCCGTTATAAAAATCGTGAAAGAATTTTGTTCATCAAATCGTATCGTAAACAACGACGAATGTTTTAGTACAGTCGAACCGCTAGCAGTTCGCTACCGCGACATGGTAGACTCTTTCAATTCTTTTGAACACCTCATCTCCGACAAACAGAGTAGATCAGCCTGGATTGGCGCTGGTGGTTCAATACTTAGGACTATTTTTGGCACTTTAGACGAAAATGATGCCCTTAAGTATGACAATGCTATTTCCTTATTACAACACGATCAGCAAAAGTTAGCTTCGTTGTTAAAACAAAATATTATAGTTACTACTTCTACGTTATCTTCTTTCAATCAATCACTACAAACCTTAGAAAACAATGAAGCTATCTTATATGATGCGGTTGACGAGCTTTCATCCATAATTAAAAACTTTTCTCAGGAATCGGTAAATAATAACATTATTACTAGACTTGAATTCATATTGAACAGTTTGGAGACCTCAATACTCACCTTATCATTCCAACTTGAAGACCTCACGAACGGTATTATATTCTGTAGTCAAAATATCTTAAGCCCGGCGGTCTTAACGCCCGCGCAATTATTCCGAGAGCTCGCCAACCATTATAATAAGCTACCTAACAATGTAGACTTACCGATTAGCCTAAACTTACATGATATGCATACGATGTTAAAAGTAATCGACATGAAATGTTTTTATTCTACGGATAGAATCATTTTTATTGTTCAAATTCCTTTAGTTTTCCCGAAAGAATATATTCTTTACCATAACTTACCTTTACCTATGCCGCATAACAAATCGGAAATATTTGGAATGCTATTACCTAGTACTAAGTACATCGCCATGACCAATGACAAAACGCAATACTGCAAATTCAACTCTTTAGAATACTGTCGTGACTATAGTGACACGTATTACATATGTAACACTATGAACATTTATTCTGTGTCCGCAGATCCGATCTGTGAAAGTGAGATCTTAACCAGGGTTTTAAATAATATACCCGAAACATGCCAACCTAAATTCCTCCCAGGTACTATAGATATCTGGCATCCATTAAAATTCAATAGGTGGCTATTTGTTCAATCAAAGTCAAGTAAAATAACATTAGATTGTAATTATTCAGATGTAACCGAGGACACTATCCATGGTGCCGGAATAATCTCGGTACCTAATCAATGTACCGCATATAGTAAAAATATTGTATTGACCCCACAGGGTCCCTCATTTAATTTTAGTATCTTACCAGTGTCCTCTTATTTTAATGTAATCAACCTTTCTAATTTTAACCTAGATATCGTAAAACTAGATGATGTGCCCCCTGTACACCTTCGGGAATCCAATTTGGATAATCTACGTTCAAATCATGAAATTAAAACTTATTTATCTGAGTTGGATCGAATTATAGACCAACCACCGTTTATAGTCAAATATGGGACACATCACTCTATAATAACTATTATTATTTCATGTGTAGTATTAAGTTTAGTTTTGTATAAAATCTTCTATTTTATGAAAGAAAATGGTTACCTGTCTAGACTTATACGCCAGGGTACTGAGACTCGCTCAGATCCCATCGAACTCCTCGGCACACCTACCCAACATCATCAAACACCTTCTTCTCCATCTCCTACTCCATTTACGCCTCCTCCTAGGCTCCGAATTTCCTAACCTACCTGTAAACATTCGGAGTTGCAACCCCGAAGTTTACTCTTCTCCGGGGGGCTGTTATACCCTTCTGTAGTATACCTTTTCCCTGACGCTGGCTAAACCTTCTGTCTAGTCAGCCATCCCAATCTCTACGTGCTCAGACCGCCCCGACCGGCGGGCAGTCTTCTCCTAGCCTTCATCTGTCTCACACGTAACCATTTTTCCCGATATTAATTGTAATTTCATTCTATTCCATTCGTCGTGTAATAAATTACTTTTTAAAAAGACATAGAAGAATCTCATTGTAACAGTACCAACTATTTTCTTCGAGGCGAACAAAATAACTATGTAGTTTAATGCAACCCCCAGCCAAAAAAGGAAGGATTTTTTATCATAAAACTCTATTCAAAGTTTCGTGGGGAGGGCGTTGTAGCCAACCTTATCATCTAATTGGATTATAGTATTATAGAGCAATAGAATTAATAAAATAAGGCGATAATGTCGCTTTAACACTTGGAAGACCAAAACATGTTTAGGTCCTCAACCACTTAAGCAAAAAAACACAAATTTGGTTCCAAGGTTTACAATTTCAATGTTTCTTTTTATATTACTAGCTGACTTCGAACTCCCATGTTATTATGACATTTCAAAAAAAGTAGATTCTTCCTTTATTTTGCTATTCTCATTTAAAAAAGAAACACCCAACGTTTCTTGCCGGCTTTTCTCTGTTTAATGACATTCTGAACCGGTGGTGAAGACTAAATGACATTAAATTTTTATGTATTTTGATTGATGTCTTAGGTTTCCGCGATCCTTGCCCATTGCGGTAAATAATGTCGTAACTGTTCTGATCATTCTGTTTTATTATTTCACTACATAAATCCACTGTTCCGACGAATAAAGATCTATCTGCAATAATGCTTTGAGACCATTTTGAACTTCATATTATATTATTTAAATGAAGAATAGAGTTCAAAATAGTCCTAGTTCAAAATACCAACTATAGTCCGGTCTATTAGTTTAGTCAAACTAACTTTAATATAAATAAAGAATTCGAAAGTCTAAACTGTACGTTTAATAATTGCTTTAACAAGAACGAATAAGGAAACGCGAATACTCACAAATCGCCGTGTCGTGAGTAATTAGCCACAGCCGCAGAACAGACAGCGACTTACATCATAATCTTAATAACGAGCAACCGTTGAAAATATGAAACAAACACGCCTTAATCTACACTAACAAACTTAAATTGGCAAAGAGTGTGTCCACCACAATATCCGAGGTTTCTGTTCAAAATTTTTATTTGTGTATCACATCTCTTAGTCTAGTTTCGAGTACAATAATCTCCTATTTGATTTTACTGTATGACTTTGGCGCAAGGTATAGTTTTTTTTCTCCTGTCCATGTGTTGACAGATATAGAATAAATAGTAGTCCATGCCACCCCATTCATGCTGAGGGTGTCGTAGGAGTAGACAAAAGGAAAAAATAACAAGGCCGAAAACTTCAAACGAAACCCTGTGCCAACCCGGACGGACGGACGGAATTTCTGGACTGGGTAGTAGTAGTAGTAAATAAATCCAAATAAATACCGCATACGATCACGAATGACCTTGTGAACTACCAGTAGTATGGATTTGTATTGGTAGTCCCCACAAGAAAAAAAACCTGATTTTCTTTGTTGCAAATGTTTATGCTGTCTGTGTGGTGACGGATTTAGAAAACACAATGTCAGCAACCCATGCTAACTTGAGGGTGTCGTAAGAGGCGACTGAAGGAACGCAAATGGCAGATCACCTAGCCGCAAGAGAAGGAAAACTTGATACAAACCCTGTGCCAACCCGTCTTGCCAGCGTGGCACATTAGGCTAAATACCCTCCTTCAAAATGTCACCAACCCATGCTAACCTGAGGGTGTCGTAAGAGGCGACTGAAGGTACGCAAATGGCAGATCACCTAAGCGCAAGAGAAGGAAAACTTGATACACCCTGTGCCAAACCGTCTTGCCAGCGTGGCACAGTAGGCTAAATACCCTCCGTGAACATAGAGGAGGCCCGACTCAGTAGTGGGTCATTTATGGGCTGAAATTATAAACGAAAAAATGTTTATGTAGGGAAAATTAAGCGGTGACAAAAATGTCACCGTGCCAAGGTAATTTTAACTTTATCATCATTCTAACCTTACGCACCTTTTAAATGTTTAGTATGATAACGGACCCCTAAAGCTGTAGTTTAATACAATCTCAGGCACGTTTTCACTAAGTAACTATTTAGTTGGTTGCAGAGATAAGGAGCGCTTTGTTGAAGTACTGGCACCGTTATGTTTTCCTTCATCAAGAGTTGGTAAATCAAACTTCCGGAGTTTGTAGAACAATACGATATAGTAACAAAGTTATGAAACATTTTGCTAAATAGACAAGTTCACTGACCCTTGGATTAATTGAGTTCTATATTTGCCAAACATTAATAAACTTCAGTTCATTTCCGTGAACGTGTTTTAATGTGTGTTCTATATATACAGGATGTAGCAAAACTCGTATAAACATTACGAAAATGTCGACGGTACTGGTGTTATGAATCTTCTTTGCAAAATTGCAGAAAAATCATCATCATCATCATTTCAGAAAAATAAAGTAACATTATTTTTCTTGAAATGTTCCACCAACTGACGAATATGCCATAACTTGAGAAATTAGAACAGATAACCAAAGACATATTATGTCACGCAGCTTACTAAGCTTGTAAGATAATAATAAATATATTTCATACTTACTATTTAGTTGATTTTCAGGGGAGCCCATGATTTAAAGTAACAAACTGGCTTAAGAAAACGTCGATATCTCACACTTCAAAATATTTAGAGCACAGAACTGCATCTTTTCATTAGCTCTATCGAACGGCTATAGGGTATTTATTACATCCTGTATGTTATTTGGAATTCCCTTTAAATATAGTTGAGATCCATAAAATATTTCATCATCATCATAATACGTGTATTATCTCAGCCAAAAAAATACTCGCTGCTGAAATGGGCCTCGTCCAAGTTAATGGAAAGGAAATTACCCTCCTGGTCACACTAGACAAACGAGTTTTTACAGGGTGTTTAGATGAATAGCTACTTAAATTGCGCAGAGCATAAAGCTATAATTAAATCACAGCTCACAATAGATAATGTAGCAAGAAATTTGGGTACAAAGTTTTATTAAAGAATGCTAATGGGTTTCGAAGCGAACGTCAGTCAGTCAGTCTTTATTCCCGTCGTTGATTGTGACATGGTTTTGTATTCAATATAAAGACGTTAAAATCAAAGTGCTCTTATCATTTTCTAAATAACTAGTTGTGATTTGTTTGTACAATCCTACAATACAATTATCATAAAAAATAGTAAAGACAAACGCAATAATGTTTCTCAGCGTTTACATTTGGTTCATTTATGTTCTTAATGAAAATGATTGTGTAGTTTATTTACAGTCCGCGCCAATCTTTAAGACCACTCTTAATGTAGCCGCATTACGCTGCGCAGAACAAAAAATCAGGTATAAGCGGGACTTACGCGGAGCGTGGAGGCAGTGCCCCGCGCCCTCGCATCCGGCGCGTTAGTGAGAGTGAGCTACGTTCGTATTGGTTAAAAAAAACGATGCGCAAGTTCGTACCCACGGCCATATTCAGAGCGGCCATAAAGATTGGCGCGGACTGTATTTTAAAGTACAAATGTTATATAACAAAGAGATAAATTGAAATTTCCAGCCAGCTCTTTTGCTTGTTCCATGATTATGGGACGAGGCCAAAATGTCAATACAGAAAGCATTTCACACCAGCACCCAACCATAGCCCATAGTACACGAATAAAAACGAATGTAATTGGATATATAAACAAAATAGGTACTCAGGTCAAATTGTTGCCTTTGGTATTAACTATCCAATTAAAAATATCACAACCGTAATATAAATCATAGGTGCCTAAATAGATGTCCACCAGAAAAATTCTGCGAATACCTTTTATAGTCACGCTTCTTAGAATACTTACTCTCGGAATGTGAACTCTGATATTAATTATTCGTCATCAAGATAACGAAGACACTCACTGACTGAGGCGTGAGGCCGTTAATTCGCTGCATTCATTTTATACAAAACAAAAAAAAATTGTTAACATAATTCTTGATGTTGATAATCCTGACAAAGAAAGAAATATTTCGATTTACTTTGAACTCGATACTTATTTACTACAGTATTAGAAGCCGACTTCAAAAAAGAGGTAATTCTAAATTCGGTGTATGTTTTTTACGATTGTTACTTCGTAATTCCGATTCGAAAAAAATAACCTATTTCGAAGTCGGTTAACTTATAAAAAGTATATGGTAGAAAAATTATTCGTACCGACATATATTATTTTTTTAATTTTCATGTAAATATCGGTTGATATATAAATAAAATTAAAGTTAAATCGTTATTTAAACTCTAAACGTACTACCGCCTAGATTTCCGTAAAGTTATGCTTATTTAATACTTGAACTGGTTTAAGTAGTGCAAGCACCGGAACTTTGGCACGTGCGCTTTGCTGTGCAAAAACTTGTTTTATACTTAAACAAGGTGTTGCTATTTTATCTAACGAATTGTACGCTCACTATCTGTTTTAAGTTTGTTTAGGCAACTAAATAGATAGTAACTTTTAACACTGGTATCAGAGTTTGTTAACCTGTGGTATTACGGTTTCTTTTGTCTCACAACATAGTTTTTTAAGTTAAGTTAGCCACAGGGGAATGAAATATTGAAACTTAACGTGTGCCAAAGTGTCTGGCCAGCGTTGCATAGTCGCCAAATCCCTCAGCTCTAGCTCAGAAGTAGTCTTTCATATTATGTCGTGTTAATTTTTTAAATTCACATAAATGTTTGTTTGCTCCCAATTTTATGCAGTTTGATTTCATGAAATTGTTTCCATCGTATATTAATAATCAACGTTATGCCGTTAACTTGAAAGTTCTCTATCGGGCAGTGGTGTTTCTTAGTGACGTTTTTTTGTCGACGAAGTATTTTAGGTGTAAAATTGGTCTACATAATAATATTTTTTGCGTAGATCCTGTCTACAGTCTTACGGAATCTATACATCTATACATACATACATACATACACACATACACACATACACACAAATAAATAAAATTGGAGTGTCTGTTTGTAATAATAAAATAACCACTTTTTACTAAATGCGTAGGTATAGGTATAGGTTCATAGACCAAATTTTTTTTTTTTTTTAAATTTTTGTCTGTCTATCTGTCTGTCTGTCTGTCGGTCTGTCTGTTTGTTCCGGCTAATCTCGGGAACGGCTGGACCGATTTTGACGGGAGTTTCACTGATAGGAAGCTGATGATATAAAGAGTAACTTAGGCTACTTTTTTTAGACTAGCTTCGCCCCGCGGCGTCACCCGCTGTACGACAATAAGTAAGCGCGGGTGAAACCGCGGGGCGCAGCTAGTTTAATATAAATAGGTTCTGTAGAACAAATGGTACCTACTACCAATTTTATGTAGTAGCATTACTACCCCTTTTTTACTAGCAAGGATGACATCAAACTGTAATAAGGTTATTACCTTATTACAATGTGCTTATATGTCATGTATTATTCATAGTACTACATGTACCTCTCATTTAAAACAAATGTTTCATACATTATTCATGGACTAAAACTCTAAACATGTTTGTACGGTAGTGCTCTAGTCTTTCAAATTAAACATATGTCAATTTAAATTGCTATCCTATATGGTTTTCATATCTTATTATGTAAATATGTTCGTGGTCTTGAGTTAAAGCTTGATTCAAATCCGTTTAATTAGCTGTGTTTGTAAAAGAATTCCTTTTAATACTTTGGATTCACAAGGACTTGCCGCCTTTGGATCAACGGGTCCCGGGTTCGATTCCGGGGTCGGGCAAGTGTCTTTGTCTAAACCAGAGGCACTGGCTCCGAGTCTGGGTGTCATTTCTATATATAATATGTATGTATTTACAAAAAAAAAGTATATAAGTAGTTTATCATCCATCTCGTTACCATAACACAAGCATTAAGTTGCTTAGCTTGGGACGAGATGGCGTTGTGTGAAATGTCCAAGGATATTTATTTATTATTTATTATATACTACTATTACTACTCAGCCCATATACGACCCACTGCTGAGTCGGCCCTCCTCCAGTTACATGGAGGGTAATTGGCCTGCTGTGCCACGCTGGCCAGACGGGTTGGCACAGGGTTTCGTATCAATTTTTCCTTCTTTATCAGCCGTAATATCCTTTTGTCAGCTCTTATGACAGCCCTCTGGGTCAAATGGGATGGAGACACTATGTCTGGGTATATAAAAACTATCTATTCTCTGACCTACAAAAATTCTAAAAAGTTGCCGTTTCGAATAAGTTTTGTGACAAACCAGTGTTAGTCATAGAACAGACACACGAGATTTTGGCTTAAATTGTCACTGTAACCATAGCAACCATTAGGTAATCAATTAAATACAAACTATACCAACAATACAAAATTATCGATACATAACTACAAACTTCAATACAAAAATACCCTAATATACATAAGCGTAGTACATGACTCATATCTGTAGTGTTGGTGTACTAATGGTGAGCTTTCGCTGCATTATCTAGGCATCTGGGCGCGAAGACAATGGCGCGCATGCGTAATGCGTTATCTCACATCTATGCCTCTTGCCACACTCTGCTCTGCTAATGAGTGTTCTACTTGAAGTAGGCTAAGAGACGACGACCTTTTGAAATAATCTAAAGCCATTACTCCGGTTAGTTGCCCTTTGTTTTACGTTTCACTTTAGATTTCGAATTATGCAATGCAGAAGTATTTTACTTTGAGTGGTGTTTTGGAGAAAAACAGTGTTTTTATTATACATATTTAGCATTGTCACAATATAGTATAATCGCTGTCAAATAACTTAAACAGTGACCTTGACTGATTTTTGTGTCTCATTGGCGGTGAAGGGAGGTGAAGCTCATGGGATTAGTCGAAGACGTGCACAAGCGGTTCCCTCAGCATAGTGGTTGCCAGCAACAACAATAGCATTATTAATGGATTACTATACCTAGAGATATATCCATTAATTGTGAGACGAATCAATAAACGATGAGTATACCTATTGAGAAAATAGTACGCTTTTCGTTATAATTTTTATTAAATTAATAATAATTTTGATTAAATATAATAACCAACATTAACGTGTTCAGAATATTTCTTTGTGGTGACGAGTTTAGAGTACAAAATGTCACCATCCGGAAAATGTCGTAAAAGGCAACTGACTAACACAAAAGGCAGGCTACCTTACCACAAGAGAAGAAAAACTTGATACAAACCATGTGCTGCTAACGTGTCTTGTCAGCGTGGCACAGTAAGTCATCCTAGATTTCATGGAGATCCGACTCAGTAGTGGGTCGTTTATGGGCTGTGGTTATGACGATCATGAATTAAAACTATGTTGGGATTTTGATATGATTATTTACGTTACTATCTCTTACACTAAAATAGATGTTCTACTAATGTGTTAATTGTAGAACTAATATCGAGAAAGGTTCTCTGTGAAATTTCTATGCTAATTGTTCTTAATAGATGTTGCTTTGGAAACGAAAACTTATGAGAATTTAACACGTACTGAATGAAAAGACAAGAATGTTGTAATCACGTGTGTAGGTTGAAAGAAACGGGTATTACATAAAGTTTGGTTCACCTAAGAAAATATTGTGATAGTTTTCAAAGTTGAAGAAGCAAAATTAAACAAAAAGAAATAGCAATATTTTTGTTTAGATGTGCCGCCTTTGGATCAACGGGTCCCGGGTTCGATTTTTTGTGCCAATAAAATTATTATTATTATTATTCCGGGGTCGGGCAAGTGTCTTTGTCTAAATCAGAGGCACTGGCTCGGAGTCTGGGTGTCATTTCTATCTATAATATGTATTTACAAAAAAAATATATATAAGTAGTTTATCATCCATCTCGTTACCATAACACAAGCATTAAGTTGCTTATAATAATAAATAATAATAAACATTTATTTCAGACTCATGATCCATAGTATTGTTAGTAAAGTTCCTACAGCCTATGTTAGTAAGTAAATTTATCATAAAAATTAGGTATCTCCATTAAAATATCACAATAAAATTTCTATCAATTAATAAAATACATTTCAATTTCTAAATTAAAAAATTACAATTAAATTGGGTTAATGGTCATATGGAGTAAAACCCAATGTTTCAAAATGGGACTGTCAAGTTTATTGGCTATTACCCGTATGATGCTGTTAGAGCTAGTTCGAACCCGGTGTAGCAGGGAGGCAACTTGCTTCCTTATTATGGCGTGGAAGCCATCGGTTCGTGTGTTTGTGAACATTGCGGAAGCACTACAGTACCTTGGCAGCCCTAAAAACATTCTAAAAATATTATTATATTGCACGCGGATTTCATTAATTGCCCTTTGGGTGTAGTTGACCCACAAACTACACGTGTAAAATGATTGACAGTATGCTTTAAATAAAGTAACCTTAACATTATCCGTGCAACGTGCGAATCTGCGAGCCAACATATTCCCTCTGATGGCCAGCGCCCTTCGTTCCCTCTCAATATCAACGTTATCCGAGAGATCATCCGAAAGCCAGTGGCCCAAATATTTAAACCGTGTAACTCTTTTAAGTGGCACGCCATTAAGCCATACAGGTGGTACAATAGCGACACTGTGTTCGCGCGGCTGAAATACCAACAGCTCACTTTTACTCGCGTTATACTTGAGCCCGTGACTCTCGGCGTACCTCTCACATGTCTTCAGCAACTTCCTAATACCACTGATTGAAGGGCTCAGTAGCACCATATCATCAGCGTAGCTTATGTTGTTTATCATTGTACCATCAATAGAACAGCCAATTTTAGTGCTACTGAGCTCATCAATCAACCCATTTATGTAAATGTTGAAAAGACGAGGAGAACTAAGCCCGCCTTGTCTCACTCCAGTCTCCAACCCATACTCTGCCGAAAACTCGTTTGACCACTTTACCATGTTAATCTGATGGTTGTGCCAGTAGTCAAAGAGGTTAATTATTTCGTCTGGCAGCGTAGTTTCACGTCGTAATTTATCCCATAGAATGCTAAAAGATACCATATCAAAGGCTTTTGAGAGGTCCAAAAAGCAGGCATAGACAGGGGTCTTTCTCTCAGTGTAATATTGAACGGTTTGCTTGAGACACAGAACAGCCATATCAGTCGACAATCCGGCCCTGAAACCAAACTGTGCATCATTCAGTGCAGAATTTGTAGTTAAGTGTTGATTAAGCAAACCGTCCATTATCTTGGCTAGAGTTGTAGACAGCGATATAGGTCTATAGTTAGAGCTATCCGAGTGATCCCCAGTCTTATTTTTTACTATTGGCACAACCACAGTTTTTATACAGTCAGCTGGCAAATACGAGTGTCTGACACAAAAAGTGAACAACATTGCCAAAACTCTCGGCATATGAACCCCGGCATGCTTCAGATGCTCAATGCTTATGCCGTCATAGCCAGGGGATTTCCCTCTGCTCATTTTGAGAATAACAGAGGCCACTTCTTTGGCTGAAAAGCTAATTGGCGCTATAGTCTTTCGGTTGTTATTATGTGGCATGGGATTGAGCACCCTCGGCTGTACCGGCAAGGGTGAAGGTGTAACCCTAAAGTTGTCAGCAAACCTATTGGCAATATGTTTTGTATTCTGAATACCGTCGATACTGAGAGGCACGGATGACTTTGAATTTAACTTTTGTGTATGCTTCCAGAAAGATTTAAAATTTTTATTACGCTGATGTGTTGCTAGTATGTCCATCCGTATTCTTTCGGCATTATTTAGACACCATTTTAGCTTTGATTTAAAATTACGCCGGGATTCGGTCATACTTCTATATATAGGGCCATGAGGCGGTTTACCGGATAGAATCCAAATATGAAAATGGTGTCTCGCCTCACTATGCGCAGGTTGAACATATTTATTCCACCCTACAACTTGTTGTCTTTTTCTGGAGTTACAAGTAAATTTAGTTACATAGCTTTCCTCAGCCGCTGTGCTCATAATATTTATAACATTATTGTAAAAATGGTCAATTACAATTTTGTGGTCAGGGTCATTACACATCCTATCACAACAATGTGACAGTTCATTTGGAAAGTCTACATCTCGGAGCTTTGAGTGACAAATACTTTTATATTTATCGATTTGTTGTGTGGACCTATCACCCCATACGACCTTGTTAGAAATTGATTTTCTATAGACTAGTTTATCTTTTAAGGTACTTAGGTTACAACACACTTCCAGAGGCAGATGATCAGACCAGTTACAATCATAATGAACCCTTATATCTATAATATATTTTTTTCCCGCCTCAGTCACCACACAATGATCAAGCCACCTAGTACTGCCATGCACCTCACTGATAAACGTGAACGCATTATCGAGCCTCTCAATGTCGACACAAGACCATAGGTTTTCTGCACAAAATGCTAGGAGTTCTCGACAGAAGGGTTCGTTTATATGTGCATTATAGTCACCTAACATAAACACCGACGTCACCTCAGCACCTTCAATTACCGCTTGCATCTCGCCTAAGCATGTCGTAAAATCTACCAGATTTTCACTAGAGTCAGTAGGCATGTATACTGAGAACACTATAAACGAAATATCATATAGGGTTACCTTTATTGCCACTAGTCGCTCACTGGTACACTCGAGCACAGAAACTGACGAGAACGCACTTTTACGCCATAACAATGCTACACCTCCATGGGGACGACCACGCAAAATGCTTGAGGTATCAATGCTTAGCTTGGGACGAGATGGCGTTGTGTGAAATGTCAAATTCAAATTCAAATTCAAATCATTTATTTTGCTTGGGTCACGATGGACACTTACAAAAAGTCAACACAATATTCATAATGAGTCTATATAAAACAAATGGTCTACTGTCTAATGTCCAAGGATATTTATTTATATTTATTTATTTCTAATCTTTTAGACTTGACTAGCGAGTAGCGACCCGCCCGGCTTCACACGGGTGCAATGATGAAACTCTAAATTTATCAGTGTTTCTCTACAATATTATGCATTTATTATACATATAAACTTTGTTTTATACTATGTAGTGATATGGGCTCCATCAGAAGGCTCAAAGTCACCCAAAGGGCAATGGAGAGGGCTATGCTCGGAGATTCCCTGCGAGATCAAATCAGAAATGAGGAGATACGCAGGAAAACCAGGGTCACCGACATAGCCCACCGGATTGCCAAACTTAAGTGGCAGTGGGCAGGGCACATAGCTCGCAGGACCGACGCCCGATGGGGCAGAAAAGTCCTCGAGTGGCGACCGCGTTCCGGAAGGCGCAGTGCTGGTAGGCCTCCCACACGGTGGACCGACGACCTGGTTAAGATCGCCGGAAAGCAGTGGATGCGGGCGGCTCAGGACCGGCCTTTGTGGAAATCCTTGGGGGAGGCCTATGTCCAGCAGTGGACGTCCTTTGGCTGAAATGATGATGATGATGATGATGTAGTGATAGTGATTATCCAGACAAAGAGGGATATTATATGCTTGAAGTATCCGCCTGTGGCATTATGGCTACTAAACGAACAGACCGATTCTGATGTAGGTTTTTATCAGGTGCAATTTTTATAGCGGTAGTTCTTAAACATAGGGTCACATGTTATTTTCAACTTAAAATGAATTTTATTAACGTAGGTTTTATCACAAAACTCTTATAAACCATCATATTTATAATTACCATTATCATATTTCACCCCTGTCCCGTGTATGGATGACATGTCGGTCGTCATATCTACATTCACACCTTTCCTCATTCTCAAATTCCATCCCTAACTTTTATTCTCCCACAACCCTTGCGATCCACCCACATCCATACTGAAACTACTTCTATTATATGTTAGTTATAAAGTGTAACAGTTACCCTTACCAATTAACATTATGGGACTATACAGTTAGTGTTTTATTAACATATATATATTTTAATTGTTTCAGGTGGGATAGAATAACAAGGTGCCTCCCAAAGGATGAAGGATAAGCAACGATGCTGGAAACGCTGTTTTGGCCCAGGCATACTAAAATTAACAGGTAACTTAAAATTATGTCTTACGTTTTTGGGAATATACCTAACACATTGAAATTAAACAATTTTTAACGGATTTATGGCGTGTATTACATAAATCCGTTAAAATGTGTTTCAATTTAAAAGTAATTTATAAATATAAAAGATGTTAATTTAAGTTACATTATTTATAACAGATCACGTAGCCTGATTTTGTCGATTATGGGATCGTCAAGTTGTCGAAATAAAAAAATAAAATAGGAAGAAGTAAACATTACTATACATTTCTAGTGTGCACTTATTCTTTCACGTATTAATATGTGTATACACAATCTATGAGTTGACTAAAGAGGAGAAACTCTAATCTTTATCTTTTACTAGCTTTTGGGCGCGGCTTCGCTCGCGTGGACTTCGAACCCGTGCTTATCTCTATGCAGTTATTGTGACTAAACTATGATAGTTAGATATGTGCTCTCGCGGCCTTTTTTGTAGATTTTAATAAGACCTACAAACTCGTAGTACTTCATTTTGTTCTATTGTCAATCGTTTTTGCAGCGCACGCATAAATAGGTTTTCGATTTTACACCTTGGGTTACAAAATCGCAATTTTCATACGGATCCCTAATTCTTTTGAAAATAAAATATAGCCTATAACCTTCCTCGATAAATGGACTATCTAACACTGAAAGAATTTTTGAAATCGGACCAGTAGTTCCTGAGATTAGCGCGTTCAAACAAACCAACAAACAAACAAACTCTGCAGCTTTATATATTAGTATAGATAGATTACGAGAGAAGTTCAGTATGTAACATTTAAAGGACGGGTAATTACGTAGAGTGCCATAACTTGCTTACAAAGTGGTCATCATTTATTTTTACGTCCTAAAATATCGTTCCACTGAACAGCTGTCGGCGTTAAGACATTTTGGTACGCATCGCCAGTAAAGTTTCCTTTTTACGATAAAACTAAATGTATTATTTATTTATTTATTTACGTACACACATAGAACAAATCAAGTAACAATTTTAGGAAAATTATGTACAAAGGTACTACTTATTTCTAAAGAAATCTCTTCCAGTAGACCCGCAAAAGGAGATGGTGAAGAAGTATAATAGGCTTAGGGTGTGTAAATAACAATACTGATAGATTAATGAATAATAAGACGAACAAATTTTAATATTACAAATGTGTAAAATAAATACAATGCAGATATTAATATGATAGAATAGATACATAAATAAATCCGCAATATAAATACATACTTACTACACATATATATAAATATATATACATAACATAAATACAACAACTATGTCTAGCAACAGGATAGATAATATTCTTTGACTCTTCGCTTGAAAGTAAAAAGGCAATCAGAGCTCCGAATACCTCCGAATACCGTATAGCGCCTTACTGTATATAAATAACGTTTCGATCATTAGTCAAAATAGCTTCTTACGCAGGATAAGAACAAAGTGTTTCTTTATGTGTTTAGGTTATAAATCTAAAGTTTAATACTTTAAACAGGAAAGATTTGTACTTAGTGATGAATAAACTGAAAAATAATGGTCGATTTCAAACATTCTTTCTCCATAAGAATGCAAATTAGCCTTGAGTAACATGAGCCGTGATAAGCACGGGTTTGAGCCCATAAATTAATATAGCAGATGGAAGGATCACCACCGCCTTTCATCCGAGGTTAACGTAAGAGACGATAAAAACAAATGACAAGGCCAATAACCTAGCCGCAAGAGAAGGAAAACTTGTTACGAAACCCCGTGCCAACCCGTTTGGCCCGCATGGCACAGTTTGTTTTGTGAACCTGTATCGCGGGGGCAGTTTACAAACATATAATTCACGAACACAAATGACACCCAGACTGTGCCTCTGGTTTGGACAAAGATACTTGCCCGATCCCGGAATCGAACCAAGGACCCGTTGATCCAAAGGCGGCACATCCAACCCCTAGACCTTAACCGACGAGTTGGCTAGTTACCCTCCACGGAAGGGGTCTGGGTGACACTATATATTTTAAATCCGTCACCACAAATCCCCTAATTTATTGTATTTTTAGTTTAAACGTTCATACTTTAACGAAACTGTAATCTTCAACATTGTCATTAATGTCTCTATCAAGTAATAAACTAGTTTATACACCAATAAAAAACACTTCAATGTACAATAATAACACAAATTTTAATGCAACACTATCATCGGAAACTTAAAGCAAATTGTTCGACGATTTTGCCAACTATAATGTAAATTATCCTTGCTCATAACTGTCTTTCTTGCCCTATGTCTAGAGTCTAGACATACAGCCTCCAATGTATTTGTGAATTGTCATATAACACCCACGTGCCTGCGTATAATTTCACGATTTATACCAGACATGTTACGAAATATAACTGCGATGTAAGGCCTGTTATGAATATGCGAAATAGTAAACCGTGTTATTAGCTTTGAATTCCGCGCGGTGACTGATTTAGAATAGATAATGTAACCCCATTCTATCCAGAGGGTGTCGTATGAGCCGACAAAAATAAGTATATAAATATCCTTGGACATTTCACGCAACGCCATCTCGTCCCAAGCTAAGCAACTTAATGCTTGTGTTATGGTAACGAGATGGATGATAAACTACTAAAATACATTTTTTTTTGTAAATACATACATATTATAGATAGAAATGACACCCAGACTCCGAGACAGTGCCTCTGGTTTAGACAAAGACACTTGCCCGACCCCGGAATCGAACCCGGGACCCGTTGATCCAAAGGCGGCACATCTAACCACTAGACCAACGAGGCAGTGCTAAGCCGATAATCTAGCCGTAAGAGAAGGAAAACTTGATACGAAACCCAGTGCCAACCCGTCCGGTGAGCGTGGTACAGTATGTAGGTTAATTACCTTCCATGCAACTGGAGGAGGCCCGACTCAACAGGGGCATGTATGGGCTTAGTAGTAGTAGCAGGTAGGTGTATTTTTTCAATATGATGACGGATTTAGAATGAGTAGTGTCACCAACACATTTGTTCACTTAATCCAAAGTTGCGGTAAATTATACGGTACCGGTTAAGGCCGCCGGAAACGGATGGAGGCGGGTGGCTCGGGTCCAGCCTTTGTGGAAATTCTAGGGAATTTCTGATGAACGATTATTCCGTGTGGTGACGGATTTAGAATTCGCAGTGTCACCAATCCAAACCATCCCTAGGGTGTCGTAACTAAGGGAACGCAAGAGGTAAAACACCAAGCCGCAAGAGAAGGAAAACTTGATACAAACCCTGTGCCAACGCGTCTTGACAGCGTGGCACAGTAGGCTAATTTCCCTCCAGGAATTTGGAGGAGGCCCGAGTCAGTGGTGGGTCATTCATGGGCTGAAACGACGATCTTGTGGGCTGTTAAACATATGTATAGCCCAAAGTTTATGAAATACAGTAAAGAACATCTTTTTTTTTGTGCGTGGTTCCTTTTGGGACTTTATCTCTATTCTCCACTCTACTCAGTCCATAGATGACCCACTGCTGAGTCAGGCTTCCTCCAATAACATGGATGGTAATTAAACTACGGGCGGGCACAGGGTTTCGTATCTGTCATCTCACCACCTATCTTGAGCTCCCGCACTTGGATTAGCTTGGGGCCGGAACAGTGAAAGGTTTTACTAGATGTATTTCCAAAAAAAAATTATATAAGTAGTTTATCATCCATCTCGTTACTATAACACAAGCATTAAGTTGCTTAGCTTGGGACGAGATGGCGTTGTGTGAAATGTCCAAGGATATTTATTTTATAACGCACTTCACCTTCTTCTCACGCCCGTAGACTCCCACATACCCCGCCCTGCCCCCCAGCTGGGGACAAATAAAAGGTTTCCCACACTATTACAAATCGTATCTAGTCTGTCCACTTAGATGACACCAATAAGTGGCCTTATCGCTACAGAGATATCTCTTTCCGCGCATATCGACTATGACTTTTTCACTTAAAACAATTTTCGGATATATTTAATATTCATGTTTAGGATCAACGTCAACGGAAGTACATGCTAAGCCTGGCTATCTGCTATTTATGCATTGCAAGCCTTGCAATACTTTTTCCGAGTCCAAAGTGAACTAAATCTAAAAGCGTCATAAATAAGGGACAAATTAGTCAGACGTGATATACAACACGCGCCTTAGTGACATTTGCATGCCTGTGAAATGTTTACAGCTTGTGAGATGTACTCAGAATACTCGTAGGATATAATAGCTTATACAGGATGTAAGCTAAAATAGCGTATAATGTGTGCGTGTGAGTGAAATTACAAGTTTTTTTTTTTAAGTGGGTATCCCCGAGTGTCGAATTTAGAATACATAATGTCACCTTATGTATTCAAAATCCTATTTCAAACAGAGGGTGTCGTTTAGCAAAAATATTGAAAAACGGGGCATCATAATATATTAAAAGTATGTGTAATAACTTTCTTGCTAACCCAACATCTGGAGAAATGAATCTCTTAAATGTGTATAAGTGTATAACCAAACCTCAATATAAAAAAATATAGTTATGTTATATGCTGCAATAACATTATATGCTAGTAAAAAAGACAGTTAATAATTAACCAATCTCAAGAATTCCTAGTCTTGTGTAAAATAAAGTTTAGCGAAGCCTATAAAAGCTGAAACAAACAATAATATTATATATACACCCTGATATATATTTATACTAGCGGCCCGCCCCGGCTTCGCACGTGTGCAATGATGAACATCTAAATTTATCAGTGTTTCTCTACAATATTATGCATGTAATATACATATAAACCTTTCTCTTGAATCACTCTATGTATTAAAAATCCGTTGCGTAGTTTTAAAGATTTAAGCATACATAGGGACGGACAGACGACAGTGACTTTGTTTTATACTATGTAGTGATAGTGATGATAGTGATAAAACGAAACCCCTGAACTAGGTATATGCTGTATAGCGGGACAGAAATGACATTCAGACTCTTGCCCGACCCCGGCATTGAACCAGGGGCCCGTTACCCAAAGGCGGCACATCCAACCTCAAGACCAACAAGGCAGAATGTTCTAATACATTCTGTATACAAATTGAAGAAAGGGAATAAATGGGTGAGGCGTTTAATCAAAGGGTGTACTGACGACAAAGATTTGATCGAAATCTATTTAAAGACGTTATTACAAGATTACTAGTCATGATGTTCTATTTAAAATTTAACTAGTTATTTACTGTTGCCCACGTGGATTTAAGACTCAGCTTTAAATTTAATTGTTTTATTTATCCCCTTCAGTTATAATACGTTAAAGTAACAGGTGTCAAGTTCTAACAGATATTATAGCGTAACCAAATATTTAAAATGCGTATCAAACTAAATGCCACATTCATAGTTACTATAAGCCACGTCTGCTAACTTTTTCGACCTCTATTAGCCAAATTGTGCTTGTCAGTACCACAGAATATATAGCACAGTTTTTTTTTTAATAGTCAATTACTCATATTTTCTACCTCTGAAACAATAACCAGTTTCGGGTCTACCTGTGGCACAGTAGGCTTGTTTCCCTCTATGAATTTGGAGGAGGTACCCGATCCAGTAGTGGGTCATTTATGGACTGTAACGTATGTCGTAACGCATCGTATCTCCTAAACGAAAAGATCGAGTATGATGCTGTTTTATTATTGAAACCAGGTTTTACAGCGATGGATCTTAGACATATTTTATCAAAATTCGTTCAGCCATTTTAAGTACCATCAGCTAATATTTAGTTGTACCGAGGGCTCTTTAAAAACACTTTCATTGTTGCATATTAAACTAACCCCGTGTCGGAACGCATCAACAAATGAAAAGAGTTGGCGGATTATACATGGTAGGTCTTCCACTTGTTACTTGTCGTACATTATTACCGTAAAATATTCTCCTGTCCTTAGAGAACGCAATAACGCCACTAAAAGCTAAATGTTACCACAAACTTGGTAAATTTCAACAGCTGTCAAACAAATATGTGCGAAGCAAATTAACAATTACGACAATCCAGCCACGTTGTCAGCAAAGTCCCAGTTGTCGGCACATTTTGCTTCACAATTGAATTATATATTGGTGACAGTAAATATAAAGTAGAAGCAGTAGTTGTGACGTTATATTTAATAATCGTCGTTAATAAATGAATGATGGCTATAAATATAAATAAATATAAATATCCTTGGACATTTCACACAACGCCATCTCGTCCCAAGCTAAGCAACTTAATGCTTGTGATATGGTTACGAGATGGATGATAAACTACTTATATACATTTTTTTTTTGTAAATACATACATATTATAGATAGAAATGACACCCAGACTCCGAGCCAGTGCCTCTGGTTTAGACAAAGACACTTGCCCGACCCCGGAATCGAACCCGGGACCCGTTGATCCAAAGGCGGCACATCTAACCACTAGACCTTCTAAATGCTACAAGTTAAATTTTAAATTATGAACGGTTGAAAATAGATCGCCCCATTGACACCACCTCCATGTGATATAATATGAAAGTACACCGTTCACATACTGATTGTAGCATGTTCTGTGGCCAATCGTATTTTGGATAGCGCTGACTCGTCAACGAAATAATAGAATAGATTTTTGCCGCATTTATTTGGACAAAATAATGTGTTTTCGAAACCAATTGGGTGAGATTATTTTCTAGAATTATTGATGCACTGAAAGAATCGGTTAACTTCTCTAGTGTTTTAGCAGATGTGAGTGACGTCACTGTAAAGACAAACTTTATTTTAGGGATCTATAAGTTAAAAGCGGTCCATAGGTATATAAAATGAATAGAGCTTGACTGTAGTGTGCTTCGTGGAAGTTTTAGGTTACAATAGCGTTTGGACCGCCACTGATTGGATCTCAGACGCTTTCAGAATTGGAATGCTATGCCAAGAATTCAGCTCGAATACTTGAAACTGTAGACACAGCGGGACACAGTGGCCTATAGCGACTGTCCGCAAAAATGCGGAATCGATTACTTAACAAAGCAAGCCTGACTGAAACACATTAGCACATAACTTGTTCAGATAAATGACTCTTAGTTTTCTGATATTGCATCGTTATACTACTTTAAATGACGTATACGACCTATCGTATCCTGTTAAATCTCTCGGAATAATTTTGCATATGACGTTACTTCGCAGATTTGATGTCTATCAGGGGCACTAGTAAGACGTGTAGACAGGGTGCATATTGTTTTAAATTTATCGGGACTAGTTATACGTCACTAGGAATAATGATTTTTCTAAAATCCTGTGATGCAGTTTTAGTTTTCGAGACTTTTTCTTTCCGAGTTCGAATCAGAAACGAGGAAATACGCAGGAGAACTAGAGTAAGCCCACAGGATTCCCAAATTTAAGAGGCAGTGGGCAGGGCACATAACACGTAGGACTGACGGGCAGAAAAGTCGTCGAGTAGTGACCGCGTTCCGAAGTGCTGGTAGGCCTTCCACAAGGTGCACCGACGACCCGGTTGCGGTCGCCGGATAAAGATGGATGGGGGGCTCAGGAACGGTCTTCTTGGAAATCCTTGGGGATGAATATGTCCAGCAGTAGACGCATTTTGTTTGAAATTATGATGATGACTTCTATGAGCGTATTCCTATTAGCTTAATTGTTGACTATAATAATAATAATAATAATAAATGAAACCATGTATAAATAGCCAGGTATATTAATTTTAATGAAAATGCTGTTTAGGTGTTAATAGAAGTCTTTTACTTTTCTACATTTTTTCTTAATCTATCCGTTGGCGCCAAAACCATACCAAGAACAATCTATGACCGCTGCGTTTATTTTTTAATTTTCAAACATATCCCCGCGCGTTGAAAGGACTCCTTTCAACCAGACGTATCATCTTCAGGCAGAGGACAAATTTTAGTAAAGGATCTTCGTACGATACCAGTAGTCGTTTTAATGTCGTTTCCATTTGAGAGGTGGCACTTGATCCTCTTTCAGAAGAACTAGACTGTTGGGCTTCAAGGAGTACTTGCTGGATCGCCATTTTACTCGTTGTTGTAGTGCTGCTATGTACTCTTTGCTCCATCTGGTCCAATAATGTTGGCGAATCTGTTCAATTCGCTGAAAACGTGTCAATCTACTGGCCGCATGATCCTGGTGATCCTTTTCAGGTAGAGCGGTAACGGGTCGGCCGATCAGGAAGTGTCCTGGTGTGAGCGGTGTTAAATCTTCTGGGTCGCAAGATAGTGGAGTTAGCGGTCGGGAATTCAGAATGGCTTCAATTTGTACTAACGTTGTATTAAGCTCCTCAAATGTCAAATTACAATGTCCCAGCACTCTAACCAAATGGTATTTAACAGATTTAACACCAGCCTCCCAAAGGCCTCCGAAATGAGGTGAATACGCGGGAATGAAATGAAAGTTAACCCCGTCTTGAGCTGCACCGTCCGCCAAAGAATTACAATTAACTTTTAGGAAATTGGACAAGTCATTGTATGCGCCCACAAATGAAGTACCATTATCAGAATATATATGATTAGGTTTTCCCCGCCGGGCGATAAAACGACGTAAGGCTAGTAGATATTAATTACTTGTCAAATTACTCACCAATTCTAAATGAACTGCTTTGGTGGTAAAACATATGAAAATGGCAATGTAAGATTTTATAATTTTACAACCACGTCCTGAACGAGTGGCACATGCCACTGGTCCACCCCTACACTTGTAAATGGGTATCCACCAGGAATTAGACGCTGCTGTGGTAAATTTTCCATTAAAGGAGATAATATTTTCCCTTTCATACGACTACGATGAATACATTGGTAATAACACTTTTTGGCTAAGTTACGGCCACCAATTGGCCAATTATTTTCCCTAATTGTAGCTAACAGGAGCTGAAAGCCAAAAGAAAGAGCATGCATTAATCTTCGATGCTCATAATTACATAACAACTTATTAAATTTATGTGTGGACTGTATTAACAATGGATGTTTCTTCTCAAATACAAAATTGGAATTGTCTATTCGACCACCAATCCTAATTAACTTATTTTCATCAAGATAAATATTAAACTTAAGTAAAGAATTTTTACTTGGTAGTTCCTTATTTGAAATTAATAACTTATATTCAGGAAATGTTTGCGTTTGCGATAATTTTACTAATAAAATTAAAGCATAATTGAGTTCATCGGAACTCAAGTAACTGAATCGACGATTAGTCTTGCATCGTTCTTTCAGATTATTTACAAAACGTAAGACATAAGCAGTAGCACGTTGAAGACGTGACAATTTTGAAAAACGACTGAAATCAATTAGTTCCGATACGGGTTTAATATCAGAAGAATATAGACAAACTTCAGCACGAATTTCAGGTAACTTATCTGTAGTAATTGGACTAACAGACCAAAATGACGAATCTCGCTTTTGGAACTCAGGTCCCTGCCACCATAAAATATTACCTTGCAAAGAGTTATTATTTTCTCTGCTCTGTTCACGTAGAACTCCGTGATGAGGAATAAAATAGCTAGGTTCTTTTCTAGAAAGACTCTCTGACATATGACCTAATGATTCATACTCAGACATGAAATCATGGTACATTTTAAATAACGAATCATTACCTAAGTGTTGTAAACATTGTTTTGCTCGCTGATAAGAATCACCTAACACGTCGGGTGTTCGTTTTAATGGGATTCTAACGCAGTAACGTCCGTCTGCGAGGCGAGTAGAATTTTTGACTAAATGCTCTTTACATAATTTTCCGTCAGGAGAATACATAGTTGACTGTGAATCAACCTCCTCTATTTGCCAAAATCGCATCAGTCGAGATTGAATATCTTCTTTGTCAGTACAATGAGAATTATCAGAACCAATTTGCGATAACATACATTGAAAATTATTCCGCAAAGACGGACTACTAATTGGCCCCGATATTATCCAACCAAGCTGAGTTTCATATAGAACTGGGTTGCCATGTCCTAATTTAATATTTTGAGTGCCTAAGATGTCCCAAAAAACATCAGCGCCGATGATTAAATCGACAGCTGCAGGCTTATAAAAATATGGATCAGCTAAATTAAGGTTAGACGGAATATTAAGATTCTGCACATTTACACTATGCGCAGGTATGTCTTGAGTGATCGAAGGAAGTATGAAACAAGTTAAGCTAGTATTAAAGCTGCCGTTTAACGATTTAATATGTACGCGACACATCTTGTTAATATGTGATGTCACGTTATTAATACCAATTACCGATTTATCAACGTGGTCAGCAGCAATATCCAACCTTTTATACAATCCTTCAGATAACAGACACGATGTACTACCACTGTCAAGAATCGCACGGGCAACAATTTCTCGATTCTTATGATCATAAAGTTTAACTAAAGCAGTGGATAGTAAAACACGTCCGTGACTTGATTGACCCTTTGGTGAAGTGATATTACTGGTTAGTGTTATACTAGGACTCTGAACGGAAGTATGTGGTTGATCCGAAATATTGAAATCTTTATCACTGCTGTCAGTCAATACATTGTTAACATGCACAAGTGTATTGTGTTTACGCTGACAAACTTTACAGCCAGGTCTCTTACACGTATTAGCAAAATGACCGTCACGAAGACAATTGAAGCAAATTTTATAAGTTGGTAGTAACTTGTATCGACTGTCATTAGTCAATGCAAGAAAATTAGGACAATTATTAAGGTAATGTTTTCCATGACAATTCGGGCATGGTTTCATAGGTGACACTGCTTCAACTTTAGGCTTGCTATTCTCAAGAGAAATAAAAGATTTAAGTTTTGGAGCCGGTTTGCTAGTTTGAGACATTTCTAAAGTCTCTAACAAGTCAGCTCGATTACGCACAAACTGTAAAAATGAAGTTAGACTTATAGGTTTACTATTATCTAAACGACTCTTAAATTCTTCCCATTCACGATATGTAATATTATCAAACTTACGGGTTACAATATGAATTAATAATGTGTCCCAATGACTAACAGGTTCACCTAAGGTTTCGAGAACACGTAAATTTTTATTGAGCTGATCAATTATCTGTACAAAATGGATGTAAGCCACGGTCTCGGGGTACTAAAGAACTCCTTCTTATTGACATGACCATTTGCCAACAAGTCCGTCGAGTCAAAAAAAATATTTCCATGGCCTGGATAGACTACAAAAAGGCGTATGATTCGGTGCCTCATTCATGGCTAAGTAGAGTATTAGATTTGTACCGTCTCCACCCAAATCTATGCTCTTTTCTTAGCGTATGCATGAGCCAGTGGACCACACGTCTCTGTCTGCCAGACATGGCGGGGTTTTCTGACTCCACAGGCTTATTAAGGATAAAGCGTGGAATTTTTCAAGGTGACAGCCTGAGTCCCTTGTGGTTCTGCCTAGCTATGAATCCATTAAGCACACTGCTAATGCATTCAAAGATAGGCTACCGACTCCGCAGTGGTGGTGAGGTCATATCACATCTTTTATACATGGATGACCTCAAGTTGTATGCACCAAAGAAATCTGATTTAGTATCATTATTAAAGATCACAGAAAACTTTAGTAATGATATTAAAATGGAGTTTGGTGTCGACAAATGTGCGGCCATTCATGTACAAAGGGGCAGAGTTGTAACTTCGGAAGAGTTACAATTCTCTCAAAATATGTCACTCAGATGTCTCTCGGAGTCGGAAACCTATAGGTACCTTGGAATGGCAGAAGGACTAGGTATAGCTGACAAGGAGATAAAACAGTCATTGACAGCATGTTTCTTCAGCCGCCTTACAAAAGTACTTAAAAGTCTTTTGTCTGGCGGTAATAAGGTTCGCGCTGTCAATGGTTGGGTTATGCCTGCACTTGCTTACTCGTTTGGCATTCTAAGGTGGACTCAGACTGAGTTAGACGCCTTGGATAGAAAGGTACGTCGACAATTGACCTTATATCGAATGCACCACCCCCGTTCGTCTGTTATGAGGTTGTATATCCCACGGAAATGTGGGGGACGTGGTTTTTTAAACGTCAAAAACCTACATAACCGCGAGGTATGCAACCTGCGGGAATACTTCCTACAGCCAACAGAGGGTGTGCACCGGGATATGGCCAATGTTGACAATTCCTTCACACCTTTATCCTTGGCAAAACAGAATTGGCGCAAGCCCCAGGTGTTAAGCATTTCGGACCGCACGACTATATGGAAGAGCAAGGAGTTACACGGAAGGTTCTACAAGGCCCTTACTGGGCCGGACGTAGACCAACTCGCTTCTGTGGCTTGGCTACGCTTCAGTAACCTCTTCGGGGAGACTGAAGGGTTTGCCTGTGCAATTATGGACGAAGTTATCATGACGAATAACTACCGGAGACATATCCTAAAGGATGGGACTGCCGACATCTGTCGAGCCTGTCATCGTCCAGGAGAGTCCATTAGGCATATCGTCTCTGGCTGTTCTCGTCTTGCTAACGGAGAATACTTGCACAGACACAACCAAGTGGCCAAGATAGTCCATCAACAGCTTGCCCTTAAATATAGTCTTGTGGATACTGAAGTGCCCTACTACCAATACCAACCTGCGCCAGTTCTCGACAATGGTCATGTCACGCTCTACTGGGATCGATCAATTATCACTGACAGGACTATTCCCGCTAATAAGCCTGATATAGTGATAATTGACCGATCGGCGAGCCGGGCAATGCTTGTTGACGTCACTATCCCGCATGACGAGAACCTCGTTAAAGCCGAAAAAGAGAAACTTACCAAGTATCTCGATTTGGCTCACGAGGTTACCGCAATGTGGCATGTTGATTCAACAATCATTGTGCCAATAGTCGTTTCAGTAAATGGTCTTATTGCGAAGAGTTTCGACCAACACCTCAAGAAACTCTCGCTGGGTTGCTGGATTAAGGGC
Organism: Clostera curtula; assembly: GCA_905475355.2. Taxonomy (NCBI): domain Eukaryota; kingdom Metazoa; phylum Arthropoda; class Insecta; order Lepidoptera; family Notodontidae; genus Clostera; species Clostera curtula. The sequence continues at coordinate 14,469,164 of FR997800.1, read as the reverse complement.
CTGATTCAAAAGGCTGTCATCCTGGATTCGGCAAGGATTGTGAGGAGGTTCCTCTCTCTGGAGCCCTGAACCGTCGGTAGCTTAGGTCATCGACCTCGTTTTCGACGGTTTTTGTCTATTTTTATGTATATTTTTTTTAAACACTTTGTATTTTTTAAAAATATATGTAAAAATAAGAAATAAAGAGACATGAAAATAATAATAATATTTATTCAAAAATCATTTGTTACACTATAGTAACTATAAATGCAATATTATACTAACTGTGCTATGCTTTAAGTGCCTGAACTAGGAAAACCTGTGTCTCAGGCGTATTGGGCTATAATTTTCTTAAAAATAATCACTTTTCACTTCATTATTAATACACTTTTCGTAACGTGTTACTAAGAAAAAATGCTTTAGCAGGTACTGTTAATTTACTAACAATAATAGCTATATTTTATTTTAGTACCATTAATAACTTCTCTGTATCTTCGTACGATAGATTTTGAAGGACATCTTTCAGTACTTTTTTGCACATTCTATAGTTGAGTGGATAGATGTCTGTTATTGCATTTAATTTATTGTATAGTTTTAGACTATAAATCGAATTTGTACACACATTGCATACTGTGTGTGATTTTCTTAAAATATGTAATGAATATAATTAACACTCACACAACATGTACAAGCCAATTAGAAGAGGCTTCTCACATTTCCGCACCCGTTTAAGGCATATGATTTAGGAAAACGCGTGTCGGGAGTGTGACACGGCTTTAAATCAGGGTTTGTGCGTTGCGGCAGTTTCTAAGAAATCGGATGGAAAACTTAATTTGCGTGTTGGTTTTGGCTTTTCGCAAAGTAAATATTTTTTCAGGTGTGGGTTGGGTACCCACGTACCACCCCAGAACTTTTTTCGTAGAAATCCTGATGTATAACCGGTTGTTGGGTACTAGCTGGGGTATGTGGGACTCCGGGGCGCGGAAAGATGATCTTTAGCGCCCGGAGCTAACCACTAAAGCCAACGGCGTCGACTGCCCGCTTCAGGGCTCTGGGTTACGCTCCCCAATGGGGAACATGCTCGGCGACATCTACGAATATTCAGCCCATTTATGACCCACTGCTGAGTCGGGCCTCCTCCAAGGAGGGTTGGTACGGGGTTTCCTATCAAATTTTCCTTTTCTTTCAGCTCGGTTTTGGGCCTTGTAATTTCCTTTTGTCGGCTCTACGACACCCTCAGTATGGAATGGGGTGGTGGCACAATGTATTCTAAATCCATCACCACACGGAGAATCAACATCACATCGATCCATAATTTCCGATTACATGGAACGATGTAATTTTACAACAAAGAATTGGTTTCGTAAATAAGAATCTAAACTTATGAATTCCAATTTCAAATTAAAATTAGAACATACTATAGCGGCCCATTCGTTCATATGACGTCACAGAAACGTTCCAATAAAGGTCAAACTTATAACAAATGCCTTTTTATGGAGTAAATAGTCAGTAAATCAATACATAAACGATTATATCTAACCACAACTGGAAGTCTAAATCCGTAAATTTCGTGTAGCACTGTTGAAACGAAATGATGTTGCGTCAAATTTATTGATATCAAACATCATAACTCGTCCATTATACTATCTCGATTTGGTAAGTTCGCATTTAACTCCCACGTCTTGCTGTGATTTTGATGTAAGTAAACTGATTTTTAGTACGCTTAGATACTTAATACTGTCATAAACTATCAAGAATTTTATACTAAGGCCTAGAGAAATACATATTTTTATCGTTTATGACGTATTATAGACAATGTTATTTGTTTCTGGTTGCATCCAGCGGTTTTATCGGTTAGTTTATCATCCCACGAACATGAGCAATTTGTTTTGGTTTTATGTTGGATTTGCTGGTTCTTGGTTGGTTTGGTTAGTCCATTGACGATTTATTTTGTTTCAATTTTATCAAATGTTACTCTTTTTATTACAACCAATATTTCCCATGATACGCTTAAGCAATTTTTATAAGTGAAAACGCAAATATATTATGTTAAATTTTTATTAAGTATTTTTATAAATGATGTATAAGTCATTAATCGTTATTTAAAATATTCGTCGTATACCTATATGCCGTTATTAAAATATATTGGACACTTTTCTTGCTAGTGTACTGTAATAAATGTACGTACATTTATTAGAATTTCTTTTTTTTATTATAATGAAACACCTGCACTAGATGTACAGCGGAGGCATTTTACAAACATGAAATTCACGAACACAAGTGACACCCAGACTCAGAGGATGTGCCTCTGGTTTACACTTAGACATTTGTCCGACTGCGGGGTCGAACTGGGAACCCGAGAACAATAAGGCAGTTGTTATAATGGAATTATAATATTTAAGAATTCATACGTTTCAGCCCTAAATCTAAACGATTTTAGACATGTATATTTTGTTTATTACAATTTTAGTGATATTCTAGTTCACGTATTTTTCCGAATCATCACTAAAGTACCAATTAATATTATTTCACCATTCCGGAATATTCTCCCACTATAACATGCCTTATTAATCGCTAGACCATTAAACTACAATATTATCTTTAGTAGACCAGATAAAATTTCAATTTCAATCTTGAAAGCGAAATCCCGCCTCGCAATCTCGTAATAAATCGCAATTCCTGAACGGGCTGTTATAAGACGAGGCATTCAAAAGAATAGAAATAAAAGTGGTTCCAAGCAAGCAGCAATTAACAGCGAAGAGATTAACCAATAAATCGAAGCGGTAGGGCTGATGGAGGCAACAGAGAACTCAATTAACTTTTGTTTACCTTCCCAGTATTTGAACCCGTGACAAAAAGAGGAGTATAACAAGTTGGACTGGTTTTCAACACATTACGTGTGGTGACGGACTTGGAATACATAGTCTCGTTGGTCTAGTGGTTAGATGTGCCGCCTTTGGATCAACGGGTCCCGGGTTCGATTCCGGGGTCGGGCAAGTGTCTTTGTCTAAACCAGAGGCACTGGCTCGGGGTCTGGGTGTCATTTCTATCTATAATATGTATGTATTTACAAAAAAAAATTATAAAGTAGTTTATCATCCATCTCGTTACCATAACACAAGCATTAAGTTGCTTAACTTGGGACGAGATGGTGTTGTGTGAAATGTCCAAGGATATTTATAGTGTCGCCACCCTATTTCTACCTGTGGGTGTCGTAAGAGCTGACAAAAGGAAATTACAAAGCCGAAAACCTAGAGAAAGAAAACTTGATACGAAACCCTATGGCAACCCGTCTACCCAGCATGGCGTAGTAGGCTTTTAGCCTCCATATAGATGGAGGAGGCTCGGCTCAGCAGTGGGTCATTTATGGGCTGAGATGTAGTTCATGTTTCTCGAATTATTTATCGTTGGTCTAGTGGTTAGATGTGCCGCCTTTGGATCAACGGGTCCCGGGTTCGATTCCGGGGTCGGGCAAGTGTCTTTGTCTAAACCAGAGGCACTGGCTCGGAGTCTGGGTGTCATTTCTATCTATTATAAGTATGTATTTACAAAAAAAAAATGTATCTAAGTAGTTTATCATCCATCTCGTTACCATGACACAAGCAATAAGTTGCTTAACTTGGGACGAGATGGCGTTGTATGAAATTTCCAAGGATATTTATTTATTTATTCTTTATTGTTATGGAGCGAGCTTTGCTGGGATTTCTCTGAAAGATAGGCTCCGTAACGAGACTATCCGACAGAGAACTAAGGTCACCGACATAGCTCAGAGAATTAGCAGACTGAAGTGGCAGTGGGCTGGTCATATCTGTAGAAGAACCGACAACCGCTGGGGTAGACGAGTTCTTGAGTGGAGACCGCGAATCGGCAAGCGTAGTGTGGGACGGCCCTCTGCTAGATGGAGCGACGATCTGCGAAAGGTTGCGGGCAGCAGCTGGATGCGTCAAGCTGAAGACAGGGCGCTATGGCGCTCTTTAGGGGAGGCCTATGTCCAGCAGTGGACTAATGTGGGCTGATGATGATGATGATGATGATTCTTTATTGTACACAAACAGTGAGCCTAAAGTAGAAATACATACATGAGTTTTCTAACATCAAACCCAAGTGATAAAGACATTTTCATCACTTAAGGTTGGCACCGATTAAGGAGCACCCCGGGGATGTTAAGTGGGTAGGCCCCCACTCTGGGGGAGAGTCCCACACGCCCCCCTCGGCCATCCCTGTGGCCGACGGGGACAGTCCACAAAGGATTTTAGCCCGGGCACCCAAAAAAAAAGGGTTTCGTATCAAGTTTCCTTCTCTTGCGGCCTTGTCATTTCCTTTCGTCAGCTCTTACGACACCCTCAGTATGAAATGGGGTGGTGACACTATGTATTCTAAAACTACACGGTTGCTTTTTTAATTATATGGAGGAAAATTCGCCTCATGTGTCACAGGCCCGATGACTTCGCGCAAGTTTTCTGGTGATACGTAAAGTAAATATAAAGAGGCCTTTTATTTCACGCAATCACACAAGATTATATATTACTAGCTGACCCGGCGAACTTTGTTTCGCCTTAAAGGCAATAAATGAGCAGATTTTTTATTTTATTGATCAGTATAAATATAAATAAAACATCTATGATTTTAATTATACTTTATTGGCCATCTATTTTAGTAACTGCACTTTTCAGTGAATCACCTTGTGACAGACGACATTTTTCGGTTTATTATCAGGCGCATGAACAAATAACGCAGATGGTCTTCTGACCCGGAACATGCCACATATAATTGATCTTGGGAAATACATGAATTTTCTAGATTTAGGCCACAAACTTTCCAGGATTGGCCCTGTGATTTATTAATGGTCACGGCGAATGCACGACGGATCGGAAATCATTAAAACTTAAACGGTATATCAGTTGATATCGTCGGCATCCTCGGATGAGAATTTCCTCACCTTCCAACTTTACTTTGAGTATATTCCATTTTTCATCAATTCACTTACCACCAAACGCGTTCCGTTGCACAGGTTTGGTGGTTTTGGTTTATATTTGGAAGCAAACTTAGTACGTAGCCAACCTTTAGTCGTAAATTGTGCGGTGGTAAGCCAGGCACATCCAAAGAGTCTTTTTTACACAGTCATTATATTTGAATTAATGCAGTGTACCAATAATTTCATTCTGAATTATGTAAGTTTCTTTATGTCATCTACATATTTATTCTTAGCCGCCAAAACAGCTCGCTTAGTCAACTATTCATTATTTTTGTGTTTGTGAGTTCGTCCTTCGATGAACAGAAATTCTGAGAAAATAAAATCAATCCACATATTTCGATGATTTGAGGCAAGCGCATATTTCAGCGGCAGCAGTCGATCTTGGAATTAGTGGCAGTGTTTGGCAGAAATAGCCAGACAGTAAAATCATTGCGCCTCCAAAACATCTCGAGTCCTTGCGTAGGTGTTCGGTCGGATCGCAAGTATGCAAACAGTAATTAGTGCTGCCACCGTATCGAAACGTTACTCGATCAAAATTATGTAGTACCTACTTTATAAATTTATTCTTGTGCCTCGAAAATTATCTAGTTGTTGATCTCTTCTGAGTACATCACTCACCTTCGATTCGCTGACGACATAGTCGTAATGGCTGAGACCATGGAGGGCCTCACTGCGATGCTCGATGGCCTCTGTGGAGCCTCCGAACGAGTCGGCCTTAAGATGAACATGGAGAAGACGAAGATCATGTCTAATATCCATGTTCAAGCCACTCCTGTTAACATCGGAGGTTCTACCCTCGAAGTTGTTGACCATTACATTTACCTGGGACACACTGTCCAGTTAGGTAAGTCCAACTTCGAGAAAGAGGTCAATCGTCGGATCCAACTCGGCTGGGCAGCGTTCGGGAAGCTGCGAAAGATCTTCTCGTCCACAATACCGCAGTGTCTGAAGACAAAAGTCTTCAACCAATGTGTGTTGCCAGTGATGACATATGGAACTGAGACGTGGTCGCTCACTATGGGCTCCATCAGAAGGCTAAAAGTCACCCAAAGGGCAATGGAGAGGGCTATGCTCGGAGTTTCCCTGCGAGATCGAATCAGAAATGAGGAGATACGCAGGAAAACCAGGGTCATCGACATAGCCCACCGGATTGTCAAACTTAAGTGGCAGTGGGCAGGGCACATAGCTCGCAGGACCGACGTCCGATGGGGCAGAAAAGTCCTCGAGTGGCGACCGCGTTCCGGAAGGCGCAGTGCTGGTAGGCCTCCCACACGGTGGACCGACGACCTGGTTAAGATCGCCGGAAAGCAGTGGATGCGGGCGGCCCAGGACCGGCCTTTGTGGAAATCCTTGGGGGAGGCCTATGTCCAGCAGTGGACGTCTTTTGGCTGAAATGATGATGATGATGATGATGATCTCTTAAATTTGCTCGACGATTTTGCATTCCCAACCGATCCATTTCACGGGCTGCCTGGATTTGCTCTTGTGATTGAGACGCACGGATTCAAGCCATACTAATGCGGTGATATTCACGTGTATTATTTAGTTCTTCTTCATTGTTCGGCACAATAAGCTAATATTTACTCGAAATAAATACATCAACCGGTCAACTTCAAAATTTCTAATTGTCAAATTTGTCAAACTATAGACAACATAGCGTTAAGCTATCGGTGAAGTTTTGTTATTCCAGCAGTTGCATTTTGATAAACTATGTTTTATATCACGGAACGGGATTACACACATTTACACTGTCACGTTTATAATATTAAGTATGATTTTGTGAATTGTCCAACATCTTTATATTTAAAAGAAAGTCGGACATAGGATACCTAAGATTTTTATCCCGTTCCCGTAAAATGTGATATAATACCTACGTGGTATAACAAAGCGCAACTGACAGCGAAACCTTATGTTGTCTATATTTAAATATGGCTGAAAATTTGACAATTACTAATTAAAATTTAACTTAATATCTCTATAAATTTACACACAATATCTTTATAAATTGTAGCCTATGTGTTATTCTGATGTATAAGCTATATTATTATAAAGTTTCATTAGAATCCATTCAGTCGTTTTTACGTGAAAAAGTAACAAACATCCATCCATCCATCCATACTTACAAACTTTCACGTTTATAATATTAGTAGGATATACATAGTTTGAAAATCTATACATTATTAGGAGAAGCAAAAACTTTATACCCGTTTTTTTAAAGATAAGGAGTGTAGAAAACTTTTTTTAAGTAATGAATAATAATACATTAAATCCATAAAATAGCAATACGCACACCACCGTGTATTTAATAAACACGCTCATCTATCTATCTATGTATAAAAATAAAAATTAACTGCTATTCGTTAGTCTCGATAAAAATCGAGAACGGCTGGACTGATTTGGCTATGTTTAAAAGGTGATAAAATATGGAAAAACAATGTTTTAACAGGCATTATTTTTGTTCCACTAAAGATTTGCACATATTTTAATAAACTTGAAACATTCTGGAATTATCATTCAGGTTTTTTATTGATTGATTCTATATATTATAATGTTTAGATGGATCGCAAGACGCAATCAACTCGGAATTGGTTAGTGAGGCTGTGAGTTATAGATCCCTTATCGTTCGGACAGACTGAAATGAAATGAATTCATACCATCTCGCCTCATCGTCTCTAACATCTCAGAGACATGGTCTCTGGCCTCATCTATCTCTACCAAAACTCATGACGCGGTTTCGAAATTTTTTACTTTGTAAACATACAACAAACTTTACGTGCGTGTTTACATATGTGCGTGTAACTTCGTGGAACCCTGATTAGTTATAATTGAGCAAACATTTGGCTCTATATAAGGTCATCTTAAAAGTATTATTTATTGATTGGCAAGAACACAGTAACGAAATAACATTCGTAACAATAAATACGTTTCAACGTCATGATGACTAAGTATGTAATTGCAAATGGAATTTGACTCTTGGCTACACATTGTGGCGTATGCTGTAACTATGTTTAAGTGAATCTTGAAACTGCATTCCTCAACGAGTATCCGGCATACTAAGATATACAGGGTTTAATAAACCCCACTACAGCCTTCCGATCTATTCATTATTTTTTATTCACTAAACAATATAACACCACTAGTTGTTATCCGTACTCTGTCTCCGTTGATTTTAAATTGGGTTAGTTCATTTTAAATAGAAATCTATTTTCAAATTGCTGTATGTGTGTTGAATAGTGGTTCAGTCACTTCACATCACACTCATGTGAAAAGATCATGAAAATAATATTGTAAGTGGGATATTCATTTGATTTGGAAAGAAACTTGACTGGCTGAAATGGACAGTTTAAAAAGAAAAACAATGTTTTTGATCTGAATCCCTCTAAAGCCGGACTCAGTAGTGGGAAATTTGGGCTAAAATGAAAGAACATTATAATTAAGTTGAACCCTAACATGACTAGAAAATATGTTTTAATCTTCAAATGACCGAGCAAATTTCTTCAAACATTCAGAACGTTGTATATAACAACACATTTCAAATAAATTTGTTCATCCAAACATCACGTGACATGTCAAATCTATAACACATCTCGGTTTGCTAGAGGCTAAAAGTAACAATGAAAGAAATACCTAGTAACAACCCTAAGTAAGCCATAAAGGTACAGGCGCTACACATTCCCAGTTAGCGAAATTGCCACCATTTATTAGCCAATGTGGCCACAGCCCTGGCGATGTTATAGGGTGAAACAAAGAAGAAATAAGTTTAGAAGCCGTGCCATACTCAATAAGTGGAGCGATTTCAGTAAGCTTTAGGTTTCGCACGGGTGCAATTATGCATGTATTATACATATATACCTTCCTCTTGATTCCCTCTATCTATTAAAAAAACAGCTTCAAAAACCGTTGCGTAGTTTTAAAGATTTAAGCATACATAAGAACGGACAGACGACAGTGACTTTGTTTTATACTATGTAGTGATGTAAACTGCCTACTAAAACAAAACATATTAAAAAAGCAGCTAAGCAGCTGCTGAGCCTACCCAGCAGTTGGAAGAGACCCGAGTCTCTTCCGATACATAAATAAATATCCTTGGACATTTCACACAACGCCATCTCGTCCCAAGATAAGCAACTTAATGCTTGTGTTATGGTAACGAGATGGATGATAAACTACTTATATACATTTTTTTTTGTAAATACATACATATTATAGATAGAAATGACACCCAGACTCCGAGCCAGTGCCTCTGGTTTAGACAAAGACACTTGCCCGACCCCGGAATCGAACTCGGGACCCGTTGATCCAAAGGCGGCACATCTAACCACTAGACCAACGAGGCAGTCATAGGTATATGGAGGCATTGTATTGATAGGCTTACTGTGCCACGCTGGCCAGACAGTATGGCACAGGGTTTTGTTTCAACATTTCTTTCTCTTGCGGCTAGGTGATCTGCCTTTTTATATTATTTTTATGTTTACCATAAAGGTCTTACAAATGTTTAAAACTATCATCATCATCTTTCACCCCTCATCCCTCCCTAGGCGGTAGTTTCCATATACTCCTATCGGCGTTATATCTACATTCATACCTTTCATACGCATGTCTTCATTCACACAATCGATCCATCTTTTATGTGTGTGTAACTTCACCCTGACGTCCATACACACTCATACTGTAACAATGCTGCAATACTTGGAAAAATATGAAACAATCATGAAGTAATTTTGATTTTATTTTGTTTCATTATTTCAATTGCCTCGTTGGTCTAGTGGTTAGATGTGCCGCCTTTGGATCAACGGGTCCCGGGTTCGATTCCGGGGTCGGGCAAGTGTCTTTGTCTAAACCAGAGGCACTGGCTCGGAGTCTGGGTGTCATTTCTATCTATAATATGTATGTATTTACAAAAAAAAATGTATATAAGTAGTTTATCATCCATCTCGTTACCATAACACAAGCATTAAGTTGCTTAGCTTGGGACGAGATGGCGTTGTGTGTAATGTCCAAGGATATTTATTATTTATTTATTTATTTATAATTAAATATCATTCACTCACACATTCACATACTTAGGCTGCATCTTGTAATAAAAATAAATTTGTATAAAACTATTTTTCTGGTTGTAATTACTCTTTGGAGTGAAGAATATCCACATACCCACCATAACGACGTTCGATAATCGGCAACATCCTTCCCGGGCCCTTTGAACGTTTTAAAAAGAATCCTCGGCCTTTATTTCTGAAAAATTAAGATCTTTAAGATATAAGAGTAAAGGTATTCTTGACTATTTCGTCTTGTTAGTTAACAATGTTTTATTGCATTAACTACAGTATAAAAATTCTGTGCAGTGAAATTGTTCTTACTGGTTTTATTCTAGAACAATAGGGTTGTCAAACGTTTATGTTCATTATTATGAAAATGAAATAATAAAGTTTTTGTAAATAATATATTATTTTATTATTACTGCTACTACTACTGAGCTCACAGATGACCCACTGCTGGGTTGGGCCTCCTCCTATACATGGAGGTATTTTAGCTTACTGTGCCACCCTGGCCAGACAGGTTGACACAGAGTTTCGTATCACGTTTTCCTTCTCCTCGTATCGTTTTCTGTCTTGTTATTTCCTATTGTTGGCTCTTACGACACCTTCAGGACAGAATGGGGTGGTGATCTAAAGCACACGGACTAGAGTTAACTGTTGACATAGCTATATTTTTATTAGACAATGAAATAAATACGATTTTTTGGTGTGTAGTAATATTCATAATAACAATAACTAGCGACCTGCCCCGGCTTCGCACGGGCGCAATGATGAGCATCTAAATTTATGCATGTACTGGCTGTCCCGGCAAACGTTGTTTTGCCAAATAATTAACCAACCCCGCGCAACCCCCTTCCCCGCGCAACCCCCACCCCGCGCAATCCCCGCGCAACCTTCTAGGTCTTATGGTTCCAGAGATATCGTGATGACTCAATCTATCTATACAACATTGTTTTGCCATGTAATTAAATAGGGGTTGATCGTAGAGGGGTGAAAATTTAGGGTTGTTTGTATTTTTTTATGCTGAATCTTAAAAAAATAAAAGCAAAAATTTTCTCTAAAAAAATAACAATTTTTTTTAACCGCCCCCCCCTTAAAATTTAGGGGGATGAAAAATAGATGTTGTCCTATTCTCATACCTACCCAATATGCTCACAAAATTTCATCAAAATCGGTTTAGCAGTTTCGGAGGAGTTTGGCATCTAAAACTGTGACACGAGAATTTTATATATTAGATTATACTTAAAAAGCTCCCTCTTGAATAACTCTATCCATTAAAAAAACCGCTTCAAAATCCTTTGCGTAGTTTTAAAGATTTAAGCATACATATGGACGGACAGACGACATCGACTTTGTTTTATACTATGTACTGATAGTGAACGTAGACGCACATACTCGAGTAGCATCTGTGTGAATGTGCAGATTTATATCGTCACTTTACTTCACTATTTATAATAACATGCTTATTGTGTTTTATTAGTTGTAACTCAACTAGCGCCATAACATATCTCGTTCATAATAATTTTAGTATAATTGGACAACAGCTTATTCTTCCTTTAAGTATGTAATAAAGTACTGAAACTAGCCAATAAATTTTCTATGAATGACCAATATAAATCGCTACGTTCAATTCACTATCACGACAACATTAGCGTAATCTTCTCAGTGTATTTATTACCGATTCACCTATCATTATTTTTTGCCAAGTATTCCGATGTAGGCACGATCGTGACAAGCCTAATTGACGGGCGCGCCCGCCGATATTCAAAGTTTTTCAGAGCGCTCGGAAATTCACCTTGAAGACTGGCCTATCGTTCGAAACTTTATAGAGTAACAAAAAGACATTTAATCAAAGTAGTGAATCTTTGAAATTTAATTTTATATTATTATGAAAAAATATATACTCGTATATACACAAATAAGAAATAAGAAATTATTATCTGTAGGCAGGTCGATTTCCAACCATTGTCGTAATTTTTTAACAAAACATATAAACCAACTTCTAAAACAAAAAAGAACCAAAAAGCGAATACAACCTGTAAGCACATTTTTATTCATAACAGCCATTTCAATATCGTGTTTTGCTGAGTGCCCAGTACCGACATAATATTGTATTTTTTTGTATGTTCTGATTCACTAATATAAGACCCTTAAGGAGCAGTAAGTAAGATCCTTAAGGTAGTCAGATTCCATATCTATTGACATTTGCCTCCATAATTCCTGTATTATGCTATTATTAATATTTGTGGTTAATTTGTCAGAATATTTAGTATTTTGCTATAACTCTACTTGCCTTTTGTTTTATTAGTTTTTATATTTAGTTATTTTTAGTAACCTAATACCTCAATTTAGTGGATCAAATCCATTCTGACGGTGTAGTAAGAGCCACCAAAAAGAAATGTCTAGGCTGATAACCTAGCCGTAAGACAAAGAAAAATTGATACAAAACTCTGTAAAAAAGGTCCGACACAGCAGTAGGTCTTCCTCATAGAGGAAGTACCTCATAGATGGCGTACCTCATAGATGACGTACCTCATGGTTGAAGTACCTCATAGATGAACCCAGTATTAAAATTTACACCCATATAAAATAGAGGTTCAGATAAGTAGTGTGTGTCTCGATGCATACAAAAGTCAACGCTGTCACAGTGATGTGCAAGTCTAATACCGTTTTACCACTTAGACGGTTAATGAAATTGCTTCCATGCGTTTGGTACATACGGGTGAATCAATTTTGAATAACAATTCTTAAGTGTATTATTAGAAAAAAAAAATGCCTTAACTTAATATAAATCGATTCTCATTTAACGTAATGATTATTACATTTAATCTTGCAAAAATATTTTCCACTAATACTCAGCCCATGAATGCCAACGCTGAGTCGGCCCTCCTCCCATTATATAGAGGGTAGCTAACCCGATCTGCCACGCTGGCCAGAAGAGTTTGGCACAGGGTTTCGTTTCAAGATTCCCTTCTCTTGCTCCCAGCTTTTCGCTCTTGTCATTTCCCTAGGACGGCTCATGATCTTTAATCCGTCACCACAAGGAGAAATACCCAGATTGAAATTACTTATATCTTGGAGAGTTTTTTTTTAATTCCAAGTTAGCTTTCAATAACCCCTAAGACAAACCCACTCTTTCATGGGTGGAGATGACACATCTTTCCTTTAATTCTAGCAAATAAATTCGCACAGAACATTAGCTAATTTAGGAACACTCTTGCTAAGTATGTATTGAACATCTGTTAGAGTCCAGACCGTAATTGTCGTATTCGAAACCAGAAATGAATGCAAAACCTGTACCGCGACAGCTATTCGCCCATAGCACCCGGCTGCACTCCTAAACCGTCCTTCCGCATAAACTGGTCTCTGTGATTCCATATCTGTCTATTCTATGCTTTGGTAGCGGCTAATCAGGATCTATTCCTTTCAGGCGGCGAGACCGTGGCACTTATTAAGCTGAATGTTTAATACCTCCAATATCTAGTATAGACTAATACATATACATTATCATCATCATCATCATTTTAGCCAAAAGATGCCGGACATAGGCCTCCCCCAAGGATCTCTACAAGGGCCGGTCCTGGGCCGCCCGCATCCACTGCTTTCCAGCGACCTTAACCAGGTCGTCGGTCCACCAACGATAGAATGAAAATCTGGGAAACTCCAGAGTCACCATTTATACATACATAATTGATTTACTATAATGTTTATGAAAACATACATTACTAATAGTAAACAAGTTCAAGTTATAATCCAGTATTCGATGAAAATGACGTTACAAAAAACAAAACACATTCGATCAATATTACCGGTAGGTTATGTAACTAGTGTTAATAAGTTATGTTCAATCGAGAAAACGAGTTTGAATCTAATCGATTCCAATTTCAAAGCTGAGCAAATAATCGAGTATTCATTTCTTATGCAGTTGAGTGCGTCGTTTGACTTCTCAATGAGCTAATGAGAGGTGACCATCTCGTATGATAGGGCTGCCTCACACGGAGCGGTCACCGGTTCTCGCGTCATTCCACTCGAGCTGTGATATACTGTTAAAGTTACGCAATTTGGCCGCCCAACCGGAACTATATGTGACTATATTTGTCTCTTATTTTTCTTTTACCTCAACAAGCAAATCATTTTGTTTTTCAAATTAGTTTGAACATACATTGACATAGGTAGGTAAGAAAATTATGTGCGGGCCGAGTTCATGGGAACAATTTAAATATAATTCTGCCTAAAATTATTTTATCTGAACTGTGGAGCTTTTTCTAGCAGGTATCGTGAATAAATACTAGGTATTTAACCTTCACGGTACCAGTAAATACAATATTCATAAATATTGATTCGTTACACGTTTCTATGCATTTTGTCTAAATAAGCATGAACAAAGACGCAGTTTTATGATGCCGCACAAACTGGTTTTCAAATATTTGACATTTTGACACTTCCTCAATATTTGAGCGGTTACAGTTTACAACAGTGCTGTTACTTGTGACCTTATACTTTCATATCAAGATATGCTGGTCGATACAACGACTTAGCTCATAGATGGCTCACCGTTGCACGGAGAGTAATTAGCCTATTATACCACGCTGGCCAGATAAATTTGGCACAGAGTTTCGTATCAAGTTTTCTCGACATTTTCTTTCGTCGGTTCTTACGGCACCCTCAGGATAAAATGGGGCGCTGACATTATGTGTTCTAAGTCCGTCAATAATCGATAAACCGATCAATAACCCCGATTAAATTGGAAAAATAATGTATATTAATTAAATTGAAAATATTTGATTGAAAACATTATTTTGCATATCGCGATTACAGTTTTGGGAAATATAACATTTACTATACGGAAATATATATAATATAGTATCTAGTAAATATATATAATATATAACATAGTATCTCTATAAGGATGTCCCTTGCTCAGGTACTTAACAAACGTAAGTTAGAAAAAAAATCGCTATAAGCTCGTTCGGAATGGCATTCGACGGAGAAGCGCCGGCAAGAATGTCCATTTTTCAAATAAACAGCTTAGAATTATGGCAGTACACACAAATCGTACAGATTAGGGAGAGCAGTTAAAATAAATAAATAATAAATATCCTTGGACATTTCACACAACGCCATCTTGTCCCAAGCTAAGCAACTTAATGCTTGTGTTATGGTAACGAGATGGATGATAAACTACTTATATACATTTTTTTTTGTAAATACATACATATTATAGATAGAAATGACACCCAGACCCGGAACAAATACTTGTAGATTGTACAAATATTTCTTCCGTGCGGGGATCGAACCCGCGACATGCTGCGCAGCAGTCGATCGCTCAACCACTGCGCTAACCGTGTCGTCAATGTCAATGTAAATGTACTACTAATACTACTACTCAGCCCATATATGACCTACTACTGAATCGGGCCTCCTCCAATTATATGGAGGGTAATTAGCCTATTGTGCCAAGCTGGCCAGATGGGTTGGCAAAGGGTTTCCTTTCAAGTTTTCCTTCTATTACGGCTAGACTAGAGATGAGAAGGCTGATCCTTCTCATTTCCTTTTGTCAGTGACACTACACTGAATGTAATGGGGTGGTGACTATGTATTCTAAATCCATCACCACACGGAAAATGAAAATCAAATCTATGCATTTAAAATAAAACATTGTGAAAAGTTTAATAATTTGTATAGGAATCTACTTCAATATAAAATTTATTCCATAAACACTAACTTAAGTAATATGTACTTACATAAACACTAACTTAAGTAATAAAAAATACCAATTAACCTAAAACTTAAATACTAAAATATATTATTTAAAGGAGTCCCTTTAGGCAAGGTTCCGAAGATACTGGCAGCGTTCCCCCTTTGAATCGCTAAACTGATTCTTTGTCCGAGGTAGCTACCAGCTCTTCGGTCTCCTGATTTAAAATTGTTGTCTAAGCCGTGGTATATTTTAAAGGTATTTCACATTTTAACGCGAGTAACGGGTATTTAGAAGATGCAAGCATTTTGATTGCCCATTTATAAAGCAAAACCGTAATGTGACAACAGTCCCTTAGCACTACGCCCACAAAGCATGTAGTCCATTTCCTTTTTGAATCGTGTAACTTGATACCAATGTTCTCGACACTGCAAGGGGTATCTGTTAATGGTTTTATGTGACTCGCTTTCGGGTCCTACTACGATATAGACTGCATAAATTATTTATTACATTAAAAAGTACCAAAATTTGTTACTTCCGTCGCCGCTTATAGCTAAGCGGCGACTGAAGTAACAAATTTTGGTACTTTTTAAATTACTATGAAAATCCATACGCTGCAGTTTATACGTCGGCTAACTGGCTGGTGATAACATTTAAATATTCTATTGTCAGGAGAGAATTTGGGGTAATATAGCACGCTGTCCAGATAGTTTGCTTCTTACATGCAATAAATTCGTGTGATGACAGATTTAGAACACATAGTTGTGATTTTTTTTAAAGAATGTCATCATCACCGTCATCATTTCAGCCAAAAGACGTCCACTGCTGGACATAGGCCTCCCCCAAGGATCTCCACAAAGGCCGATCCTGGGCCGCCCGCATCCACTGCTTTCCGGCGACCTTAACCAGATCGTCGGTGGTAAAGAAAGAACGTATTTGAAATTAATCCAAATAAAAAAGTCATGGTGTTTGTCTGCAACGTTTTTTTAAATAACTGAGTTATCGCTGTGTGATCGTTTTTTTTTAATATATACATAATTCAGATAATTTATATTTCGTTCTTCATTTTGCGCCATTGTGTAAGTCATTTGAGAAGTAGTAGAATGCTATAACTTCGGTTCCGGGGTCGGGCAAGTGTCTTTATCTAAAACCAGAGGCACTGGCTCGGAGTCTGGGTGTCATTTCTATCTATAGTATGTATGTATTTACAAAAAAAATTTATATAAGTAGTTTATCGTCCATCTCGTTACCATAACACAAGCACTATGTTGCTTAGATTGGGACGAGATGGCGTTGTGTGAAATGTCCAAGGATATTTATTATTTACTAGCGACCCGTCCCGGATTCGCACGGGTGCAATATTGACATATAAACCTTCCTCTTGAATCACTCTATCTATTAAAAAAAACCGCTTCAAAATCCGTTGCGTAGTTTTGAAGATTTAAGCATACATAGGGACGGACAGACTACAGCGACTTTATTTTATACTATGTAGTGATTTTATTTATTTCAACCGCTGTCCCTTCAGGCTGTAATATACGAGTAGTCTTATTATATTTTTTCCGTTCGGGGATAAATTGCATAGTTATATCGATCAACTGGTTTTGTTCTATGTGTTCTCATCTTTTCTAGGTTCTCTGAGTTGTCTTCAAAACAGTTCTGTCACCGAAATTCTAAGCATAACAGAAATATGTTCATTGCATGTCATTAAAAAGATATATCCACGGACTCAGCTTGTGACCGGATAATTAGAACACTCATTGACTAAAGCACCTCAACCAAAGCGGTCTTATCTTAAGAGTTCACTTAAATACGTAGTCTTAATGTAAACATTCAAGCAAAGTCCATTCACCCACGCCAGTAATCTTATCCGGTTATAATTCTTGGTGATAGAGCTTCCCGTGATGTTCTGTCTGTCCGTTTCCCATTCATATTGCGAGACAATAGCTTAAGAATAGGGTTGCCATGAATTTAAAATGTAGTAAACGAGAAGATCAAGCGTCATCCATCAATTGTTGAAATCTTAATTAAATATTGTGTGAGTTCTTCATACTTCTGTAAATCAGTTTTTGAGTTTCTTTTTTAATTTAATTAAATGAATAATAAACTATGTAACTAAATATTGTTTATATTTTAGATTCTGTTTACTATACTTTCGTTTATCATTTCCAGCAATTTAGATTTAGCTATATAAATTTAAATATTTGGTATTATCCGCGACTTCGTGCGCGTGGTATTTAACCATGTGAAAACCTTAGTAACTATGGGCTTCTGAAAAGGGGGGATCATTAAAAGTAGCCTAAGTTACTCCTTGTTACATCATCTATCTACCAGGTCCTGTCAAAACCGGTCCAGCCGTTTCCGGGATTAGTCTAAAGAAACAGACATACTGACAAAAAATATAGCACACCCTTCTCACTCCAATATTATTTATTTGTATCCAAGAGCCCGTCAACCCTAATGGTAAATTGACAAGGGCTAGAAACTGATGACGTAATTGTACGTGCAGAGGCGAGTTAATTAGTGGCTCATTGAACTGATATTCCGACGGTGTCATGGAGATAATGGCCATCTGTGGGTAGAATAGCGGTCGATGCAATAGGTGTCGATCCACTGCATGATAGCTGACTCTAATAAACACTTCTACTAACTGGATTGAAGTCGGTTTAGGGTAACGTAAGTTTAGTTGCAATCATCATCATCATCATTTCAGCCAAAAGACGTCCACAGCTGGACATAGGCCTACCCCAAGGATTTCCACGAAGAGCGGGCCTGAGCCCCGCATCCATCGCTTTCCGGCGACCTTAACCAGGTCGTCGGTCCACCGAGTGGGATGCCTACCAGAGCGCTTTCCGGAACGCGGTCGCCACTCGAGGACTTTTCTGACCCATCGGGCATCGGTCCTGCGCGCTATGTGCCCTGCCTAATATGCGTACAATGACCGTCGGATATTACATATTACGTGTAACATCCAAATTTATAAATGAAAAAGAAAGACTAATAAATCGCGTAGCCTACAGTCGTATACTGGTTAAACCTGTTGGCCACCACTAAACCAGGTTTTATCCGACTGAGGAAACTCCAACTTATACAGGACGTAACACAAACCCTGTAGACATCCGAAGTGAGTGCATAGAATAGAAAGTTAATTTATTTTAGGAAACACTGCGCTCTTACTGTAATCATTTCAAATACAGACAAATCTTACATGACTTCATACATTAACATAATTAACTAAAGACCAGCATTGTCCTACATTAAAGATGCATGCCTATTGCATACATTAATTACCAAAGAACGTAAATGCCGAAACCAAGATTTATACCAGTTATTATCAAGTAGGTAATCTATTAATGAACTTCGAAACTATTTGACCACATTACAGACCACACAGTGTGAAGGGAATATCGGTTTCACAACTTTTAAACTTAGCTGCCATGACACCAAACTTTACACCTATATTAGTAAAACTGTTACAAATAAATATATCGCTGACCTGACAAAAGAGCTCACCATAGCTTATGTGATAGTATATCTTTTATCATCCTCATCATTTAAGCCAGACGTCCAGTTACATTGCTGGACATAGGCCACGCCAAGTATTACCACGAAGGCGAGGTCGTCGGTTCACCGTATGGCACGTTTATCAGCACTACGCTTTCTGGAACGCGGTCGCCAATCGAGAACTTTTCTGCCCCATCGGGCGTCAGTCCTGCGAGCTATGTGCCCTGCTCATTGTCACTAATTTGGAAATCCTATGGGCTATGTTGGTAACTCTGGTTCTCCTGCTTATCTCCTAATTTTTAATTCGATCTCGCAGAGAAACTCCGAGCATAGACCTATCCATTGCCCTTTGGGTAACTTTTAGCTTGAGTCTATCTTTGCGAAAGAATATTCTATTGAATACAAAAGTTGACAACGCGTTTGGTAAATGCAAAAAGTATAAATATAATTCCAAAATCGTATGCGAAGATTTTTTAGTTAATTTTAATAGTTGAGTCATTGACGCAAGTTACAAGACAATCGATTTTAGTTGAATCATGAACATTATTTATTTGATTTTGATATCCTGGTGTATATTCCGATAGCATGGTAGCTCAAGCAATGTGGTCACGATCACTAGATTATTGTATCGATGTAACATCGATATTGTTTTATCGGAGTCACTCTGGTATTGCTAGTGATGTCCCATGTCATGGTGAATAATGACTCCGTACACTGATTTATGAGAAGTACGCCCTTCACCATCGTGATATTGAGATTCCTTCTTATCGAATAGATAAACAATCACGGAGTTTGATCTGTTTACGCTTGACGTATATGCTGCACGCTTAGTTTTCACTATAAACATTACAATAGCTGAAACAATTGAAGAAATCATTTGAACAAGTAGAATAATAGTATATTTCATTACAAGTGCGGAAAGGCTGTCATTGCAAAGAGTTCCGTCAAATGTCTACATGTTGTACATGTACACTGGTTGACAGTCGGAACAAGTTGCAATGACGGTTCCGCACGTGTACTGAACGATTATTTTTAATACAGTTGCGAAAAAATGAAGCAATTTAATAAAATAGTCACTAAAACACAATAAACTCAACTAACTAATCATTTCTAAAAAATGGCGCCAACCGTAGAATATAAGCAGAGATTTATTTTTTCTTCACCCATTCTAGTAGGCAAAAGCAGCTATGCCCATACAGCCAAGTCTTCAGTAGAGATTTTTTATTGATATGAAATGAAAATGAAATTTATTGAGATAAAATGAAATAAAACCTAACCTAACTCATTCAATTAAATCTGATATTGAAACAAATTAGTACGTAGTTTCTTTTTAGAAATATACGTATTTGCATGAATCATAAAAACTTCTATGATTTTTTTTAGTAAAAACTTCATGGTTGTTTTTTCCTTAAAATAGACATTATTTTGACAGTTGGGAAAGAAAACGCACTAGTGCGGCAATGGTAAAAAAAGCACGCGTGTGGAATAGCCCACTTCCCGAACGCTAGGCCCTGCAATATGCCACTTTTTGAGCAACTGTATTAAAAAATATGTTTAATTGCGCTAGTTATTATACCTCTCCTAGAGAACTAGTTAAAAAAATTACTACCAACTGAATCAAATTAACATCGTGTAATTAAAGGCATATGTCCAGCAGTGGACGTCTTTTTTTTTGCTATAGTTTTCCCATCCTTCATAAATTTAATTTTGATAGTAGCCAACTTACACCTGTGCTAGATTGATGTTTGCATATGGTAGACATATATCTGAATATTGCAAAATGTATTTATGTAAATTAGACGGAATAAGATTACATAGTGTAAGTACCCCATTTCATCCTGAGGGTGTCGTAAGGGCAAAAGGATAAGGCCGAAAACCTAGCCGCAAGAGAAGGAAAACATGATACGAAACCGTTTGCCAACCGGCCTGGCTAGCGTGGCACATTAGGCGAGTTACCCTCCACGTTTATGTGTGTGTGAGTAGTAGAATGCCCGACTAAGCAGTGGGTCATGTACGGGCTGAGAAGTAGAGATGAAGAATTAATTACCAGCAATCCTGACTCATAATTATCCCCCATGTCCCCCATGTCCTCCGTGTAGACCCAACTCAGCTGGGGGTCATTTATGGGCTGAGTCGTAGTAGACAGAATTATTTGGGGGGTTAAGTGAGTTTTAGAAAAAGAAATGATTATGAAGAGACGGTAATATTTTAGCCACATAACAAAGTAAAATAGGTCTTAATACAATAAGACCATAAATCAAATTTAACTACCAATAAATATTGATTTATGACTTGTAATTCATATGACTTAACCAACTTTGTTATTGTTAAGTCATAAAATCGACACCTCTAGCAAAACAATCATGACTGGAACGAGTGTGATCTCTTATCACTATATACTGCGTTTCGTAACTGCAATGCGCGGGGCATTGCAGTTACGAAACGAACATCCGGTGAATGGCCGCATACGGACATTGTGATGACCTCATCATCATCAATTTGACGTATAAAAGATACGGTTTCATCCAATTACAAGGGGGGAATTAACCTGAGCCTAATTTAAGAAAAGAATTGCATTGATAAAAATATAAAAGAGTCGATAAAAAATGTAAAAATAACTGTCAACCGATTTCAAAAAGAAACTCAATTCAGCAATTTGACTGTTTCTTATAGTGTTTAGATGTGATAAAATAATTTTTGAAATTTTAATTTGTTTTGAGTAGACGATGTTTTCTTTTATTATGACTCTCTGCAACTTAAAATATCAAAAACATTATTATTATTATTTTATTTCAAATATATTTTGAACTATTTAGCCCATAGATGACCCACTATTTAGTTGGGCTTGCTTAAGTTACATGCCAGCTTGGCACATGAGCATACTGTGCAACGCCTGCTAAGCGGGTTGGCACATGGTTTTGTATCAAGTTTTCCTTCTTTCAAGTTTGCAGCTAGGTTATTGGGCTTATCATTCCCTTTTATCGGTTCTTTCGACACTCTCAGGATTGTATGGGGTGGTGACACTATGTATTCTAAACCTATCACCCCACGGACAAGTATTTTGATTAAGATGAACTTCTGCTATTCCTTTGTTTTCGTTTCAGGTATGTACTACAAATAGGTACTACGAGATATTTTTGAACTGTAAGTAAACATAATTCACTACAATATTATTCAGCACTTTCATATGCAATCACAGGCTAAAATTATGTATTATTTGTGTACAGATACAACTTTTAATGTCAACGTTTACTTCCAGATTTTTTATCATTTCTTTTTGTTGCCTTCTTCTAACATTTGTCAGGAATTTAATAAAGAATATATTTGTCAGAATAAATTTACCGACAATTCCGCAAGCAAGGAAATTGATATAAAATTTGAATATGTTCAAGTCCCTCCTCACCATATTGCATTCTATTTAAGTCACGAAAATCCCCTAAGGGGTGAATAAAGAGACCAGTTTGAACCAGATTTCTGTAGCTCACGGCTCTGATATGAAAGTTTTTATTTATGTGTAGAAAGGTGTAGTAAAACCGCTATAGTCACACCAAAAGGATCTAAAAGGTTTTGAAAGTTGGCTCAGTTTTTATTGATGCACGTTTCACAATGTTGCCAACTTTGTCAGTGATACCCTTGATGTATGGTAAGATAGCGGGTAGTCCCTCAGCTATATATGTTTTGGCCGGCTTCTGTAACGCATTCGTGAGAGCTTAAGGCTGATGCTTCCCAGTAGAGATTGCCGCGGGCTCTCTATAACAAAGATTTGGTTACGGTAGCTAAATGACATCGATGGTGGTGTGAATTGCCAATAGGATACGTGTCTCAAATCAAATCAAAATGTTTTTTATTGGAATAAATTGTTGCGAATGCTTTCAAAAAGTCAAATTTAAAAATAATTAATCATTTAGTTTTTATCACCGGTTGGGAATGCCCTTCCACAGAGAAGAGCCGGCAAGGTATATATGGCATGTTTTCCTATACACAGTGCTCCTACTGTTGTCTACACCTCAGTCAGGATCAGGATTTCTGGTAATTACTTCTTCCTAGCCCATAAATGACCCACTGCTGAGCCGGGCCTCCTCCAACTACATCTAGGGTAGCAGTATTAGCCTACTGTACCACGCTGGCCAGACGGGTTAGTATAGGGTTGCATATCAAGTTTTCCTTATCTTGTGACTAGGATTTCGGCCTTATCATTTACTTATGTCGGCTCTTACGACACCCTCAGGCTGAAATGGGGTGGCGATACTATGTATGAATAATTGTGGTGGTAATTACTCTGGTTCCATAGTGAACTGAATTTTACTATTATGGGATTTAAATATATTAAGTAATATCACTATCACTACATAGTATAAAACAAAGTCGCTGTCGTCTGTCCGTCCCTAAGTATGCTTAAATCTTTAAAACTACGCAACGGATTTCGAAACGGTTTCTTTAATAGAGTGATTGAAGGGGAAGGTCCCGTGCGAAGCCGGGGCGCGTCGCTAGTAATAATATAATTTAAGATATAATATATTGTCGTTATAACGACATAATCAAACGGTACGTATATGATACTTTTGCCATCTTTTCCCAAAACCTTTCTTCCCAAAATCGATCTGCTTTTGTTAACCATCTAAATTCCCTACGAAGCACGGTGGAGGTCAAATATTATCTACACACAAATGATGAACATGATGGATACCAGACCAAACCAGCAGACCCAGACGTTCCTTAACCTGCAGATCAATTGGACTTCACACAGCTTGCTAGGCTAGGATAAACCAGAAAGCAGTACATTTAAGCTTCAGAAGATTTCCTTCAAGTGTTCAAAGCATTTCGTGTCTAAAAGCAATATTGAAGTCACGTTTGCCCCATGACCGGATTCCATGAGCCGGTAGCTATGTTAGTATTGACAGTTTTGAGGTTTTTGGACCACCCACCGATACGATCTGTTCGCCTATCAGATAATTGGTATTTGGTCGGCGATGCGTTATTACGATCGAAGTCGCTGATATTATCGCATAAATATTTATGGAGTCCTTTCACAGTTACTCTATGACGTATTATTACACAATGACAGGTCTGTTCTAGTTATTCAATGTATTTGTTAAGGGTCTTGTATTTTTATCCACATAAACGCGCGATACTAGACAAATATTCCCAAAACTTTGTAAAGAGAAAAAATATTGGTATTCAGTCTTGTGACAATCTGGATATCTAGTGTTGCGCAGTATGCAAATTCATTCCATCAAATTGTAAATAGGACTAAACCGTATGCTAGCTGTTATAAGTATAACCTTGCATGCAATGTTTTAAATACATTTAAAATATTAAATCACCAACATTAAATTGCAAAGCAAGCCTTGTACTGAACTCGGCCATAAAAGAATAAGTAAACCAACAGGAAATCTTAAGCCATCATCTAACGACATAACCGTATGACAGTAACAAATTTCGTAAAAAGAATGAAGGCAACCGATAACCACTCTTTTACAAGCCACCGAGCAATTTTAAAGCTATCTATTCATGCTTACCAAACAATAGCTGCTCATAGTCTTGATAAACGTAAGTAAATTGAATACAATTATTATCCCCATTGTTGATCCCAAGCTCACTTATGTAACCGAAAATGAAAAGTTCGATTGCAAAATGTGTCAGTGCGAGTAGCAAAGCGGTCGTGAAATGACTTACGTACTCGTAATCACGTTAATCATTGTCTTAGCCAGATGACCGGTTTGGTACTCGACTCTGACACAATATTTTCTATTGAACCATGAGCTCAATAATAAAAGCAGTGCGAAATATGTTTTGTACACGTTGCTCAACATTTACATACATCACATATTGATGATTGGTCTTAGAGTGGCAGCCGGTGTAAGGCCACAGTAGACCTCAAAACCTGTGGTGTCCCAAGCGAGATGTCAAACTGCTGGGGTTATAAAGGGTAGTGGTGTCGCACTGCGTATCCCAGAGTGCCATATACCCACCAATGTCACCGTGAAGTGGCCATATCTATCAAGCATTTCCATAGCGCGAGAAAGAAAGAAATTGCATGCAGTGTTTTTTTATTACGGATACTCCGATCGATACAGGCTTCTGGTACAAGAGCACAAGCGCATTTTTACCAAATGGTACCCTGGAAACGAAAGAGATATCACGACATAATGGTAGCACTTGATCTAAGCTGGAGAAATGTTGCTGGAGATAAAACCAAACAATTGTAGATGTTAGAGGATGCCTGAGTCAAGAACTTTTGAAACTTGAAGATAATATGGTCATTGGTTCGATTGAAACATCTGCAATAATAAGTAAATTATGGAGAGTCGTCTAGATAATCGAAGGTAATTTTCTGTTTTTATACAAAACCAACTCAAATCAGGAATTCCGATGAAATTCTCAATAAAAATTACATTCCAATTTAGTCCCTATACCATCAATTGTTACGTAACAACCAGTTTCCAAACGAGCAATGTGATTTGTTTGCAAAACCTCTGATAGTATGCAATCTTCAAATCGTTACAAAGCTTCGTATTTTCATTAATCACAGAACTGGGACAGATTCTATTAGTCTATCTACAAATTACTGAGAAGATGATGCAAGACCTCATGTTATGAAGTCTAATTTCATTCAAAGAAAATGCAATTGGAATTGCAGAATAATGACTGTGGACAAAATTGTAAAGACAGCATCACGAAATGTTTAAATTATTAACATAGACGATTGCATCCGTAGTGATGTCATTTGGTAATGTTGCGTCATATTATTCAGTCTCTTTACTATTTATAAGACATAATTTTCAACGTGCTGCTACTTATTTACCGCCGGAAAGCGGTGGATGCGGGCGGCCCAGGACCGGCCTTTGTGGAGATCCTTGGGGGAGGCCTATGTCCAGCAGTGGACGTCTTTTGGCTGAAATGATGATGATGATGATGCTACTTATTTACTGCTGAATTTAATCTCAATTTGCTAGATAGCGAAACTGTATGGTGACGGATGAAGAATCCATTCCATAGTAAGAACCGAAATAGACAAGGCCAATAACCTAGCCGCAAGAGAAGGAACACTTGATACGAAACTGTGCCAACCCGTCCGGCCAGCGTGGCTGTAACTGGAGGAGACATTACTCAACAATGGGTCATCTATGGTCTGAGTAGGTAGTAGTAGGACATAGCAATTACCCACATTGCTTTGGTAAGCGGGCATAGGAATTCATTCTACCTCTATCCTTTCGCCAGGAAAGATTGTGTTTACTTTGTTCTTGTGCACATTTGCTTTGAGATAAACGAAAGAATTCCCTTGCATATTCGCTTTTAAAAATATCTCTATTGGTATGCCTACTGGGAATCCAATACCAAAGATAAAGGTGTGGGAAGGAATGCTACCGTCGTCGCCACAGGAACAAAACTTTGCGAACCCGCGCATATTTTAAATTTCCATTCTTCCATGAATTCTATTTAGGGATTGTTTAGTTTTTGACGTATAGGAACCTTCTCTTGCTGTTGTTTTGTTGGCTTCGTGATGTATAGTGGCAATGCTTTGTGATTGTAGGCCTAGAGGTTGTTGCAGATCTAAAAAGATTTTTGGGGCGCCACAGGTTCCACTGTGACGTGTCGTGTGAGGGTATACCGCTGGGGTTTTAGTGAATAGACGAGTAGGTCCGCAGTCTTAATCGCCGACCCCACCCCCGAGGGCCGGCACTATGCTTAAACAGTTTCCCAGCGAAACCAAAAAATAAAGGTCTGATAAGGATTCAGACACTTTGTAATATCCGCGGTCGCGGGATGACTGAATTTCTGAAACGTTGAGGATACAATATAATTAACACGATCTAAATTACGCTAAGAAAGAAGAAGCTAAGAAGAAACGTTTGCCAACGTAGTCCGTTATTCAGAATTGTATTTATATAAAACAATTTTAATCACCTGAATCCAATCATAAGAAGATAAGTTTTTCAATTTCGCACCTTCGCAGGTTGTATTTTCAACCTTTAATAGCTCTCAGCTCTTTCGCTAGCAGTAGTCATTTCTCAGCATAAAATTACAGGCATCTTGAAGAAACCTCACGCCATCACGCTCGCCTCAAGCTTAGACGCAAAGATAGATAATATACCAATGAGTAGAGTTTGACGTAATGATAGGTACAGTGGTACTTTAAATAACTCCAAATTTATTTTAAAATAATAATGACTGTTTTCTACCTGCAGATCCTGAGATAATTAAATTGAAATTAATCTAATTCAAATGTGTTTTACTTTAGTTCTGTTCTTGTATTATTACCGTATTTTATATATTGTATACATATACATGTAAAAAAAAAGCTGTTAATATGAAGTTACAAAGAGATACTTTAATTTTATATATTTATAAATATATTTCTGTCAGTATCCTACACTGTAACTGTTGTATAAACTATTCCAATAAAATACAGGTAATTGAAAGTTTCATATTTACTAATAGGATGATAGACTTGTTATTCCGAACACGCAGCTAACAATGCGCGGGCGCAGCGGCAGATAGGCCGATAGCCCACCGCGCTGGCCGCGCATGTCCAATGATTACTATACCGCTGGCCACACACGCTACTGCAAAACTGTTTCTTTTGTTTAATACAAAACACAGATTAGGGCCTCCGCGCATTATGCGGCCAGGCCGCGCGGCCAAGTCGCTGCGACCAAGTCGCTGCGACCAACTAATTCTTCTACGATGTATATAGCTGCGCGCATTACGCGGCCAACGAAAAACATCGCGTCACATACGCGGCCTATTGGCCGCCGCGACCAATCCGCGCATAATACGGCCAGGCCGCGCGACTGGCCGCCTAAATGCGCGGGGGCCTTTAAAGTCACTACCGCTGAACGGCTGAAGCAATTGTGATTTAGTATTTTTTTAGTTTGAAGTTGTCTTAATCGAAAGTTTTCTTAGATATGTTTGAAAAAACACATCCTTGATTATTATTTGAGTTTGATGCTGAAATGTTAGTGACTTGTACACTATATACTATGTACATTTAAAGATTTAATATGAATACTGGAAATAGCAAAACCCATTTAAACCCTGATAACTCAAAATTGTAATATAAATCTCTAAATATTATACTGTTACGTGTGTGGCTTGAACATGCCATAAAGCTTTCCCATACAAAGTTTGTTTTTCTACTCGTCGTCATGCAGTGCCGTTGGCCAGCCAATGTATTTCGTATTTCCGGCAGAGCCGATATTTATTATCTCGCAGCATTACGCGTTTTACTTGAAAAACTATTTTCTTGTAAATTGATACTTCATCGTTGTATATTATTATACTTGTATTAAAATAATAAAAAGTAAATATATACTAACGACATAATAAAAACACTAATTTAACTATAGCTAAAATTATACTATTAAAAGTCTAAGACATAAAACTACATTTATTAAATATATATTATTATATGTTGCCAGTACATATGTAGTTATTATTATTTAAGTATTTCATTATTAATTATGTGTTGTACCCATTTGTCATGTCATGTCATGTCATGACTTTGACCGTAATTATTGTAAATGAATCAGGCCTGTGAACGTAAGATATTTTCATGATATTTCCCCGCACGGGAGAAATATTTGTACAACCTACAAGTTTTTGTTCCGGGTCTGGGTGTTTTTCCATCTATAATAATATGTATGTATTTAGTAAAAAAAATGTACGAGTATATTTAAAGTAGTTTATCATCCATCTCGTTACCATAACACAAGCATTAAGTTGCTTAGCTTGGAACGAGATGGCGTTGTGTGAAATGTCCAATGATATTTATATATTTATTATACAATCAATAATATCTAATTATTATTTTTTATCCTTATAATATTATGTCTATGACAGTTTTGGCACAATGTAATTACATTTCGATTATTCTTAGTCAGTATTCATAGTATAATGTGTTTTCTTTAAGTGCGGCACAGACAAAAAGGTTTTTGAGTTTTATTTCCCACAAATCGACAGTCACGAATTCACATGCATGCAGATCGAAATCTGAATATTTGTTTTTTTCTTTGCACAAGCTATCATGTCTGTTGGGACGATGAAAACATATTTTTTTAGTATTGGGTATCAAGTCTTTTCAATGGGTTTGATTAGTAGTTCTCAACTATTTGAAGTTATTTAAAAGGCCAATGATTATAATTATATTTTATACAATAGACTAATAAAATAGATTTACGCAGGAAATGGATTATCTGCTCGAGACAGCTTTTGAAATTCATGTTAAAATAGTTTAAAGTATATATATAGTTTAAAATAGTTTCAAGCTTAAATTAGTATTTACTTAAAATTTACTTCGGTTAGGTTAGGTAATTAAAATAATTTATTGATTAGTCAAGTTTATGTAATATCAAAACAATTTTAAATATGTTGTACTTGTAAAATTTTTCACCTTCTAATATTTACTACCATAGCATGTTACTTTTTAGCTCTATATCAATATATTTTTAATGTCTCTGTCACTTTTAAGTAGAAGACTTAGATATCATGGTAGCTCCGTTTAAAAAAAAGAATTGTACTCACTCACACTAGCATATTACATCGATGCTCGAGTGTGCAATAGTTATTGTGTTAACTTGTGTTGTAAAAGCTCCACGAGACATTCCCCCGACGTTTATGTTAATTTATTCGCATTTCGAATGAGCTACCTCTAACATTATGCATTGTCATGATTTTTTTATTTATCTCAAATGCATTATGAATGCGCGGCATTTGTCAAAGAGTGATTGACTGTTTTGTGATTCGTTTGAGTCTATGATTGTCTTAATAGGAAATATCATTAATAAACTTATAATGTTTTGAGATATTAGTTAATGTAAAAATAGTATTGCCAGTGTGGTAATGGATTTGTAGTCACAAGCCCATTTTATATGGAGAGTGTTCTTGCAGGCCACTATATGGATTACAGGTATCAAACTTGTGGTTTCTTAAACGCCTTCAGATACAGAAGCAAGATAGAGAAAATTTATAATAGTTGAACCGCTCGTCTCGCTATGGGATCTATCAATAGGCTCAAAGTCACCTCAAAGCCGGTGAGAGGGCTATGCTCTGAGTTTCGTGCCAGTTCTTCTCAGCAGTGGGCGCGTTCCGAACTGGTTGTAGACGGTAGATTTTTTTATTGTATAATAATGATGATGAATAATGTGTCGACTATTTGTAAGTATCCATCGTGACCCAAACAAAATAAATTATTTGTATTTAGAACAATGTTCTACACATCAATCAGTCTTTTCTTGTTCTTTCTCAAATTATGTACAAGAAAAGCTGTTGACTTTTGCACTAACTACGAAGTTACTTCGTGAATTTCAATGCTGCTTTTTTAAAATATTTCTACCAAAGAAACTATACTTGAAAGTTGAACATGACAAAGAACATAGAGCTATTTGTATTCACGTCAAACTTATTCGGCATGTATGATGAAATTGGGGCGCAAGATTTTGGTGATGTGTGGGAACGAATGGCAACTTTCTTAGTTCTGTGTAATCATATTGTTTCCAATTGTAAGTATGAAAATTTCATAAGCTTTGTATGATAACCAATCTATGTGTCATAATACAAGTAATTTAGTCGAGCTATATATTAATAGTTGATAGATATGTCATACATGACTCATGGCTCAGTTCGGTCTCATCCAAAGTTATAACTACTAAATAGCTGTAACTAACGGACGAAGCCTACTGCTTATTCCAGAAGATTTGGCACAAGTTTGTATCAAGACTTTCTTCTCTTGAGCTGGATTACGGATCTCTTGCTTTGCGCTGGTCGTTGTCAGGCTATGTTATAAGGTCTTCTCAGCTCTTACGACACCCTCAGGATGGGGGTAATTGGCGACATTATGTATTCTAAAACTAGTCCGTGTGATGACGGATTTAGAGTACAAAGTGTCACTGCCTCATTCCATTCTAAGGGCATGGTAAGAGCTGACAAGTTCTATAACCTAGCTACAAACGAAAGTAAACTTGATATAAAACCATGTGCCAACCCGTCTGGCCAGCGTGGCACAGTAGGGTAATTACTCACTGTCCAACTGGAGGAGCTAATTAGAGTAAGCCATTCATAAAACTTAAAATACAGTACATTTAAAGAAGAAATTTCACTTTAAATTACCTTAAACAAGAAAATCTATAAAGCACGTATTTTACTATCATTTGTCGTCGAAAGAATCTTAGAATTACTCCAAACATCGGTCCGTTATCACGATCAAATAAATATCAATACACAGTTACGCCCCAAGTAGATTTCAATCTAATGGTATTATCATTACGTTACAGTTTATACCATAATAGTCCAGACATATCCGAGACGTGTATTGACATTAACAACATGCGGTATGTTTGTACAGCCTACATTACACGCGCTGTGAATACCTAATCGATCCTAATGATGTACGAGTAGATTACGCGAGCGTTCGCAGGCACGTATTACAATACATTTAGCTGTTTTATAATACACAGTGTCTCTACCCCATTCTATCCTGAGGGTGTCGTAAGACAAAAGGAAATGATAAGGCCGATAGAATAGATTAGAAAAATGTTTTATTGTGTGAACCAATTATACTGTTCACGGTCGCTCAAGGATCTTATTACCAGCCGATTACATATTAAGGCTATTACCAGGTTGGAATGCGTAACCAACCGAGAAGACCCGACGGATGAAACTCAGTGGGCGTGTTTTATTTTAGAAACGCCCTATCACAATGACCGTGTACATATAATTAATTGTTTAAATCAAAATGTTTTTTATTCGAATAAATTCTTGCGAATACTTTCAAATAGTCAAAAAATAATTACTCTAAATCAAAATTCAACTCCACTTCAACTCAAATGAAACATGAAATTTCCAAAAAAAAAAAACTTTCCATCCAGGTTCCCGACTAAACTCAAACAGCGGCACCTGTTCACAAGTATAACGCACGTGGCAGCCACCGATCACCTCAACCATACTAAAAGGGGATAACATAGCTGCAAAGAAGATAATCTTGATACGAATCCCAATTTTTCGCCTACTCACCAAAACCTGATACGAAAGCCTTTTAGACTGAGTAGTAATAGTATTTCGTCAAGAGTTGATGACAATTAAAAAAAAGCTTATTAATGATATTACTGATATGGTGATATATGGCAGTGGTTGAGCGATCGACTGCTGCGCAGCATGTCACGGGTTCGATCCCCGCACGGAAAAAATATTTTGTACGACCTACAAGTATTTCATCCGGGTCTGGGTGTTTTCTATCTATGTATTTACAAAAATAAAATATGTATATAAGTAGTTTATCATCCATCTCGTTACCATAACACAAGCATTAAGTTGCTTAGCTTGGGACGAGATGGCGTTGTTTGAAATGTCCAAAGATATTTATTGTGCACTGTATCTATATAATAATGTGTATCGATGTTTTGATTATGAATATAGAGTTTTTGGTACACCCTGTGCAATCTAATGAATTAATTTCCCACTAAATAAATAAATAAATAATAAATATCCTTGGACATTTCACACAACGCCATATCGTCCCAAGCTAAGCAACTTAATGCTTGTGTTATGGTAACGAGATAGATAATAAACTACGTATATACATTTTTTTTTTGTAAATACATACATATTATATATAGAAATGACACCCAGACTCCGAGCCAGTGCCTCTGGTTTAGACAAAGACACTTGCCCGACCCCGGAATCGAACCCGGGACCCGTTGATCCAAAGGCGGCACATCTAACCACTAGACCAACGAGGCAGTCAAATGCTATAAAACCGAGTCCTGAGCGTAAGTTATGTGGCTATCAGTCAACCCACTCGTATATAATTAACATGCAAATGTTACTCAGTAATAGGTCATGATCAGTTTGATTCATCTCGATAACAAAGCGGATACCGATGACAAGATTGACACGTTCGCTACACACGCAATGGGCTGTTACTGCTTTAGAGTGCATACTACTACTTACCACTGCTCCCCATATACAGAGTTGATATGACAGAGGGGCATTAAATTACACTACGTATACTATATGTAATTAGTATGAATTCGAAACGGTACAAAAAAAATACACGTGATTTTTCATGGGGGATGGAGGGGTAGTCTTATACCTCACCAGGTATCACCAAGGGGGAGGGAGGGGTTAAAAAATGTTAAAAAAACATCACGTGATAAATGGACAGCCCCTAAGGTTAATAAACGATGCGTCAGGCATAAACATCTGTTGGGGTGCGTGTGTGGAACCTCCCCGAGCGACGAGTGCGATTTGCGACTTCCCCCCTCGTCCGGTGCACCCTGGGCAACGGCTGGATCACCGTAACGGAGTGACCAGCCGGCCAATCCACACCCCCATCATCCCGCATTGTGCGCGCGCGACCAAGATGGGAAGAGACAAAACCTCTGTCGCTCCAACCTCGGAGGCGCGTCTGCTTCGGTCGAGCTTGCTCCCGGAGCGCGTGACCCCTCCTGAGTGCCCTTCTCAGGGCATGGAGCGGCGAACAAGAAAGGCGTCGGCTAACGCTGGAAAGGCGAAGCTTAATGAAGCGAAGCTCGTGATGGAACCAATTGACCCGATAGCGATATATGGTCCAATAGACGACATTGAGTCTAGCTCTGACTCCAATATGAGCATAGTGACGGTGACCAGCGCGACCAGTGACCCGAGCAAGCTCTGGGCTCGCAAGAGGTCGCACTCATGTAGCTCCAGAAAGGGCGCGGACACCGACTCGGAGGACGAGTCCAGTACGGACACGCCAGCCCCAAAAATCCAACTGGTGGCTGGCGAGAAGCGACGCGAGCGTGGAGACAATCACAGGGCCCGCAAACATCTGGAGTCTCTCCAACGTGCTGCAGACATAGCAGTGAAAAAAGATGAAGAGCGAGAGCGAAAGCGGCGTAGTTTCCTTCGCGACGCGGCCGCCAAAGTCAGTCGGCTCTCCGACACGTCGTCGGAGAGGTCATCCTCCGTACCACGGCTCTCGGAGGAATTGACTGCTCCTGAACTGGAGGCAAAACTGACAGGGGCTATGGATACAATGAGGCACGTGGCCAGTATCTCCAAGGGACTGAAAGGCACAAGCCAGAAGCTCCTCAAAGATGCCACCGCCGCATTCTCGGAGGTAGCGGATGTGCTCCTCCATCGGCCCCGGTCTGATGAGGAGAGCAAGCTCCGAGTTCAAGTTCGTCGGCAAGCTGAACAAATGAAAGAGCTTGAAAAGGCCTACATGAACCTTAAGGCGGAGGTCGCCGACATCAAGTACGGTGGCCAAGGAGAAAGACCCGTGAGGATCGCCGAAGAAGAACAGGAGCTGAGGCGCTCCATCATACTGGAGGTGGGAACAATGATACAGGCAGTCAGGGAGGACTTAGCCAGCCGCCTGCCTCCAGAGAAGCGGCTTCGTCCGCCATTGGCGGCCGACCGCCGCAACGCTGAGGCCGCCCAGGGTTCTGTCCCAGCGGTCCCGAGCCAGGCGCCAATGTCGTATGCGGCGAAAGCGGCGGGAATGGAGCGTCCAACGGAACCGGCCGCATCTACCTCATCAGCACGTCCGACCCCGAGCCCAAAAGCCGCCCTGAAACGCTCGGCAAACGCGAAGGCAAAAGCCTCGGTGCTACTGAAAGGAGCACCAAAGCCAGCAGCCAAAGTAGCTTCGCCTACGTCAGCGCAAGCCAAGGTCGAGAAAAAAAGAGGGCGTTCCGCCCCTAAACCGGCAACAACGACGTCCCCGGCCAGCCAATCCACTGCTGCCCCGCAGAAAGGTGAATGGGAGACAGTTGGCGCCAAGAAGGCGGCTAAGGCTGCGAAACGCAAGGCCCAAAAGAAGGCGCAGAAGGCGAGACAAAAGATCGCCAAAAAAGAGGCAAAAATAAAGGCGCAACTCGTTGCCCCCCGCTCTACGGCTGTGGTCCTAACCCTGCAGCCTGGAGCGGTGGAGAGAGGTGTTACCTACAACGAGGTAATGTCAAAGGCCAAGGCAGCCATTGACATCGTGGGCCTTGGCCTTACCAATGGCGTGCGTGTGAAAAGCGCACGCACGGGTGCCCGGCTGCTGGAGGTTTCTGGCACCACCAGTGGCCCCAAAGCGGATGTCTTGGCCGAGCAGTTGAGGTTGGCCTTGGGTCCTGAGGATGTGCGGGTCTCCAGACCCGAAAAGTGTGCCGACCTCCGTATCTCCGACCTTGACGACTCGGTCACAATACCCGAGCTCATTGAGGCCGTGGCGAGAGTCGGCGGTTGCGCCCCGGCTCAGGTCAAGTCAACGGCCATACGCCCGGGGCGGGTCAGCACGGGCACGGCAACTGTGACGTGCCCAGTTGCAGCGGCAAAAAAGGTTGTGGCCGAGCCTCGCATGCTGGTGGGCTGGTCCTCGGCCCAGGTAAGACTCCTGCCACCGAGGCCATCCAAGTGCTACCGCTGTCGCGGGGAGGGGCACATTGGGGTAGG
Organism: Clostera curtula; assembly: GCA_905475355.2. Classification (NCBI taxonomy): domain Eukaryota; kingdom Metazoa; phylum Arthropoda; class Insecta; order Lepidoptera; family Notodontidae; genus Clostera; species Clostera curtula. The sequence continues at coordinate 14,433,550 of FR997800.1, read as the reverse complement.
CTGCCCCACAGGCGTTGGCATTGGTGACGCCTGTTTTAATTGCGGGTACTCGGGCCACAAAGCCGTGGAGTGCCCGGACAAAGCGCGTTGCCCCAGGTGTGAGGCGGCGGGTAAACCGGCGGGGCATCGGCTAGGCGCTCGTGACTGCGCCGCTGCACAGGCGAAGAAATCGGGGACCGTCAAGGGCCGCCGGCCGGCTGTTTCTGCACAGCCAGGGCCGTCGACGTCGCAACGGGCACCCCAGGAGGATACTAGAATGGACACCCAGTAATGGACCAGGGACCATATCTTCGTATCCTCCAGGGGAATATAAACCACTGTGCTGCAGCTCAGGATCTCCTACACCAGAGCGCAGCGCAGTGGACAATCAACGTAGTGGTGGTCGCCGAGCCGTACTTTATTCCTCCCAGAGGCGACTGGCTGGGGGATGTCAGCGGCTCAGTGGCTTTGTTCATAAGAGCATCTGCGGGAACACCAACTCCGGAAGACGTACGCCGGGGCCGGGGATTTGTTGCGGCCCGTATAGGCGAGGTGGTGATCATAGGGTGTTACTTCTCGCCCAACGCACCCCTCGCCGATTACGAAACGTTTCTCGCAGAACTGGACGCCATCGTGGGCTTCAGCCGCCTTCCCGTACTCGTGGCCGGGGACTTTAACGCAAAATCTACGGCTTGGGGTTCCCCAGTTGCGAACGCCAGGGGTGAATTGATGGAGGAATGGGTGGCCACGTCGGGACTGGAGATACTGAATCGGGGGGCCGTAAACACGTGTGTGCGGCAGCGGGGTGGGTCCATCGTGGACATAACCCTCGCGAGTCCCACACTCGCGCGCCGTGTTCAGCACTGGCGGGTGATGGAGGAGGAGGAAACGATGTCGGACCATCGCTACATACGGTTCGACATCGCCTCCCAGACTTCTGCCACCCTGCCTAGGACGGTCTCTCACAGAGCAGGTCCTAGATGGGCACTACGCCAGCTAGATGAGGACCTCCTGCGGGAGGCCTCTATTGTACGGGCATGGGCTTCAGCGCCCGGGCTGCCCAACGACATAGAGGTAGAGGCGCAGTGGTTCCGGACCGCCGTGTCGGAAGATTGCGACGCCTCAATGCCCAGGGTCAGGGCGAAACCCGCCAAAACGGCAGTGTACTGGTGGTCTGGTGAGATAACACGGCTACGCCAGTCATGCGTCGATGCGAGACGCCGGTACGCTCGCCACCGAAGACGTCGCCTCAACCTCCCAGGCCTGTCGGAAGTGGAGGCGGAGCTATACGAGACGTACCGCTCCGCCAAAAAGTCCCTGCAAAAGGAGATTGTGCGGGCTAAAGCTGCGGCCAGACAGGAGCTGCTTAGCACGCTGGACAGCGATCCGTGGGGGCGCCCATACTTAATGGTGAGGGGCAAACTCCGCCCCTGGGCCCCCCCACTGACTACAAGTCTCCGGCCGCAGCTTGTCGATAAGGTCGTCGGGAGTCTTTTCCCGGCGAGGGCTGTGCCGTTGGAGCCGCTGCGCCAGAATTTCACTCCTACCGACGAGGGTGTCACCCCTGAAGTAGGGGAGGAAGAACTGCAGCTGGCAGTGAGACGGCTCAGAGGTAAAAGCACGGCTCCAGGACTAGACGGAATCCCAGGCCGTGTGTGGGTTATTGTTCTAGAGGCCCTAGGACCTCGGCTGCGTTCGCTGTTCACAGCGTGTCTGTCCCGAGGCCAGTTTCCCCGCATATGGAAGGAGGGGAAACTCGTCCTCATCGGGAAAGAGGGGCGCCCGCCGGACTCGCCGTCGGCTTATCGCCCTATAGTTTTACTGGACGATGTGGCCAAGCTCTTTGAGCGCATAATTGTCAACCGCCTCGTCCAGCATCTTGAGTCGGTGGGTCCAAACTTGGCGGAGAGCCAGTACGGCTTCCGCTGCGGGCGCTCCACAATCGATGCGGTGGCCCGCGTCAGGGCAATGGCGGAGGAGGCTACATCCCGGGGCGAGGTAATGTTGGCGGTGTCTCTTGACATCGCCAACGCGTTTAACACCTTGCCCTGGAATTGCATTGAGGAGGCGCTCCATCATCACAGAGTGCCGGCCTACCTCCGCCGTGTTATAGGCGCGTACCTTTCGGACCGGTCCGTGGTCTACCCGGTCCAGAGTGGTTGGGACAGGCGGGCTGTGTCATGCGGAGTTCCACAGGGGTCGGTTCTGGGTCCGACCCTGTGGAACATAGGTTACGACTGGGTGCTACGGGGCGGGCTCCTCCCTAATGTTGGCGTGGTATGCTACGCCGACGACACCCTGGTAACCGCGCGTGGCAAGTCACACAGGGACGCACAAATACTGGCCACTGCGGGCGTGGCCCAAGTCGTGGCCAGAATCCGGCAGCTGGGCCTGGAGGTAGCTTTGGGCAAATCTGAGGCCCTCTTCTTCCACAGGCCTCGGAACGCGCCACCTCCAGGCTCCCACATTGTGGTCGGAGGCGTTCGCATCGCCGTAGAGCCCACGATGAAATACCTGGGTCTGGTGCTCGACGGTAGGTGGACCTTCAGGGAGCACCTCCGAAGGTTGGCCCCCAAACTAATGGGCGCAGCGGCCGCACTGTCACGGCTACTGCCCAACCTTGGGGGCCCGAACGTCTCCTGTAGGAGGCTGTACACAGGGGTCGTGCGGTCGATGGCTCTATATGGGTCACCAATATGGGCGGAATCTCTGACGGCCCGTAACGTTGCCCTGCTGCGCAGACCGCAGCAGGTGATGGCCGTCAGGGTAATCAGGGGGTACCGCACGACCTCCTTCGAAGCAGCAGGCCTCCTGGCTGGGCTGCCCCCGTGGGAGCTCGAGGCTAAAGCCCTCGCCACCCTGTACAAGTGGCGAGCGGCAGAGGTGGCGCAGGGACGGCGTCCCCTTCCTAGGGATGTAGAGGAGCGACGGACCGAGCTGCGTGCTACGGTCCGCCAGGAGTGGATGGATCGGCTGGCGAGCCCTAGTGCAGGGCATGCCATCATAGAAGCCATTCGTCCCGTATTGGACGAATGGCTGGAGAGGAGGCATGGCGCACTCTCCTTCCGGCTGACGCAGGTTTTGTCCGGGCACGGGTGTTTTGGAAAGTACCTGTGCCGCATCGGCCGGGAGGAGAACCCGGGGTGTCACCACTGCGCGGATGGTGCTGAGGACTCCGCGCAGCATACCCTGGAGGTGTGCCGTGCGTGGGACAGGCCGCGACGCGACCTTGTCAGCGTCGTGGGGAGCCTCTCGCTGCCGGATCTCGTTAGATCCATTGTCCGGAGCGAGAGGGCTTGGAGGGAGACGGCCTCATTCTGTGAGGTCGTCATGACAGCCAAGGAGGAGGCTGAACGGGCCAGAGAGTTGGCCTCCCAGCGCCCAAACCGCCAGCGCCGCAACAGGCGTCGGAGGGCGCTGGCTGACCTCCGTCCGCCGTAAGTGGGCCTGCGGGCGATTGACCTGGGAAAGTCCGTCGCCTGCGCAAAACAGGCCCCGGGAGGAAGGCGCGCTGCGATTCGCGCGCGCCTCCCAGCGGTGGAATGGGGGAGGGCAATACAGCCCCCCCCTCATAATCGGAGGGGCCCGCCTCGGAGCATGGGGCTCCACCATGAGGCGGGCCGAGGCCCCCAGGGACACGGAGCATGCTCTCTGCAATGGGAGTGAATCCCGTGGCCCTGGCTTGGGCAGGTAAGGATCGCCGTCGGTTTTAGTGGGTAGGTCGGGGCGCAATTTACCATCTATACGCGCCCCGGAGTCCCACATACCCCGGCCATTTTCCCAAAGGCCGGGTATCCATGAGGATCTCCGACGTAAAAAAAAAAAAAAAAAAGGCATAAACATCTGTTAGGATAGATACATCATGTCAAAATAAGGCAAAAATTTAAAAAAATCATTTGCGGCTTAACTATTATAAATAAATAATAAATAAATAAATCCTTGGACAATTCACACAATGCCATCTCGTACCAAGCTAAGCAACTTAATGCTTGTGTTATGGTAACGAGATGGATGATAAACTACTTATATACTTTTTTTTTTGTAAATACATACATATTATAGATAGAAAACACCCAGACCCGAAACAAATACTTGTAGGTCGTACAAATATTTCTTCCGTGCGGGGATCGAACAGCCTGGATATGATACCTATAAAAATGCCCCTATGTCGTATCAACCCTGTTTGAACCACTGCTGATTCGGGCCTCCTCTAATTACATGGAGGGCAATTAGCCTACTGTGCCACGCTCTGGCCAGACTAGTTGGCATAGGGTTTAGCATCAAGTTCCCCTTATTTTGTGGCTAGGCGATCTACACGGTATAAATCTAGTATGACGACATAACTTTAAAATAAAAATATATCATGGGACAAATTTAAAAATATACATTTAACTGAACAAATGTTGACAGAAGTTAACTGTAAACCTTTAATAACACGACATCAAGGTATCTCACATGGCAAAATAACTGCAACTAAGAATTGCTTCAAACGTTATTTAACCCAACAAAAAATAACTATAATTAACTGGTAACCAGTGATTACGAAGTGCTGTCGATGCCGACTGCCAACTTATATGGTCAATTTTCTCAAACACGTCATATTTATTATTCTGGTCTCACGATGTTACGCAAGTGGTGTCCATAGCAAATCACCCGGAATATGTTACTATAAGTCTGTCATACGTATGTTGAATTTAGGTTAACACATTAGTTAACACATTTAATACATTGCGGTAAATGATATGTTGACGGTTGTGATGATGGTTTTATTTTAATAAAACCACAACGTTTCAGTTTCACTTTGCAGTGTGGTCGCGGTACTACTCAAAGGCATCATTTACCGCATTATTTATTGAAATGAAAGCGATAATCTATATAAATGATAGGCTTAAAGCGATTTGATTGCTGGTCAATATTAAATTACAGTAAGCATATTTCTTTAAAATTTATTATCAGAAAAATGCATTTTGTTGAGAATTGGTCAAAAGAAAACTATCGTTTCTCCAAGACAAGGCTTTTATTACATTTGCTGTTTTATCTCTGCAATAGCTCCTGCCCGAGACTTCGTCTACGTATATATTATGTCCTATACATATATGAGTTATATTGAGTTGCGAAGATTCATTAAAATCCATTCAGTAGTTTTATGAGGTAAAAGTACTAAAGATCTCTCCATCCATACATTCAAACATACATACATCCGTACAATTTTAAATAAACAACATTATATCAGTACAGGATTTTTTAGAGACGAACCATCTTCACATTTAACAATTTTGGTAAGTTGTTTTTCTATAAATTTACACCTCCACTTTATCGCGGCGGTTCTTTACAAACACAGGCATACAATTCACGACCGCAACACCCAGACCATGATCTCCGACTCACTCAAAGACACCAATCCGACCAAAATCAAACCGGCAAGCGAAGGAGTTACACTGGGCAACCGTGATCCCAGTGTAACTTAATCAACATCTAGACCAAGAAGACGTCAAAACTAATGGGTCGTATTAGGCATATTAGAAGTTATATGCAATTGCTGACTTGAAGCATCTTAGCGTTAAAAAGTCTTTGTCATAGTACACACTGCATCTGACCATTTCGTAGTGCCTACAGAAAAACCGGTATTGTGCTATAACAAACAATAAAATGACGTGTTAATGTTCGGATAATATTGTCTTTTTTTTCGTGACGGTAACAGGTTTAGTCGGAAGTATGCACAGATGTCCACACCATTTGAAAATCGTTGAGAACTCATAAATAAATAAATATCCTTGGATATTTCACACAACGCCATCTCGTCCCAAGCTAAGCAGCTTAATGCTTGTGTTATGGTAACGAGATGGATGATAAACTACTTATATACATTTTTTTTTTGTAAATACATACATATTATAGATAGAAAGGACACCCAGACTCCGAGCCAGTGCCTCTGGTTTAGACAGAGACACTTGCCCCACCCCGGAATCGAACCCGGGACCCGTTGATTCAAAGGCGGCACATCTAACCACTAGACCAATGAGGCTTCACTATCACTACTCATCATCACTATCACTACATATTATCAAACAAAGTCGCTGTCGTCTGTCCGTCCCTATGTATGCTTAAATCTTCAAAACCAAGCAACGGATTTTGAAGCGTTTTTTTTTAGTAGATAGAGTGACGAGGAAGGTTTATATGTATAATACATCCATAATATTGCAGAGAAACACTGATAAATTTAGAGGTTCATCATTGCACCCGTGCGAAGTCGGGGCGGGTCGCTAGTTTTTGCTAAACTAAGAACTGATAGGGTCTTAAGACAAAGTATTTTTGGGTGGCTGATACACAATGGATACTTACAGATTGTTGCGATATACGTTAACTTACATACATCGAAATGATACAGTGGACCATTAGTTCTTCTACTGCTACTACACTACTCAGTCTATATTACCCACTGCTGTGCCATGCTGGCCAGGCGGGTGGGATTCGTATCGAGAGTTCCTTCTCTTGCGGCTAGGTTCGGCCTTGTCATTTCCTTTCGTTGGCCATTAGGACACTCTTAGTATGGAATGAGGTGGTAACACTATGTACATCTTTTTGGCGTTTTATGGTTTGAGGAGGCCCGACTCAGCAGTGGGTGATTAGTAATTGTAGTAGTAGTACAAATGGCGATAAATGCGATTTTTTATAGACAACTTGACTAAGTTAGCCAGCATAGGGTCCAGGATTGTGGCAGAAAACTCCCTTTATCGGCTCTAACGACACCCTCAGGCGCAGATGGCGCCTGAGGGTGTCGTTAGAGCCGACAAAGGGAGTTTTCTGCTATCGCTAGCGCATATGGCGTTAATTCTTTTTATTAGATTTACTTTAAAACGGAGCTAAACGGCAAATAAGGAAATCAGATATTATGTTATTGTAAAAAATCACTTTTAACCGATTGTTAGTCGTGTGTAGTATTAAAATCTCGGTTTTTCAATTTCTTGCGGAAGGGAAACTTATTAACTTAATTTTGGAATATTCTAATATCAATTAAAAATGTAAAATTTCAATGTATATCGTGAAAGGTAAAGATTTATAGGTTCTTTTGTTAAAATTCTGCGTAACGTAACAATGAAACACAGACAATGATATCAAAAATTAAACTTGAACATGCACAATTTTACCAACACGTGATCATTTTACGCCATATCAGTTACCCTTTGACCTGGCAGCGTTTCCCAAGGCACATACTAACCAGGCGCTCCTATTATGGAACCAATAAGGCATAATTAATAACTGGAAAGTTACGATATAGTTACACAACAGCCTCGACTCACTGGAGAACAATACTGCCCACCATAGGTAGTGCAAGAGCTGGCGGCTATATTGGTTTCAAATGGAATAAGTTTATTAGAAGTATAATGAATTTATGATTTCAGCCCATAAATGGGATTCCTTGCTTCCTTGGATTTAGTGATGGAAAAGAAGTTTGCTATGCTGCTTGTAACCAACAAAGAATTGTATTTAGATTTTGAAGTATTTTTTATTCGACTTCATTTAGTCGTCTGTCAGCACGATTATCATAAAACAAAGAATTGAGAACAGGTTTCTCTACTCTACTCTCTACTCAGCCCATAGCTGACCCCCCACTGTTGGGTCGGGTTTCCTTCAATTATAATTATGTAGGGTTATTAACTTACTGTGCCACGCTGGCCAGATGGGCTCACAGGGTTTCGTTTTCCTTCTCACGTGGCTAAGTTTGCGGCCTCGTCATTTCCTTTTGATACTCTCAAGATGGAATGGGGTGGTGACACTATGTATTCTAAATCCGTCACCACACGGATAATGGCAACGAGGTTTCAATCACAGTAATTGATTAGGAAGTGATATAATAAAATGGAACTATTAAAACACTAATAGGGATCGACGCCTTATTTTAATGTAACTTAATGACATTACAATTCCACATTAAAATTCAAAAAAGAAACTAGCATTCAATAAGGCCTTCGAAACAAAGTTCCTTAAGTGTATTTATTAATTATTAAAGTCAATAAATTATCAAATATAAAATAAACTAAGCCTAGAAAAAATCCTATATACAATATTGAATTGAACACTGGCTCATAGACAACATGCATCGCCGGAGCTGAGTGATTAGGTTTCAACGTAAAGCGGTCAGAGCGAGACATGAACACCTTGTTAACGTGAACGAACAATGGAAGCACAGGTACATTTTGGCAGACGATCACTCTTGCCAATTAGGCAACAATACCAACAATCTGTGATAAGTGCAATATAAAAATCAAACGCGTCATTCTTGGGTGGAAAAAGTAGTTTGTTTAACAAATTTGATTACTTACATTATCATCATCATGTCAGCGTGTAACCCACCTAACAAATTTGATTACTTACATTATCATCATCATGTCAGCGTGTGACCCACCACTCATCATCATTTTAGCCCATAAATAGCCCACTACTGAGTCGGGCCTCTTCCAAAGTCATGGAGAGAAATTAATCGATTGTACCACGTTGGCAAGACGGGTTGAAACAGGGTATCAAGTTTAGCTGATATGCCTCTTGCGTTCTTTTAATCACCTCTTACGACACCCTCGGGATAGTATGTGTTGGTTGTGTATTCTAAGCCCATCACCACACGGCCACCATTGCATATTATTATATTTTTTTAGCTTAACTACTTTTTAGTCTGTCTATCCACTGTTTTTAGTTTCAGTTCTTTCTTTTTCTTGCTAGTTTTAAAGTTAAAATATAAATATTTCACAACGTATTTATCACTTGCATGTAAATAAAATTGTGAACTTTATAAACCCTCTGACATATTAGAATAAGGTAATAAGCAGATTCAAGTCAAACCTATTTAAGAAGATTGTCAATTAGAAATTATTGTATTAAAAAACTACAGACTGACATACCCTATTCTTCTTTTTGCACGACATTGCACACTTATAATCATTTAAACAAAAAGGTCAGCTCTTGTTTTACCCCGAACAGATCTCATTCTTAGCTACTGCTTTAGAAACCATAATTAATTTCACCATTACGAATTTCAAACTTATGGGGACAAGTACAAGTTTGCCTTACGCAAGTCCAAGATTCTCATCGGACAGTCGAAACTCGTCACGACTGCTCCGAATTAAAAATTGATACTCTATCGAACCGACCCACATTATAAAACAAAAGTTCCTTACCTTGTCCGACAGTGCGAACAGAAACGCCCTGTTTGAAACAAAACCTGCTTAGAAATTGAAACCTTTAGTAGGTTTCGAAATCTGGTAGCCTGATAATTGCTTCATTGAGATTACAATTAAGCCTTTATTTCCGCACAGATCGGACTGATTTTAACTACAAATAATAAATAAAAATAGAGTGCTCTAGGTTACTATCCTGAGGGTGTCGTAAGAGGCGACTAAACGAGCATACCCTGCACCAATTCGTCTCGCCAGCGTCTCGCCAGCGTCAGCCATCGAAAGCTAATTATTATACCTTCATGAATTTGGAAGAGGTCTGACTCAGTTTTTGGTAATTTTTGGGCATAAAAAGCGACGATACAATAAATTATGTTAATTAAAAATAATAAAAAAAATCTGAAAGATACTAAATTCGTCAGAATAATTTCTTTCTATGTATGTTCAATGATTACTTCAAGACGCCTGCCTGCACCCACTTGGAAACTTCTTTTTCTGAATAAATCTGAATGAGTTGGCACTGATTTCAAATGTTTATTTACTGGTTACTTTTCGCTTCGCGTAGCTTCTGCGGCCGTGCTTATTTAGACCTACCCACTTTGTTAAGTTTCTTTTTGGTATTTTTTTCAACGAATCCCCTACACTATTTATAACCTGTATCTCAGGGGCAGTTTGCGAACATGTAATTCACGAACTCAAATGACATCCAGACTCGGAGCAAGTGCCTCACAAAGGTTTACACAAAGACACTTGCCGGAGCCCGGTTTCAAACCGGGGACCAAACGAAGCATATGCGACCCCTAGACCAATAACGCAGTCAAATTATTGCTCCATTCGCTATGGTAATCGAAGGTAATGCAAATTGCAGATATTTTGCTACTAATCTGATGTCAACGCTCTTCAAACTATGCTAAATTATTATATGAAGTACTTAATATTATACTGTTCATACGTAACTTAATATTCTCGGATGTTTTATTAAATGAACCTCTAAAACTATTTATAAATACTCGTACATCACTATTCCTAGAAGAGAGGCTGAGACACGTGTCTACATTCCCAGGTGTTATTCTCCGAAACAAAAGACGAATCGAATAAAAGTAATAGATATAATAATAAAGCTTTCTGTTACATTCCTTACATTTCAGATTCATAAGACATCTAAAATTGAAAATGGATTTGTAAAACGCCATTAAATTATATAGGAGCAGAGCTGGCTTTGCACTTTATTTAACATATTTTTTCTGGTTAAATTCATTATCTGTGTTATTGAGGAATAATGTAGCATTCTAAAGGTTAAAGATTTTTTCAAATTGGTGCAATAGTTACAAACCATATTCAATACAAACAAACAATCACATCTTACTTCTTTACAATGTTAGTTTAGATGTGTTTGTTACTCGTCTGGCCAGCGTGGCACAGTAGGCTAATTACCCTCCGTGTAACTAGAGGAGGCCCAACTCAGCAGTGGGTCATATATGGGCTGAGTCTTAGATTTTTTACAATTTTGCAGAAAAGAACCTTGAGCCAGTTAAAACGATTACTCATAGGTACATGTAAATCAATGTGTGCAGACAAATTAGCAGGCTACGAATTGTAATACAAGACCACAATGGTCAACCACACTACAGCCTATTTAGAATTAAACCACGTGAGAATCACCTTTACAAGACATGGCAAACAAAGTGGCTCACCAGGTCGCACGGAAAGTGAGTGAAGGAAAAAATAATTATAATCCGATTGGGGGCGTTTAGCGCGACCGGGTCGTCTAAGCTCCTTAACGCTGCCCACTTGACCGCGATCGTTTGACTTTGTGAGCGGTTTAATACGTAACACCATACAGTGGAGGTAAAGAAGATTAGATATTTTAAGGAAAGAAAGAAAGAAAATTCATTTATTGACACTAATAAAATTAAGCTAACAAGAAATATAAAATCAAAATGAGTATTAGCGCCAAAGGGTCACCGGCTCAGCATTATGTTAGGTATTGGCACAAGTACTAATACCTAACGCTGATTTTCCGATAAGGAGCCATACGCTCGAAACTGACAAATATTGTCCACAATGAATCAATGAATACATTTATAGAACATTGATCAAATTAAATTGCATACTACCTAATAATTCAATATTCAACAACAACAATATTCAACAATATTCAACAATATTCAAATATAGCTCATAAAATACCAAATAAAAAATGATTTGATTAGATTTATAAAAAAAAAAAAAAATAAGCTTCCCAGTGTGTTTCCCAGTTTCCACTAATCACAATATATAATTGCAGTAAAATTGATACACATAAATACATAATATTGATTTACTTTAGTAAAAATTGATAATTAAATATGATTATAATACAAATAAAATTATTATTATTCTGGAAATTAAATAATTCTAATAATTAATTTATCAATATTCGCTTGCACCAAGACAGTTTATCCGTGTGGTGACGGATTTAGAATACATAGTATCATCACCCTATTTCATATTGCGTGTATCGTAAGAGCCGATACATGGAAATGACAAGGCGGTAAACCTAGCTGCATGAGAATGACGGGATGCCCGAACCAGGGCCACGGGATTCACTTCCAAAGGGACAGCATGATACATCAAATATACATCTAGTACCATAATAATGTCATGACAGTGTAATTCTAAAAGATACAAAAAGCGACGTGTAAAGTGAATGAATTTCAAAACTGACGGACCTTCGTGGTAGCAGTGTAGTTATTGTACTTACCATCGCTGTACATTTACAGTGGCTGGCATGTAAATTGTAGCACAATTTGGTCACTAAATGAGGTCAAGTCGGTTACTGGCCGCTGAAAACGTGTGGAACTAATCGGTAGCACAGAAAACTTTATGTTCGTGTTCTCAAGCACCCACGCAGTTATTTTAGTGTGACGTCATTTTTTGTTGAAGACGGCAAGCTAACGTGACCTACACGAATAAAGCACTATTTTTTGCTTTTGATGATGCCTATAAAGCGTTTTTGGGGCTATGGAGAAAGTGCTTAAATATTACACGCCTAGTTCCGAGCCCACCTACTCCGCGTGGTGATGGATTCAGAATACATAGTGTCACCACCTCATTACATCCTGAGGGTGTCATAAGAGCCAATGTAAGGAAATGACAAGGCCGAAAACCTAGTGGCAAGAGAAGGAAATCTCGATACGAAACCCTATGCCAACCCGTCTAGCCAGCGTGGCATAGTAGGGTCATTGCCCTCCATGTAATTGGAAAAAGCTCGACCCAGCAGTGGGTCATTTATGGGCTGCGTATTAGAAGTGTAATGTAAAATAGATTAACTGAGTTTTGATAACCTCTAAAGTTCATTGAAAATTGAAGTAAGTTAAAATATTTCTAGAGCTGTCTAAGGCTCTTTGGTGAGCCCAATCCATTTTACTAATAGCATTATAAGGGATCTCCGCTAAGGCTTCACTCACAAATCTACTATACTGAGCCGTTTTAATTTAAATAAGCCGGTTTATGGATAGTTTGATTAAACCTCCCTGAGGTCTTATCGTGTCTGTCACGATCACTTTTAGTCAACAAAATTGAGAATCTGACTAGTTTCTAAAACTCCGATCAGGCACCAACCGGTACCAACCGGTTTTTATTTTATTTATTTTTGCACACAAGTACAATGGTGAACTGAATACCTGAAACATTATCTGCCTCGGGCATCTGTCTACCTTCAGGTCACACAAAGAGATTATGAGGGATATGCACTTTAGTGAACCTTCTCGGTTGATGGTAAATAAATAGTTTAGGTTACTATACATAAATACAACTCTACTACTCAGGTCATAAAAGACCCACTGCTGAGTCAGGCCTCCTCCAATTACATGGGGGTCGATTAGCTTACTGTGCCATGCCAGCAAGACATGGTGCGCACAGGTTTTGTCAAGGTCTACCGTTTGGGTGGCCCACCAGCGCCATACTTTCCATCTTGCCTGCGTAGCTACCTAGACTAAGTTCCCACCATGAAATTTGGAGGAGGCCCGACTCAGTAGTGGGTCTATTTTGGGTCGAAACAATGACGAAAAGCAAACAACATTAGCCTAAAAACTAAAGAACCAACCCGTTGATTACGAAACTACGACTAATAATACAGAATTACTAGAAACCAACAATAAATGGTCACGACAATTCCTTATTCCAGCGCTGAAGAGAAAATTATTCTAGCCGCGAATAAATCTATGAAAATAAAAGGAATTGTGACATATTTGTATAACACAGGACGGCATAGATAAGTGCCGCGCCATCCGTCTACTAAGCTGATTTACTGGGGTCCTACAATGCGCCTACAATAAAAGACCTCAGTCTCTGGTTGAAAATAATTCAGCTTTCAACTGCAAACGTGCGCCGTGTGAGCTAGCAGTGATTAAATGTGACCCCTTTAAGATTTATAAGTGTTTATTCCCAGCTGTGAATGGGCATGCCACCCGTTTTTCTTTGAATGCCGATATTGAAGTCCTCTAGGATTTAGAGTGCATAGTTTTTATAGCCCATGCTTTTTAGAGGTTGTCGTAGCGGTTTGTTAAAGGAGAAGGCTACTAGTGGACAGTGCTGAACGGCAGTGCTGAACGTGCTCCACAGGCTAAGCAACTGGGTCTGGTTCTCATCCATAATTTGTGACGTCACATACAGTCTGCCTCTTCTGCCATGCTGCCATCTGTGGCGATGAAGAAGTGAAAAGTGATCTGTAGAGGACTGTGCATAACACTAACGATCCACAGGTTAAGCAACTGGATCTGGAGGATGGTGGGTGGTTGTCCATTAAGGCCATGTTTTATGTGTAATAGCTGACCTCATTTGTGTCAGTTTTTACATGTAGTCAGTAGTGTGACAACCGACAGCTGGACTAAACATATAATTACCGGTTGTCCCACTAGATAGGTCGCGGGAAAACGGCAATCACGACGTGAAATATTGGCAATTTTTTTTTTACTTTACTTACAGGTTAGTCGGGTGTCAAATTGGGGTAAATGCCGGTCGAGGACTAGGAACAGACAATTAAGAGGATGACTTGTTAAGGAACTGTATGCCACATCATCTGGCCAGCAAATGAGGAGTGTGGAGTTCGGATTGTCTCCTGTGATAGAAATACAATAAAGCCAAATTATATGATAAATAGTTTGATTAAAATCATATTAATTTATTTAGGATTTCCAACAGAGAATACATTACACATACAAATATTATAACACGTATAATTATAAATTCGTATGCTTCTCTAACTATAGGAAATCCCGCCATTATTGTCAATGACCTGAGTTTGACGTAAAATAATTGTAATATATGAGTATCGTAACAATTGTTGCGAATGATCTTGCTCTTGTGGTGGTACATACATATATAGATCCATACATACGTACACACATACACTTCATTATAGATTCATACTTGTCATACATACTTGTCCTCTATTTTTTCCTCAGAATTTCATGTATAATACAGACACTCGACAAAAATATTTTAGGAAAACAAATATCAATACATATAATGTCTCGTGGCAACCCTAGAGTCAGCTTTATGCCATAGGGAATCTAGCTTTTGTTGCCGGCAGTAAATGTTGTTTGTCGTAATGTATTGTTATAGGAGCCAGTACTGGGTGAAAAATTTATAGGTGTCTCTGTGGATGGAATCGTATTACCTGACACTTCTGCAAATCTACATGTTATAATTTTTAAAGAGAAATAGGGCTGATGTCAGGTTCGGTATTTATGTTTCTGTGGTACAAAATATATTTTTACATTTCTTATTGATTTGGCTTTGGTTTGTTATAATGATCTTCAGAAAAACACGACAAATATTTCATTTAATTAATTCTTCAGGTTCTTGTCTTGTTGTGTCAAACATATTATATTTAAAAAGATACCTTGATGTCAAATCATAAACACGACTATTGTCTGAAAAATCATTTTATGTATCCTCCCGTACCTATATAATAGTCAAAGTCAAATAATTGTACAGGACACAATGGACAATGGAAATTGTTATCATATTGCTAAAAACTATACAATTCAAAGTAATATAGTTTACCACCAGTTCGGAACGCGAGCACTGCTGAGAAGAACTGGCAAGAAGGCTCAGACGGCTTGCAATTATTTATTTTTTTACTTAGTTCTCCAGTAAGACGGCAGTTTCAGTTTTTAAAAGACAAATTTGTTCACATATTCATAGTATTCCTAGCTACCTATCTTTCTTACAAAGTTGACATTTGGTAAGCTATATAAATTTATTAATTGGAAAATCTCTGAAACATAACCATAAAAAAGCAGAGCAAACATATTTTCTTGTCCCATTTATTTTTTATTTCAACTATATTCAACTTTGGTATTTCGCCGCGAAAATTAAAACGACCCATTCTAATTTCAAATGCCAACAGAACATGGGCGCTTGTTATTCAGTTGTGCACAGAATTATCGGTACCGACCACATCTACAAAGAAACAAAGCGAGTATCGGATAAAAGTAAATGGTAGCCGCATAATTTGTCAATGATTACAAAGAGTTCAATCTAAGCAAGGAACAAACATAAATCATGGACACAATGTTGTACGGCACACGCTATTTGTTACGAAATATTTTAGCTGTTGCTGCTCGTATATTTTCGCCGACTTGATTTCAACTATTTCTACGCTTAGTTTTCGTTTTATATTGCTTGTGGTACGGGCTATGTATTGCGGTCCAAGGACATGTATAGGACGAAAGCTTTGCATGGAAACTAGTTATTAGAACCAGCGCCTACTTTCCATGGAGATGGCCAATGTTTAAGAGCAGACGTCAGTGGTCATGGAATACCAGAACACCTTTCTCATCTAAATTTTCAAAATCAAGAGAGGTCTTCTGGATAGATAAGATAATATACTAGTAATGGAAACATTAACGTCCGTGTGGTGACGGATTAAGAACACACAGTGTCACCAACCCATTCCATCTTGAGGGTGTCGTAAGCGTAAGCTAGTCGCAAGAGAAGGAAAACTTGATACGTAACTCTATGCCAACACGTATGACGCGGCACAGTTGGCTAATGTCCTTCCTTGAATTTGGAGACTTGAAACTTCAGGAGCCCTTTGCTAATCTATTCCAAATGTTGACACTAATAATACCCAAATTGCAGAGCAAATATTACACACACTAATTTCCCTCCATATGACACGGTTGGCGCAGTGGTTGAGCTATCGACTGCTGCGCAGCATGTCGCGGGTTCGATCCCCGCACGGAAGAAATATTTGTATGACCTACAAGAATTTGTGCCGGGTCTGGGTGTTTTTCTATCTATAATATGTATTTATTTACAAAAAATTTTTATATAAGTATATATAAATGTATATAAGTATATGTATATATATATGTATGTATATAGTTTATCATCCATCTCGTTACCATAACTGTAAAGGTCAAGAACTAAAATCGGCGGGCTTGTTAATCAAACATGTTGAGACACAATATTAACACACTTTATTGGCACGTGCACATCTTACGACATTTTACAAGAGACTGACAAAACCAGAAAAACAAAGCAACTCGCATATAAAAAGAACACTATTTCAAATTATAATAAAAAAGTATACAAAAGACTAAAAAGGTTGCGGGTCGCTATCAATAACGCAAGCATTAAGTTGCTTAGCTTGGGACGAGATGGCGTTGTGAGAAATGTCCAAGGATATTTATTTATTATATTAATGAAGGAACCTCAGCTCAGCAGTGAGTGTCTTACAGGCTTTTATGATGGCGATAAGAAGCGGTACCAACTTCGTTGAGCACGCTACCAACGAAAGTTAGGAACTGTTTACGAAATATCGAATGTGCAGCACTAGTAACAAGGCCTGTGCCACAAGCTCTAATTAACTGTCAGCTAATTTGCTGTTATATCCCCACGATTGGTGGCAATTTCGAATTTTCCAATACCGTTCCACAATTAAACGTAGCCGATAAGATAACAGAGATTAATATGACACCTGGGCGCCTTCTAGAAGCTTATGACTGTTCAATTTAAATTGCAAAACATTACTCGCGATTGGAGATTTCTAATAGACGATTTTCTCAGATTTATTTTTGTGCGAAACAGGATGGTATGTAATTATTGAGATTGCTTTAGATTTGCGTAAATCTGAAGATAAATTGATTACGGTGGCTAAATTTGGAGGGAATTTACTTTCATATTTTATCCCAAAACTAGCGACCCGCCCCGGCTTCGCACGGGTGCAATGATGATATAGATAAAAACATTCCTCTTGAAACACTATATCTATTAAAAAACCGCGTCCAAATACGTTGCGTAGTTTTAAAGATGTAAGCATACATAGGGACGGACAGACGACAGTGACTTTGTTTTATACTATGTAATGATCATGATGATGATGATAATGATATGGAAGGATCGGGACCATTAAGTGTTTATAACCGTGCCTGATTTAGAGTTCATCTACACAGCTCATAAACGACCCACTATAGAGTCGGGCCTCCACCAATCACAGGGAGGGTAATTAGCCCACTGTGCCATGCTGGCCAGCCGGGTTAGCACAGGGTTTCGCATAAAATTTTCCTTCTCTTGCAGCTAGTTTTTCAGCCTCGTCATTTCCATTTGTCGACGATGACCCTCAGTATGGAATGGGGTGGTGCAACTATGTAGTCTAAATCTGTCACGACGTGGACGGAAATTTCATCATTAGTGGCCTGTTATATTCTGAAGCGTATTAAGAGACAATTTTAAGAAATAGTAGTTATTTAAGAAGGCCTCATCAAAAAGACTATTAACAACCCGTTTAGCCACAACTCCACGAATTTAAGCGGGCCCTTAGGACTGACCCGTATACGGCACATCAGGGAAGATTCGTGAAGATTTATTTATATCCAATTTCAACACAATATATAAAAGCTTTGATTTTGATTTTATCTTACAAATAGACTTTTAACAATCCACAAAGGATTGGATATCTAGTAAAGTACGCCTTACGAGTTGCTCATACGCATAATTGTGCAATAGTCATGGCCATTAGAGTATCGACAGATATTGCTTCGAGCTAATAAGGGCACACACGTAACTGGATATTTCACGCTATTACACTATTATAAATCATACTAGCAAAGTGTGATTGTACACACACAGTATGCAGTTAAACACACGGCAAAACATTATATGCGTCTAAAAAGGACTTAAATTTATAAATTATTATTTATAAATTCCTTGGATTTAGAATACAAAATGTCACCAACCCATACCATCCTGAGGGTGTCGTAAGAGGCGACTAAAGGTAAGCAAGAGGCAGCGTGGCACAGTAGGCTAATTTCCCTCCGTTAACTTGGAGGAGGCACGATTCAGTAGTGGTTTATGGGCTGTTATGAATGACGAATATTCGAGCCTTCAAATCTTTTTCATTAATTATTTTATAACTCTATTCTCAGACATGTTCACTATTGACTTCTAATAGTAAATAAATACATAATTAAAATATTAGTATAACTGTATTATAACTACGTCTAAGCATATATTTTGATGTTCATATTTTTACCAACGGGTCCCGGGTTGGATTCCAGGGTCGGGCAAGTCAGTGTCTTTGTCTAAACCAGAGGCATGCTGCACAAGTCTGGGTGTCATTTGTGCTCGTGAATTACATGTTTGTAAACTGCCCTCCGCGATACAGGTTATAGCAAATACAGGGGTTGCGTTTAAAAAAAACGTTATTATTTATATTAATTTCAAATACGATATTAATATCCTTAGGGATGATGCAAAGAGTTTAGCGGAATGTGCAAAAGACTTTCAATCTTTAATCTATTGGGGACTATAAAGCAGCCGCGGACGAAAAGCGAGCTATTCATCGCTATTCTTTAGCAGTCTTCTACTACTGTTCAACCCATATATGACTCACTGCTGAGTCGGCCCTCCGACAGTTACAAGGACCGCCTTTAGATCACGGGGTCCCGGGTTCGATTCCGGGGCCGAGCAAGTGTCTTTGTGTAAACCAGAGGCACTCTCTCCGAGTCTGGGTGTCATTTGTGTTCGCGAATTTCATGTTTGTAAACTGCCCCCGCGATGTAGGTGCAGGGGTTCCTTTAAAAAAAAACTATGGTGGTGACACTTTGTATTCTAAATCCGTCACCACACAGAAAAGTGGCAGTCTTCTACTGGAACCTAAACGAAAAACAGTCAGCTACAGTACAAAACAGCTTTGCAGTTACGTATGTGGCCTTCATAGATGGGCAAACGCGCGACGATCGCATCGCGTTCGCACGCACATTACTTGCTGGCGCGAGCCCGCAGGCAACAGCGACCTAACAGTACAACGGCCTGTGATTAGACGCCACACGATAGGGCCCATTGTCGGTACACGATCGCCTGTTGTACCTCTTGAATTGCGGAAATGGACACGGCCTGCACCCACTATACCCCGATAGCGGGACATTTCAATTGCAGTCGCCTGTGGGTGTACATGGCAAGGAATAGATTCGGCTCTGGCTTTTGATTTAGCTCCGTGTACTGTCAACGCTGGTACACATGTCCTTATTGTGACGTTCATATGGTCATGAAAGTTATACACGAGCAATTTGTGTTGAATCAATTTAAATTTCGAATAGCCTTTTTTTCACATGAGTTTCGAACAAAAATGTTTCTGCTCGTATTTCTTTTTTTATATTACTTCATTTAATAGATATCAAATTTGAAAACAGATTACATACTATCGTGTACTGTACACTCAGTAAGTCTTATATTTGATGAGCAAATACTTTTTTTACATATATTTTGATACATAATTAGTATTGTATTCGCTACTAACAAACAACCTAAACAACAAATGTTGCGTAAATAATTAATGAGACAAATCAACTTTAATAGACGTTTTAAATGGTGTACGTGTATTGGGTTACCTCTACCTAATCTTTGTACAGTTTCGGTTCACCTCCCAACTAAAGCCATAACACTTATTTTTTTCTAAGTGTCGATAGTATCGACACTCAAGAATACTTAAAATTATAGTAATACTTAAAAAAGCATTTCGAATATCATTAGATAGTCGTAACCAAATATTTACTATGTAATCTTGAAGACAATTTATTTGAACACGAGTATACATAAATACGTGTACATTTACAGCAAACAGTAGAGTTGATTTTTGTAAAAATAAATAAAGAACCAGACAACTTAGTAACTTCAATCCCATATTGCAATTAAACAATTTTGATGTTACAAAGTATCTATCTTAGTTGCCACAGAGATACCAAGAATCTGCAGCACAATAGTGGTATTACAGGAGACATAATGAGCAGCAGTGGACTTAATCTACCTAACAATAATGATAAAAGTTTAATAAAATAAAAACCTCGTGCCTTATAATATTTATATTCCAACGAAGTCAAAGGAAAGAAGTTTAATTTCAAGTTAATTCCTATCTTAAAAACACAGCGCAGTGTCAAACAAGTGGTCGATAGTCGTAAACCTTTGACGTGAACACATTAGTTAGTGTCGGGCTGTCCTGGTTTATGAGAACCCTAATGAGAAATACCATCGGATGAGAACTGACGCGTGACTAACCACTGCCAGGCCCTCGATACTTGGTTATTTACATCAATTCTTGTATTGCCTAGCACATAGCCTTTGTAGTATAGATCCTACAGTACACACTGGCCAGACGGCACAGGGTTCTCGATCACTTGCGGCTAGGTTATCGCCCTTGTCATTTCCTTTTGTCGGTTCTTACGACACCCTCACGATGGAATGGGGTGGTGACACTATGTATTCTAAATCCGTCATCACACAGATAATAAAACAAAGACTATTGCTTGATCACTACATTTTCCCCTTACATTTCACTAGCATCGTAAATTTATTTAATGTCAGCTTAAACTATATCAACAAAATACCACTGATATTTATTGTGCTATGTTCTGCTACATACTAGGTATTCCAGAGCGTGTAACGCCATCTATTTGTTAAGTACGAAAGATTTTCGTACTATCGCTTGAGAAGTCTCTTGAACAATGTAGATTGTTGCAACGAAGTATAGCACTGAGCAATCTATCATAATAATCAAGGAAATGTCTAGAACCTTCGTAAGTCTAAGACGCTCTGAGCCAGAGCTCGAAGGAACAATCAAGGAAGGTCGACCCTCGCTGTGGGTGCCATTGCTCAATTGTCTTGCCAACTCAGGAACGGCTTACAATCAATTCAAGAACTATGGATGACAAATTTGTTTTATCTCCGGAGTCTTTGGTCTTGGCAATTCTAATATATCAGGAAGCAGATCAAATAATTGTTGTTCAAAATTCCCCGGCACATGTAATTCTAGACGAATAAATATCATTGAACTTTAAACAGCAGTTGTAAAACAAAAAATAAAATGTGGATCCTCTTTTGTGCTTTATAAAATGTAACTCATTTAGACGTTTATTACCTGGCTCAAATCAGCCAGAATATCATTGCCTCGTTGGTCTAGTGGTTAGATGTGCCGCATTTGGATCAACGGGTCCCGGGTTCCATTCCGGGGTCGGGCAAGTGTCTTTGTGTAAACCAGAGGCACTGGCTCGGAGTCTGGGTGTCATTTCTATCTATAATATGTATGTATTTACAAAAAAAAAAATGTATATTAGTAGTTTATCATCCATCTCGTTACCACAACCCAAGCATTAAGTTGCTTAGCTTGGGACGAGATGGCGTTGTGTGAAATGACCAAGGATATTTATTTATTTTAGGCAAATTATCGTACCATGAAACCCACGCTAACTTTTATCTTTTAGGCAAGTGTCACTTAATCAAAAAGTAGTTAATTATAACTATGGGAATTATTTCAAATTGAAAGTACTCGTTATATTAAATATTGCTATAAAATAGAGTTAATCTACATGGATTTTAGAAGTTTCAAATATTTAAGGTAAAATATTTGATATCGATAAATTTTCCGACGCCCATCCCTATTGGAAACCACCATATCTCAATGTCAACACTGTATAGCGATTACATTCTAACACCAAAGCCTATAAACTATCAACTATCAATTACAATTATCCAAGACATGATTGTGCAACATTTGATTGCTTACTCGTTACTTGAATTGTGAACATTTTATATCGTTTACAAACACCTACATTACATACCTTACATGTCTAGAGCTACAAACAACAGAAAATATAATTACAATTGAACTTAAGAAACTCTTTATAACTATTTCATGTTTTTATGGGAGCTTCTTTAGGAGTAAAGAATACGATAAAGAAGATATATGAAATTAGCTTAATAAACATATTATTACAGACATAAATATTGGGGAAATCATGACATTTCAACCAGTGATAAAGACCAGTTCCATAATATTTACTTATATACATATTACACCTAAGCCAGGTTCAAAAGAACATGCTATATGGCCATTCACACAATTCACACATGGATTGAATTAGATCAATCTCTGGATGCAGAAACTATGCTATTTTATGTATAATTTCTTGGCTGAAAAGAAAAAGAAACCATAAGTGTAGATAATAAAATAGGTTACAGATTTAAAACATAATTTAAATATCCATTTGCTATTCCTTAATAGAAGGTTGCATCGCAAGGGTGAAAGAAAAAACCTAAAATATTTACACTCAAACATTCAACACAAAAACTCCCACAGCATCGAGAACAATCAATCTTGGGAGCTGAAAGGAGCCTCAATCAAAACAGAATACGGTGAAGCAGAGACCGGATAAAGGGTCTTATAAATCATAAAATCAAGCCTCCATTCAAAGCGGTTTATTTGGACTAAGATACAAAAAAAATGGAATCCGCTCGAATAGCTCAAGGATAAAGTTCCGTAGGTGGTTAGGTAATTGGGTGACGTAAATAAAAATAATAGAACTACGATTTTTAATTAAAAACCAATTTTATTTTTAAACATAATTCAGGTGGTTAGCACTGCTTTTTGTCTTCACATAGTTTAAAATTAGTTTTAACTCCTGTTAAAACCTGTTAAAACTAATTATAAACTAGATGAAGGGACGAATAATAATACAATAGAAGCATAGAATAAGTGTGAATAAAAAAAGTAACCAGCTTCCTTGGTAGTCACTGAACAATAGCTTGGCTGGGTAAATAGAATATGGTAGGTACTGTTAGCCCATATTCTATTTAGTTAGTTATATTTTTCAAGTTTTAAAATAATTCATAAATAGTGTAGGAATGCATCGACGTTTTATTATACCGAACATCAGCCCGGATTATTCTCTATCATGCCTACACATCTCTAAAAATACTTTGACCCTGCGTTCCTTCGGGCATTGTTAACTGGTGAACAGACCCGAGGGTGCATCTCCAATTTGTCCTGTATTGGAATAATCAACGCTCCAACGTTATTTATGGCCTCATTAAAGTTTCGATAATCACAACTTTTTAGGCGTGGGTAGGATAGATTTTTTTCTATAAAGAATACAAGAAAGCATCAGTGAGAACGCTGGAATGCAGTATCATTCGTATAGCACGATGCGTAGGACGTTTTTAATTGGATATCATTTTTTATTATGTAAGTAATGACATAAAATTTCGGTGTATCTACAACTGAACTGTTACAAATGTAATAGCTATAAGAATAATTATGTAACGTTTTATGTTTATTTTATTCGGTGTAGTGTTTTTGATAATTGTTTATAATGTGGCAAGTGAGTGTTTTTGAAATGGGAAGGTTGAAACAATAGTGCTATTGGATTGTATTACGAGTTGGGTGAGTTGTAGAAAATTTATATGAATTAATAGGATGTTTTTTTTGTCGTTATATTTTTTAGTGATTTTATTGTGTTTTAGTTTGTTTTAGTGATTATTATATTCCGTGTGAGGCCATAACGGTAATCCGTTATAGCCTCACACGGAATATAATATTAACATCGTATTTTAACACAAGATTTACCTTCGCGCGTAAATATCGATTACCAAACTATAGTTTACGGTATCGATATTTATCTCTAAGATACACAATTTCTGTAAATCAATAAAATTTTGACCTAGATTTAACTTGATTTGACATTAGATTAGAATTCGCACATTTGTATATTCGGCATACTTTTTGTAAAAAATATAGAAATAAGAAAATTATAGGCGGTAGATTTAACTGTTTCTTTGTACTTTTGAAGACAACTGTCTCTCCTGTGACCACGACTGCTGCAAAGCATTCTTATCATCGGGAATTAAATAATTTATTATAAACGGCTAAATCCGTTAAAAAGTGTTTAATTTCATTTAAAACAGTGCGTATGTCAGTATTATTATGGTAAGAGTACCATTATGTTTTAATCCATTATGCAAAATTGATTCAATTAGGCACATGGTTATTTTATATCTTCTTTAATTATTTTAAAAACAAAATAAGGTTTCTATATTAATCTATCTACTACTGACTCTGTGCCGATAAAATAGCCAAGAATAAAATCCAGTGTTGCAATTTAAAACAATCAAACAGGTCTATCAATGATAATAATAATTGGATGATGGAACGTATCAATATATACGCGGGTAAAAGCAAAACCATCAAATGATTTTACTGTTACCTAGATAAATTAAATTGATATTGTGTCCATACCTGACCTAGGGAACTCTTGTATATTAAAATAATTTGTAAGGTAAGGTAAGGTCAGGAATGGAATGACCAATTGCCTTGCGCTATTGTTTTACTATATAGTGTTATTATGTGAGCGGCCAGATTGTTTCCGTATCTTTAAAACCGCTGACACAGTAGGGATGCGATAGCGATTAATATTACATTTCATAACCTGTTAAATATAAAATGAGACCATATAAAAGAATCAATGGGTTTATGGGCCGAACCGGTGGTAGATGGTAAATTTTCAATTTGAAATGGTTGTTTTTATTTATTGTTTATTGTTTGACTTGTCAAAAGAGCTTCAATGAGCCATCTTGATGAAATAAGTTTTGATTTTATTTCTCAACTAGCTTTTGTGCGCGGCTTCGCCCGCGTGGGCTTCGAACCCGTGCATATTTTTTATGAAACTAAAATCGGTTATTGTGACTAAACTATGATAGTTAGATATGTGCTCTCGCATCATTTTGTTCTATGGTCAATAGTTTTTGCAGCGCACGCATAAATAGGTTTTCGATTTTACACCTTGGTTTACAAAATCGCAATTTTCATACGGATCCCTAATTCTTTTGAAAATAAAATATAGCCTATAACCTTCCTCGATAAATGGACTATCTAACACTGAAAGATTTTTTGAAATCGGACCAGTAGTTCCCGAGATTAGCGCGTTCAAACAAACAAACAAACAAACACACAAACAAACAAACTCTGCAGCTTTATATATTAGTATAGATTTTAGTTTTCGTTTGTTTAATTTTTCATACAAAATAATTCGATAAATTCATGTTACGCTTTATGTTATTGCTAATACAAGAATTCGTAAGTGAGAATATAACGGGTTACGGCATCGTATTTCAAAACTAAATACCAGCAACCTTTTCGCGCTTAATTTTATACCGTTATCGATATTTAATCAATAGCACCCTTACGTGAAAATCGATATATTCGCATTATTTTAGCTATAAATATGAATGATTGGCTTGAATGACTCGTATTTGTGAATGAAACTTTCCTATCACTGTTTAAATATTTGACATTAATTAAATGTGATTGATAATTTCTTCGAATATATGCCGAATACATGCAAATCTCAAACAATATAAGCAGTGTTTTCGAAATGAGCTCTCAAACGGTTTGATTTACCCTGGCATCTTCAAAATTATCGCCGGTCAATCTGTATCCTTACTCATACCTCAACGCAAGCCAGTCTAAGCTCCGTTACTATTAATTTTCCGTGCCTTGTTCGTTTTAACTGGAACTTAATTAGCGATAAACGCTACCTCCTATGTGCTCGGTTCTCGGGTCTAGGAGATTAACCCGTGCCCGCGCTGTTCGTTCTGACCCTACTCAATTACATTTTTACCCTTGAGACAGACATGATTGATAATTCATGGGTGTAAATGGAATTCGAGTAACAATAGATCATCTTTTAACTTGAAGACAAAAAGTGGACAAAGAGCTAATGAAGTTTTGTCTGATGAAGAAACTGATTATATTGCCGATTCTTAGGAATATAACGGAATTAAATTAAGGTTTAAATTTATAATAACGACAGCTCTCGGCTTCATATCGATAATTTCTGCTTTATAAAGCGCGTCGCCTAATATTATTGAAATGTGTCTACTCTGCCAATTATTGATTTACTAGCGACCCACCCGGGCGCACTTCGCACGGTTGCAATGATGACCCTCTCAATTTATCTGTGTTTCTTTACAATATTATGGATGTATTATGCATATAAACCTTTCCCTTGAACCACTCTATCAATTAAAAAAAAAACGCTTTAAAATCCGTTGCGTAGTTTTAAAGATTTAAGCATACATAGGGACGGACAGACGACAGCCACTTTGTTTTATACTATGTAGTGTAGTGATGCGCAACTTAAATCTGGAAGTTATTTAAGTATTTTGTGGTATGTTAGTGGAAAATATCGCGGTTCCCCCGACCCACCACCGGCCTCTCGGGCGAGGGCAGAAGGGGTTCGCATAGTCACGACCCCCCTCCACCCCTACCCCGTCCGCGGCGCGGGTCAGCCGGACCTCCCTCCTTTGCGACCCGCCCCGCATCACCCTTCTGCGACATAACGGCCTCGCAGAAGGAGGCCCGTCAGCCCTCGGGTTAGCGACAACCCAAGGGCGTTGGTGCACCGCAGCGTTCCAGGATTCGCAGGGCAACTCTGAAGACAAAGGAGTCCCTGGAGCCCCAGTCCACTGCGGCGCTGGGTGCCGCTCTTCGTCTCACCTCTCCCCGTGGCCCCGCCGGGCATGGGATGCCCTGGCCAGTATGGCCCCAAGGATCATTGAGGCACTCAAGCCCCCTCACCACGACAAGGTGGCAGCACAGTCGAGGGGGCTGAAACCAAACCCTGTGCCACAGGAGGCTAAGTACCAAGTATTTGGTTTATTTGTAGTAAGGAAGGTTTTGTGTTTAAGATTCTTTTAGTTAATTATAAACGCGCTATTAAGTTATATATTCTATAAATATAAAAAAAGGAATGGACATGCTTCTTCTAAAACATTGAATTTTATAGAAATGCATGAAAACATTACAACTTTGAATCTCACAAAAGAAACCATAGAACACATCAAAAACAAAACGACGCGCCGTATCTCATCGCGAAATCTCCGTGGCATTATGTAATTTTATTCATACATCCATCTCGTCCGCATACCACGTATTGTCTTGCTTCGCAAAGTTTATCATAAACCTGTAGGTCACTGCATATTCTTTGCTCGGGACTCATGCCAAAAGCTGTGAGGTCAAAGTGCATAGTACCTACATCATTCTTAGAACTAGCAGTTGTCCGTTATTCCGTGCGCTCCATATTGAGCTCCGAGCTAGATAGCTTTATGGTGATTTGATACCATTCGCTAGGAAATTGGTGTTTAACATCTATGAAGACCTGGGGTCACACCTGCACGAACTTACTTTAATGCCTTGGTATAGGGGTTGTAAGTGCTGCGTTTCGTTGATGGGTCATCGATGCCTAGAATGAGCTATTTTGTGTAAGCCACAACTCATTTGTGCAAAATGATTTAAACGTCTCTACCGTGCATGGTCGGAACACGAGAGGTGCTTTAAAAAATAAAGAAATACCAAACCCATTTTTCTAAGAACCCAATTTCTCTTTCTTCTCATAAATAAGTATACATTTTTGGAATTGTTTTGGAATACAAATTGTTTGTTTTGTGATTTAATATTATACATACTAAACTACAATCAAGTGATGGTGTGATAAGATTTCAATAACGGGCCCGGCTCGGCTCGGTGTGGACATATTCTTAATTTTCAAATATTATGTCTTGAAGCAAATCAAGCTGCAACATTCTTGTCAAGTGTTTATGAGATGGGTAGAGTTGTGGTTATACCATTATGGATTATATGCACTTGCTTCAAAATTATTTCTACGATTTTGTGTTTTATAAAATACTAGCGACCCGCCCCGGCTTCGCACGGGTCCAATTATAAACTTCTAAATTTATCAGTGTTTCTCTACTATATTGTGGATGAATTATACATGTAAAACTGCCTCTTGAATCACTCTATCTACTAAAAAAATCGTCGTAGTTTTAAAGATTTAAGCAT
This sequence comes from Clostera curtula, assembly GCA_905475355.2. NCBI lineage: Eukaryota > Metazoa > Arthropoda > Insecta > Lepidoptera > Notodontidae > Clostera > Clostera curtula. The sequence goes on along the minus strand of FR997800.1, from coordinate 14,405,239 downwards.
ACATAGGGAGGGACAGACGACAGCGACTTTGTTTTATAGTATGTAGTGAAGTGAATTAAAATGTAACAAAGCGACCCTACAAATCGAATCCGATTGTGAACCTAAACTGTTAATTACATAGTTTTATCGACTTTTCAAAATAATATACTGTTAAAAATTATTGACTGTAAAATAATTGACTGCCTCGTTGGTCTAGTGGTCAGAGGTCGGGCCAGTGTCTTTGTCTAAACCAGAGGCACTGGCTCGGAGTCTGGGTGTCATTTCTATCTATCTATCATCATCATCATCATCATCATTTCAGCCAAAAGACGTCCACTGCTGGACATAGGCCTCCCCCAAGGATTTCCACAAAGGCCGGTCCTGGGCCGCCCGCATCCACTGCTTTCCGGCGATCTTATCTTTCTATCTATAATATGTATATATTTACAAAAAAAATATGTATATAAGTAGTTTATCATCCATCTCGTTACCATAACACAAGCATTAAGTTGCTTAACTTGGGACGAGATGGCGTTGTGTGAAATGTCCAAGGATATTTATTTTATTTATTTTATATATTGTCAATTTTCATTGAATCGAATTGCCGTTTTTCCAAGTTTTAACTGAGAGCAATTGTAGTTTGTATAACATGACTTTTGCGCTGACCGTACTCCTGGTACCTGGTACGACTCACCAAAACAACCGCAAAAAACTGTTTTGTATAGCATTTTAATGTTTTTTTCTCAATTTAAAATTACTTATCTACCAATTAATTTGATATACTAAACAAGTTGACTCATTAGCCATGTCTTCTTAAATAATATAAACAACGTAATTAAAAACCGAACTTTAAGTTTCTTCTCCGAGCAAGCTTTTATATACAGTGTGCATATCTAATCGGTTTTCATTAAAGCATTTAATAGACAGTTGAAAGCTCAGCTGTGGCCACAGCCGTCCGTTCTCATGGTAATAAAATCGTTGACATCTGAAAGTTGAGAAATAAAAATCTGGAATATTTATTTTTATTTTAACGATCTTCTAGCCATTGCCCGACACATTTCGCTTTATGGTATATTCTAGGAATTAGGTTTTATGATACTACTCGATGTCATATTACTACAAAAGAATTGGACTATGAATTATTTTATTAATTCATTACTTCAGTTATTAAATATTTTACTACACGTAAAGTAACAATGTTGCAATGAATGACTTAGAAATACGGTATCTCGTATTATGAACTGAAAACTAAACTTGCACCGATTCTTTTATTAAACTACTATCTAAGAATTCTAAGATCTATTGGAATACCAGTATTAGGAGTCATAGTTAAAGAATATCATGAACAGCTGTTTCCCTAACATCAAAATACAAATTAAATCTTGTCGCATCAGCAAAAATACTCTAGCTTTTTTCGCCAGTTTGTATTCTAGCTATACTTATATGTAGATGTTTTGTTTGTACTTTACAGATTACGCAGTTTCTAATCACTATCACTACATAGTATAAAACAAAGTCGCATTCTTCTGTCCGTCCCTATGTATGCATAAATCTTTAAAACTACGCAACGAATTTTGAAGCGGTTTTTTTTAATAGATAGAGTGATTCAAGGGGAAGGTTTATATGTATAACCCACCCCCGCTTTGCACGGGCGAAGCCGGGGCGGGCCACTAGTGATAAATAAATATCAATAACATGTGGTACCGATTTAAAATACACAGTGTCACCAGCCCATTCCTTCCTGAGCTTGTCGTTAGAGCCGACAAAATGTAATAACCTAGGCGCGAGAGGAGGAAATCTTGATACGCAACACAGTTGGGTAATTACCCTCCATGTAGGTAACCGACTCAGCAGTGGGTAATCTATGGCCTGAATAGCAGTAGCAGTAAATAACAATATTTCCCGACAAACTATAAAGATTTTATAGAAAAGGGAAGATAATTTATTGATATCTATCTATGTCTATCTATCTATATAGGTAAAAAAATATTTCGTCCCAGTAGATGATGATGTCCAAATCCGTAATAGACTTTTTACGTAACATGTTGTAGTTATCTATTATTTCTTCAGCACATTGTTATTGTGGAATCCCGACCCTGACCTTAGGTCGTCGACCCTGCGCGTGACACTTCGATCCTGCATCGTTCACGAGCGCAGATCGCTCGGTATTTTTGTACCCCGCTCTTATCTGATCAGTTAGATCGACTGCGCAGGCTGCGCCGGGGAGAGCGTGACTTAGAATTTTCCCGCGCGTTGCCGAATCCAATCACAATAACTACCTAACAGTTAACGCTTTAGGGGCCCTTGGATTCAATGCTATTACGCCTTTACTGTGCTTAAAACAAACTTAAAACTAAAATTTAAAAAGTTAGGGGTCGATGCAAATTAAAATCTTCGTAGGGTGACGGATTTAAAATACACAGTGTCACCAACCCTTACGATTCCGAGGGTGTCGTAAGAGGCGACTAAGGGAACGCAAGAGGCTAATCACCTAGCTGCAAGAGAAGGAAAACTTGATACAAACACTGTGCCACCCCGTCCTGCCAGCGTGACACAGAAGGGTAAATTCCCTCCATGAATTTGGAGGAGGCCCGAATCAGTAGTGAGGCATTCATGGGAAAAGGTGACAAATTGAAAAAGTTTTTCTGCTAACATTACTAAAAACCAAATAAGGGACCATTTCTTGATATACAACTAGACATTAGTGACTGGTAGATATATATTTTACTAGTGGCCCGCCCCGGCTTCGCCCGTGCAAAGCGGGGGTGGGTTATACATATAAACATTCCCCTTGAATCACTCTATCTATTAAAAAAACTGCTTCAAAATCCGTTGCGTAGTTTTAAAGATTTATGCATACATAGGGACGGACAGAAGAATGCGACTTTGTTTTATACTATGTAGTGATAGTGATAGTGAAGTCTGTCTGCTTAGGTATATGCTTAAAGTGTATAAGACGTAAATTAACAAACCAGCTTAATTTCAGTTGGCGCTAAAAGCTTATGATTAAATGACTATCTATTAAGTTGTATTTAGGACCTGACCAAGTAATCTATTGGAAACCACTTATGTGTATTTTTTCGGTAAAGATTAATTTTAGTTTATTTTTAATTACTGTTTTAATTTTTGTAATTTGACTGATTGAAAGCATTAATAAGACCGTCTTCCGTGTGGTGACGGATTTATATTGCCAAGTGTCACCTGTTCCCTTCCCATTCCTTCCTGAGAGTGTCGTAAAACACGACAAAAAAAATGACAAGGCCGATAACCTAGCCGCAAGAGAAGGAAAACTTGATACCAATCACAGCGCCAACCCATCTGGCCAGCGTGGCACAGTAGGGTAATGCCCCTACATATAACTGGAGGAGGTCCCACTCAGCAGTGGGTTATCAATGGGATGAGTAGTTGAGATTTTATTCGATTATAGAACATTTTGCTTTTTAGTTTACGGAACCCGTATCTCTGTACATGTATAAACGCTTATTTTAACTTTTGTACAAGTACCGTTGTCATCCCATTGGCAGGTGGGCAGTGTTACGATATTATCAAACGTACATTACAACAAAATTATCGCTTTTTTATGGACCTTCGAGAACTTTTTGACCTCAAAGGTATTTACATTGAAATTGGTTTCTTTAAACTATTGTTAATTAAGTGCTATCTCAGCAGTTTAATCAAACTTTAATGTGTTTAAAATATATCTGACGAATGCTACAAATCATTGAAATCAAACACTTTAAATTGATTAATCGCTTTTAAAAGGGCTTTTATGGGAAAACTTAAGAGTTTATTGCGTCAAACGAAAATATAAATTCTTTTTTATAATAACCTAATCTAGAAATAGAATCTATCACTAAGTACTTATAGCCTGTATCGCGGGGGAAGTTTACAAACATGAAATTGACCCCTCAGACTCAAAGCAAATGGCTCTTTGGTCTAGGTACACAAAGACACTTGGCCGGCCCCAGAATCGAAGCCGGCACCAGAATCGAAGCCGGCACCCTGTGATCCAAAAGCGTCGCCTCTAACCCCTAGACGAACAAGGCAGTATGTGAAAGAATAGTTACATACGATTCAGTTATTTTCTGTGCTCATGGTCTGTAGTTATGACACTCGACGAAAATACACGGCTGGTGATCAAAATGTTAAGACAAAAAGTTGCTAAAATTTCCTGATTTTGCTCATAGTATCAGTATAGATCTTATCGTTATGAGTTTGTGTTCCAGCCTGTATATTTGAACTGAATATTTTTTCTATGTGAAATAATATGATTAACTGATTTTGTAGTTATAAAGCTCTTATAAATCAAGTAAAATTTAGGCAGCTTTTCAGTAATATCGTGAGTGACCTCTGATTATCTAGAATAGATACGTTCCATAGAAAAGATCCAATACGTCAGTTATCTGACAATAAAAGATTGCAACATTATCTTATAGAGGATAACAAAAACTGTTTCTATTTCGTATTGGGAACTTATCTTTTGAACTGTAAATATTAACTCCGTTGTTGCTTTTCTTCGCTTGAGAAGGTCTACTACAACTACTGAGGGTCAGCTCATAGATGACCCACTTTTAAGTCGGGCCTCCTCCAGTAACATTAAGGGTAATTAGCATACTACGCCACTGTAGCTAGACGGGTTAGCACAGGGATTCTTATCACCTGCGGCGGCGTGGTTCTGCATCAGATCCCACAATGCCGCAACAGGAAGCGAGTTGGAGCACCCCGGGGAGGTTTAGTGGGTAGGCCCCCACTATGGGGGAGAGTCCCACACTCCCCTCACTGGCCATCCCCGTGGCCGGCGAGGAAGTCCATAAAGAATTATACCTCGGGCGAAAAAAAAAAAAAAGGATTCTTATCACGTGGTTCTGCACCAGATCCCACAATGCCGCAATAGGACGCGAGTTGGAGCACTCCGGGGATGTTTAGTGGGTAGGCCCCCACTCTGGGGGAGAGTCCCACACGCTCCCCCCTCGGTCATCCCCGCCGACGGGGATAGTCCATAAAGGATTTTACCCCGGGCGAAGATAAAAAAAAGGGATTCGTATCAAGTTTTCCTTCTCCTCGGTTTGCGGCCTTATCATTTAATTTTGTTGACTTTTACAACACTCTCAGGATGAAATGGAACTACCTTCCATGTAGTTGGAGGAGGACTGATTCAGCTTCATCATTTCAGCCAAAAGACGTCCACTGCTGGACATAGGCCTCAAAGATCTCCACCAAGGCCGGTCCTGGGCCGCCCGCATCCACTGCTTTCCGGTGACCTTAACCAGGTCGTCGGTCCACCGTGTTGGAGGCCTACCAGCACTGCGCCTTCCGGAACGCGGTCACCACTCGAGGACTTTTCTGCCCCATCGGGCGTCGGTCCTGCAAGCTATGTGCCCTGCCCACTACCACTTAAGTTTGGCAATCCGGTGGGCTATGTCGGTGACCCTGGTTTTCCTGCGTATCTCCTCATTTCTGATTCGATCTCGCAGGGAAACTCCGAGCATAGCCCTCTCCATTGGCCTTTGGTTCAGCTTAGGGTAATATATTATGTGATGATCAGTGTCCAAGTACAGTCGGTACCATGCCTACAGACAGTCTCTAAAATACAGTCACTAGGCAACGATAACATGCAAAGCGCGTTTACAAATCTCTGACCCAGTCTATCAAGAGACGGCTCTTTAATCTGTTACGAAATCTTTGTCAAGTATTTGGACGCGGGCCAAAAGTTATCGTTGGCTACGCGCATCGACGTACCCTAAAATACTAGCTTAGCAGATCGTCTGGTAAGATAGGTCAAAAGAATAAGAGCTAGGAATTTAATAAAATGCGGACATATTTTATGTTTATTTCTAAGACTTTATTGCCTACTAGTGGCCCGCCCCGGCTTCGCCCGCGCAAATCGGGGGTGGGTTATACATATAAACCTTCCCCTTGAATCACTCTATCTATAAAAAAAAACCGCTTCAAAATCCATTGCGTAGTTTTAAAGATTTATGCATACATAGGGACGGACAGAAAAATTCGACTTTGTTTTATACTATGTAGTGAAGAAATAAGTGTCGATACTTGTCCATGTGGTGATGGATTTAGAATACATAGTGTCACTACCCCATTCCACCCTAAGGGTGTCGTAAGAGCCGTCAAAAGGAAATATCAAGGCCTATAACCTAGCAACAAGAGCAGGAAAACATGATACGAAACCCTATGCTAACCCTCCATGTAAATGGGGGAGGCCCGACTCAACAATGGGTCATTTATGGGCTAGGTGAAAACCATTTTACACTATTAGGGTCTGAATAGGGATTGAAGTTAATTCATTAATTGCTTAACTCAAAAATATCCAGTGTTTACTTGAACAGCTCACGCGGATAAAGGACTGTAACTCAAAAACGTTCACCTTCTTAACACGCCTAACCAGTAGCCAGTTACTAGCATAGTTATTTTGACAACAAAGCAGTAAATCAAGACAGAACACATAATTTTCAGTAACTAACACCAAAGAGAACAATGCTTATGTGACGAGAACACTCTTATAGTACCGTCAGCAAATTAATTGCTCTGTGTCAACTAAAGCGTGTTACAATGGTTTTCATTCAACTTCAAAATGACTTAAACATGTGTAACAAAATATGCCAAGGAAAATCATTACATCCCAAGAATGATCCGCGAGGCTATTGGGATTAAGAAATCCAAATTTATATAAAACTAGTGGCCCGCCCCGGCTTCGCCCGAGCAAAGCGGGGGTGTGTTATACATATAAACCTTCCTCGTGAACCACTCTATCTAATAAAAAAAACCGCTTCAAAATCCGTTGCGTAGTTTTAAAGATTTAAGCATACATAGGGACGGACAGAAAACATCGACTTTGTTTTATACTATGTAGTGATGATAGTGATAGAGAGGATACTGAATTTATCAAATCTCAATCTACAAGACATGTGTGCACAGAGAAAGTTATCAATAAAACAAAATTATAGACGGTAGTCTTAACTGTTTCTTTGTACTTTTGAAGACAACTGTCACCTAGTCTCTCCCGTGATCACGACTGCTGCAAAGCATTCGAAACGTCGGGAATTAAATAATGTAACATACCCGCGACAAATCCGTTAAAAAGTAATTTCAATAAAAATATGTTTTTCTGATACATATACAAACAAATCCCTACAATTTTTTTTTTAAATAACGGAACCCCTGCACTTTGTATGCGTGTAACGCGGGGGCAGTTTACAAACATGTAATTCACGAGCACAAATGACACCCAGACTCCGAGCCAGTGCCTCTGGTTTAGACAAAGACACTTGCCCGACCCCGGAATCGAACCCGGGACCCGTTGATCCAAAGGCGGCACATCTAACTATTCAGCCCATAAATGACCCACTGCTGAGTCGAGCCTCCTCCCACCACAGGGAGGGTAATTAGCCTACTGAGCCACGCTGGCGACGCAGTAACGCTGGTTAGCACAGGGTTTTTTATCAAGATTTTCTTATGTTGTGCTAGGTTTTCGGCCTTAACATTTCCTTTTGTCGACTCTTACAACACCCTCAGAAATAAAAAGGGTGGTGTACTATGTGTTCTAAATCCGTCACCTACCGTACATAAGTCGTCGTTCGTCGTTTCAGCCCTTAAATGACCCACTACTGATTCGGGCCTCCTCCAAACTGATGGAGGGAAATTAGCCTACTGTGCCAAGACACGTACATAAGTACACAGTAGATTTTAAAAAGGTTTTTAATTTCAAGAAAATATTACGTTGCCGACTATACAGCCTTAAGTCTAGTAACCAGTGACGCCGCCCACGCGATCCACTCTTTCGACACCCGAACAAGTCATAAATTATAATTTTAAAACTAGCGGGGCCAACATGCATGTCCCATAATAAATGGACCCATAGCTAAGCCAGGAGCCATAAAACATTTCATTGACTCGTTGGATTAATGTGGCTCTATTATAAATTGTTATTGCACGCGGTACTTGAAGGTTAAGGCGATAACAAATATCAGACGTTTTATAATTTGACTAATTGCGGTGATAGTTCTGTCGTGTCGATATTGTTTTCTGTTTTGTGGCTAATTTCTGATGCAAGTTTTGTCCTTAAATGGGATTTCGTTAGATCAAGGTGGCATACAATAAATTCAAGATTCGAACCCAGCTCATTTTCGTATTTTTTTAAATTTAACATGGTGTGGGAAAACGAAAAAGCTCTGTACTTCTTAATTTGGATGAAACAATAATTAAGTAGTTTTTTTTTGTCGCCCGACGTAAAATCCTTTATGGACTTCCTCACCGGCCACGGGGATGGCCAGCGAGGGGAGTGTGGGACTCTCCCCCATAGTGGGGCCTACCCACTAAACCTCCCCGGGGTGCTCCAACTCGCGTCCTGTTGCGGCATTGTGGGATCTGATGCAGAACCACGCCGCCGCAAGTGCTGGTAGGCCTCCCACAAGGTGGACCGACGACCTGGTTAAGGTCGCCGGAAAGCTGTGGATGCTGGCGGCCCAGGACAGGCCTTTGTGGAAATCCTTGGGGAAGGCCTATGTCCAACAGTGGACATATTTTGGCTGAAATGATGATGATGATGAAAGATACCAACACGTCCTCGCTGTCAGCCATCTTGAGGTGAACTGGCGGCGAATACGGAGCACAGAGTTTGTTACGAGCATCTTACTCTGATTTTAAAAACACAGCGTAACATGCTCTATGCGAATGTTACATTACACCTCGTAACGTTGGTCAGTACCCACCTTTACATGGAGGGTAATAAGCTAACTGTGCCACGCTGGCCAGACGAGTTGACACAGAGATTCGTATTGAGTTTCCCCTCTCTTACAAGGCCGAAAACCCAGCTGGTTTTCGGCCTTGTCATTTCCTTTAGTCGTTCTTACGACACCCTCGGGATGGAATGGGTGGGTGACACTATGTATTCTAAATCCGTCACTACACGTAGTAAGTACTATAGGACGGGTTAAAACCCCAAAGCCTTCCAACCAAAGATTGGTATTATGATTTTGATTAGAAAACTGCATATAAATATAATCTACAGTGTTCTGTTTTCTACTGACAACGTAACCATGTAATCTTGTAGTAGAACTTTCAATTTATCTATACAAATAAATAAAATTAGAGTGTCTGTTTGTAATAAAAAAATAACCACTTTTTACTAAATACTAAGTATGTATGCACAGTACATAGACCGAAATAACTTTTTATTTTTATTTTTGTCTGTCTGTCCGTCTGTCTGTCTGTCTGTCTGTTTGTTCCGGCTAATCTCTGGAACGGCTAGACCGATTTAAACGGGACTTTCACTGATAGGTAGCTGATTATATGAGGAGTAACTTAGGCTACTTTTTTATACAGGCTTTGCCCCGCGGCGTCGCCCGCGGTACGACAATAAGTAAGCGCGGGTGAAACCGCGGGGCGCAGCTAGTATTCAATAAACACCAATCAATACCCATACGGTTCAAGTAAACATATTGCGCGGTACAACGCCCCAAGCAGTTGTCTTCACTGATTGTACCTTACGACGACGAGCCAGCAAGCCGCAAATAGATATTTATTGCAACTAGCTGTGATGGAGATTTTATTCAATGAGTTGACAATTGTAAAGTACTTTATTCAAATGTGCCTTGTACTCACCTTGTGTATGATGAAAAGGCACTAAATAGAAAGAAATTATTAAGGTATTTTTAAATGACAAGTGGCAATGCTGAACCTAAAACTAAAAAGACTTTATATAATATAATAACTAAAATAGATTATTAAAAGAATATACAATATATAAAGAAGACTAGCGACCCGCCCCGCTGTGCACGGGTGCAATTAGGCATGTATTATACATATAAACCTTCCTCTTGAATCACTCTATCTACTAAAAGAAACCGCTTCAAAATCCGTTGCGTACTTTTAAAGATTTAAGCATACATAGGGACGGACAGACGATAGCGACTTTGTTTTATACTATGTAGTGATAGTGATACTGGCAGCGTTCCCCGTTTGAATAGCTAGACTAATTATTTGTCCGAGGCAGTATGATGAAACGAATTTGGCTATCACTTTCCTACTACTCTCAGCCCATAAATAACCCACTGCTCGGCAGTCGGGCCTCCTCCAACTACATGAAAAGTAAATGGCATAACGTGGTACGTTACTCAGGCGGGTTGGCATAGGGTTTCGTATGAAGTTTGGCATAGGTCTTCCCCGAGACCGACGGGGATAGTCCATAAAGGATTTTACTCCTCGACAAAAAAAAATATTTCGGCCTTGTCTATATCTCTCCGGATGAAATGGGGTGGTGACACTATTTATTCTAAATCTGTCACCTTACTACATCCTTCTTCCCACTAATATTATAAACGGGAAAGTTTGTAAAAAATGTATGTTTGTTACTCTGTCAAGCAAATCTACTGATTACATATTGATGCAAAACCAGATTATACTGGTGCTCACCGTAATGAAATTGAGAAAACGCGAAAAAATGAGACTATTATTATAAACTCAACACATCTTTCTTCACTACGGATTCATCGAGCTCCAGTTCAATTTCAAAATCTAGCCAAGGCTTACATTAAGGCCAGATATGGCTCTCATCCTGAGTTTCATTTATTTCTGGATAGGTGTGTTAAATCAGCTCTTCATGTACAAGTCATTATCATTATTTCACCCCATAAATGAGACGCTACTGACACCGGCCTCCTCCAAATTTAAAGAGGGAAATTAGCCTCCTGTGCCACGTTGGCAAGACAGGTTGGTACACGGTTTGTATCAAGTATCTCTCATCTCTTGCGGCTAGATGATCTACCTGTTGAGTCCTTTAGTCAATCTTATTATTATTATTTCGCGCTTGTGTGATTTCGACTTTTATTGACACACTTAATACCATACCTTAACCTTTTGTTTTTAGAAAAATAGTCAAGCCACGTTTATGTTGGTGCTCAAGTTGGCACAATCTCAGCAGGTAAAAAATCTGTGATATCAAATGCTGAAGTTTACTATAATGTTTCAGTCCAGTTGAAAGTAATGTATCAGCCATTGAACCTCGTTAACATTGCCCGAAAAGGTGCACAATCACGAACAAATGACGCTCACAATATAAAGATGGCTGCGATAAAGCCGACAGCATAGAATGATAAGTAATAACACATAGAGCAATAGTTTAATACAAATATATTTTTAAAATAAATGCATTTCTTTGCGGCTTCGTCGTCCAGCAGTGGCCTTTTCTAGCTGGAAACCGAAAACATATTACATAGTTTTAGACTGAGCGCGACTTTATTGTTTTACTTTATACACACACTGACGCGTAAATAATTTCTTTTGATTATAAATTACGTCTATTTTTATAATAATGTCTTAGGCTCTCGCGATTATTACATATTGAAATTAAACATTTTTAACCGACTTATCGTGATTATTTTACATTATTCATTGCCCGACCTTTCGAATCTTTTGCAGAATTAAATAATATAAAACACACGCCATACATTTATTGATTTCAATCTATATTTATACCTTTTTTGCTTGTCTCATTAGTAATTGACTCCAAATACAAACAGAAGTAAAAAAATAGGATTCCGAAGAGAGGAAGGCTTAGATTGATTTCAAAAACCTATTTCGTTTCTAAGCCTATCACTTCTATGGTAGACGGTATCTTCGACAAATGCGATGGGTATCCGACACGATTATTAACAGAGCAGAGGTCACACGATGGCTATTGATAACCAGCTAATCTTGAATCTCAGTCGGATAATGGGCACTTGGTTTTTGTTAAGACGTATCGCAGGTCTTTTACAAATCCACTAGTGTAATTACTCAGCATGTTCGGCGTTCTTGTTATCGCTTTGGTTACATGTTGTTTTGTAATAGCGTTTTTTTCTTATGATAATAAGTTTATGTAAAAGATCTTATCTTCTTTCTTATTTATTTCGTTCTTTGAGACGTTTAGTTTAATGTCTGGGTACTTATTTCGTTTTTTCCTGTCGGTCATCAGGTTTTAAATGTATAATGTCATCAACCTTTACATCTGGAATGTGTGAGGAAGGTGAATAAGGGGTCGTTAGAGGGCTTGGCATCAAGAAAACTGAAAATATACCAATGCCTGGTCAGCTATACCAACTCAATAAGGGTCAGCGCCGACCTACGGAGTGGCGGCGATGAGACTATTTCAGTAACAATTTAAATTCAACCTAAAACGCTTCAAATTACTACTGTATTTAGAATACGCTCGCCGCGCTTTATGTCGCCAGCCGTCATTGTATTTCGTTGTACCAAATACAGTTGTAATACTGAATCCTCTCTCTGAATTAGTCTCTTCGCCGCCACTCCGTAGGTCGGCGCTGACCCTAAGGACGAAATTTATTCATAGTATTAAAAAAAATCCTTAAACTCTAAAATAATTGGTTCCTTTTTAATAATTCCCGTTAATTTGCGTTATCTACGGTCGCTATTTAATTTTTGATTAATTACTATTCAACTGACGTACCTTTGTTAAATGAATAAAATAAGGCTTTCATAACTTTCGTACATTGTGGTAAATCACATTTGGTGGGGGTTTAGATTGTTGTTTTTATTCAAACCCTTAAGTTTCAGACATTATGGTGTCTAAAGTAGTGGAACGATTCAATGACTGTTACCTCTGAAAGTATTTATTTAGGGTCTCTTCCCTATATAAATGCTTTTAGCGTCAACCGTCATCAATAAATATGACCAAATTTTACCCCGGAAATTGATAACAAATCTATAAAACTATAAGCCAGAGATTGTTTTTTACAACAATAAATAACGAAGTTTAATTTGAAATATTAATGTCTTCTTTGGGGCACCTAATAAATTTTAGGCAGCAATTAAGAATCATCATCGTAACAACATTGATTAAAATGAAGGAGGCTTTTAACACCCTCTTCGTGGGAAATCGTGGGATATGGCTGCAAAGAATAAGTAGGCTCAGAATGACGACTTACGATAGTGTAGGCAAAAACTGAAGAAGTAAAAAAAAAACGGCAACGTCAAGACAATCCGTAGGTACTAATATTGAAAACGGAGCGAAAGCTTTCTTTTAAATTAGATAGCATTGATAAGCGCTATAGGGATCATTGAACTAAAAAAATTAGTCTTACAGTAAATTACAGCAAATTTGAAAAATATATTATTATAAAATCGATATTTATAATATTGATAACTTCGAGAATATGTTTGATATCCACGCAGGTAAATCAGTGGGCAGAAACTGTCAATAAAAAAAATAACTGAATTTTGTTTGGACTCTAACCTTAAATTCATTTCAGTGTGAATGCGTTGATGATGCGTCATGAAAGTCAATATCCTACTAATATTATAAACGCACAAGTGTGTAAGAATGTATGGTTGTATGTCTGTTACTCCTTCACGCAAAACGTACCGAATGGATTTTGATGAAACTTTACAATAATGGAGTTTGCAACATGAGTGATGCGAACAAACTCTCAAACTTCATCCAAACATCTCCGCTGTTGTCACTTTTTTAACATGACGAACTACATTCAGATCCTATGCTAATATCAATTCAGATTTTGCTTTGTATCCGCGATATCCCATGATAATTTAGCAACATTATTGTCCTCTTACACATTAAGACATACAGTGTAAATTATCCAAAACACAACGATAAGTGTCAAGTAAGTAGGAAAAAAGAACTGACGAATGAATACAATATTTTCTTTTATTATTATCAAAATTTTCCATCACAACGCGATTGAAACCGCGGGGCGCAGCTAGTATAAGATATAATAAAATGTTGTTTCTACGTATATTTAATCTAGGACGATAAGCCAAGACGTTTTTCATCCAAGAGACAGTTATGACCGCTGATGGCTGCGAAAAGCCCTTAAAGTTCCTATAAAATGAATTAGTATGACGAGTTAATGTTTTACGATTTTGCCTCAGGTGATATTCGCGATAAATTTAATTCTATTACGTTATGACCGTCCTTACATTGATTCGTGGCGTAATGAATTATTTTATTAGCCTTATGAAGTATTAATGTTACTACTACTACCACCCAGCGTACATGACCCACTGGTGACTCGGACCTCCTCCAACCACATGGAGAGTATTTAGTCTTCTGCGCCACGCTAGCCTGAATATTTGACACATAGTTCAGTGTCAAGGTTTCGTTTCTCTTGTGGCAAACGGTTCGGCCTTGTCATTTCTTTTTGTCGGTTCTAACCACACCCTCAGGGTGAAACGGGATGGCGTCACTACGTATTCTAAATCTAGTCACACACTTTACATTCAATTAAAACGGCAATGCTACAAAAAATTATACCAGTTAGATATACCGCTTAGGTTGGTATGATTAATTTAATTTCACGCCCCATTCGAATATAATACAAGACCACTTTTTCACTAAACTTCGTCATAGAAAGTGGAACGGTACGCTAGAATACTTTTATTACTATTATGATGATTGAATCGTGTTCGGGTGATGTGAGTTTTTTGTGTCGTTAAGACGTCGCGTCTCTATGTTCATCTGTATACTAAACTCGAGTACATTGCTTTGTGAATACATCGGACGTATGTGTAACAGATATTTTTAGCGTTTAGTAAGCACTTTGCTTACCAATCTTCTATGATATCGTAATAAAATAGACAGTGAATGGATATACCTACTAGTAGGGTGTATTGTAAGATTGTATTAACACTTAACTCTCAATACGATACGAACTTTAGTTAGCGTTTTGTAAATTGCAAGTAAAAGGTACCATGTCTTAAGCTTGAATGTCGAGTCTGGTTACTATGTGAAGGAAATAAAGGTTTTGACTAATAAAAACACCAACTTCTAAACAAATAAATAAGGGTAGATGGCTGAACCAAAAAAAAAAACAACTTTTATGTCATAGTAAACGCCTAGCACAGAAATAAATTTAAAACTTCTAAAAGGCTGAACTAATACCCAAGTTCTTTTCTTTAACAAGAACTTAAAACCACAAAATTGTCAAAAGAAAACTAAATATTCCACAAAGTTTCGGCTTAATGCATAATAGTATATTTCATTACAAGTGCGGAAGTTCCGCACGTGTACTGAACGACTATTTTTAATACAGTTGCGAAAAAATGAAAATTAATAAAAACACAATAAACTCAACTAACTAATCATTTCTAAAAAATGGCGCCGACCGTAGAATATAAGCAGAGATTTTTTTTTCTTCACCCATTCTGGTAGGCAAAAGGAACAATGCCCATACAGCCAAGTTTTCAGTAGAATTTTTTTATTAATATGAAATGAAATTTAATTAGATGAAATGAGACTCATTCAATCAAATCATTAAATCTGATATTGAAACAAATTAGTATGTAGTTTATTTTTAGAAATATACGTATTTGCATGAATCATAAAAACTTCTATGATTTTTTTAGTAAAAACTTCATGGTTGGTTTTTCCTTTTAATAGACATTATTTTGACAGTTGGGAAAGAGAACGCACTAGTGCGGGAATGGTAAAAAAAAAGCACGCGTGTGTAATAGCCCACTTCCCGAACGCTATACGTCCCTGCAATATGCCACTTTTTGAGCAACTGTATTAAAAAATATTTTACGACCTACAGCAAACATATAAAGGAATGCACTGGAAATTATCGACAAAGATATTTTTTTCCAGGGTGATAGAATTATAAATTATATTAATATCACTACGGGGGGACTCATGTCGTGTCACGATAGAGAGGATGTTTTATTATCCCGATAATGTAATTCCGTCACTGGTGTATTTCCGAGCTCTTTTTGGGATATTTGAGTAATGGAGTGTTTGAGTAATGATTGTCAGTTTGTTGACATATTGTTCAAACAAAGAATGTTTGTTGGAATATTTAATTGATGGAATTTTAAACAAAAAACTTGAAGATTTAATTCGATACAGTAGGTACCTATTAGCCCCGCCGCATATGCTCACACTCACATTGGCTGTCACGCGCCGCGTGCGAGGCGCAGTACCAAACTCCGCATGTACGCGTGTTCGTCAACACGTGAGAGCAAATGCGGAGCATGGTACTGCGCCATAGGTTTTAAATATTGCCACTCGCACGCGTCTCGTGACAGCCAATGCGAGTCTGAACATGTGCGGCGGGGCTTATAAATAGCGTAAGAAAAATAGATGCAAAAGGAACACGATTGTTTATATAGACCCAAAGAATTGCTTTGATATTTTTATTCCTGTCCTTCAATAAAGTTTTGTAGCTCTGCAAAAATATTGCATTAAACACAACACAAGTTACAATTCTATTGCTTACTACTTTTCAGCTCATAAATGATCTACTGCTGAGTCAGACCTCTCTAAAAACGTGGAGATACTTAGCCTACTATACCACACTGGCCAAACGGGTTGGCCCAGTGTTTTGTTTCAAGTTTTCCTTCTCATGCGGCTGGGGCCTTATCATTTCTTTTTGTCGGCTCTTACGACAGCCTTAAGATGGAATGAGGTTGTAATCTATGTGTTCCAACCCCGTCACCACAATGAGAATTTACAGTTTTATCCCACACATATTTGTGTTAAATCTCGTATACGCATAGCGACATGGAGACCAAAATCACCAAGCCATTGATATACGTGTAAAATTTGAGGTACACTAAGAAGGTACGTGTACACTAAGAAGGTTCTATTTTCATTCAATAACTCCTTTAAAAGCAATTAAAAACAAAATTGGCAACATAGTAGTCTCCAGAGTACGAATACGTACTAGTATCGCAGAACTGTATCAAGGGGAACGCCACGATATAATCGGTGCCCTAAGGTCACTGTAAGTACGTCAGGCTACCGATACAAGTCGAGCTGACCCGGCATTCCTTGTAGGGCCTAATAATACACGTCAGGCGGACTTAACAAGCCCCTAGTAGTGTTCGTTACTAGGTCTTCGGATATGTACCTGTATGTGTGGTGACGGATTTAGAATACATAGTGTCACCACCTCAATTCATCCTGAGGGTTTTGTTATAGCTGACAAAAGGAAATGACAAGGTCGAGGGAATATAGACAATATAATTTTAATTTAAACCATAAAATTTCTTCAATAATTATTGGAACATAAACTCACAAAAAATATCCCGCATTCTATCGCTGGATTAATATCTTTGCCAAATTATAAATCAACGAAACAAAAAAAAATTGCATTACTATAAAACATTGAATTTATTAGTAGGTGATTTGTAGCGCGATGAGTAAAGGCGGTTGATGCTTTATGTTAAAAAGTTTTCAAACATAATGCGCTTCTGCAAAACTTCTGCAAACTATTTTTTTATCAAATTCTACACTGCCTCGCTAATTAATATTCAAACGGAAACTCTTCCACTGACCAAGCACATTCTCAAATGTAGAGTACAGTTACCGTATCTTTTCACATGTTAATTGATATCTAATTAATGTCTTACATGTTCCTATTTTCAATCTCTGTTCCCGTACGTGCGATAACATTGGCCTGTTTTTTTTTAAAGTAACGGTGTGAACTAGAGACGAGGCAAATAATAGCGCTCTTGTGAATACTTTTGCTACTAAAGTCGATATTATATCGATATAAAACTTATCGTAACTCAAAATGTTTGATATGCAAATGGTGGCTTATTGCTTTCTTTTGTTGTTGGGAATCCTCACGGATACCCCGCCCTTACGGATTAGCCGGGGCCCGGAAAGATTTTTTAAACGGAACCACTGCCCTAGTTATTACCTGTATCGCGGTTACAAGCAGTTTACAAACATGTAATTCACGAACACAAACGGCACACCGACTCAGAGCAAATGCCTCTGGTTTAGACAAAGACATGCCCGACCCCGGAATCGAAACCGGGACCCGTTGATCCAAAGGCGGCACATGTAACCCCTAGATTACTTACCTTAGAACAAGTTCTTGGACTACACATAGATTAGGATAAGTCGAGCAAAAAACTTGTATTTCGTAAGAAATCGCTATTGGAACGATTAGGCAATATGACATAAAGATTACCAGAGCAACAAGACCTCAGCAAATACTGCTGGACTTTCATTTAACCTCTAATTGAAAGGTCAACTACAATTGGACAGCCGCGTCAAAGCTCGAAATCGAGTTTTGAGAAAACAGTTATTAAGTGAGGAAATTAATCCATTTTGAAGTAACAAGCGAAGGTCGGGAACTTGATTATTGAATAGACCTCAGCTAAACCCACGTGGAACTCGTTTTGTTGCTAGTATTAGAAAACGATGTGCTCTCCGAGTGGTGACGGATTTAGAATACATAGTGTCACCACAGTTATTTTTGGGTTCGCTGGGGAAATGCTTTATGCATACCGCCTCCGCCGGGGGGTAGGGTTAGCGATTATGTGGGACTCCGGAAACCACTCTTCAACCCACTAAACCCCAGCGATATATCCTCACACGACACGCTATGGGCGCCACAGGTTTGCGTATTCCACTGTCCCGGATAACTGGGACGCCTTCAGACCTTGAGGCTTAATTCAAATAAAAAAAATAATATTTGATATCTTCTGATTATATACTTTTTTTACCTATGTCCCCGCTTTCGACGAAACATTCCCGCCGTTTTCCCTCAAAAAGTTCCAAAATCCCGACTTGGCAATGCTAATAGCAGAGTATACTGCGCCATGTTTTTGACATTAAATGTGTCAAAAATTCAGACAAAAAATTGATAATCTCCTTCATTAATTGCAGACATTTTTGAAATTTTAAGTAATTTGCAGTTCATTAGGACATACGTTGTGTTATTGACATATCGTGACAAATTGATACTAAAAATTTAATTTGTGTAGCAGTTAATCAATTCTGTGTTATCTGGAGCGTTTCATTGGGTGTTTCTCAATAGTTTGCATACACACAGACAGGTGTACATACACCTGTCATTATCTCATAAATTATTAAGGGGCGTATGTATAATTGAAAAAAAATTAGCACACTACGTAAATCATTATTACCAAAGTGTGAGTGGCAGAAAGGCGTGTATCGCGAACTGCTTGTATTTATTACCTCCAAGAGATTATTGTCTTTGGATGGAAATTACACAACATTGAATCTAATAAAATAAATAATATTACTGATTAATAAAATTAGCTTATTCTACCTTGGGCTCCGTTAGTCATCTAAAGGGTAATATAGAGGGCTATGCTGGGAGTTTTCTTGCGAGATCGAATCAGAAATTAGTATATATGCAGACGAATCAGAGTTACCAACATAGCCCACAGGATTGCTAAACTTAAGTGGCACTGGGCATGACACACCCGATGGGGCAGAAAAGTCCTCGAGTGGCGAGTGGCGTGCTAGTAGGCCTTCGACACGGTGGATCAACGACGATTTAAGTTGGCGGAAAACGATGGGTGGCTCAGGAACGACCTTCGTGGAAATCCCTGGGGGAAGCTTATGTCCAGCAGTGGACATCTTTTGGCTGAAATGATGATGATTCTACGTTCCTTTTTTCTTAGTTTCGTTTGGGGTTCGCATCAATCTAACCAGGGTCTTTTCTCCGTGATCGAACTAAAGAAACGATCTGTAATTGTTTAGCTAAACCAGTGATTTTGCTTTAGTTTACAGACCTCGTGCATCGACTTCCATAGATGTTCGGTGGGGACATATTTATGTGTCATCCGACTCACACATCATTCCTTGCTTCGTGACCCTCATGTCTTAGGGTCGTGAGCAACATCTTCCATTAGTTTGTCACGGCATATCACGGGTAATCATCGTGGTTAGCTCCCAATAATACTATCATCATTATTTCAAGCAAAATACGGTGTAGGGTAACCTTACCACACCGTACCTAAATACCATTGGTTATCCCCCAAGGATGCCATACCATGTAGAATTTAAAGAGAATCTTACCACTATCCATAAATTACCTGAGTCAGGCCTCCTCTCATTACGTGATGGGTAATTACCCTACAGTGCCATGCTGGCCAGACAGGTCGGCACAGGGTTTAGTTTCAACTTTTCCTTCTCTTCATCATTTCAGCCAAAAGACGTCCACTGCTGGACATAGGCCTCCCCCAAGGATTTCCACTAAGGCCAGTCCTGGGCCGCCCGCATCCATCGTTTTCCAGCGACCTTAACCAGGTCATCGGTCCACCGTGTAGGAGGTTCTTTCTCTTGAAGCTTTTTAATTTCCTTTTGTCGGCACTTACGACACCCTCCGGATGGAATGGAGTGGTGATACTATGTATGCTACATCTACCACATATCCGGTGAAGGATTTAAATACTCTTATTCAAGCCATAGTACAATAGATAAAGAAGACAATACGATTGTTTCGTTCAGCTGTGTCCCAGTAAACCATAATTTTCTTGGTAATCATTTTACGATAGCTATAAGCGAAGACCATTGTTCGAGAAGTTTCTTGCGCGTTCTACCCATTTCTTAGCCAGAAAACAAATGTCTAGACTCTGATAATGGAAAACCAATCACGTCTGTCAGAAATTAATAGTTTTTGGAACTGATTTTAAATTATGAAAATGGAGTCTAGATTCACCGGGTTCTAAGCAATGTCATAACAATATTACTTTAGTAATTTAAATTTAAAGCCATTCTTTTGCTATACACTACATCTATCATTTACATTTTCACTATACATTCTCTTTGTTAAAGATTGAGATTGGTTTATAAACCAGTCAGCTTCTCGGTAACATTTTCTGTTCATACATTTTGCAAGAAGCTCAAAATTGGATGGCAGTAATTTTGGGCACATTCTATATTTTCTTACAGTCCGTATTGACATGTCAAGATTTCATTATTTTGGTACAATTAGGGATAGGAATTACATTTGTAGTTTTATAGTGACAATATAAACTTTATACAAATCGGCTGCCCCATTTACATTAATGTACCATTAACAATTTTTTTATCAGTGACATGAAGCCCATAGTCAAAGCTCTGGGCTTGCGAGATGGAAAGCAACGACAAGGTCTAAGATGAAACAGGCAATTCAAGGAAATGTCCTGTCGGGCACTGGGTCTCACATCTCACACGTCGAAACACAGTAAAACTGCTTGGCGCTTGATTTAGAATTTGGGTAGCTGGGCGGACCATTAGATCCTACCCCCAAGCAAATGATGACGGATTAAGAATACATAGTGTCCCCACCCCATTCAATCCTGAGGGTATCGTAAGAGCCGACAAAAGGGAGAGACAAGGCCAATAACCTAGCCATAAAAAAAAATTAATAAAAAACCCTGTGTCAACCTTTCTGGCCAGCATGGCACTGTAGGGTAATTACCCATCACGTAATGGGAGGAGACCTGACTCAGGTCATTTATGGATAGTGGTAAGATTCTGGCAGCGTGGCACAGTAGGCCTTCCTCCATGTAACTGGAAAAGAACTGCTTCAGCAGTGGGTCATCATGGATTAAGTAGTAGTAGTATCATTAAGTATATGTTAACGCATTCTTTACATTGCCGCTCCGAGTTTTTTTTTTTGTTTTTTTTTAAAACGAAGTCCCTGCTCTAGGCAGTTTACACACTAATAATTTACGAACATAAATGATACCCAGACCCAGAGCAAGTGCCTCTGATTTCTTAGGTTTTCGCGATTATTACACATTGAAATTAAACACTTTTTAACGGATTTCTGTTAAAACTGTCATCTAGTCTCTCCCGCGACCACGACTGCTGCAAAGCATTCGAAACGTCGGGAATTAAATAATGTAATATACACGCGATAAATCCGTTAAAAAGTGTTTAACTTCAAGTGCCTCTGGTTTTGACAACGCTACTTGGTCGACCCCGGAATCAAACCCGGGACCCTTTGATCCAAAGACGGCACATCTAACCCCTAGACCAACGAGGCAGTCGTTTGTCTGTTTGAAGAAATTCTTGTAACATAATGCAAACCTTTTAACTTGAAACAGTCGAATTTATTATGTAAAACAGTGTTCCACCAGTCTTATTCACAGTCCCTTGTGAAACCAATAAGCTTTTCTACAGTATTGCTGACATTTGTCTAAGTCTTTTTGCCTTGTAATTATGTCCGAAGAGCGACTTGAAAATTTAGTGAGACTGATTTCCTGAATTAGTCTTGTTGTCTGTTTAGTAAAATAAAAGAGTGAAGTTCCCTTATTATTTGAAATTAGTGTCCTATAACAATTCTTTAAAATGTTGTGCCAATTTTTAAACCTGTGGCGCCCGAAGCATGTCGTGTGAGGGTATACCGCTGGGGTTTTAGTTTGTAGATGAGAAGTTTTGAGTCCCACAATAGTGCCGGCTCCATCTCCGAGGGGCGGAGGTATGCATAAAGCATTACCCCACTGGAAAAAAGGGATCGTTATCAATACGTCTTGCGGCTAGGTTGCCCTGTCAGTTCTCAGTTTTGCAGTATGAAATGGAGTTACATTATGTATTCTAAAACCATCACCACACGGATAGTTGGTGGCATAGTGTGTTTGTAATTAAACCGTTTATTATTCACAGATCGTTATCTAGATTATACAATACTAGTGACCCGCTCCGGCTTCGCACGGGTGCAATGATGAACCTCTAAATTTATCAGTGTTTCTCTATTAAACTATGAATGTATTATACAGATAAACCTTCCTCTTGAATCACTCTATCTATTAAACACTTCAAACTCAGTTGCGTGGTTTTAACGATTTAAGCATACATAGGGACGGACAGACGACAGCCACTTTGTTTTATACTATGTAGTGATATGTCCGCAGAAGCCCTGACAGCCTGGAGAAGCTGATGGTAGTTGGACAGGTCGAAGGGAAGAGACCACGCGGTCGCTCACCTACCCGGTGGTCAGATTTGATAAAAACGGTTACCGGCCTGCCACTGACCAAAGCTATTAAGACCGCCGAGGACAGAAACACGTGGAAGAGCATCGTGACCAAAAGGTCATTCTAGACACGACCTTCAGCAATGAAGATACCGACCAAGAAGAAGTGATATAAATAAATATCCTTGGACATTTCACACAACGCCATCTCGTCCCAAGCTAAGCAACTTAATGCTTGTGTTATGGTAACGAGATGGATGATAAACTACATATATAATTTTTTTTTGGAAATACATACTTATTATAGATAGAAATGATATGTAGTGATGATGATGACAAGTAGCGCGTGCTTCTTATAACCATAATAGCTGGTAACCCCTTACCCGAATAAGGTCAGCGAGGTCAGTTTGCGTGATTCTCGCCATAATTATTGTATATCCGTTCAGATCTAGTAAACCGTTTTTTTTTTTTTTTTTTTTTATGGAAGAGGTAGGCAAACGAGCAAGCGGGTCACCTGATGGTAAGTGATCACCGCCGCCCATGGACACCCACAACACCAGAGGGGTTGCAAGTGCGTTGCCGGCCTTTAAGAAAGGAATAGGCTCGTTTCTTGAAGGTTGCCATGTCGTACCGGTTCGGGAATACCTCCGCTGGTAATTGATTCATTGTTAACCCATATATAATGCCGTGATTAACTGCACGCGATTAATATAGCTTTAATTGTGAAACGGGCTCTGAGTTAACCGACATAATTAAATTATTTGTAAAATAGTAAAGCTAGCATGGCACAAAAGGCTAATTACCCTCCTGAACATAATGAACCCCTCCGTAGTCAGGCCTTCGGAGTGGTTCGGGTATGGATTGAATAGTAGTGGTAGTAATAGAAGATTTAGAAGCAGTTGTCCTAATGTAGACTTTTAATAGAACAAGTTTTGAATAATGTTTTTTAGATAAAATGTAAACATGTGAGCATCAAAAAACTAAAGAAAATTCATTACTGCCATTTATCTACATGGTTCGGAATTCCGTCTTTAAATACTGTTATTGCGTTTACCCTTGACATTAATATGAAATACGAGAAATACCAAGAAAATAGCTACTACTCATCCCATGGATGACCCACTGCTGTATCGAGCTCCAACTACATGAAGAAAATATTATTAAAGGCTATTTTATCTTATTTATCATAACTCTGACAAAAGCGTCTTAACTATTAAAGAACTCACATGTTAATAAGCTTGTACGATATTAATAACGATTGCTAGCTGGTCAGTACTCACAAGAAACCATATTTTGTAAAAAAGAATGTGAGTCAGAAAAAAGGCATGAGTAATTAGCCTTTTCGCCTTCAAGATTGAAAAACATTTTAATACGCACTACATCATATTCGTGCATATTCAGTAGGTATGAGAAAAGGTTGCTAACTAATGTTTAAACCCCTAAGTGTTAAGGGTGGTTCACGCCAAAATATTTATTTTTATTTATTGGATAATGTTTTTTTGTATTTTTTTATGATACAACATACGAAAATACATACAAACCCTTATTTTTCACCCCAATACGATCCACCTCTATTTAATTACATGGCAAAACAACGTTTGCGGGGTCAGCTAGTTTTCATATAAAATTACTACTGTTAGAAATATTTTCTCGCACTCTTCGCATTAAATAAATTATAAATACATCTTAGAAAAAACACTAGCCACAACCTTCCCATAAAGGTTAACCATTCTAAAGTTAACTGAAGCGGGATGTGGATGCGCCAATTATTTATTTAATTATTTACATTCATTCACCCAATAACACATTCGCACATCCACTCATCCACTCAACATAAATATCATACAGAACCACACACACTACACCTCTCACCCTTGACCGTTAGCACCCAACGGTCGTGAGACGTCGGTCTTTGTCTCGGCTGCGATCGGCCGGTTACTAAGCGTACGCGCCGGCCGCGCTACCCGCTAGCCAGTCGTATTTTGCTACCGCTGTCGACGCCCGTCCGCTGTATTGATAACTCCGCTAATTTGTACCCACGACCAACGCTTGCTTTTCTATAACGGACTTTGTGATTGCTTGTGATTCGGACCCTATTTGTTTTGGTGCTTTACTGACGACCCGGCTTGCCTACTGGACACTGAGATTGTGAAACAATAAACTGTAAGTTGCACAACTTGTTTTATTCAACCAACCACTCCGCAACTAAATTGGTGACCCCGACGTGATCTGAACACGAAACACCAGTTCATACAAAATGCCGTTGGAGAAGATGACCGGCACGACGTCATCCGACGAAAATCAGTTGCCCAGCATTAACCGAGTAGGGATCCGTCTACCTATATTTTGGCCGCAAAACCCAGACATTTGGTTCGCGCAGGTAGAAGCGCAGTTTAGCATTGCGGGAATTTCCAGCGACCAAACGAAATTCAATTATATAATTTCGCATCTGGAACCGCAGTACATCACCGTAGTGAAGGAACTTCTTTTGTTACCACCTAACACCCCGAACAAGTACGAGCGTGTTAAAGAAGAGCTCATAAAGCGCTTGTCGGTATCTAAGGAAAACCGGGTGAAGCAACTGTTGCAACATGAGGAGCTTGGTGACAGAAAACCCTCCCAGTTCCTCCGCCACCTGCAGGATCTCGCTGGAGCAGACATACCTGACGATCTCCTACAGACGATCTGGTGCAGCCGATTGCCGTTCCACATTGCGTCGTTGATAGCGTCACAGGACACTCTGCCATTACAAAAACTAGCCGACCTAGCGGACAGAGTGCACGACATGACTCCTGCCAGCAACTTGCACGTCGCTGAAGCCACAGCCAGTACCAGCAAACCAGTGGCCACCACCAGCAATGCCAACCCTGCGTTAGAGGCCACCATACTCTGTATGTCCCAGCAAATTATGGAGCTCAGCAGACAGGTGGCAGCCCTCTCCACCAGAGTGGACAGCAGATCGCGACCTCGCAACAGGAGCAATCGAAGATCAGCTTCCCGATCTCGGCACCGGTCGCCATCCAGCTACCGCAATAACCCTACGTGCTGGTATCATATGAGGTTTGGTTCCAGTGCCCGAAGCTGCATCAAGCCCTGCAACTTCTCGTCGGGAAACGCCACAGGCGATCGCTAATGGCGACCGACGATTGCCTGACGTCCAGCGGCCGCCTCTTCGTCACTGACCAGAAGTCCAAGGTCCAATTCCTTGTCGACACTGGTAGTGACCTCTGCGTCTTCCCCCGATCAGCACTTCGTGAACGGCGTGAGAAGACAAATTACGAGTTGTGTGCAGCTAATGGCTCAACTATAAATACCTACGGCTACGTGGAGCTGAACCTAGACTTCAATCTTCGAAGGGACTTTAGGTGGAAATTCGTCGTAGCTGACGTAACTAAAGCCATTATAGGCGTTGACTTCTTAAGCTTTTATAATATTATAGTAGACTGTAGGAATCAACGCTTAATAGACAATTTAACATCGCTCTCAACCGTCGCTAGCCTAGCTTGCTCTAAAGATTTATTTTCTGTGAAGGTTACGACTGGCGACACGAGGTATCACCGCATCCTGGACAAATATCCCGACATCACACGACCACCGGGTATACGACGCACCATCAAACACGGTACGGTACACTACATTCGTACACACCCTGGCCCACCCATTTCATGTTCTCCCCGCCGGTTAGCACCGGACAAACTCAAGATCGCCAAGAAAGAGTTCGACATCATGCTGCAGAGCGGAACTGCACGTCCATCAGAGAGCCCTTGGGCATCTCCTCTGCACCTAGCAGCTAAAAAGGACAATTCTTGGCGACCTTGTGGCGATTACCGCCTGTTGAACGCGCGAACCGTGCCTGACAAATACCCCATCAGGCACATACACGACTTTGCGCATAACATCGCCGGATGTAGGGTGTTCTCCACCATAGATTTGGTCAAGGCCTACCATCAAATACCGGTTTCCCAGGAGGACATCCAGAAGACCGCCATCACCACTCCATTCGGCCTCTTCGAGTTCCCATTCATGACCTTTGGTTTACGAAATGCAGGCCAAACTTTCCAAAGGTTCGTGGATGAAATGACTCGGGGCCTGGAGTTCTGCTTCTGTTACCTGGATGACTTCCTGGTCTTCTCCCGGGATGAAGAGGAGCACGAGGCACACCTCCACCAGCTTTTTGACAGGATGAAAGAGTATGGTATCCTAATCAACACCTCCAAGTGTACTTTCGGTGCATCAGAGGTTGAGTTCCTGGGATACCATATCTCGGCCGAGGGAACTAAGCCAATGGCCTCCAAAGTCCAGGCCATAAAAGACTTTCCCCCACCAAAAACCGTCAAAGAGTTGAGGAGATTTTTGGGCATGCTCAACTTTTATCGGAGATTCCTCCCACAAGCGGCCCAAACTCAGGCATCCCTTAACGCGCTCTTGACAGGTTCTCCCAAGGCCTCACACCCCATCCAGCTGGTTGGTGAGTCCCTTCTTGCTTTCGAAGCGAGCAAACGAAGCCTTTGCGAGGCCACAATGCTCGCCCACCCGGACTGCAACGCCAAACTTGGCCTGGTCACGGACGCTTCAGACGTGGCCATGGGGGCAGTACTGCAACAGCTCATTGACGGCAACTGGGAACCCCTCGCATTCTTCTCCCGAAAGCTGAGTCCCGCGCAGCAAAAATATTCCCCGTATGACCGCGAATTACTCGCGATCTACGAGGGAATAAAACATTTTCGGCACATGTTGGAAGCGCGGCACTTCACAATCTATACTGACCATAAACCGCTGGTGTTCGCATTCAGCGAACGAAAACGCGAATGCTCACCACGTCAGTATAGACACCTCGACTACATCTCGCAGTTCACGACAGACATCCAGCACATTTCCGGCCACGATAACGTCGTGGCCGACACTCTGTCACGCGTGGAAGAACTGCAGATGTCAGTCGACCCCGAAGTGCTCGCCCAAGCCCAAGATGCCGATGCCGAGCTGCGCCAACTGTTGGAGGGTTCAACAAGCCTTCGGTTGGAGAAGAGGAAACCCGACGGGAGTCGTACAGCTCTGTACTGCGACGTTAGTACAACGACTCCCAGGCCTTACGTCCCCAAGCCGTTACGCATGCAGGTCTTCCAAAGCCTGCACACGCTGAGCCACCCCGGTGCGAACACTTCTGCCAAGCTTGTGGCCCAGCGTTACGTCTGGCCGAACATCCGCACAGACTGCAGAAACTGGGCACGGTCATGCCTATCTTGTCAACGAGCGAAGGTAACTCGGCACGTTTCGGCGCCCTTAGGCACCTTCGAGATACCTCGCGCTCGTTTTCAAACCATCCACGTGGACATTATTGGACCACTGCCTACGTCAAACGGTTTCAGGTACTGCTTGACGGCCATTGACCGTTTTACACGGTGGCCGGAAGTAGTACCGATGACCGACATTACGGCGGAAACAGTGGCCCAAGCACTCCTGTCCGGGTGGATCTCGAGATTCGGCTGCCCCACTGACATTGTCACCGATCGCGGCAGGCAGTTCGAATCTCACTTGTTTCGGCGCCTATCGCGACTTGTAGGATTCAGGCACCGAACCACCACATCTTACCACCCAGCCTGTAACGGCATGGTGGAAAGGTTCCACC
Organism: Clostera curtula; assembly: GCA_905475355.2. Classification (NCBI taxonomy): domain Eukaryota; kingdom Metazoa; phylum Arthropoda; class Insecta; order Lepidoptera; family Notodontidae; genus Clostera; species Clostera curtula. The sequence goes on along the minus strand of FR997800.1, from coordinate 14,376,943 downwards.
GGCAACTCAAAGCCGCCATCATGTGCCACGCTGACAGTACTTGGACTGAGTCACTGCCACTCGTCCTGCTTGGCGTAAGAAGTGCGGTGAAAGAAGACCTGCAGGCCTGTCCGCCCGAGCTGGTCTATGGCGAGCCGTTGAGACTTCCAGGCGAATTCTTCGAGCACACGGCAGACATTTCTGCCGATGTTACCAACCTGGTAACCCGCTTACGCGCATTCGCCGGAAGTCTCCAACCCGCTCCCGCGTCTCGCCATGGACCAACAAAGACTTTTGTGCACAGGGACTTAAACACCACCAGCCACGTATTCCTTCGAGAAGACGCGCTGAGAGGTGCCCTCAGTCCTCCTTATAAAGGCCCTTACCAAGTTCTTGAGAGGGGTCATAAAACATTTAAACTGTTGGTCAAGGACAAAAAGGTCACGGTTTCCATCGACCGTCTTAAGCCTGCTTACACCTTGGCCAACAGGGTAAATATACCCGTTGACCCCTCACCCGCCCCTGAGAAACAACCACCTGCGAAGCCGGCGCCAATAACTACTCGTTCTGGCAGACGAGTACATTTCACAGATTTTTATCGCCCGTAGTAACGGTCTCCGGGGGGAGTCATGTGGATGCGCCAATTATTTATTTAATTATTTACATTCATTCACCCAATAACACATTCGCACATCCACTCATCCACTCAACATAAATATCATACAGAACCACACACACTACACCTCTCACCCTTGACCGTTAGCACCCAACGGTCGTGAGACGTCGGTCTTTGTCTCGGCTGCGATCGGCCGGTTACTAAGCGTACGCGCCGGCCGCGCTACCCGCTAGCCAGTCGTATTTTGCTACCGCTGTCGACGCCCGTCCGCTGTATTGATAACTCCGCTAATTTGTACCCACGACCAACGCTTGCTTTTCTATAACGGACTTTGTGATTGCTTGTGATTCGGACCCTATTTGTTTTGGTGCTTTACTGACGACCCGGCTTGCCTACTGGACACTGAGATTGTGAAACAATAAACTGTAAGTTGCACAACTTGTTTTATTCAACCAACCACTCTGCAACTAAAGGGATATCGTTTGTCATTCTTATTTACGAGTGTCACTATATTTCAAATGTTAGGAGTGGGAAGTAGCGTCTTAGCCCTAAAGCGTACCAGCGGGTGGTGAGCAAAAATGGTCAGCTCACGATGCCGACTGACCCACCATTACAGGGTTATTCCCTTTTAGTCTCGGATCCTTATTAACATAACACTGAGCGTGTGAGGAGTGAACGTGAGAGCTTCGTCGGTTGACTCTTATTATGTTCCTAATCCGAAACCCACAGATCGGCCAATATTTTTTTTATTTTGACATTATGTTAAAGGTTGAATGAGGAAAAGGGCATTGCAAAAATGTATGATTTAAATGTCGCCGATTAAATTGTCAATACAATTAACTTTTGTCAATTGTTGATGTTTTATTCTGGTAACATTTCCAACCTTTAACTTTCCGTAATCATGACACATTAGCTGTCGTTGTTACTAGGATTGAAAGCGTTTCAGATGAATTAGTTAACAAAACGAATTAAAACACGAGTTAAAAAAATACTTGATGTACATCTAGATTCAGATTTCAGTTCAAACTGAAAATTATACTTTTAGTATTTATTTGCTTGTGCTTCAAGTTTTACTACACAAATTACTTTATTTATCTGTCTCGAGTAGCAACTAACCGAAATAGAAACGTTCCTTCTCGCGCTTATTATAAATTCTAATACACAATCATGTAACGAAACATAATGCTCCGATCGATTTGTAAAGATATCGGTTCGTAGTTCCCAGAGCCCTGTCCATCCCACCTTGTACACATAAAATTTTATTGCCAATTTAGTTAAAATCTTATCATAATTTAGGTTGTATACAGAATAAAATAGTGGAAAATTGTGGTTTGCTAATAGCTGTATAAAACACCAATGTTTTTCTAAAGACTTACTTCCCGTGTTAGTCTTGTATTTTGGACTACACAAGATTACAAATTATTATTAGATATTTTATATACTTAAAAAACGTATACATACATAAATATGTAGACTTTTTGAACGTTAACTGTATAAATAGGATGTAGCCTAGCGAACAGTGCTAGGTTATTTAAAACCTATTTATACGGGTAGAATTTTTCAAAAGTGTTACACTGGAAGTGTTACACTAGAGCTAGCTTACACTGGAAGACTTGCTCGATACTGGATTGGAACCGGGAAATCCTCATCTAAAAGCTATCAATAACTAGATTAGCCCATAAATGTAACATTTCTGCTTCGGGTTTCCTCCAGTTTCATTGAGGGAATTTATTTTTCCCCGGTGCATAGATGTGCTCAAAAAGATTTCCTTCTTTTCTTCAAACTGTACAAATGACACGTTTATTCGTAAATGGAATAAATAACAAATTTAAAACTACATAAATATTAAGCCCTGGAAATCGGCTCACCGATAGGAATACAGCAAGGGCCTGCAGTGGGATTAACGATCTAATCCCGTATTAGGTGATTAGAAAATCCGGGTTTAGTATAATGTGTTCTAACCGGCTTTTACCACGTCAGAGGCCGTTTTATTTTACTTTTATCGGTTTCAATTTTAATAACCCTAATGGGGAAAATTTGCTTCGCCGACGCGTGGGTGTCGGTCAATGCTATTGATTTTTCATTCGTGTTAATAATGTACTTAAATAAAATGGTACACGATTGTAATGGGGTCAAACCGTTTCCAAGACGCCATTAAACCTTTATGGCCAACAGTCTATCCTATGTTGGAGTAAAGTGAGATGCCGTGTTGTGGCTCAGATGCGTAGATGGTAGTTTCCGAAAAATATTTAGTTTAGTAAAATAGGTTTTGGGTCTTCGCTAATTTCGTGAAGGGAAGTTAACCTTATAAACTACATTGGCAATACTTTGATTAAAAGTTAATGGTTCTCTTGCGGATACAGTTATCTGGTTTCTTTAACAGAGTGATTCAAGGTGTTTCGAATGCCTATAATTTCAATCTTCTATAATTTAAAAATGAATCGCATAATGTGTTGCGCGTAACTCAACATCGCCTGGACCAGTTAGGCCAATTTTTTTTTAAATGTTCGTAGAAGTTCATGGATGGTTTTTACGGCGAGAAAAAAATCGAATAATCGCCGGAAAAACCCTAAAAACAGCGATTTTCTTTTTCCCATACAAACGTTTTCTAACTAAAACGTAGAGACAATTTGAACTTTATTGCTATTGTATAAAGTTCATATTAAATTACAACCACTCACTGTTGTATAAGCAATGTAGGTGTGTTCCCAACGTCAAAGAGTCAATTTTTTTGACAGGACGAAGTCTGTCAGGTCCGCTAGTGTGTAATTATTGTGGAATCCCAAGACTTTATTAAGTTACATCGGATTTAGTCACTGCGTCACAAAGCATAAGTTCCACTAGATAGCGTGACACAAAGCTGTTGCGATTTAAATTTTCAATTTGCCATTTACACATCGAAGCCCTGTCTGTATGTAATTCACAGTCACGGTGGAACACGCCACAAGATTAAGTATAACTGGCCTTGGAAGGCAGACAAATATTTCAACTTGTCTCATAGCGACTTGCTCAGACAACACCATGGAGAAACTTCCCACAATATGAGTATTTCCGCATACAAACCAACCGAAATTCGAGAACTACTAATGTGTCATATAGAGTTTCGTATATAAAGGCTTGTGTTGTTTGTGTCAAAGTAATATAGCATCATTCATCATTTCAGTCCGTAATGACCCAGTACTGAGTCGTGCCTCCTCCAAATTTATGGAGGGAAATTAGCCTACTGTGCCACGCTGGCAAGATGGGTTAGCACTAGGTATATATCAAGTTTTCCTTTTCTTGCGGCTAGGTTGTCTACTTCATGCTTCCTTTAGTCGCCTCTTACGACACCTTCAGGATAGTGTGGGTTGGTGACATTGTATATTCTAAATACGTCACCACACGGAGTTCTTACACAGTATACAAGTAACCTCTGATGTATTAGCTACATTGTTGTAGAGTTTCATCAAAATCCATTTAGTACTTTTTGCATGAGAGTAACAAACATATCGCTTGTTCGGAAGAATAGAGTTCCAAATGGTTTCAAAGCAGTATTGCAGATAGGTCTTTATTCTTAGGAAGAGGCGATATTTAGATTCACACATTCTTACAAACTTTTACGTATATAATATTAGTAGGATATTATGTAGCTGCTAAATCCCATGACATAGACCAGGCTAATTCAGCCTCAGTACAGGCAGTGCTAGCAAATATTTCATTTTGGATGGCGGTGTTACAGAAACGAGTATGTGACGGTACTCTGAGTGCCCTCACTAAATCAGACCGCGGGTGCCTCCGTGGCCACATTTGTCTTGTGCCGTGATCTACCTTCGCTGTTTCTTGTAAATGAGGTACACGCAGTGCTTGAACATTGCAACGGACTTGGCTTTACAGGAATATTAAGTTTGAGTATCAATGTTGAGATATTAAAATTTCCATCGCTGTTCTTAAAAATACACTGGGCTACAAAACTAAGTATCACACTTTTAAAATTGTAATAACTTTATGTTTATGTTAAAAATTTTACTAATATAGAGTTTGCTATAGTTACATGAAAAGCTGATAATATTTGCTATAAAACGTTTTTTATTTTAAATCTCTTACTTCTATATTTTAGAAAAAAATGATTTATTAAAAGTGTAGTACTTAGTATTGCAGGTCAGTGTATATCAAACTTTACAAAACTGTGAACCGATACCGATTTTACGATATTAGTTCATCTTAAGGAATACATGGTATAACCACCCCATTCCATCATGAGGGTGTCGTAAGAGCCGACAGAAAGAACTGACAAGGTCGGTAACCTAGCCGCAAGAAAAGGAAAACCTGATACGAAACCCTGTGCGACCCACATAGGCTAATTACCCTCTGGGTCGGCGGACCCGTCACCGACGAAAGCCTCACCGACTGAGGGCGTCCCAGTGTCTGGGACACCATCTGACAGTCGCTTGCCCACCATGCGGGCACCTCGCCGAGGCGTCACAGTGGAATGCGTTTACGCGAACCTGTGGCGCCGCAAGTGTGCCATGTGAGAGTATACCGCTGGGGTTTTAGTGGGTAGGTGAGGAGCTTGTCCGTGTGGTGACGAATTTAGAATACACAATGTCACCAACCCATACCGTCTTCAGGGTGTCGTAAGAGGCTATCAAAAGAACGCAAGAGGCAGATCACCTAGCCGAAAGAGAAGGAAAAGTTAATACAAACCCTGTGCCAACCCGTCTTGCCAGCGTGGCACAGTAGGCTAATTTCCCTCCATGAATTTGGCGGAGACCCGACCCAGTAGTGGGTCATTTATGGGCTGTAACGACTTCCGGAGTCCCACATAATCGCCGGCCGGCCCGGCCACCAGCGGTGTGCATAAAGCATTTCCCCAGAAAAAAAAAGCTAATACCCTCCTTGTAACTGGAGGAGGCCCGACTCAGCAGTGGGTGATCTATGGGCTGAGTAGTAGTAGTAGAAGGGAATTAAACGGATTTCTGTTGGACTTAAAAATATGACAACTGAGGGCTTGAAATTTACACGGCTATACCTATAACCACAAAATCTTTGGAAATCTTTGGAATTTGTGGAAATCTTTGGGGGAGGCCTATGTCCAGCAGTGGACGTCTTTTGGCTGAAATGATGATGATGATGATGATGATGATACCTATAACAATTTACCTAAAAATACTAGCTTACATGATATATCGTGTGTTAGATTAAGTTATGCAAATTAAAATTACGGCCCTTATAAGTATGCATAGCTTTTATCTTTTAACGTACAGGAAAGTTATAGTGACGGTCCCATAATAGACACTTATCATACAATGCTGATCCGAGATTAGGGAAGTAGGAAGCTGCGTACGTTACATTAAAATTGAGTTAATAGCATCCTCAAGGGGACCTCAACAAGGATCTCCCTCAAAATTAAGGCGTAATATGAATAGTTACATTTTATATACTACATACTTGTTCCGTGTAGTGAAGGATTTAGAATACTCAGTGTTACCAACCCATACCATCTTGAGGGTGTCGTAAGAGGCATCTAAGGGAACGCAAGAAGCAAGTCACCTAGTGTGGGACTCTCCCCCATAGTGGGGGCCTACCCACTAAACCTCCCCGATGTGCTCCAACTCGCGTCCTGTTGCGGCATTGTGGGATCTGATGCAGAACCACGCCGCCGCAGACGAGGAGGCCCTCCTCCTCTCCTCAGGCTCCTTACGAGCACTCGTCGTCGAGGTCCTGCCGTGAGCTGCTGCCGGGTGCTCACGGCAGGACGTCGCTTCCCCTCAGATCCCGTGTGGGGCGAGGCATCCCCGTACCCCGCCCAGGGAACTTGATACATACTCTGTGCCAACCCATCTTGCCAGCGAGGCACAGTAGGCTAATTTCCCTCCATGAATTTGGAGGAGGCCCGACTCAGTAATGACCGACGATTGGGTCATTAAAGGGCCGAAACGACTGTTTAAATGGTTACAGCCTTAGATTGCATAGGCGTTAAGTTTATAGGCAGCCTCCCCTTTTTGCCATCGGTAGGGTAATTCTTGAGGCGTACCACCGCCCTCGGATGTGGGTCGCCCCGGACTCTGTCTATGGCGCGGGTCAGCCAGTAGTAGGAAGCCCTCGTGACATACTATGATGATAGTAAAAAGTTACACAACTAAAATATATTCAAAGTCAAATATAAATAAGAAATAATAAAACAATGACTTTTAATGGGGTACATTTAGACAATTTAAGATTATGAAGGTGTGAGTATTTTTAGTCATAATATGAATTTGATGTTTTAGCTTTAGTAACACTAATTCTCTTCGTCTCAGCTCATTAATGACCCACTGCTGTGTAGGGCCTCCTCCAACTACATGGAGGGTAATCAGCCTACTGTCCCACGCTAGCCAGACGGGTTGGCACAGGGTTTTTCACAAGCTTTCCTTCTCTTACGGTTAGGTTTTCGGCTTTGTCATTTCGTTTTGTCGGCTCTTACGACTTCCTCGGGATGAAATGGGGTGGTTAGACCACGTAATCAGCAACCATGGAGTTTCTTGCCGGCTCTTCTCTATGGAATGGCATTCCGAACCGGTGGTAAAAACTAAATTGTTAATTTTATTTTATGATTTTTATTTTTAATTTTTTTTTTCTCTTTAATCTTTGACTATTTGAAAGCATTCGCAAGAATTTATTCGAATAAAAAACATTTTGATTTTGATTTTGAATCCTTAAGATAACTTAAATCGTAAAATCAATATCGGTTCCCAGTTTAAAAAGTTGGTTCAATATTAATCGAGTATACTTCAAATACTTTAACAGCAACTATAGGAGTATTTATCAAAATATTTTATATGATAGTGCCTTAAATTCATAACTAGTATATAAAGATAGTTGCTTCCTGGTAGACAGAAGCGGTATGATTTCATAACACAATTTTCCCTTTCGCAACTCAATTCGCGTTTAGTCTGCGGTTGAGGCAGTGATCCTCGGAATATCTGCTAGATAGCTATTTTATAATTTAATTCAAACTGTGAGACAGTTGTACACTGTCGACTTTTTTGTCGATGTTGTTTCACCCTGAGGTTATCGAAAGAGCCGACAAAAGGTCACAAGGCCGATAACCTAGCCACAAGGGAAGGAAAACTTGAAAGGAAACCCTGTGCCAACCCATCTAGCCAGCGTGGCACAGTAGGCTAATTACCCTCCAAGTTATTGGAGGAGGCCCGACTCAGCAGTGGGTCATTTATTGGCTAAATAGTAGTAATAGTAGACATCATCTACATCCTTACCTTTTCCTATTATTTAGGATATGTGCAATATTTGTTTTATTTCTATTCGGGTACTCATTACCAAATCAAAGTCTCATCTACTTCATCAATACCTTCACTGTGCTATCCATCTCTATATTCGTCTATTTATGAGCGATAGTATTACAAGCAGAAATATAAGATAAATGTTGAAAAATTCATTATAGTTTGTTTCACGTGAATAAATGGTATTTGAGTCGGGCGGTACACTATTGTTAGAAAGAAAACATTATTCAAAATAGAACTGTACTTTAAGACACATAAAACTAGCTTTACTTACTTCAAAACTATATAGTACTAGCAATTGCGCCCGGCTTCGCCCGCGTGGGCTTCGAACCCGTGCTTATCTCCTCTTCGCATATAGCCTCTTTCTTCAGATGATTTAATCTTAGTCTCATAATATCTTAGTTAGATATGTGCTCTCACGGACTTTTTGTAGATCTTAATAAGACCTACAAACTCGTAGTACATTATTTTGTTCTATTGTCAATCGTTTTTGCAGCGCACGCATAAATAGGTTTTCGATTTTACACCTTGGTTTACAAAATCGCAATTTTCATACGGATCCCTTATTGTTTTGAAAATAAAATATAGCCTATAACCTTCCTCGATAAATGGACTATCTAACACTGAAAGATTTTTTGAAATCGGACCAGTAGTTCCTGAGATTAGCGCGTTCAAACAAACAAACAAACAAACAAATAAACAAACAAACAAACTCTGCAGCTTTATATATTAGTATAGATTATAATATTAGTATAGATTTTACCAATTCTCCAAGTACATAATAGAACATCAGAGTATGTATTAGTGCAAATATTCGTTCGAAGGGTTCGAAGGGTAGCTATAAAAATATTTTACATCACAATATGGTGTAATATCTCTAGTGTCGCCCACTCAGCTTTGCTATGCAATAACAATGCGTTGATTATGTCTCTGATCTGTCGACTGCGTTCAATACTCACTAGTTATATACTGACAAACTTGTTATTTACGCCAAATAATATTTGCGAAGTTATATCCCGATAATGAAGTGGGTCGTGGCTAAACCTTGTTTCAAAACTCGGCGTTTTCTCGAGCAGTCTTGGCATTACCAAGATTCTGAGGGATTAGTGTGGTGGCCAGATAATTTAGTTTCTGTTGTTAGCTTCCAACCTTTTTGTTGGTAATTTTACAGAGATTGGCAATTACTATTTTGTTGGAAATATCCTTTTATTTCAATGACTTAAAGCGGTTTTTTTTTACTAAGCTTATGGGGTCGGGTTAGTAGTGAGAAGTAGTTAAAATCCAGAATATATGCTTCCGTTTTCCAAACCTTACCTTATGCAATAAAAAATACATCAGCCCATAGATGACCCACTGCTGAGTCGGGCCTCCTCCAGTTACATAGAAGGTAATTAGCCCACCATGCCACGCTAGCTATTAGCCTATAATGCTACGCCAGGCGAGTTGGCACAGGGTTTCGTATCAAGTTTTCCTTCTCTTCTGGCTAGATTATCGGTCTTTTATCGGCTCTTAAGACACCCTCAGGATATAATGGGGTGGTGGCCACGCGTCTTAAGCAATATTCTAATATCTCTGAAAGAGACAGAAGTGACTATGCAGGAATTTGTGAATAGTGATATCGCATAAAAATTTGGCATACTGGAAATTTACACAAATGGAACTAATTCAACAAAGATGAAGTCGAAAGTAACAGCTGGTCATTAATAAAAATGCAAAGTACTTTCACGTCTTAATATACATGATATGATTTTGTTCCCAGGATGACGTTTGGCTTGGCACTGGTGGTGCTATGGCTGGCGAGCGGAGCGCGGGCAGGGGAGCCAGTCTTCGACCCAAGCACTTTGATGAGGCTCGTTTTGGTTCCCTCCGACGCCGCTGTGGGCTCAGTCATCTACCGCGTCAGAGCGTCTGATCCCGACTTTGACTATCCGCTGCACTTTGAACTCATAGGTAAAGTTTATTTTGTATTGCTTTAATATCCACGTTTTAGCTGACGCCTTCCAGATCAAGTAAAACAGTTTGTTATATGGAATTTGTTGGGTAAATATATTTTATATTATCTAATAAGACCGCAAAGTAATAAAAAAGAAAATCTGACAATCCCTCTGAGTTTCTTGCCAGTTCTTCTCAGCAGTGGTCGCGTTCCGACCTGGTGGTAAACTAAAATATATTACTTTGCTTTCTAGAAATTTTATTAATATGTTGACAATTTGTAAGTGTCCATTGTGTCTAAAGCAAAATAAATGATTTGACTTTGATATTGAAAATCCAAAAATAAATCCTTAACGACTTCTGTGTTATTTCTTCCGAAAGTTAAACAACGTCTCTTTACAGGTCAAATGGGTCGTCTGGATATAGGCGTGGAGTCTCTCCCGTGCACTCGGTACAACTCTGTGTGCCAAGCCAATATCATTCTGCTTCGAAGACTGGAGCCAGGGCGATACGTGGACTTCAGACTGTCAGCAAGGAACACGCGAGGGCGAAGCTCCAGGATTGCGTGTTCCGTTACTGGTACCAACGCTACTACGCCTAGGGATACAATTTTCCCACATCAACCAGGAATTGTTTTGGTCCCCGAGGTAAGAACCTAGTTGTAATATTATGCAATATTAAAACAATAGACAATAGTAAGAATCTCTTACAGAGGGTAGTTATGAAAACAATGAAATCAAGTTGAGGTAATTTCTAAGTAGAAACTTATTCTAACTGGAAGATGTGCGAGATTATGGTGTTTATAAACGTGAATGTGTATGTGGTTTATCGTTCCGTGGACAAAATTGACGTTCATCAAAGCCTAAATTCTGCCATCAAACATTCGATAACGCCATACATTACAGTCACTTGACTTCCTCGTTGGTTAGATGTACCGCCTTTGGATCAACGGGACCCGGGTTCGATTCCGGGGTGGTCTAAACCAGAGGCACTAGCTCTGAGTCTGGGTGCCATTTGTGTTCGTGAATTTAATGTTTGTAAACTGCCCCTGCGATACAGGTTTTAAATAACTAGTGCAAGGGTTTCGTCGTCAAAAAATATAGTTACAGACTCATTTTGTAGATGGCTCTATGATATTTTTGTCTAATTTCAACGTTTAATTATACAGGACGCCAAGCGTGGTACTGATCTGGATATTGTGATTGCGAGAAAAAATCCACTTTCACCGAAACCCCTGGAACTTGAACTATGGGTAAGTCAATTAGTTGTTCTGCTAATCTAAGTACAGTATGGAAGATTTTACCATAAATTATATGTATTGAATAGGAGGAATCACTTATTCAACTATCCAGAACAGGAATAGTAGTAATATAATAGTAGTAGAAATTATGGTATTTAAGTGCTTTTAAAAATAGCGGATCGGTTTATGTTTTGCCATCATACTGCAAAATTTGTTAATAATACAAAACATTTAATGTTATACGTTTTAATTATTTAATTATTTAATAAAATTTCCCTAGTATATATATTTTCTTGTCTGTTCAGTCTATAAACAATCCACTGATATGTAGTTTATCCAATTTCTTTAATTGGGTGAAGTTAATTTTATGCCATGTAATTCCTGTTTTATAAACATAAACAGTTTTAATTGGTTTGTGAAAATATACTTTGGTTTTACTCAAGGAGTAAGTATTGCAGAGCGAACCTTATCAGATTGTATGGAAGAAAATTAGCCTACTTTGCCTCGTTGGCTAGATGGGTTGGCTTATTGTTGTTGTTTTTTATTAAACAAATTGACCAGGCAGACTTCCTAGCGAAATATTAAGATCTATATCTTCTATCTATCTATTCTATATATATAAAACTCAAAGGTGACTGACTGACTGACATAGTGATCTATCAACGCACAGCCCAAACCACTGGACGGATCGGGCTGAAATTTGGCATGCAGGTAGATGTTATGACGTGGGCATCCGCTAAGAAAGGATTTTGATTAATTCTACCCCCAAGGGGATAAAATAGGGGATGAAAGTTTGTATGAAAATTAGTCAATTTTAAACAGATCGAGCTGACTTTTGGCATGCAGGTAGATGTTATGACGTAGGCATCCGCTAAGAATGGATTTTGATAAATTCTACCCCCAAGAGGATAAAGTAGGGGATGAAAGTTTGTATGAAAATTTGTCAATTTTAAACAGATCGGGCTGAAATTTGGCATGCAAGTAGATGTTATGAAGTAGGCTTCCACTAAGAAAGGATTTTGATAAATTCCTGCTGCAAAAACTACAACTAATTAATAATAATACTTCATACAGCGAGCGAGGCCGCGGGAAAAAGCTAGTGTTCCATAAAGTTTCTTCGATTTACTGTGCTTATTTCTCGAGATACCACGGTCACCATCCGACCAATATTACTAAAAAAAAGCTGCTTTATTTTTCCTGAAATTGAGTCATGGGTATCAGTAGTCCTAACGATTCTTTCGTTATGAACAATGATGTTAGAAGTAAAAAAGTGCTTTAATCGTTTCTTCAGATTTTTAAAGCGTAAATGGATGTCTGGCAGCACGCGGCGCCTATCCCCCGATGAATGTAGTCGGGCATTTTGCTACCGCAATGTAGGACTTTTTGGTGTTCTCGCATTAAAGGCGTTATAGCATTATAGGCGGTATTTCTTGATGTTGATAGGTCAGATTTCTCGTGGAAATTGTCTAAAGTATGTAGCATACTGGTCGCTACAATATAATCAGAAGAAAATGGATCTGGACTTTAAGTTTTCTGTACGTACACCCAACTCTGAAATTCAAATAAATGTTAGTATTGTACGATGAGGTACTGGGTTCTCGGCACGGCGGTGGCAGGCTTGTTCGCCCTTTATTCCTTTTTAAAAGATTACAATACTTTTTACACACTAAACTTTAAAAATAAATATTATAAATATATATAAATATAGAACTTAAATTTAACAATGTCCTCTTACATCCGGCAACAAGATAAAAAGACAATCATAAAAAAAGGTTTGATATGAACGATATAAATTAAAAACTAATGGCTCTGGCCGCTCGCCATCGCCAACAGTACTCAGAACCCCGTTATTCTAGCTTCTAGTCCTATCTTCAAGTCCTAGTAGGGAAGAGAAGCATGTTGCCTCGAGCTTGTATTGTGGTCAGCGGCAATTTTGCGAATGCCCATCAAATGAGATGCAATTACCGAACATTAAGAGGAGCGCAGGCGTGTAAAAGTTCTCACATGGCGGGCGGAATGGGCAGCCGAGCACGCTAGGGTAACTAAACGTAATATAAAAATCATAATTGTAATACATTTTTGTTCCATTTGGCGTCGAAACTTTGGGACCGTGGGGTCCTAATGCATTGGGCCTCTATAAAAAGCAAAAAAAAAATTATGAATTTTAAATTGTAATATAAAAATGTGTAAATTGCTCTGAGTCTGGCTGTCATTTGTGTTCGTGAATTTCATGTTTGTAAACCGCCCCCGCGATACTGGTATAGTGCAGGGGTTTAGTTTAAAAAAAAAACCGGAATAAAAGATAATAAACTTAGCAGACTGTGCGAAACGTATTCCATCTGCAAAATAGGCAATATCTGATTCTGCTGGATGTTGGGTGAGTATCCATAATGTCTGTAATTTCATACATATTCTCCGTGTGGTGATGGATTTAGAATACATTGTGTCACCACCCCATTTCATCCTAAGCGTGTCGTAAGATTCGACAATAGAAAATAACAAGGCCGTAAATCTAGCCGCAAGTAAAGGAAAACTTGATATTAACCCTTGTGCCAACCCGTCTGGCCAGCGTGGCACAGTAGGTTAATTACCCTCTATGTGGTTGGGGGTGGCCCGACTCAGCAGTGGGTCATTTTTGGGCTGAGAAGAAGAAGAATACCTGTAATTTGTGTGTAAAGTGTGCCCTCCTCCGGGCTTCGAAGGACACGTAAAGCCAGTCTTGGCTATCATTCTACCATTTATGGCAGTCTTTACACGTACTCAGTAGCGTGAAGTCTGACAGCTGGTTTAACCAACTTATTACCTGTGATCCCACTAGATAGGTCGCGCAAGGTAACCTGATAGTAACACATATCAAGTTAGACCCGTGCAACCATAATGATATTTTTTTATAACTTTGACTGCCTCGTTAGTCTAGAGGTTGGATGTGCCGCCTTTGGATCAACGGGTCGCGTGTTCGATTCCGGGGTCGGGCAAGGGTTGTCTAAACCAGAGGCACTTGCTCTGAATCTGGGTGTCACTTTTGTTCCTTAATTACATGTTTGTAAACTGCCCCGGCGATACAGGTTAAACCTAATGCAGCAGTTACGTTTTACAAAACCAAAAAAGAAGACCCTTTTTTCTATATCTTGGATTATAATGCCATTGCTTTATATACGCGAAAACATGCGCCTGACATTGATTGCAACAAAAACTAGAATCCCAACGTGACTAAGTGGATCATGGTCATCTGATTATTGGTTACATTTTTCCTGATAACCCATAACGGTCTGCCACCCCAAAGACAAACAGCCCAGTAACAAGGTCATAAATTAATACACAGTTTATTGTATATTAAATTCTAATTCAAACGTACTTCAGACAACCCTATTCCGAAATCGTTTTATACACCTAAATGGCGTAATAACAGGGTCGTAGCCTTTACCTGCGGTATTAAAGCTGGAGCAAGTCGGGTTAAGGTGCCATCAAAGGCACGGGCGCATTTTATTTGCTGGTAATTCTGAAGGGTATAAACAATATCCTCTAGACAACCAAAAGAGGGAACAGTGCCCAAAAGATGTGTTTATATGGGTGAACTGCGTAAAGTAAATAATTTTAGTAGTAATCATAGTTTTTCGTCCAGAAACGTGTCGACTTTTTTTTAATAGTATTTAACCCTAATTTCTAGTTACAAACATGCAATTTATGAACACAAATGACACCCAGACTCGAAGCAAGTTCCTCTGGTGTACACAAAGACACTTGCCCGGCCCCGGAATCGAACCCAGAGCTCTGTGATCCAAAGACGGCGCATCCAGCCCCTAGACCAGGGCAGTAGTTGTCAGTGCTTTTCGATGTTTCTTGGGGTCTTTACAACTATTTCCCTAGTTATTAATAGAACTTACTAATAAAAAGAGCTTTGTTATTTAAACTATCTATACTTTTTTTATAAATGCAGCCTATAGCAATAACGAAAAGATAGATAGTTCTACTGTAAAGATACTACTCGAATGTGCAAAATCACAGGACAAACATAGGCAATTTTTTTGGAGTCGTATCATAAATAGAGTATTGCCAATAGTTGGTTTCCGCCAATGAACTTGAAGGAGGCCCGACTCAGCAGATGGCTGTGATGGTAATGGTGATTACAAAAAACTTGTATCTAACTAATACTTAAAAATTTAAAAAAAAACTTACTCCTTTTATTCGGCTCTTTATCCTCACTTCAGGTGGCTATAGCATTTTTGTTGCTCCCTATGAAATTCTCTGACTTACACGCATTTACAGCCCATTTTATTGTCAGTACAGAGCTCTACTTGATTGTTTAATTACTTAAATAGGAGTTTTATGAGCTTCAAATAGGGTTTGTAGACAATAAGTAAATCGGGAAATGCTTTGGTTAATGACGTCAATGTGTCGAGTACCTAATACAAAAGTTCAGCCCATAAACGGCCCAATACTGAGTCGGGGTTCCTCCAAATTTATGGAGGGAAATTCGTCTACCATGCCACTCTGGCAGGACGGGTTGGCACAGAGTTTCATATTAAGTTCTCTTCTCTGGTGGTTAGATTTTTGACGACATAGTGCAATTAAACTCTGAAGGCTGGCAGTGTCATGCTTTCACTTTTACAGGTTTGGCATTATCACCTCATATGTTAGGCGTTGGTAATCACTTACCATCAGTCTCAGATACATCAGAGACTTGACCACAATTCTAGTGGTAGAAATGATTGTAACACTATGCACTGTAACCTTTTTTTTTTTTGACTCGTGTTAAAATCCTTTATGGACTATCCCCGCCATCCTGGCGATGTCCAACAGGGGGTGTGTGGGAGTCCCCTTCGCCTCTGTGAGGAGACGGAGGCATACCCACTATAGTCTTTGCGCTGTAGCATGGTGCGGGTGACAGTTTCAGTAACATTTCGTTTCACTCTTGAAAGTTGCCGCGATTTGTAAATTATGACTTGGTATTTCAGCTGTACCAAATTCTAATATATTAAATCATTAATAACTGTAGTAAATGAAATTAAACCAACTAGAATGTTCTAGTTTACAAATATAATGAAATTGGATGAAAAATTAAGAAAAGTTATTCGAAAAAAATGCATATAACGTAACGCCAAACACGTATTTGTATAGTGATGAGATGTACTGCTACGATGGATAGTCAATATTTTTCATAATAAGAAACGTATATTGTGCGTAGGTCAATTTTTATTGTTATAATTGGTCTTTAATTATACAACAGAACATTTATAGGGTAATGTTGCTAGGTAAAGGTTGTTAGGAAAAAAAACGTAAACCCGATTTTGATTATTTTGTATAAGTACAAACATAATTATGTAGCCATAAAACATTTATATTGTCAAGTTTATACACGTAGTTACTCTAGACAACTGAATAACACACAAATTTTCATAACTATATTAAAGAGAACCAAATTGATGCCGCGAGTATCGTTAGCGATAAAAATGAATAGCTTAACGTCACACCCCTACAAACGTCATACAGGCAACTGTCACCCGCACCATGCTACAGCGTAAATAGTATAAACGTCCCGAGCTTGCTGCCCCGCGGGCCCTGAACGCACTCTAACTTGACACCACACTGTTGTTCTTCCACTCTATTTAAACTTTTTTCTCAGGGTTCACCGCTCTTCGCAATCCGGCAGCGTAGGGTATCAGCTGAAAATACTGAAGGTACCATATTCCTCGTGGGGCCTCTGGATTTTGAGGCGCAATCGATGTACCATCTTACACTACTGGCTGTGGTAAGTATTTATTTTTTGATTCGGCTACATATATTTCAATGGACTATAGAAAGAACGACAAAACCTAAAGTTCGTCTAATATACGAGAAAATGCACGTACTACTTAGTACAGAAATCAATTTAGGTACATTATAATGCTCGAAAAACGCACACATAGACACCTCCCACGGACACCTCCCGTAACTGTTCGGAACAGTGCGAGTAGGAGTGCCATTTACTTCAGACACATGTCTTGTGATGTTTATTGTGCAAAGATGGAGCAACTAAAAATGGTTATTATAACATTAAATACATATGGTATACTACTATTACTACGCAGCCCATAAATAACCCACTGCGAAATCGGGCCTTCTACGACTACATAGAACCCTCCAATTAGCCTACTGTGCCACGTTGGCAGCTGAGGTTCGAATTAAGTTTGTTTTTGGAGAAGGAATAATGAAAATAAAATATTAAGAGTTTTTCAAGAAATTATGTCTGTTCAAATTATGACGATCAAGAAAAAAAGATGTTTGTTCTATTTTTCTCCTTTTTTTTCTAAAAAAAACGTGTTGTTGATAATGATGCTACGGCTTAGGAGCCACATCTGTTTTTGTCTGAGTTTAGAAGTAGTACATACTTATTTCCTTATTTCAGGATCCCTACGTCGAGTTGGGGAAAGATACGCGCAATATAGCCAGTATAGAAGTCGTGGTTGTAGTCCAAGATGTTCAAGACATGCCACCGGTGTTCACGACTGCGCCGCCTATCACCCATCTGCCCCGACAGGTGGCACCGGGAGACATGATCGTCAAAGTACGGGCTGAAGACGGAGACAAGGGAGCTCCAAGGCAGATAAGATACGGACTCGTCTCTGAAGGGAATCCGTTTACGCCGTTCTTCAACGTCAATGAGACTTCAGGTAAGACATATACTACGAGCTCATACTCAAACTCAAATGGAACTTTATTTACGAAGGTTTTGTCACAAAACTCTTATCAACCGTCATATTTAAAATTACCAATATTATCTTTCTACCCTTGTCCCTCGCTAAGTAGTAGTCTCCATACGTCCGAACCTCTACCGGAATATGTGGTACACAAACAATGTAGAATATTGGACATTTACTACTGATTGAAAGCGTCAGTCAGGTGTTTTAAACCCCGTAAAAAGTTAAGGCATAACGATGGCAGCAGAGCTAAAGTGGATTTTGTGATCTGCCACCATGCCATGATGGGAGCTCTGACGGTGCTATTCCATCTAGCAATTATTATCCCTAAAGCCCTATTCTCAGCCCAATAAAAAAACCATTACTGAGTCGGGCCTCCTCCAACTACATGGAGGGTAATTAGCCTACTGAGCCGCGCTGGCCAGACGGGTTGGCAATGTATAAGTATACTCTTAGGAAGGCATAAGAAAGCTTAAGATTGCTTATTCGTAATTTTAGTTTTTTGTGCCTCATGGTCCCGGGTTCGATTCCGGGGTCGGGCAAGTTTCTTTGTCTAAGCCAAAGCCACTTGCTCGGAGTCTGGGTGTCATTTGTGCTCGTGAATTACATGTTTGCAAACTGCCCCCGCGATACAGATCTAGTGGAGGGGTTTCGTTTTTCTATAAAAAAAGTATTTATGGCATTGTGTTAATTTATAGTTAAGTTATGAATGAAACTACTACAACTGACTACAAAATCTAGCCATAACTAATAGAACGAAAAGGTTATACCCTAACAATTGTTTTTGAATTTACTATCACAGATAGACAATAAAACGCGGTCTAATTATATACTCTACAGACAAATGGTATTGAGATATTTAATGTTATGTTATAAACGTGCCGATGATAGCGAGCTTAACCAATAGCTAGGGTTTATTATGTTGTCTGATTTGCAACATTAAACTGAAAATATAGGTGAATGATTGTTCAATATGAAGCTAGCCATTAAATGGTTGGATACTAGACATTTTACATTCGATTTTACTCTTATAATTTTAAATCCTTGATATATTAAAAAGAAATATAATAAATAGTAACTTAGTCATCACGCAGCAGGAATTGCTTAGTAGGCATCGCTACTCCCATCACATTGGAGGATGGACGAATTTGATGAAACTTCTAATCCAATAAAATTCTTGTTAGTACTTCGGCTGCTATTTTAACTCAATCGATGTTTTAAAAGCTCGTTTTTAATTTTAATTATCTGCCTTTCATTGTTTTATGCTCACTATGGGCTTAATAAAAAGGCTCAAAGTCACCCAAAGAGCAATGGTAACAGCTAGGTTCATAGTTTTCCTGCGACGTAGAATCAGAAATGAGGAGAAATTTTAATAGAAATGAGGTAAGCATGATTTCCAGATGAGAGAAACACGTTAAAAAGACATTAAACAGAATATTCACTAAATGGATGAATCATTAAATAAATGATTTTATTATTCCGTGTGGTGAAAAATTTTGTGTACATAGTGTCACCATTCCATATCATCCTGAGGGCGTCGTAGTAGCCGACAAAAGGAAATAATTAGGCCGAAAACCCAGCTGCAAGAGAAGGAAAACTTGATACGAAACCCGATGCCATCCCATCTGGCCAGCGTGGCACAGAAGCCTAATCGCTCTCTATGTAGTTGGAGGAGGCCCGACTCAGCAGTGGACCATTTATGGGCTGAGAAGTAGCCATCATCATCATTTCAGCCAAAAGACGTCCACTGCTGGACATTGGCCTCCCCCAAGGATCTCCACAAAGGCCGGTCTTGGGCCGCCCGCATCCATTGCTTTCCGGCGACCTTAAACAGGCCGTCGGTCCACCGTGTGGGAGGCCTACAAGTACTGCGCCACAGAAGTATTAGCAGAATGAATCTCTACAAATAACAAGCCTGACTTACCAGTAATATAAAATTCTTCCACCTTACTTTATTTGTGAAGTTCCAGTGAATTATTGCTAGCCAGATTCTCGTATCAACTTCTTGCTTCGTTTTTTACGTCGACATACCACCCCATTCCCACTGGGTCAGCGTATTAAGGTTTTTTTAGCTGATAGCATCAGTACGTCCGTCGGGCGTCCGACTTCCGTAGCATATCCTACTTCCTTATCATAGGTCGCCACTCCTAGCCCCCGCTGACCCAGAAGCTTCGTTTTGTACAATCGTGAACATTTTTCAACTTAATTGTTACATAATTCGACGTATGGGAAAAATGCTCGAAATCAGGATGTGTTTGGTGGTTGAATTTAATTTAGCCAATATGCCAGTGTGTCACTTTGTAGTAATGTATTTAAAATATCAGCCTTTTTAACCCCCGACGCAAAAAGAGGGGTGTTATAAGTTTGACGTGTCTGTCTCTCTGTGGCTCCATAGCTTGCGAATGGATGAAGCGATTTCAATACAGCTTTCTTTTTGTATGATAGGTGAGTTACGGGCGAGTGTTCTTAGACATGTTTGATGAAAATCGGTTGAGTCGTTTAAAAGTTATTGGGGGTGAAAGTGGGGAAGAACAACCGAAAGTTTGCAAATATAATCGAGTGGGGTCTCAAATGAAAGCGCATCACGTGCACATTACAAAATAATATGCTCCATGAAAATAAGTTGAGTCCTGAAAAAACTCCGGGGTAAAAGGAGGGGGGGGGGTACCCAATATCTGCAAATATATGATGTAGATCATAATAAGCGTGTACCGACAAAAAGCAGAAAATAAATGACCTAAGTACCCTTTAAAAAGTAAAAAATACATCGCGTTGGGGGACCGCTCCTACTTATTTACTTGACCACTGTTCCCCCAACGCGATGTATTTTTATTTTTTTTACTTTTTAAAGGGTACTTAGGTCATGGTGTCGGGGGTTTATTTAAATGTTTAATTTAATTATATATCGCTCGATCTGAAGCGTCGCTGTGAATTTACCTAAACTTTAGCGTGTGATATTTGTGCACGGCCTCTTAAGAATTTGCGTGGCTATTTAGAATACATAGTGTCACTACCGTTCTTTGTTGAGAATATCGTAAGATCCATAACAGAAGGAAATGACAAGGTTGCAAAACTAGCCGTAAGAGAAGGAAAACTCGATCCAAACCCTGTGCTAACTCTGGCCAGCGTAGCAACGTAACAATATTCACAGCTTTGCCAACACAGGCGTAGCTGGTCATCAAAGTACCACAATAGCCTAACTTCTCTTCTTGAAATTGGATATATAGCGTCCAAATTTAGACACCTTAACTATAGAATGTTTATGAGAATATAATAATATAATAATAATTATTCAATTTTCTTTTTTTTTTTTTTTATTATTACCAACTGTCCGGCGGTTGACCTCTATCTCACCTGATGGTAAAATGCATGTCAATCAAGTGAAAAATGTATTACGTAGTTTAATCCAGGAATCATATTTCTCCTGACTGTACGTTTAAGCCCTCGCGTGACCCATTTGCCCCGACAAGCCCATCAGATTTCCTTTCCAGTCATTTCCGCCTAAACTTCTGAAAACAATTTAAAGCAACAAATTCGGCACCCGAACTTTTGTTGTTATGTACAAAGCTTACTGCCTTGTATTGTATTGATATCATCATTTCAGCCAAAAGACGTCCACTGCTGGACATAGGCCTCCCCCAAGGATCTCCACAAAGGCCGGTCCTGGGCCGCCCGCATCCACTGCTTTCCGGCGACCTTAACCAGGTCGTCGGTCCACCGTGTGGGAGGCCTACCAGCACTGCGCCTTCCGAAACGCGGTCGCCACTCGAGGATTGATATAAATCAAACGAATTATCTCTGTAAAATGATCAAGAAAGAAAATACGTACAAGATGATTATTTACAAAGTTTTAATTTTATAAATACAAGCTGCTGCTGTATCGCGAGGACTTGCAAACAGGCAATTCACGGGTACAAACGATCCAATTTGTAATTTAATATATTATTATCAGAATACGCGTTTTCACTGTACTTTAAGATTCAAAGAATTCTTTAATTTATTTATTAAGGAAACAGTAACAAGTTTCGCTTAAGATACGGTAAGAATTTTTTTTTGACAGTACAAATTTACTTAAGCATTCGTAAATCCATAGCGTTGCTGATTTTGTCAACAAACTCACGTCGATGTCGTCGAGTCGTTGGGAGGAATAAGGGCTCGAGAGGATCTGTCGATTGGACAGTACTGTTATTTGTTACACTTTTATGTTGCGCAATAACCACCTTTAAAGCTTGTGCAGACAATCGTTTTACAGATGCAGAACATTTTTTTTTTTAATTATTTATTTTACTAATTATATTGCATATTATTTACGCCTCCCAATAAATCACACTGTATCAATAATTCAACTGATTACAACAAGAAGTTCATATTTTGGTCTACATTTCAACACCATCAAGAATGTGACGCGCAAATTGGACTCAAATACAAATGCCAACTAGAACTAATACTGTTGACAGAAGCTTTGTTATTCATAGTTTAGCTCCAGATATCACCATTCAAATGTTATGAAATACCTTCAGTAACGATGTTTGAGTCAACATGTTACAAAGATCATGAACTGGCATCTAAATAAACTATTTTAGAATATGCTCACAATGGGTTTGTAGGGATGAACAATCTTATGATATTCCTCTCCCTATTAAAGCTATAATTGGGAAAGTTATTGAAATTTATTAATTTAGATTGAATCGACCATTTTAGGAGGATTAGTGTGGTGGAGAATTCCAAGCAAGTAATGTGAGAGTGTTACAAGGCATTAAACAGTACCTATTAATAGGTTTAGGTACTTGTTTAGAAACTGTTTGTGGTTTTTATTATTTACTAGCGACCCGCCCCGGCTTCGCACGGCTGCAATGATGAACATCTAAATTTATGCATTTATTATACATTTATAACATATAATATATAACCTTCCTCTTGAATCACTCTATCTATTAAAAAACCGCTTCAAAATCCGTTGCGAAGTTTTAAAGATTTACGCATACATAAGGACGGACACACGACAGCGACTTTGTTTTATACTATGTAATGATAATGATGATAAGAGCAACCATACAGATTCTTGCCAGTGTTTTTAGTGGAAGATATAAAATAAGAAGAATAAGAATATAATAAGAAGTATATGAAACACTTTAACGAGTTTATGCAAATAAAAAAATTATTATGATCCTATTTCACCCTGAGAAAAGCCAATTAAGGGACTTGGTCACCAGACAGAAAACCAAACTTCATTCGTTCTTAATACAGTCAATTATACATTTTAATATAAGTCTTATTTCGATCGAAGCGATGTCTATTATCAGCTGAGGGTTTGTGATGTCACTAATTTAGATTCTTTTTGTTTTCTTTTATGATAATCATGAAATTCACGAACACAAATGACACCCAGACTCGGAGCAAGTGCCTCTGGTTTACGCAAATACACTTGCCCGACCCCGGAGTCGAACCAGGGAGTCATGATCTAAAGGCGTCACATCTAGCTCCTAGACCAACAAGGCATGAAGTTGGCAGGAACTAAGACCACGTGAGTGAAATTGCGGATAGGAGATATTTATTCATAAATAGGGGAAATTTAAACTGAATGTACACAAAAGTGACATCCATGCACAAACAATGCGTATTTACTTGCTAACAAACCTACAAACAGAATGGAGCTCAAACGCTAACAGGCTTGGGTCATAATGGCTCATTAGGCCTCACGCTCCCCGTTCTGGTCCACGGCTATTGTTTACCAAGTCCTTACTTTATAGCGAAGGTCTTTTGGTTTGGACTACCCACAACTAATGCCTTACTATCTACATTTCGACAAATCGAATTACACGGACTGTGCAGAGACTTAAGAACCACTGGCGGGGAGGCATATAATGACGTAATTTATACAAGTTGTGAGAAAAATTCAAGGGTTAGGGGATAGACGAGAAGTTCCAGGACGAGAACCTATGACCTATAAAGTATGATGGAGAAAAAGAGTCCCTTACCGTATAGTTATCGTAAATATTGTCCTACAAGCTTCATATCATAATGTGTCCACGAGGTTTCTTAAGATTTCAGTACTTCTTCTTAGCTGGCGACCAAAATTTTAGGACAATTTTTTTTAACTGTTTTTGTACACAATATCTTTGCCAGCCAGTGTCAGATCCTTTGTTATGGCTATAGGCATTTGGCTACACCCTGTATAGACTAAAATGATGGTTGAGCATATCATCATCATCGTTCGTGTAATGACGGATACACAATATCATTCACCAACACTGTTCTGAGCGTGTCGTAAGAGGTGAATGAGGAACGCAAAAGACATCACTTAGCCGCAAGTGAAGAAAAGTTTATATACATCCTGTGCCAACCCGTTTTGCCAACGCGGCACAGAAGGCATGGTGGGTCATTTGTGAGGTGAAATGATGATGATTTTTATTATAATCATTTCAGTTAAAAGCAGAAGTCTAGTTTTGGATATAGGCCTTAACCGCCCGTTAAGGCCGCCGGCATCCACATACGTTGGATGCCGGCGCCCATTATCCAGGCCATCGATTCACCATGTCATTGTACAGCGCATGTATTGAAAAATATGTTTCTTTTTTAAGAAACTCATACCTTGCACTCTGAAACCTTGAAACAGAAACTTGCCAGGCTCGGGAAACAAACCCGGGACCCGTTGATCTAAAGGCGGTACATCTAACCCCTAGACCAACGAGGCAGTCTACGTGTAAACAGCTATTATGAAAATCATTGTATAATAGCTATGGTAACCAACTTGTTACACCTTCATCAAACTTCAAAGTACCACTAATACTTCTACTCAACCCATCGATGACCCACATAAAACATCAAACAAACCAACTTCTAACATATCGATTTAATCAATGTTAAAACCATTGGCCGTCTTTGATGTCTTAGCTACGTATATCACTACATAGTATAAAACAAAGTCGCTGTCGTCTGTCCGTCCCTATGTATGCTTAAATCTTCAAACCTACGCAACGGATTTTGAAGCAGTTTTTTTTAATAGATGGAGTAATTCAAGAGGCAGGTTTATATGACAATATTGCACCCGTGCGAAGCCGGAGCGGGTCGCTAGTTTACAATAATTCAATTCTGTCAGTCAGAATTATCTTCATCATCTTTTTAACTTAAGTCCCACTGTTGGATCCGGACTCCTCCAATGGCGTGGAGGGAAATTAGCCTACTGTGATACACAAGTTTTTCTTCTCTTTTGGTTAGATTTTCTAGGAGCAGCTTTATACAGCCGTTTGTGTGGTGACTTACTAAGAATGCATAGTGGGCATCACCCTATTTCATCCTGAGGCCAAAAAGGACAAAACCAAACGCCAAACAAGACAAAAAAATATTAAAAAACCCACTTTTGAGTCGGGCCTCCTCTATTTACATGGAGGGTAATAAGCCCCCAGGGCCACACGGGTTGGCACACGATTCGTATCAAATAACTCTTGTGGCTAGGTTTTCGGTCATAACATTTCCTTTTGTCGCCGCCTACGACACCCTCAGAATGGAATAGGTGGTGAAACTATTAATTCTGAATCCGTCATCTCAGGTATATATTAGATCTACGTCTACCCAAACATTATCCACGATATTGAATCTGTCGAACTCCAGAACTTATCGCATTAATCTCACAGGAGTGTGTGAATGGAAATCGGGATTCAATTCGTTCGGGCAATTCTGAAGTTAGTGCGTATTTGATCGCGTATGCCTGAACCTAGTGGCACATACAAATGGCCTTATTGTTAGTTGGAGTTTGCTCCTGATAGAAATACCCTTAGAGAAACGCTCAGTACATTCTATTTGGGTTTGGAAGTGGGGAAAGTTTTCGTAGCTTCGGAAAGCATCTGTTTAAAAGCGGGGTTTTGAGCTCCACGGTTTTTTGTTGAGATTATGTGTTACAGTAATAGTTATAGGACATTTCTATTATAAACAATCTATCTATCTTCTGATTTCTTAGGTTTTCGCGATTATTACAGATTGAAATGAAGTCAAGTGGAAAGAAGTGGTCTCTGCCTACCCCTACGGGAAAGAGGCGTGATTATATGTATGTATGTATGTAATTAAACACTTTTTAACGGATTTATCGCGTGTATATTACATTATTTAACACACGCGTGCTTTTTTTTACCATTCCCGCACTAGTGCGTTCTCTTTCCCAACTGTCAAAATAATGTCTATTATAAGGAAAAACCAACCATGAAGTTTTTACTAAAAAAATCATAGAAGTTTTTATGATTCATGCAAATAGGTGTATGTTGTATGTTGACATTTGTCGGAACTCTTTGCAATGACAGCCTTTCCGCACTTGTAATGAAATATACTATTAATATAGAATGAGTTATGTCTTAACATTAGGCGAAAGTAAGACATACGAACAACGAATATTAGATTTTTCTGTTAAATCTTTTTTTTCTTATCTTATCTTTTTTTTCTGTCATTTGAAGTGTTTTTTCTATGGTAATCTGACGTTGTCGAAGGCATTTTTTGCCAGACCAGTTGAAGTTACTGTCACTTGTATGATTTCTCAAGAAAAATCACAGTTACTCTGAGCTGGACCGAAGACAAGCAAGATATCTATATATTATATTTTTAAATCGATACAATAGTATTGAAATTAAACACTTTTTAACGGATTTTTCACGTGTATTTATTAATTATTATTTAATTCCCGACGTTTCGAATGCTTTGCAGCAGTCGTGGTCGCGGGTGACTAGATGACATTTGTCTTCAAAGTACAAAGAAATAGCTAAAATCTACCGCACACAATTTTGTTTTATTGACAACGTTTCCTGTGCACGCAGAATTAAATAATGTAATATACACGCGATAAATCCGTTAAAAAGTGTTTAATTTCAATGTAATGATTATAATAATCGCAAAATCCTAAGAAAAGACAATTAAGTAAGCCATAAGTCCTGTCTAAAATAAAGCCCAGAAATTGTTAATTTAAAGTAAGTGAAGGGATAGGCCAATTAAGGTAAATAGAAACCGATTAAGGTGGATGCTCCAGGGTAACCCGCGAAATTCAAATTTTCTTGCGTTTTTGGCAATTTGCAGGTCAGTGCTAGGTTGTATGTTGATTAAAATGTTAAACGCGGCTGTAAAACGTATGTAGTTATAGAATTATAATCATCGAAATCATCAATACAACCCTCCAAGCTCATAAAGGCGCAAGAAAAACTTTTTCAACGTCAAAGTCATTCTTGCACCTTTATGAGCTTGGAGGGTTGTATTGATGAGTTTGATGATTATAACTCTGTTACTACAGCCGCGAAACAAATGTTCATCATCATACAACCTAGCACTGCCCTTTTTTTTTTTTTTTTTTTGTTGCCCGGAGTAAGATCCTTTGAGGACTTCCCGTCAGCCTGAGGATGGCCGACGGGGGAGTGTGGGAATCTCCTCCAGAGTGGAGGCATACCCACTAAACATCTCCGGGGTGTTCCTTCTCAGGGTTTTAGGTGCAGCGCCGTGGGAACGATGCAGTGCCCTGCAAATTGCAAAAAACGTAAGAAATTTTGAATTTCGCGGGCTACCCTGGAGCATCCACCATAAGCCTTTTGTTTTAAACACGCTTAGTAACTCTAGCAAGTTCATTCTCAGAAGAAAATTACCCATCTGTGTCGCTTGATTGTTAGGCACAAGTTTTCCTTCCACTTTATAATATAACTAGCGACCCGCCCCGGCGTCGCACGGGTGATAAACCTTCCCCTTGAATCACTCTATATATTAAAAAAAACCGCTTCAAAATCCGTTGCGTAGTTTTAAAGACTTAAGCATACATAGGGACGGACAGACGACAGCGACTTTGTTTTATACTATGTAGTGATGTTGATTGTAGCCGACCATTGTCATAAGCAAAATAAATTATTTGATTTTGACTTTGTTGGCAGTCCTTTGTGTTTCTTTAGTCGCCTCTTACGACGCCCTCGGGATGGTATGGGTTGCACTGGGTATTGTTACGAAATAGTGAAAAGTTCATTAAAACCAACTAGCAATCGTTATTACTATCATACAAGTTCCGTAATCGTATCTCTATAATGTTCCTTGGGTTCTCTGTGATCATTACTCGATTTACAGCAGTTTAGTCTTAATCTGTTGACTAAATTTTTGAGAAAAGAAGTGACGTTGTTATTTCTTTAATTTACGCCACAGTGTTGAAATCACCAGAACTTTTCGTTGCTATAGGGTTTTTGTAACATCCTGTGTGTAAAATTAAATCACTTTCTTAAACCTTTGAACAATGTAAGAGCATACTTTTACAATCCCAGTCATTAGTGATGTATTAATTTATTTCTATCATAATTTATGCCGTCCATTGAAGCGGAGAACGTTAAATAATTAATGAGGAGCTTATTTGCGCGTGTCACTGATGACAGGCCGCTTCGGATGTTAAACGGAGTGCAGCACTTTTGTATGCTAATTGCAACTGTCACGACCGATTTTAGAGTTCCGTGAATAGTTACAAGAAATGTACGGTTAACTTAAATAACTACACGCCATATGACTTTTGGTTGGTGATATATTTAGAATACATTGTGTTACCACCCCATTCCGTACTGAGGTTGTCGTAAGGGCTGACAAGAGGAAATGACACGGCCGATAACCTAGCTGCAAGACACGAAAAACTTTATACGAAACACTGAGCTACTCATTTGGCAAACGTGGTATAGTAGGCTGATTACTCTCCATACATCCATACATCCCCAACTAGAGAAGGCCCGACTCAACAATGGGATAATTAGTAGTAGCACATATTGTTATTGGACTTATCTGGGTTTTGTCTAAATGCTCATTTTTTACACAAGTAGTGACCAAATAAAAAGTGATTTTCTTTGATGATTAGACATAAATATAACTTGTTTTTAGCGTCCATATCGACCTGTCTGTCAGCCATCGTCTACTAAACATAAGCGTCCCCCCATAAATCAACACAAATGAGCACCTTGTGCAGACTACATCAACCAACTTACAGCGATTTGACAAGGCCGTGCGTCCTTCTAGGCGGGGTCGTCCCACGTGTCGTTTTCCCAGTACCCCAGAGTCCATATATTAATGGATTTCGTGATCAATTCATTATATCCTGAAATTTACAAAGTGTCTAATAATGCTAGTACTTAATTAGTGTTATATAATGAAATCATTAGTGTTTCATTCATTGACTACGGAATTCAGCCCTATTGTGTACGGCACTGGCTTGACCGTTCTTTTTTCAATTTCAACACCTACTACGAATGATGAAAGTGACACAACTCCAGACAGACGTTACGTGGATGTTTCTGTGCTTGCGTACTTAACATACGTAGTGTTACTGAGCAGAACGCAGAATTCTCGTTGTTTTATTTGTGGGGTAGTAAATAAAAAAAAAACAACGACGCATCTAGAAAGGAATTCATAATCTTTAAAACCGGTAAGGTTCCCTGCATGAATACATAAGACACATCAAACTTATATCAGCACTGTTTCTTGCAGCAGGTTTGATCAAATTTACTTTTTAATCGTTGTCGAGTTTTATTTTGTCACCGGGGCCACTCACATGCGCGCAAACATTCGTACATTGTACGAATGTTTGCGCGCATGTGAAGGGCCGTCAAATTCATTCGCAAACTTAGCGGCTATGCGAACTGCGAACTGTGTCGCTATTTTCATAGTTCGTGACGACTCTTGTTTAGCGTACCTTCATAATGGATTGGAATAACACCAAAATGATGGAGTTCATTGAACTCCTTGTTTTTTTAACTCCTGCACGATGAATATGGGATCCTCAAAACAAATCCTATATACAAAATTAAATTAAACATTTAAATAAACCCCATATAAATTTTTATTTTTTATTTTCTGCTTTTAATAGGTACACGCTTATTATGATGTAGATGTATACGTTGTCAATACATAGATTCTTGTCGCTGCCTAATTTTCTCCCCACCACATATATTTGCAGATATTGGGTATCTTTTTCTCTTCAATATCTATTGACGAATTAAAAAAGAAGAGAAATTCTCTAATGGCCGCTTATACTTAAAAAAAAATGATTCTTATGACATTCGTAAGCATGTGCATGAGGAAGCGCAAACAGGTTTGCGAACCCATTCGCGAATTGATATGCGAACCCATTCGCATAGCCGCAAGTTTGCGAATGAATTTGACGGCCCTTCACATGCGCGCAAACATTCGTACAATGTACAAATGTTTGCGCGCATGTGAGTGGCCCCGGCTACAGAAGAAAATATTGTGCCTATGTAATTTTTCAACTACCGCCATCTTCTGGTAGACAGTTTCTTCTAAGTTTCTACCATCTGGCGGTTTAAATTGGAACTAAAAAGAATTTTGGAGAACTAGAGATGAAAACATTTGAAAGTTCCTTCTTCAAAACACAGATGTCTCTATATGCTCCCATCACGATAAATTTAAACGGTAGCTAGACCAGTTATTATACTTTAAAGTATTATGATGATAATAGCGTAAAACAAAAATATCAATTGAAAATTAAAATATTACAAAGGGCAGCATTGAACATAAACATACGACCAGCCCGTTATAAAAATTATAATTTACCCACTGATAGAAAATAAATGAAATTTGTTCACTACTCTACTTCAATGCTGATCCTACCCTTTTTTATTTACAGGTGAAGTCACCCTAGAGCGTCCTATTGAAGAGATAGCAGCAATCTCCCACGCTGGAGCACCAATTTTATTGACTGTGGTGGCCGAAGAGGTTCGTCTTTCTCGAGAAGAGCCTGAAGCAATGTCATCCACAGTGCAGCTAGCGTTCATACTGCCCGAGAGGGAGAATTCACCGCCGTACTTCGAGAACCAGTTGTAAGTACTTAGTTTTCTTCAGTTATTAAAATCTTAAGCCACTGACATCGCTCGGTGTAACTAACTGTAAGGGCGCTCCCTGTAACTGTAACCGCCTATTTCGCCGGTTTTGAAATAATTCATGGCACCAATATCGTTTCTTTTCTTTTATTTCACGTAAATAACAATGTCGAATTAATATTAACGCACTCAGCACCATGACCGCTTCGTCTGACATTACGGAAACAACTAAATCAGAATGCTCGCAAACTCAAATCTATATGTACTAAATGTTATATTACAAGCGAACGCTCGTCGGTGGGGGAGGTAATATTGTAATGTAATGCTCAAAGTCGAATCTATAATGTTACATTACACGCGAACGCTCGTCGGTGTGGGACGTAGTATTGTAATGTAGTGCTCAAAGTCTAATCTATAATGTTACATTACACGCAAATGCTCGTGGTGAGGGAGCGCCTTTAATGCTTGTAGTTACCTAAATTAGATTTTGTGAAATTAGGGATTGAAAGTACAGTGGCTAAATCCTTTCCTCGGACTATTTACACTGCTAAAGTTTTACGTCAACTTGGTCTAATAAATATTTGAGGATCTCATTCCAATTTCTGCAATCATCATCGTTTTATTATATTACGTGGTCTCCAATTAAAAAAATATATTTGGAACCTGATAATGGCTTGTCTTTTATAATAGAAACTAAATACTTTACTCACCTACTTAAAAATCGGGAACATAAAATGCTTCTCTTCTTAAATTACAGCTATATCGCGTACTTAGATGAGGACGCACCTCAAGGCACGGCGCTGATGTTCAACGATCCTTATATCCCGCAAGTCAATGACAATGATGCTGGCAAAAACGGTGTCTTTTCTCTGACTCTGGTGGGAAACAACGGGACCTTTGAGATATCACCCAACGTTGCTGAAAGACATTCCCAGTTCATTATCAAAGTTCGGGATAATACAATGCTCGATTTTGAAGCCAGGAAGTCTGTGATATTTCAGGTAAATATGATATGAAATTAATAGTTTTATGTGATATGCTATCCGTGTGATGACGGATTTAGAATACACAATATCACCAACCCTTACCATCTTGAGGGTGTCTAAGAGGCGACTAAAAGACCGCAGGAGGTGGATAACCTAGCCACAAGAGAAGGTAAACGTGATACAAACCCTGTGCCAACCCCTTGCCAGCGTGGCACAGTAGGCTAATTTCCCTCCTTCAATTATTTGGAGGAGGTCCGACTCACTAGTGGGTCATTTATGGGCTGAAACGACGATGCGATTTGTTTGGGCTATAAACCTATATTGAAAGATTTATTTATATTTTTAATCATAAGGTAGTATTTTATGTATGTAAGAAACTAATTTTTTTCAGATCCAGGCTCAAGAACTCGGGCCGTCTACAAACTTATCAGCAACAGCAAATGTAACAGTATACTTAAATGACGTCAATGACAATCCGCCCATATTTTTGGCTCAATCATATGACGTAGATCTTCCAGAAAATGTCACAGCTGGGGCTGCTGTTGTGCAAGTAGCAGCGGACGATGTGGACACTGGAGAATTTGGCAAAGTCCAGTTCACTGCCATATTAGGATATCTTAATACGTCGCTACACTTGGATCCTTCGTCTGGACTTATCACTGTAGCGACAGATAACCACGGTTTTGACCGTGAGGCAATGCCAGATTTGCATTTTTTAGTAGAGGCTAGAGATGATAATGGAGTAGGTTTAAGAGTAACAGTGCCATTAATTGTTAAGTTACTAGATGTAAATGATAACCCACCAGAATTTGAACGGTCGTTATACGAATTCGTATTGTCGCCTAGTTTAAACAATTTTACGTCGGCAGCATTTGTCAAAGCAGTAGACAAAGATGCTGAGTCGCCAAATAATGTAGTCAGATATGAAATAATACAAGGAAATGGAGACGGAAAGTTTGCCATCAATGAGGAGACAGGTAAATAAATCTTTTTTGACATTCCAACAATATATTTACTTATTTTAGTCAGCATTGAGTCGAAAGTGTTTTAGCAAAATATCCGTAGATTCTTAATAAATAATCTGTTTTCAGGTGAACTGTACCTTTTAGAAGCCCTTAAAAGGTCTAAAAAACAGAATGTGTATAGAAGAAAACGTCAGTCTGAAGATCAAGACGAGAGTGAAGTATTTGTCCTAACAGTCAGAGCGTATGATCTTGGTGTACCCAGATTGTTCTCGACTACTGTAGTAAAAGTATATCCTCCTGAAAGTAAAACAAGGACAATGTCCTTCATAGTGCCTGGGGTTAATCCAGATAAGAACAAGTTGGAAGAAGTTCTTAGCACACTATCTGGCGGCAAAGTCACGATATTAGAAATTAAACCATACAGAGGCGGTGATTATAGTGCGACTGATTTGAATGGTGCCGCATCTAGTCAGGAAAAGTAAGTGTTAGATTGAAACTCAAACTATTAACTGTCTGTTTTATAATTACTTATACAGAAACGAGTTATTAAAAGAGTTTATTTTTTATATGTTTAATTATGATACTTTGAAGCAAATAACTGTCTGTTTTATAACTATACAGAAACGTGTTATTAAACGAGTTTATTTTTTATATGTTAATTATGATACTTTAAAGCAAATAACTAAAAATAAGAATTTAAAATATATTTTCAGAAGTGAAGTGATAGCAATAGTTCGGATGACTGGAAACACGGCTATAAACGTAGCGAAACTTCAAGAACAATTGGCGAAAAACGTCACTGTATATACGACTGGTACCAATGCTGGTGGCGTTATACATTCTAACACGGGCTCTAATACAAATGTTAATTCTGGAAAAACGGACCAAACTTCTACTGCTGATAACAGTGACTCTGTAAGTATATGTATAACACTCAAATATATGTATATATATGTATAACACTCAAATTAAGATCCAAACGTAACCTCAATTAATAATTATAGTCAACAGTTTAATGAATAATAATACTTTGCAACAATGAATGTAATGTTTTATTTCTTTCAGGGTTTATACCGAGCAGAAAGTCGCTTACTATTTTGGTTATTAATATTACTGGCGATATTAGTGGCCTTGGTATTGCTACTACTAATATGTTGTTGCATATGTGAAGGATGTCCATTATATATGCCACCAAGGTAATTTTTATATTCATCTTATTTTTTATACAAAATTATATAGATTTCTAACTTCTAACACTGATTTAGTTTACTCTCTGATCTATATATCTATGTATTTATAATAAGGTTCAGACTACTTTTAATATATTTTTTGTTTCATTAACAGCCTAAAACGCACCAATTAATGCAAGTTCTTACACCAGCTTATCTATAAATTAGGTAATTAATCTTTATTAAGCACATATCTTCTATTTTACATAGTTTTAGTTACATATTTTTATTCCAATAGAGGGTTAACGAATTATTTTCGGTCTATTTAAGTTAACATATTTCACTATTTTGATAATTTAGAGCAATAAAAATATCAAGCACATGAGATATAATTGCATGCATATTTCGCTCATATAAAAACGTTCCATTCCCTACTAAATATACTTAAATAATTATGAATACATAACAGAATTGCTAGGTACATAGATATCCATTAATAAATTCTAGGAAAAGAGTGATACGTGTCAACTCCACAGAGGACGACGTGCATTTAGTGGTACGCGACAAGGGACTTGGGAGGGAAAACAAGTCGACGCAAAATATAGAAAATAAATCAATGCAAACTAATGATTGGAGGAGACGCGAGGCATGGAGTGCAGAACAGGCAGACTTAAGGACGAAACCGACTCAGTGGAAGTTCAATAAAAGAAATCAAAGATCTAAAGAACATATTAAAGCAGCCGCATCAACACCGGGTGATTTGCGACAGGAATACATACAAACTGCAGCAGACAATGACTATAGATACAATAATGATGCTAGGCAATCTTTTCGAATGAGGTAAAGTTATTCAATATAATTAGAAATTAAATAGATGAAAGCCTTCAGCTACTATATGTTAATGATTTAAAATATTTTTGATAATTTTATTTTATTTAAACCCTAACGTTTCAGACACTTTGCAGTGCCCTGTTTTTTATTTAAAATGATATAGAAAGATTATGAAAACCTCCGTCAAAATTATACTAAATATTGTTTGTATTTTTTAGAGACGGGCCAAATATAATATACACAAAAGAAATGCAACTTCAACAGACGTTCGCCAACAAACACAAAGAATATATTGATGATTTAGAAAATGGGTATGATAGAATCGCCACGCTGCATTATCAAAGAGGAGAACACGATAACGATTCGATAAGAAGGCATGAAATTGATCGTGGCTCTGAAGTCGGAGGCTTCCCTAAGTCTGAGGTAGATAAGAACGTACATGAAAAAAATCAAAGTAAGTCTAATCGTGAGTTTAAAGAAAACGCTATGGGTCCATCTGCTCTAGGACGTGATCAATATTTCATAAAAGAAGGAAATACTGAAATACTGAGGCTTGTTACAAGAGGTAATAATGATGAAGACCGTTACGTTAATCTTCCAGTCCATCAACAGAGACCAGTTACACTAATTCCACACACTCAATACGTTGTAGTTGATAGTGGGAAAAATTTACTAATGGAAAGATTTATTAGGGAACAGGGTGAAGAAGCAAATAATATAAGAGAAAGGATGGAAAAAGTCACAGATTTGGATAATGTTTCAACAGGCAAAGAAGATAAAAACTATGGTCAAAGGTCACAAGCTGGTAGTGAGACACAAAATCGTTTTCATGAATATTCTAATATTCCACCTGAAGTACCAGGATCTGTTCCCCTAAAATCAGATTATCTACATACTGCGCTTCTAGAAATGCAAAATAAATCAACAGTTCATCAAGAATTATTAGAGTCATCTCTAAGGAAACAAAATGAATTGTTACATCAAATACTCCTGGAACGGGAAAGAATGTTGCAACATCAAGAAACAGCATCTCAGGTAGAAAGTAAGCTAGAGACTCAAAGTTTACCTGGTCATTCTGTTATAGCCACCCAAACAGAGTGTCATATAGGTACACAAACTGAGCCACAACTTCTTAAACCAACAAGAAGGAAAGCTAGAAGTGATAATGATTCGTATAGTGAAGACGAATCACAAATTATGGACGATGAAACGAATAAAGCAGCATGGGTAAAGAGGAAAATGCCAAAAAAGAAACTTAAACACAAAGATCCAAGGAGAAGTATTCACGTATATGATTTAAGAAGGAAAATTAAAACTCCAATTATTGAAGAAAGTGAAGTTTCTCCATCGTTAGAAAGCGAAAAACATGTCAAAATTAGCAAAACGAATGAAAGAGAAGAATATATAAAAAAATATAGAGATATGACTAAAAGTACAGTAACCACGTCTAAAAATGAAACTGTTTCGTCTACTCAGATAAAAATATCGGATGGAGATCGAAAATCCAAATTAAAAAGAGAAGTTCTTATGGAGATTTCCGACTCTCTAGATGGGAAAATGACGTCATCCGATCTGAATGAACGAAGAACAAAGTTGCGTAGACAGTCCCCAGTTACAACTGACGACTTACCTCTGTCAAAAAGCCCTCTAGCACTACAACATGAGAGTTTTGATTCTAAAAGTAGGAGCAGTTCTGCATCTCACGATAACAGAAACTTGATATTTTCAAGGCAAGGCTCTTCTACAGAAGCAAGAGAAGCCGCTGTTGAAAATGAATCACCCGATGTAAATAAACAAACATCGAAATTAGAAACTTCTAGTAACATAGATAGTGGTCAAAAAGTTGCTGAAGTAAGCGAATCTACTAAGTCATCAGATAACTCAAAACCTGCCCAAAAAAGCGTGCCACGTTACATGCAGTGGTATGGCAAGAAAACTACAGCAAGCAAGCCACCTATAGAAGATAAAAAAGTTATTCCAAGTAAACCTAAAAGATTGACCAAAACAAAACTTGATGATGATAAAAGCGGACGTTATGGTAAGATTTTGAGCAAAGACACACAAGCTGATCCCGAGGCAAAAAAAAACTTCAAAAAAGAAAGTGATTTTATACATCCTCGAATACTAAAAGAAGGTAAAGTAACACCGGTACCCGAAGGACCACTACCAGACGTACACCCATTACTTCAGCATTCTGAGCATCGATACGAGCATCAGTACGAAAATCAAAACCCTCTTTGTTATATACAACCCACTCATATTCCAAAGTACTTAGGCCAGCAGCCCAACATACCTTTACCTAGAAAGCAGCCGGAACAACAACCCATTTATGTAAATCAAGATGATGTCCATAAAGATAGTAAACAAGATATTGCTGAGAGCGCTCTAAAACATAGTATATCAATATCGACGAGTTACGACGAAGACCTCAAGAGTCCCGAAGTCCATGTTTCGAAGATTAATATAGGGGGAGATAATACTTTAGATCTAGGTCCTAGAAGTACTAATAAGATTGATGACAACGATTCAGGTATCGCCATGAATACGCTAGTTCAGCAAACAGGAAACATTAAAAGACTGCCGATAATAGAAAAGAAAAGTGTATTTACTATAGCCTACGATGACGTCCAAACGAAGCAACTGCGGCCAGACAGCAGTTCGACATCTTACTAATTCAGTATTTTAACAATATCTGTTCAGTGCCTTAATGAATTTTGTATTATAAGATTCATAGAATTAAGAAGACTTTACTTTCCGTCCACTGTAAATAAATTGATATCGTATTTTTTAATATTGTTCGTCGTTTATGTATTTCGAATTCAGGTTGATGATGATTGTGATTATTTATTTATCCTTTAGTATCCGAAAGAATAGCTGAAAGTTCGAAAAATACTCTAGTTATTTTTACACTATGAATTTTGTGTTGAGTAATTTATTGTAATCTTTAAAATTTTGTAAGTGTTCAATAAATTCTGCTTTTACTGTTAACTGTCTCAACAGATGTGTAGGATTAGTGATGTATTATTTTCTCATACATTCTATGTAAATATTCCCAATTTGAAAATAATAAACGTAATTAAACTTTAATTATTAATCTAAAGTGTGTACATAAATATTTCTATAATACTCGGTAATGCATTCTGGTACAGTGTGCAATTATTATTCTATATTTGTTAAAAAATATAAAGTTATATAATAAATTTATTTAAAAAATGTAGTGGTATTTTTATTTTGTCCTAATTAATTTCGCAGCCTTTTAATGACACCAGTCACTTACATGAGAACATTAAAATTAAATAGTTTATAATATAGATTATGGTAGGTAGATGGTAGATTTTATAGTTTATTATATTAGCCATATCCGAAAAAAAAACTTTTTTTTTTGTTAACGCTGGGGAAATACTTTAGTCATACCACCGCCCCTCGGGGGAGAGGTCGATGATTATGTGGGACCCCGAGACGAACCGTTTACCCACTAAAACCCTAGCGGTATACCCTCACACGACACGGATGGGGCGCCACAGTTTCGGGTGAATGCAGTCTACAGTGATGCTCCATCCGAAAAAAACCATCGCAGTCGTTTGAGGAGGATAATAACCTCATCTTCTTCCAGAATAGATTTTAAACAATTTTCAATTATTACCTTTCTGTTTCTAACAACTAGTATACTACTTCACAATAGAGATCGTTGCTTTCAACTTAAATTATTACGTCGTATACGAATAATGAAGACCTTAAATCATTGTGATATGGCATAAAATCGTGCAACGATAATATTGTCAGAATGCGACTTATGTTCGGAACTTTTCAGCTAATACGCGTATTCTACCAGGCGATCATAACGTTTAAGGAGGTTTCATTGACTACCAGTGGCATCTACAGCTTCCCCCATGAACTACTCAGCTGTTAATCATGTAACTTTAGTTTTTACGATGTATACTAGATGGCGTGATACCCAACAGTTAAATTATTGTTTTAGGTTTAGGTTTATATATTTTCAATAGATGGCAGTAGTATTCAAGTAAGCAGTCGAATAGTTTGCTAGGAAATCTGGTCATTACCTTAAACAACAGAACATTCGATGTCGCGGTTAAATAGATTATTTAACCTTATATTAGGTACTATGTGTAACCTAATCTCCTGATACCTTTAACAACATTTTGTTACTTAAAGTACCCCATATTCAAATTAGACACAGACAAAACAACTTAAAAAAAAATCTGTAAAGTAAACGGACCGCCTCCCCAGTCGACTTGCAAACTTTAAGTAAGACGTGAAAAATGGGAATATGAAAAGAAATAATTTTCCGCGTGACTCGTCAGTGCAAATGAGCTGAATGAATGACTGCTCATGCGAGTGATTGAACGATGAAAACAATGTTTAAATAAGCTGACAGCATCTTGAGATTGAGGCTTTTGTGATTAAAATTTCCTCGTTATTTGGAGGATTTTAAGATATTTCTAACGAACAAATCTTGAACTTGAAATGTAAAAGATAATAGTTATATGAATCGGAAGAAGAGAATAATGGTTAAATATGACATGTTGAGGTTAGGCTACCTTTCTCTTTACCTACATAACGTCTCTACGTTATGTAGGTAAAGAGGAAGTCTCTACTTCCTATGAACTGTTATTACGTCATTGTATACTTTATTTGCAACACTAGTAAGCGATAGTCATTTAATACCATCATTTGCGACCATATTACCGTGCCATAAGACGAGGGAGCATAATTGAAGTAATAATAAAACAAAACTGCAACTTTTATTAAGAAAAGTACTAGGGCGACAGAAACAGACATGAGGTATGGAAATTGCTTCTCCCCGCGGCGACTTGCTTTCACGGTCCACTGGGTTGATCATAATAAAAACTCGCGCCGTCGCCTCCAGACCGAAGTTTGACCATAAATTCCGTAGTTGGTGGTAGAATGGCCCGACACTCGCCCCCGGCGAAATCTCCGGCCCTAGAAATAGGAGAAAATTGTATTAGGAAAAAGAAACATTACGTTTCTCTATTTCTAGGTATTTTAATTTCTCTAAAATCATCCGAGGTCAATGACATTGGTCGGACACAAAAAAAAACTATTTATTAAATTTGAAAAACAAAACTTCCGATGTTCATCACATTGAGCCTGAGCAGATTTCTTTCAAACATCAACCAACAAACTATTCATCCGTACAAGAAGTGTAATGCCATGTAGACGGACAGACATATCAAACTTATACCCATTTTTTTGTGGGGGCCCACAAACAAAATACTTTTTGTTGAATACCTCTCTCTTTCTAAAGGCGCTAAAGAAATGAAATGTAGTTATGTTACGTATCTTGTGTACCAGGGTAACAGAAGTTAGAAGATAATATGTGGAATCTCTACTATTTAAGAAAGTAGATGAAATTGCGTGGTATAAAAATAAACATTAAAGCAACTACTTTCGCCAACTTTTTTTCCGTTTGTTTCCCTAAGGGTGGAAACAAGGCCATTAAAAAGGTTAGGGGCGAGCGATATTTTATGCGATTTTAAGTGTGTAACCGCTCTAATGTCCGTTTTATTGTAACATGAAATATGAGGGTAAGAACTAAAAACTATTTTGCGTTCGTTTTCTAAATTCAAATATCATATTTCGAATCTTCGAAACAGGAATTTAAGCGGTTATTAAAACTATTTTGCTATTAATTCTTTAAACGTTTCACACTTATGAAATGTGTTTATCCATGATAACATTCTAAGATAGTCCCGATATCAGTAGTCCTCCAGTAGACAAAGAGTAATTACACCGTGTAAATGTACTGGTCGCTGGCCAAAACGGAGACTATGAAAATATCGAAAAATACGCCAAGTCCGTGTGGTGACGGATTTAGAATACATAGTGTCACCATCCTTTTCCATCCTGAGAGTGACATAATGGCCGACAAAAGGAAATGACAATGCATAAGACATAGTCACAAGAAAAGAAAATCATCATCATCATCATTTCAGCCAAAAGACGTCCACTGCTGGACATAGGCCTCCCCCAAGGATCTCCACAAAGGCCGGTCCTGGGCCGCCCGCATCCACTGCTTTCCGGCGACCTTAACCAGGTTGTCGGTCCACAGTGTGGGAGGCCTACCAGCACTGCGCCTTCCGGAACGCGGTCACCACTCGAGGACTTTTCTGCCCCATCGGGCGTCGGCCGGCGAGCTATGTGCCCTGCCCACTGCCCCCAGTTTGGCAATCCGTTAGGCTATGGGTTTTCCTGCGTATCACCTCATTTCTGATTCGATCTCGCAGGGAAACTCCGAGCATAGCCCTCTCCATTGCCGTTTGGGTGACTTTGAGCCTTCTGATGGAGCCCATAGTGAAAAGGAAATACGATCCATAAAACCAGCTTGGCACCGTAGGCTAGTTTAGTTAGGCAAAGATTTACTAAACGTAAACTACTATTCAGCCACATAGCCCGTATGGGCTGAATAGTAGTTTACGTTTAGTAAATCTTTGTCAAAATATGTGCAACGAAATGCTTCAGAATACAGCAGTGTGATGTGTGCAAAGCAAAGCTGCAGATTTATATTTTTATAATACGGGTCTGGTTTGCGGAAATATTGTGAAAGCATGTATGGATGTACCATGAGTTGCCTGACGTTTCGGTGTGGATTTCGCCAGCCGTGGTCACTGGTGGACTGGTGGGAATAGCTCAGCGTCGTCTTCATAAGGCTCGGGTCTGCATGCGTACCCTCGCGTGATCGCCACACAAGTCGATCTTGAGATTGATTTTTACTGAAGAATAAACCAAGACTGCAGCAATTCTAAAAAGAGGAATAAGAGATTGTTATTTTATACTATACTCTCTATGTATTTAAAATAGATTATTGAAAAACGTCACCGGTTTTTGCCATGTTAAAAAGTTTCAACTGCAACTCGACGATATATCACTACATAGTTAGTATAAAACAAAGTCGCTGTCGTCTGTCCATCCCTATGTATGCTTAAATCTTTAAAACTACCCAACGGATTTTGAAGCGGATTTTTTAAAGATTGATTCAATACTGATAAATTTAGATTTTCATCATTGCACCCGTGCGAAGCCGGAGCGGGTCGCTAGTATAATACTATAATTATTTATTTATTTCTCGGGCTACTAGGCCCATTTTGTTAGTAACATATTGTCTTATATCTTCGTTAGTACGTCACTCGTCCCATATTGTTTATGGAGATATATCTAATAGTAAAAATAACCTATGAAATCTTAGCTAGGCAATATTTCTTTACCAATAATTGCCAATAATAGACTCAATGGTAAAAGCCATAATTATAATAAATCTCCGATTTCAACTTTTTTAAAGCCGTACACAATAGATATACCTACGTAGATGTAAAGATTAGCATCCTACCTACCAGGTTTTGATATTTCTAATAATTCGCCCTTAGAATACGGAGAGGGTTAACTTTGAAGTATCATTGCCATTTGTTAATGGTCAAGTTAGCCCCGGCTGCCGCGACGCCTATTAAAATGATCGCTGTAACTGAATTATTAAATTGGTCCCATTTGTCCTGAGATATTTAATTGTAAAGCTCGTTTGGGTTAAGGATTTGTTTCTAATACACCTTTATTTTTTATCACGAAAACCAGCATTGAAGTAGCAAGTGAAAGTTTAACATAAAACCATGGCCACAATATTCCCTACAATCTATAATTTGAGTTGTTTTAATGCCACATAGATATTCAGAGTATGATTCTTTTTTTAATTTTAATGGCGAGAAACCGTAATTCACCATTATTCCCGTCGTTAAAAAATAGTGGAGTATTAATCAGTTTC
Organism: Clostera curtula; assembly: GCA_905475355.2. Lineage (NCBI taxonomy): Eukaryota > Metazoa > Arthropoda > Insecta > Lepidoptera > Notodontidae > Clostera > Clostera curtula. The sequence goes on along the minus strand of FR997800.1, from coordinate 14,334,676 downwards.
AGCAATAAATAACATCATGCTATTGCCTGACAATAGCATGATGTTATTTATTTATAATTAGCGACCCGCCCCAGCTTCGCACGGGTGCAATGATGAACCTCTAAATTTATCAGTGTTTCTCTACAATATTATACATATAAACCTTCCTCTTGAATCACTCTATCTACTAAAAGAAACCGCTTCAAAATCAGTTGTACGGTTTAAAAGATTTAAGCATACATAGGGACGGACAGACGACAGCGACTTTGTTTTATACTATTTAGTGATTAGTGATGATGATGGTATAATATAATATGATGTTATTTATCTATCTAAGATAATGGTTCCCCATTATCGTAGAGATATAAATAACATCTTATAAGTCCTGGTATGTGGACCAAAATGAGATCACTGCTGAGTTGAGCCTCCTCCAGTAACATGGAGGGTAATGAGCTTACTGTGCCATGCTGGCCAGACGGGTTGGTACAGTGCTTCGTATCAAGTTTTCCTTCTCATGCGGCTAGGTGTTCGACCTTATCATTTCCTTTTGTCAGCTCTTACTCACTTTTGACAGCCTCAGGATAGAATGGGATAGCGACATTATGTATTCTAAATCCATCACCACCCGGAATAAACCTAAGTTCGATTCGATCGATCTATTCCAAGCAACAACGCACGCACAACATTAATTAAAATTTTCCTCATTAATTTTTCCAATGAATTGTGAACGCACAAAATTGACACTTATTGCGTTTCCCTGGATTTATCCAAGGAAACCAATTAATCACGTCGGGTGTGTCCAATAATTCCCCTTACGGACTTTAATTATTTTCTTATGATTTTAAATCTTGCTCTCCGCACGCGCCACCCCTCCAAATCACGGATTTCTGAACAACTGTCTCCATTTTTTTTTCTCAACTTTGAGTTGGACTTTTATTAATAAAGAACGAAGATAATTAATACTACTTAAATTTTGTTTAAGCATTCCGAAACTTAATTAGAGTGCTCCCCTGTGAAAGAAAAATAGGATCACAGGTGCTGTTATATTGATATTCTAATGATTTAAAAAACAAATGAATGTTGGAAGGCATCCAACATACATTTGTGTTTGTTTTTGTTACTTAAATATTAGCAAATAGTGCAAAATACATGTTCAGAATGTAACCACAACCCTTAAGGCATCCGAATTGGGGGAATAGATCCTATCTAAAAGAGAAGTTCTGTGTATAAATTATTCCTACTACTCAGTCCATAGAAGTCCCACTGCTGAGTCGGGTCTCCTCTCATTACATGGAGGATAATTAGCCTACTGTGCCACGCGGTTGGCACATGGCTTCGTTTAGAGTTTTCCTAAAAGTTTGCGGTACCTGACCGCAAACTTTCATTTTGGCCCTGTCATTTACATTTGTTCTCCTTACGACACACTCAAAATGGAATGGGCTGGTGACACTGTGTATTCTAAATCCGTCACCACATGGACCAATAAATAATTACAATCGTTTTATAATAATTATGTAACGATACTAGGTGTTTCAAGTTCAATCTTAGTTTATAGAATTTCAAAACGAGACTTTTTCCATAAATGTTAAACGGTCATAATTTTTTATCTTTAACTATAATCCCGTTTTTGAATATTGAGTATTTCTACTTAAAACACTATTCAGTCAGCAAAAAGCGGCAAACATTCGCCGTCATTAACAATTGTGTTCGGCCGGCGATAATTTTCCAAATCGGACCCAAAAACCGCGCAATTAAATGCCATTTGTCCACAACAAAAGAGCGGCCTCTCCCCCTCCTTTCTTCCGAAATTAGTGATGACTTCAATAAAAATAATTCTTGTCTTTTAGGCAAATTGCATCGCGAAAAGTCCAAAAGCCTTTAATTAAGGGTGGCCCCTTTCCCCCCGTAAACATCGTGGCCGTCACCTTTTATTTTTGTTAATTCCTCAGGCCTTTCTTTGCCGCATAAGTTACTTCACCCTTCTCCGCCCGTGATTCTTTACGCCTTTTTGTCACCGTTTGAATTCTTTTGAAGAAACCCTTTCTTCCCATCTGCCACGCCCGTCAATATTAACTGCGGGACGGCGAGTTAAACTTTTTAATATCCGTTAAATTTTGTTACACTCGACGTTGATGCTTTATAACCAAATTTGGAATAAGAACGTTTTATTTACCATATCTGGGTTGGTTCAGTATCTTTTGTCGGCCTCTTTTATTAATAGTATTTCCCGCGTGGTGATGGATTTAGTACACAAGATCACAAATCTATACCATCCTGAGGGTGCCTAAAAGGAGCCTAGCCGCAAGAGAAGTAATTTAGTTACATAAGTTACTAGAGAAGGCCCGCTTCAGTAGAGAGCCATACATGGGACTAGCGACCCGCCCCGGCATCGCACGGGTGCAATGTTGAAAATCTAAATTTATCAGTGTTTCTCTACAATATTATGCATGTAATATACTTACTTAAAAACCTTCCTCTTGAATCACTCTATCTATTAAACACACCGCTTCAAATTCCGTTGCGTAGATTTAGAGATTTAAGCATACATATGAACGGACAGACGACAGCGACTTTGTTTTATAATATAGTGATGAGTAGTAGTACATCTAATGCGATATTTATGAGCGGAAAATTATTTGTATGACAATGTTTGACAAATGTTCCATCCATACTCCTTGATGTCAAATATTACAGATGCGTGCATACGAACAGCCAAGTGAAATTGTATGGAGAGAATAATAAAATACACTATACTAATAAAATATTCTGAGAATCTTAACGAAACCACCCCAATACGCGATATTTCTTAAGATTCATTAAATTATTCACAAGGGAAACCAAAAAAAAATGTAAATGAGATCGGTTTAAAAAAAAACTTGTTGGAAAACACGGGGCCGCATTTGTTGGGACACAGAATTTTTAATCCATTTCCTTCAAGTCGATTAATATTCAGGACTCGACTGGTCTGGTTCATCTCCTCGCCGTTATTGGCTGGACGGCGCGATTCCTCGGTTTGCGCTTTGATTTCGTGCTGATTACCATCCTATTGTTAATTGCATTCTTGGCTTTGTAAGCCTTCCTGTTTCATTAAGTACGAGATCATCATCATCATTTTAGCCCATAAATTACCCACTACTGAGTCGGGACTCCTCCAAGTTCACGGAGGGAAATAAGCTTAATGTCCCACGCTGGGTTTGTTTCAAGTTTTCCTTCTTTTGCCGCTAGGTGATCAGCCTCTTGTGTTCTTTTAGTCGCCTCTTATGACACCCTCAGGGTGGAATGGGTTGGTGACATTTTGTATAGATCTAACAGTTCGAGATATTTGACTGTAATGCGTTTGCAAAAAAGCAATGCATGTTTCAGAAGACGAATTGTGTATGTTACATAAAATTCACTTACAGACAAGTAGCATCGTCCTGTGCAAGACCTACTTCATTATAGATCATTAAAAAAGGATTATTAGCTCTGTCTGCGACTTCGCTTGTACAAAAGATTTTACCCTGTGCTAAATGAAACTTTGTACATTTATTTGCATCGTCGAACGAATTTATAAGCCATTATTATCGTTTAGTTCGTGGTGACGGATTCAGAATATCTCCTTTCCACACTCAAGATTAAAGAAGTCTGAAGAAATTGACAAGGCCGTTAGTCTAGCCGCACGAGAAGGAAAACTTGAACCAAACGCCTGTACCAACATGTCTGGCCAGCATAGTCCAGCAGTCGGACTACTTACTACTAAATTAAATTTTAGCCAAAGATAAAGTCGTCGAAATACATATGTTTTTTGATTACCTATATCAAGTCCAACTACTGAACCGATTTCGATAAATATCATATATCTGGATGCGATCGATGTGGCATACGAATCCAATAAAATATATTTTTCAAATCGTTTCACTAAAGACGGAGGGTATGCGGTAACCAACATACATACGTATAGAGAAAATCGTTCTTTCAAGACTGTTAGAAATAACTGTTTATATACAATAATATAGTTTTCCATAGCGTTAAATTTCCCCATTTCGACACTATCCCAAGGGAGCTCTCGAGGAGCTTTCCTCTTGGTACCAGGATAACATAAGTGGCGGGCGGTCACCCCTGTTGTCTTAGTAAGCACTAAGCGCAGGTCAAGTAAACACCCATAATGGATTCCTCCCGGCTCCGTAAATTATCATTTCGCCGGATATTGAATATATTAAGGCAATATTACATTCAGAATGCGAAGCGAGGAATTATGTGTTTGTATAATTGGTGGCCATGTTTTGGTTGCTTCTGTAAATAGTCGTAACTGCGTAGATAACAATGTCTTAGCGTTGTTTAATACACCGACCGTATTGTAATTAAATAGTAAACATTTTGAACAGAAACTGTCGCTTATATACATCGTCATCATTTCAGCCTAAAGACGTCCACTGCTGGATATAGGCTTCCCCCAAGGATTTCCATGAAAGCCGGTCCTGAGCCGCCCGTCGTTGGTGCCCCGTGTGGGAGGCCTACCAGCACTGCGCTTTCCGGACTGCAGTCACCACTCGAGGACTTTTCTGCCCCATCGGGCGTCAGTCCTGCTAGCTTTGTGCCCTGCCACTTAAGTTTGGCAATCCTGAGGGCTTTGTCGATAACTCCTTTTCTTCTGCGTATCTCCTCATTTCTGATTCGATCCCGCAGTGAAACTCCGAGCATAAACCTCTCCATTTGCTTTTTGGGTGAATTTGAGCCTTTTTATTTTTGTTGTCGCTGGGGAAATGCTTTATGCATACCACCGCCCCTCGGGGGAGAGGTCGGTGATTATGTGGGACTCCGACAAGGGTCGTTTACCCAAGAGTCGTCTACCCACTAAAACCCCAGCGGTATACCCTCACACGACACGCTTGGGGCGCCACAAGCTCGCGTAAACGCAGTCTACGGTAACGCCCCGCCGTGGTGCCCGCTACGCGGGCAGGCGACTATCAGAGAGGACGTCCCGGTACACTGGAACGCCCTCAGTCATCGAGACTTTCGTCGGTGGCGGTTCCCCCGAACCACCACAGGCCTCTTAGGCGAGGGCAGAAGAGGCCCGCACCGTCACGAGCTCCCCTCTACCCCTGCTTCCGTCCGCGGTGCGGGTCAGCTGGAGCTCCCTCCTTTGCGAACCGCCCCGCTGCGATTTAGCCTTCTGATGGAGCCCATAGTGAGCGAACACGTCTCTGTACCGTATGTTCTCTGTACCTGCCTAAATACAAAAGGCGAAATTCAGATTTTTATTTGGATTTTTCCGAGGTGTACGTTTTTCATCAAAGTTACAAACAAACATCGACTTCTGCCGATAGAAGCCGTCAGATAAACAATAAGAAGAAAAACAAAGGTGAATCGGAAGAATTTGAATTTGGAATTCAAATGGCGTTGACTTTTGCGCCGCGCGGTGCTCACCGCACAAACACGTCGCAATCGGAATAATACAATCTTAAAAAAACTCGCCCCACTTTTACAGTATGTCCATGATTCATATTTTAGAGGATACATTAATTTTTCACTATAAAAAGAATTTAAACACAAGATGTAACTATACCTATGTTCATTTTCTATTCTAAATAATAGTTATTTGTTATACAAGAGTGCAAAGTTGCTTTTTAACCGCGTGTTCAATTTTGATGACCGAGCAAGCGAAGGATTCTAAAATTGAATCACGAGCGCAGCGAGTGATTCAAAATTAGAATCCTGAACGTTAGCGAGGGAATCAAAAGAGCACGAGGTGAAAAATCTTTGCACTCGAGTGCAACACGTAACTTTTCATTCCACCTCAGCGTAAATGACTAAATGCAAAAAAAAAAAACGTTTACAATCACAAGATAGGTACACTTTTATTTCAGTTTAGGTATTAATTACTACATTATGACAGGTAAGCATTACAGAATAATCTTTACTTTATTCTCTAGCGAATAAAAACGGCTTTTGCACTCAGATATCGAAGAGCAAAAATACTTTATTCTCTAGCGAATAAAAACGGCTTTTGCACTCAGATATCGAAGAGCAAAAATACTCTTTCCGAGATGGGGGGATGAAAAAACTATTTTTCATCACTTCAGTCCAGTTTTTAAACGAAAACCCTGCACTAATATAGTTAACCTGTATTGCAGTTTACAAACATGTAATTTAGGAACCCAGACTCCCAGACTCAGAGTAAGTGTATCTGGTTTAGACAAAGACACTTGCGTGACCCCGGAATCGAACCCGGGACTCGTTGATCCAAAGGCGGTCCACCTAACTGCGGAGACCAGTCTCCTCCAATTACATGGTGAGAAATTATCGTGCCACGCTGGCCAGAAGGGTTAGCAAAGGGCACCGAATCAAACATTTTCCCTTGCACCTAGGTTTTCTGTTTTATTAATTCGTTTACTCGACACTAACTAAAAGAAACCCTCAGAATTGAATGTGGTAACACTAATGTATTCTAAATCTGTGACTTAACCATGTGGTGACGGATTTATAACACATAGTATCACCACCCCATTCTATCCTGAGGGTGTCGTAAGAGCCGACAAAAGCAAATGACAAGGCCGATTACCTGGCCGTAAGAGAAAGTAGCCCTGTACCACCGCGTCTGGCCAGCATGGCTCTGTAGGCTTATTTCCCTCCATGTGACATGGGCCTGCCTCAGCAGTGGGTTATCCATGGGCTGCGTAGTATACCTTAATAATGCCGCATAAACTGATCCATATCAAATTGCCAGTTAAAAAATGGCTTCCAAACTTAAAGTGCACTCATCCGTTTTTTATAGCGGCTTATATAAATAGATTTTCCGATGACTACACGTAACACCCTGATGCAGAAATATGTTTATAGCCTGACATGCAACATGCGCGAAGGAAAATCTGGGATTATCTATAAAATATCGTATACACTTAAGGCGAAATAGATATTCTAGATCCACACATATAAGATTAACAATTCTCAGTCCATCATTTCGCTTTTTATAAACATCGCGTACATCATCCTCCAAAGCGATAAGAGGAAATTTTACTTACACCATAAATGACTCACTGCTGAGGCGGGTCTCCTCCAACTACATAGGCCTTGTCATTTCCTTTTATCAGCTCTAACGACACCCTTATGATGGAATGGGGTGGTGATACGATGTAGTCTGATCCGTGACTACATGGACTACTATTTACTCGAGCCTTTAATTGCTTTTTGTACTACATAACATTTACCTACATAAGTTCCATTGATATTGAAGATATTCTAAATTTAAATTTATTACAAAACTTTTTTAAGATTGTTTCGTTTTATGCCAGGATTGTGTTCTAGGATTTATTGTTTTGCCATGTAATTAAATAGGGGTTGACCGTCAGGCGGTGAAAATTTAAGGTTGTATGTATTTTTGTATGTTGTATCATAAAAAATAACAAAAAAAAATGTCCTAAAAGTACTTAGGGGTGTAAAAATTTGTTATAAACCTATTCTCTTAACTACTGAATATACATATGAGCCGTTTCGGAGGAGTGTGAGAACAATAATGTTATATATTAGATGTTCTAGGAATATATCCGCGAAGTGACATAAGGATGTACACCCTCTACGCGTATTGCAAAACGCACAAGCGCGCGTAGGGAGTTATTAAAATTATAAACAAATAAAATGATTCCCTGTAGCACCCCAAGAATCTTTTCTTAGTTTGAATTTCGCATAGGTAATATACGTTGTTGCTTTGTTGAAAATCAGCGCGCTTAGTAAGCTTAGTAGTAATTGTTAAATCTGTGCAAAAAACAATGTATGTACATAGTTCTAAATAATTGTTAATCTGTGTTTAGGTTAGATCTTGCAACATTTGAGCAAGTTTTAATATCATTTGCAATAGTTTACAATAAAAAGAGTTCCAACATTTAAGTGACCTATAAATGAGAACAGAATTGACTACATTGAAGTATAATTCTAATACCAAATTCAAAGATTACATTTATTTTTGCATTACCAATCGCTACAACAAATACAATCGCTACAATCCTCTCATTGAATGGTGGGTAATTAGCCTATACTTGACAATACCTTTCGTGAGTCCTTACGACACCCTCAGCATGGAATGGGGTGTATTCTAAATCCATCACCACACGGATTTTACCAATGGCTAATAAACAACCTGTTACTTTTTGATGAAATATTTAGTCAATATAATAAATTATTATTTTTAAACAATATAATGGTATATTTAATACAATGGTATAATAATAATAAATATTGTAATTTTTTTTATCGCTAAAATTGCGTTTACACTCTTCACTATCACTACATAGTATAAAACAAAGTCGCATTCTTCTGTCCGTCCCTATGTATGCATAAATCTTTAAAACTACGCAACGGATTTTGAAGCGGTTTTTTTTAATAGATAGAGTGATTCAAGGGGAAGGTTTATATGTATAACCCACCCCCGCTTTGCACGGGCGAAGCCGGGGCGGGCCACTAGTTACAAAATAAAATGCAATTTCCCGTCCCCAAATCTGGTGTCGAATTTTTCATCTATCGACACATATCTAACCGGTTCCCTTTATTTTATATTAAAGCGATAAACATGTCGATAGCTAAACTCACGCGTGGCCGCTCTCCCTCTTATCTCTACATGAGAAGAAACACCAGAAGGCCAAGTCTGTAAAGTATGGTATTTTCAGATAATGAAATGTCGATAAATAATTGCATTTAGTTAGTTAAAGGTTATAATTAAATCCTTAAAATCAACTGTTCCGTGTGGTGAAGAATTACGAATACACAGTGTCACCAACCATACTGAGGGTGTCGTAAGGGGCGACTAAAGGAACGCCAGATCAGATCACCTAGCCGCGAAAGAAGGAAAACGTGTTGCAAACCCTGTGCCAACACACAGTAAGCTAATCTCCTTCCATGAAATTGGAGGAGTCCTGACCCAGTAGGGGGTAATTTATGGGCTGACACGACGAATCAATTACTTATGAAAACCAGTCTAAAGTCACTAACAGTTATAAAATACTTACATACTTACTTACTTATCCTTGGACATTTCACACAACGCCATCTCGTCCCAAGCTAAGCAACTTAATGCTTGTGTTATGGTAACGAGATGGATGATAAACTACTTATATATATATATATATATATATATACATATTATAGATAGAAAACACCCAGACCCGGAACAAATACTTGTAGGCCGTACACATATTTCTTCCGTGCGGGGATCGAACCCGCGACATGCTGCGCAGCAGTCGATCGCTCAATCACTGCGCCAACCGTGCCACTCAGTCATCCAGTTCTAACCGCGCAAAGTTTTAAGTGTTTGGTTAATAATATTTGTGGTTTACTATGTGAACTACATAAATTTGTTTTTAAGTTATACGTTTTACGAGTAGTTTATAATTATACTCTACTTTAAAATTTATCTCTGGACCCATCATTGCCTTTATTACTAACTACAAGCCCATGAATAGTGAACTTACTGAACCTTTCTGCTTTTGCGTCTACCTTCACATCACTCCAATATGCAAGTCATGGGAAAACGCTTATCACGAGCTTAGATATCGCTTCAGAGTTCGGGGATGAGTTATGGCGAAACATATTGCTGCGTGATCTCCATGCCTTCCTTAATATTGCAAGTGTACCGTAATCTGATAAATGAATTTGGCCACCTAGGAGTGAACTTGTATTAAGGAGAGATCAACGAAAATGGCTATCTGTCTTAGGGCATGTATCTTTTAAAAAGATCTCTATCTATTTACGTTCTAATAAACTCACTTCAATGTATAAAATAACTACAAGATTGAATTTACATCTTACGGGTTACCTATTGGTAGGTTTGAAGTCGGTGCCACGTCAAATGTAAAAGTATGTATTTGTACCTACTATAGTTTGTTTAAAAAAGAGAAAACATGCGTGTGTGTGTATGTGTGTCAAATACACGGTAGTGTGTGTAATGTCGTCTTTATAGGTTTAATCTATGTTTTATGCATAATTGAAAAAAAAAAGTGGTACAAAGTGTTTGTTTCACGTATTAATATATAGACTGTACTAAATAAATGTATCGAAATAAGCACTTTATTGCCCCAATAATAAAAATAAATTTTGATTGATTACAGCACGACGCCTTGCAAATATCCGACCGATCACGATCCCGAGTGCAGTGAAGCGATTCATCAGTCCGACAGTTATCGGGCGGGTTCATTTTTAACGGCATTGTAGTCACGTCTCGATACCACGGGCCCTAAGGGATGAGAGTGGTCAATCTACTAGTAATTTATGGCGATGAATCTTGTATTTGAAGCGCTATTTTAGCTGAAGAAGTGTAAGACTAAGGCCTGTTTACCTTGACTTAGTTGTGACGGAATTATATTACACAATGGCACTAACTCATACCCTCGTGAGGTTATAGTGAGAGGCGACTAAAGGAACGCAAGAGGTAAATCTTCTAGCCGCAAGAGAAGGACACCTTTGTTGTTGCTCGAGAAACCCAGTAGTATTTTTCAAAATGTTTGGAAATCGCGGACGTTTACTAACATAGACTACGTTTAGAAACAACTGACTGTTGAGTCGTCTCTCGTCCAATTCCTGGCGGGAAATTAACCTACTGGCGTTTGTTAACAATATTTCTTTGTATTTTTTGCCCTCTTTCCACCAGCATACAATCGATTGCTAACAGTATACTTATATATTCTAAATTCATCCACAAAGATTGTGAACCGAAAACTTTCCGAGAAATAGAATAACACAATGTTTAACTGTGCCTACCTCGCATCAATTAAAAAACGAACCGTTTCCTGTGTCTCGTCTCGACCGAAAATAAACACGACAAAACGATCCGTGTGTTTTCCTTTAATTAGCATATCACTGTTGTCTTGTGCCCCGCTCCGTGCATCATTTCCATACGGGAAAAATGATACGACTCCCGGCGCGGTAACAATATGTGTCGCAAGAAACCCCCGAAAATTATACGGTTGCGGAGCGCATTAATTTGCCATATTAATTTACATCGGCATCTCGGAGTTGAACGATCACGGAGTTTCGTAAGGATGACTCGTATATTATGGGGAATAAAATGGCAAAGCTGCATTACAATGCAGATAATAGATACGTTGTAAAATGGTTTCAATTTATTTACTAGATAGCTGCAATTTTAACGGAATACCTTTATACGACTGACTATACTTGTACATGTTGACCTTAGCTTGATAGATATTAAAAAATAAATAATAGTTAAAAATAAACTAAAAAAATACGCTTTTATAGAAAATCGAACTAAAAAATAGAATATCATGAAAGGGTGCTTTTCATGATATTATCAAAATAACCCTTCTAGTCATATCTGTTAATAAAATATTTAGAACTATTGATACCATACACCCAACGCTTTTACAATAAAATCATTTTTCCTGACACTATTGTTAATTCAAATTAATTTTCTATTTTTTAGTTCGATTTTCTATAAAAGCGTATTTTTTTAGTTTATTTTTAACTATTATTTATTTTTTAGATGAAATAACATAAAGCTATTGCTAAATAATCACAAAAAATATAGCAATAGCTTTATTATATTTACATATCTAATATAATATATTGCATCGAAGAGCGGTGTTCCACCTTGATCACCGTTATTATTATTATTCTATTAATGATAACGGGTCAAAATTTTTAAAATATTGAATTGTCATCGGTCCTTAATAATTATGGCAAATCTCGAGTTAATCCGACTTTTTGAAGTGTGTCAAAATTATGTTCAAAGATTCCGTTACATACATACATACAAGCGAAGCTAATAAAAGCGTATTAAAATGAAATCCCTGCACTGGCTCTAACCTGTACCGCTGGGGCTGTTTACAAACGCTGGGGCTGTTCAAAAACACCCAGACTGCAAGACACTATCCCGACTACGAAATCGAAACGGGGCTCATGATCAAAAGGCGTTACATCCGATCCGTAGACCAACAATGCAGTTCGTTGTTGATTGCATTAAAAAAACAAAAAGGTATTTTCCCATAATTCATGTTTTACATAGATCCAAAATATTAATCACTACCTCACTATCACTACATAGTATAAAACAAAGTCCCTGTAGTCTGTCCGTCTCTTTGTATGCTTATATCTTTAAAACTAAGCAACGGATTTTGAAGCGGTTTTTTTTTATTAGATAGAGTGATTAAAGAGGAATGTTTATATGAATAATAAATGCATAACTGCACCCGTGCGAAGCCGGGCGGGTCGCTAGTTAATAATAAACTAAACTAAACTAAATAATAAATTGATAAACTAATGAAATTCGCACTGTTTGCCGACCCTATAGTTTATTTGACGATCTTTTGTTCCCAGATGCCGCACCGCACATATTAATTTGGCCGTAAAACTGTGCTCGCGACAAGTCGACATGAATCCAAGAAGTTTGTCGTCCCAAGCGACCGCTTGTGCACACACCGCTTCTAGAACAATCGTTAATAGCATTGACGTTTTGAGTTTAAAGATGAAGACGGAAAAAGATATTTACACATTTCCATAAAAACAATTAGGTTTCTTGAAATTTGTTTTAAATTAGTAACTAAAATAAGTTACTTATTCTTTCTAAAATAATAATATTTGTTTAGTTTATTTACCATAGTAAATAATCCGAAATTCACGTGAGCAGGTTTTAATTAATTTAATTTTGAATACATAGTGTCACCAGCCCATTCCATTCCGCGGGTAACGTAAGAGCCGTCAAAAGGAAATGACAAGGCCAAAACTTTGCCCCAAGAAAAGTAAAGGAAAACTTGTTACGAAACGCTGTCCCGGCCCGTCTAGCCAGCGCGGCACAGTAAGATAATTAATTTTCATGTAATTCAGGAGGCCCAACTCAACAAGGCAGTGGGTCATGGGCTGAGTAGTAGAAATTATCACTTAGTCCACATTTTTGAGAGAACGATTTTTATTTTCTTTTAATTTCAATGTCCGTTCTATGTTCTTAACATTATCACCATACCATTATCACATTTAATACAAAACTATTGACTGTTTCGTGTGTTGACAGATTTAGAATACGCAGTGTCACCAACCCATACCATCCAGAGGGTGACGTGAGAGGTGACTAAGGGAACCCAAGAGGCAAATCATCTAGCCGGAAGGGAAGGAAAACTTGATACAAACCCTGTACCAACGCGTCTTGCCAGTGTGGCACAGTAAGCTTAATTCCCTTCATGAATTTGGAGGAGGCCCGACTCAGTAGTGGGTCATTCATGGGCTGAAACAACGATTGACTGTTTTATTTTTATAAGGGACTATTTTAGAACCAAAATCATTCGAAAAAGATTTCAAGAAAATCATTTTATAAATGACGGTTAAACTCCTTTAAAACACTTTTTGATATCGCTTACAACTAAGTAAATCCGTGAATTGAATAAACTACTCCTATAATCGACTAAACATTCAGAAGTTTAAAGTACCCATTATTATGTGTTTTTTTTTAAATATTCTACAACATCTTTATTATCTACGAGTATCTATTTGTATTTAAAATCTACTACCGAAATTGGACCGAAATTCGGATGAGCATTTTATTATTGCCGAACGTAAGGCCGAAGTTCGTATTCGGCTCAAACCACATTCGGTCCATCTCTAAATATATCGAATTCACTAGACTGCGTTCATAAAATTTTCATGATTTTTTAAATATTGGATATTGATCCCGAAACTTATTTATGCATTAAACAACCATTTTCGAACGACGTATCTTTACTACAGTAAGTCAATGGTTTCTTACGTTTATAGGCCTGCAGCCATTGAAGAAAATACCCACGATGTTATTGCTAATAATATTGTTATAACCCTTTCAGTCCTGCTACCTGGTAGTAATATAATATCTGATTAAAATATTTCATGTCTCATACCTGTGACAAAATAGATATTTAATATACCAAAAAATATTAAAACTGTGTATTTTTACCAAACCAAGTTTTCTGTATATTTTACAATAAAAAACCAAACTCAAAAAGTTATTAAATGCTATTAATTACTATAAATACAAGTAATTTAGCTATTTTTTGTGGCTTTTAGGCATTAACGGATTTAGAATACATAGTGTCGGCTCTTATGACACCCTCAGGATGAAACAGGGTGGTAAGAGCCGACAGAAGGAAATTCCTACGTCTGCGTCTGGCCAGCGTGGCACGGTAGGCTAATTACCATCCTTGTCGTTAGAGGAGACCCGACTCAACAGTGCGGTTCATTTATGGGCTACTCAGCTAGAAGAGTAGATACCAAATACAAAAAAAAAGAAAAAGAAAATTATTTGCATAGACATCTTATCTATACAAATAAATAAAATTGGATTGTCTGTTTGTAATAATAAAATAACAACTTTTCTCTAAATGCGTAAGTATGTATACACAGTACATAGACCGAACATACCATTTTTTTAATTTTTGTCTGTCTGTCTGTTTGTTCCAGCTAATTTCTGAAACGAATGGACCGATTTTGAGGGGAGTTTTACTGATAGGAAGCTTATGATATAAGGAGTAACTTAGGCTAGTTTTTTTGACTAGCTTTGCCCCACGGCGTCACTCGCGGTACGACAACATGTTAGCGCGGGTGAACTGGCGGGGCGCAGCTAGTAATTTAATAAAAATCACCATTGGGCCGAGCGCTCATCAAGTCTTCTCCGATTTGTCGAAGAGGCTGATTGGGGTTACGGGTATTAAAATATTGGGTATCGCTGTTCAACGCGGGAAAGCGCCCAGTCTTTTGGGAACCCTTCCATGCGGCAGTGATTTAGCACAGTTGTATAATTTGTTTAAATTTATTTTTTACTAGTGGCCCGCCCCGGCTTCGCCCGTGCAAAGCGGGGGTGTGTTATACATATAAACCTTCCTAGTGAACCACTCTATCTATTAAAAAAAACCGCTTCAAAATCCGTTTAGTAGTTTTGAAGATTTAAGCATACATAGGGACGGACAGACGACAGCGACTTTGTTTTATACTATGTAGTGAAGTTAGTAGTATGTTTTTATGAATTTGTTTATATTTTTTAGTTTAAGTCATTTGTTTTGCTGTTGCTGTTTATGTAATAAAGTTATTACGAGTAATATTTGAGTCAGTAATTCTATAGCGGGTAATATAATTTCGACCTAAATAACCTTAACTTTTAGTCTTTTTTATTAATTTTTTTTGCAAGTGTTTCGAATTTTCTTGGTCAGGGGAGATACTAGATAAGATGACAGTTGTCTTTACACGTGCAAGGTAATAGTTAAATCTGTGTGTAGTCATCGCGAATACCTAGCAAATCATTATAACGATACTTTTGGTGGGTACGAATGGTGTATTTAATTACGTAAATTAATAATATAGCAAATACCATAAACACAAACGAAAAATAAACGCATGTCATTTCATGTAACTGCGACACGAGTAATTAATTCTCTTTGTTACAATCACCTCATTGAACTTTAAAAACAATATACATAAAGAAAACGTTTAATTAAAGAGAAAGTTCATGAGTTCCAGGTACCAGGCCTCCATAAGTTGGAACATGTGACTTTATGAGTGCAATTCGTCGCGACAATTGAACACGAAGGAGGGAAGTAATGAGAACAACTCCTTGCAAGGAGATGCAATAAAAACGTGGAACGATTTGAGTTCGGAGTTAATTTTGGGAGAGCCTTTGTAATTTTACATGATGTTAGATGGCTCACAGGTGTAATTGTACACTATGATCTGTAATTTAAACCTCTGACAAAAACAGTATTTTTAGGCTACAGATGAACAAAATATACTCGGTTTCCATATTTAAAAATAGTTTTTGTTTTACATCTCAACCCTTGAACAGCTCATAGCTGGCCTTCTTTTCGTTTGGATTAGAGTTCACTGCCGTCATAAGAAAAAAGGCCATAACTCACATAAACGTGATTTTCCATAAACGGCGGTGTTGTTTACAAGATATAGCTCTTTTCCCCGATAATGAAACTACTGAGTTATGGCCTTTAGCCGTAAATGAACTACTGCCGAGTCGGGCTACCACGAACTACATAGAATGTAATAAGCCTACAGTGCCACGATGGCCAGACGGGTTGGCATAAGGTTTCGTATCAAGTTTTCTTTCTTTTGCGGCTAGGTTTAGAGCGCCATAGCGCCCTGTCTTCAGCTTGACGCATCCAGCTGCTGCCTGCAACCTTCCGCAGATCGTCGCTCCATCTAGCAGAGGGCCGTCCCATACTACGCTTGCTGATTCGCGGTCTCCACTCAAGAACTGATATAATTTATTCTAAATCAACTCATTTACTAATTTTGCAAGGAAGCAAGTAATTCAATAATAGTTCGGTGGTCTAAGAAAGTTGTTGATTGTGTGTCTTTAATTAATCGTGTTTGCCAACATACGAATCTAACTTATTACTAATATATGGCCGTCGACAATATCGAAGGCAAACAATTAGAAGCAACTTAGGGAGGCAGAGGGGAGCCGATTAAGATATACACATGCGGGTTAGAAGGACTGACTCAGGAAGATTAAGATTCATCGGGAGACCCTTACATGGAGCAAACAATGTTCCGTACCGGTGTCTTGATGTTTGCTAAAGGTAGCGATGTTAATTTGGTATTCACCCTTGCTACATGTACGTGCCCAATATTAATATTTCGGTAAACGCGGGCCCGTCGGAAAAGATTCATTTCGTAAGTGGAATGAAGGCGTCTAATATGGCAGACGATATTTTAAACGAGTTTCAGAGATTTGAAGAAGTGTGCGATTGGTTATTTTAGTGACGTATTTAGGATATATACTACACTAATACACAGAATATTTATTTTATATATTTATGTATATTTGATATGAGTATTTGTCTTTTTTATATACACTTATATATGTATGATGTATATGTATGCTTATCTAGGTTTATTATTTATTTTTAAGTTCCTTTATATTATTAGCTATACAATACTTTCGTAATTTCCCAGTGCATCTGCCATAAACCCCTCTACACACCCAAAGGTTGACTGGGAGAGAATGCCTCTTGGCATTAAGTCCGCCTATGTAATATTTTTTTGCATAAAGTATTAAATAAATACACCACCCACCCTATTCCGTCCTGAGGGTGTCGTAAGAGCCGTTAAAAGGAAATGACAAGGAAGAAAGCCTAGCCGCAAGAGAAGGCCTCCTCCAATCACACGGAGAGTAATCAGCCTTCTGTGCCCCACTGGACAGACGGGTTGGCACAGGGTTTCGTATCTCGTGGTTCTGCACCAGATCCCACAATGCCGCAACCGATGTTTAGTGGGTAGGCCCCACTCTAGGGGAGAGTCCCACACGCCCCCCTCGGCCATCCCCGTCGGCCACGGCACGGGGACAGTCCACAAAGGATTTACCACGGGCAAAAAAAAAAAAATTGGATATTTGGAGGAGGCCCGACTCAACAGTGGGTCATCTACTTTAGGCTGTATACCGCATCTTTTGTTCATCAGAAATCGCCAAAAGTACTTTGGTATTTTCTAAACCCCAAATTAAGTTTAACAGGAAAGGTGACGCAACGCAATGTTTTCTTGCGAACTAATTAGCGGTACAGACTAGGGGAGGTGCTGGGCCATTGCTAATATCCCTGGAACGCCTTCAGGCAATTCACGGAGCTTGACCGTAGCGAAGGGACCGTTTACACTATTGAAGTGCTGAGAGGGATATTAGTGGACCCTCTTGGGCCCTGTCATCTGAATAACTTAGCGTCTTAATTGACTTTGGTTTTTGTGGAATAGACATTAATGGGCCGTTTATATTGTGGTTTATTTGTTTTAAACATAATGTGTTCTAGTAAAGAGCTACACTATTTTATATATAGTTAGATCACTATCACTACATATTATAAAACAAAGTCGCTGTCGTCTGTCCGTCCCTATGTATGCTTAAATCTTTAAAACTACGCAACGGATGTTGAAGTGGTGTTTTTAATAGATAGAGTGATTCAAGAGGAAGGTTTATATGTATGATACATGCATAATATTGTAGAGGAACACTGATAAATTTACAGGTTCATCAATGCAATAGTGCGAAGCTGGGGCGGGTCGCTAGTAAAAAATATATTATTTATTTATTCAAATTTAATATTTTTAACTATTGACTAGATTATTAATTATTTTTCTCCATCAGTAAGTTTCGCCTCGTGGTGGAAATATACAATAAATATAACAACCAAATTAGAGTCGTAATTAATACCGCATGGGCCTAATTTATTGAATTATTTTAATTAGTTTTAATTTATTATATTCTTTTTACATATTAATATGTATATATATGTTTTTTACGTTTTAAGTCTTGGCAAGTATTTCTTTTTATTACTATAGGCAAAAACCATAATTAATTTTGGCTGCAAGTCAATAAACGGTCTACATTCAAATTATTCATATCAGCTATATACTCGTATTATTGAAGCTTTAAAAATACTTGTCATTATACAGCTAAACGTAAGAGACCGCATATGGTATAATACACGTTCATTAAATTAAAACTATTTTGAATTAGACCGTTAAACCGTTCCTTGAAAATCCTCAAAAACCTTATAACTCAAGGCATTTGGGGTCCACGATAAGCAAGTTAATCCCAAAGATAAATAGCTGGACACAGTCATTGTGCCCAAAACTGGACATTAGGGGTGGTGAGTGATGTGTTTCTTTTGTCTACTCCCTGCCAGCCCTACGGAGACAATGTGAGGAAGGTGTGTCAGCAATTGACAGTCGAACAACGATATTCGTAATACAGACTTTCGTAGAGATAGACTTGAACATGCAACAATTAAATATTTCCTTAGATTACTGTATTTATCCTCAGAATCTCAAAACATAATAATAAATTTATAAATAATAAATAAATATCCTTGGACATTTCACACAACGCCATATCGTCCCAAGCTAAGCAACTTAATGCTTGTGTTATGGTAACGAGATGGATGATAAACTACTTATATACATTTTTTGTAAATACATACATATGTATTATAGATAGAAAACACCCAAACCCGGAACAAATACTTGTAGGTCGTACAAATATTTCTAATATTCTTCAGTGCTTTGCGTTAATGATTTGCATTAATTAAGAAAAATAAGTTAAATTAAGTTTAAATTAAAGTACCAGTAAGTTACCAACCCAAGTCTAGTAGTTAGATAGCCAACCATTCATCATTGCCATGATTTCACCTATGCACATAAACACATTATGTCAAACTATATTATATAGAAAAAAACACTATGAAATCTCTCGAATCTCAAATCATAATAAAAAAAAATATTCTCAAAATGTGTTGGTAAGGGTATAACTCAAAAAGGCCTGGACCAATATGGCCAATTCTTTTTTTTTAAATGTCCGTTGAAGTTCAATGATGGTTTTTACGGCGAGAAAAATCAAATAATTGCCGGAAATACCCTAAAAACAGCCTTTTTCTTTTTCCCATACAAACTTTTTCTAATTAAAACGTAGAGACTGAATGTAGGTGTGTTCCTAACGTCAACGAGTCAATTTGCACTTTATTATCACTATCTTTTTGACAGGACGAAGTCTGTCGGGTCCGCTAGTATTTAAATAAAATGGAATTTTGACACTTTCTAATCTATTCTAAGCTATTGCCTATCTCTCTATTACGTTTTCAAACTTAAAAAACTGTTCTAGTCTTGACTTAATGTGATATCTGTATTTGGTACGGTCACATGAATAGGCCGACACGAGAGATGAAAATTGTATAAAATCCATCGTTATTTTTAAAATACTTATAGATATATTTGATCATTAGCATTGTACTAAAATCTACATGGTGATGCCACGGGTGAATATAAGTGTGGTATAATTTAATGCCCTGTCTATTAAGTCTTAGTGCAACATGAACATTTCGATTCTGAATGTCCAGGACATTAACTGCAGACCACAAGGCGATGGGGGATAGTTTGCCAATCGGGGCAACTTTGTTTAAAATCACCACCTATTGTTGCTAAGATAAGAATTATAAAGTTAAATATATTATTGTTCCATTGTTGTTAATATATTAAGAACGCAAGGGACAGAGCTCTGGAAGGAAATTAGCCCATTGTGTCACGCTGGCGAGACACTCTTGGCACGGGGTTTTATTTTAAGATTTCCTTCTCTCGTTGCTAAGTTTTCTGCCAAGTAATTTCGTTAAACCGGCTCTTACGACACCCTCAAGATGCAATAGGGTGGTGACATTAGGTATTCGAAATCCATCACCACACAGAATGGCAACCATTGATTTTATACGGGCTATAGGCAGTTAGCACTACCCAAATTATAACGGTCAGTTGGTCACCAAAAGAGGTAATCAGATCAACAAACACTGTTTTGATAAAGCGGCCATTGTCCTGTTTATCTGTTCAGGCAAACAACCTTTTACCAACAATTCAGACTGGCTTTCTCTGTAATAGTTTGATAATGTTATCTATCGAGGTAGAAATTATACGGGTATCTTTAGGGAATTCATATTGTTCTACTAGCTTTTGCGCGAGATTTCCTGCGTGTGATTCTAACCCACATACTGGCTTTGAGCCGGTATTCCGATAAAACGTGTAAGAACTGCATCAAATTTTGTGTAGTAGGTTTAACCCAATCACGTCGATTAAATTGCATTTAACACATGAATAAAAAAAACTTAGAAAGTGTTCGATGGGTGATTTCTACTACATAGTCGAATCTCCTCCAATTTTATGGACGAAATCTATCCAATTGCATAAATAAGGAGCAAAACTATTAAATTTTTATTATTTTCTTGCCTTTTACTATCACTACATAGTATAAAACAAAGTCGCTGTCGTATGTCCGTCCCTATGTATGCTTTAATCTTTAAAAGTACGCAACGGATTTTGAAGCGGTTTTTTTTTAATAGATAGAGTGATTGAAGAGGAAGGTTTTTAAGTATAATACATGCATAATATTGTAGAGAAACACTGATAAATTTAGATGTTCATCATTGCACCCGTGCGAAGCCGGGGCGGGTCGCTAGTTAGATATATTTTTCTATTTTTGGTTGCCTCTTGCAATCTGAGGATGCGATGGGTAGGTAGCATTGACAATTTTACTTCTGTCATCGCACCGTTTTTCGAAATACCAAGAACACTATCTTGTAGGTAAAGAAATTTCTACTTTGACCATTCTAACCTGCGAATCTTCAGTTGCTTCCGTTTTAACAATAATAAAACTGCAGTTATGTGGCAAAACGTGTGTCTTGAAGCTTTAACACTACTACTTAGATACAGTTGGCCAAGTTGCTCCCGTTCAAGACGTGACCCGACTGACATGGAACAAATGGTGTGACACGTTTACATCGTTTCAAAGAGCTGCTTTTTATATTAACTGTTTTAAATATTAGCCCACATACTTGAAAATTCACGTCACTTCAATTCTTAACTCGATATACAAATTTCTGTATGAAACAGAATATACGCCACTACTGTTTAATTACAAGAAAAGAAATAGGGGTTTGTGTTACCATTTCTGAAATAAGAAATCCTAAATTATACTCGATTAATTACCCGACAAAAAACAACTTAAAGTGTAGGTTGTAGGCAACATTGTGGTTTATACCAAATTTAACTTGTTATACCATTTTTATATTTAAGTAAAAAGAGCTTCGACGAAAAATTTACGATCAACCATACCATATTACTATTTTTATCTGGTAATTAAAAACAGCGGTGTATAGTTGTTCTGTTTTGTAATTTGTATATTAGTAGGATTAGTATTAGTCTTCCGTAGACCTCCTGTTAACACGCTTTGTATTCGTGGATAATTTATAAGAATATCAATGATTCGGAATGCAAATTTAGGTTAAAACAAGAAAGTTATAAGGAGTAGATTCTACAATCAGTATTTATGCTCTAATTAAATAGTTGTAGTATTTATAGGACCAGCCTTTAAGGAAATCCTTGGGGAAGGCTTATGTCCTGCAGTGGACGTCTTTCGGCTGAAATGAATAAATGAAATAAATATTTATTCACATCGTATTTTTAATTACCTTTGACGTTACTAAAATTTGAATGTAGCTGGTAATTTATGGGCTTCGAAGTAAGCAGGTACGTAAGTATTTGAATATATTATATAATGTCAAGTGCAAATCTTTAAATGTTTTTTATTATTAATACAAATTGTTATATTCGGTCAACGACCAAGTGTAAACGCTGCAGAGCTTGTCAGATTTGCATGGAAAGCATTGGTGGCACCTGTTTCGACCATCGACTCATAATATTCGGCTTAGCGTGGCACATGTTACTGCAAAAGCCCCAAATCTTGGAACACACAAAAGAAAAGATAACTTGACAATTAACTACAGCAGTTGTGGATAAGGACATCTCCTCAGTATGGCATCAAAGGGTGTGGCGTGCCTCAAGCTAAGTTATCTAGTTTGAAAAGATTCCTCAACACTGGAGATATTCAATAAAATGGTCTATATCCTTATATTATATCATCACTATCACCGCATATTATAAAACAAAGTCACTGTCGTCTGTCCGTCCCTAGTATGCTTAAATCTTTAAAACTGCGCAACGGATTTTGAAGCGGTTTTTTTATTAGATAGATTGATTCAAGAGTAAGGTTTATATGTATAAAACATCCAGAATATTATAGGGAAACACTGAGAAGTATAGAGATTCATCATTGCAACCGTGCGAAGCCGGGCGGGTCGCTAGTTATATATATTTGCAAGTTCAGGAATTGACCAAAATTCGAAGCTTACAACAACATACGAGGGTGAATCAAAAAATTCTTGGAATCAATATTAAAAAATGCAAAGATTTAAATAATAATATTTTATTTTTCTACATAATCTCCATCCAATGCAATGCATTTAGAATAACGCGTTTCTAACTTCCTTATTCCTTGTGAAAAAAAATTATTTTCTTGACTCTCGAAAAAGTCCTCTACGGCAGCTATAACCGCGTCATTATCGTGAAATTTTGTTCCACGAATTTCCTCTTTTAATTTTGGAAATAAGTGAAAATCACTTGGGGCTAAGTCCGGAGAATATGGTGGGTGGTCAAGGAGATTGAAGCCAGCACAGCGGATTGCGTTGAGCGCAACTTCCGATCGATGGGCAGGAGCGTTATCTTGAAGGAACAACACGCCCAACGACAGTTTTCCACGACGTTTTTCTTTAATCGCTTCACGCACTTTCGGGATTAAATTTGCATAATAGGGTCCAGTTATCGTCTGGCCTTTTGGCATGTAATCAATAAAAAGGATTCCTTCACTATCCCAGAACACAGAGGCCATAACTTTGCCAGCGGAAGGAGCAACTCGAAATTTCTTAATGGATGGAGAGGATGGTCGTTTCCAAGACATGCTTTGTCTTTTAGTTTCAGGATCAAAATGGTGGACCCACGTTTCATCCATGGTGACAAGACGACGGCAAAAATTATCCGAATCACGCTGGAACATTTCGAGATTACGCTTGGAAATTTCCAAACGTCGCTTTTTGTTTTCGTCGGTTAACATTCGTGGCACCCATCTTGCAGACACTTTTTTGAACCCCAGTGAATCAATTAAAATGGATTGAACGCTACCAAAAGATATCTTTAGGATCTCAGCTATATGTTTTATAGTCATTCTTCTGTCTTCCAAAACCAGATTCTCAACCTTTTTGACATTTTCTTCTGTAACGGAGGTTGAAGGCCGCCCAGAACGCGGGTCATCTTTACAGCTTGATCTACCTCTTTTAAATTCAGCCACCCAGTACGCAACCGTAGAATAGGGTACAGCATCACCCCCTAATGTCTGCTGAATGTCCAAAAAAATTTCCTTCGTAGACATTTTTTTCAAACTGAGATATTTTATCACCGCACGTAACTCACTTTTATCCATAATTTTGACTTTTTAGCAACTCGTTGCACAAAAAAAATTATTACATGCGAACGAACTGACAAAAACAAGTGACAGTCTGCATAAATATAGTGTGATAGACACTCTTTAATTTGAATATCGAACTTGATCCAAAAAGGTTTCATATATATGCACTTCTAAGAACTTTTTGATTCACCCTGGTATATGAATGTTAATACTGTAACATTTGAACTTGGGGAGAGAAGAGTACAAGTGTAAACTCAAGATAGGGACGCAATTTCAGTTTTATTGAATTTCTTTGAAGTTCTGCCACAAAAACTACTGTTCAGAATGAAAAGCTTTTAAGTAGTATTTTATTGTTGTCCTAGCTGACCCGGCAAACTTTGTACCGCCTCAGAATAATATATTTATATATCCTTGGACATTTCACACACCGCCATCTCGTCCGAAGATAAGCAACTTAATGCTTGTGTTATGGTAATGATATGGATGATAAACTACTTATAGGTATAGTTTATTTTTTTGTAAATACATACATATTATTGATAGAAAACACCCAGACCCGGAACAAATACTTGTAGGTCGTACAAATATTTCTTCCGTGCGGGAATCGAACCCGCGACATGCTGCGCAACAGTCAATCGCTCAACCACTGCGCCAATCAATAAATAAAAAACCCGAATGTATTAAAAAAAAGTATTTTCATATTTTCTCTCCCTTTAAACCTTCCCTGGACTTCCATGAATATTTCGAGACCAATTCGGTCCAGCAGTTCTCGAGTTTTAGCGAGACTAACGAACAGCAATTCATTTTTATTTATATAGATAGATAATCCATGAGGTGGCAGATTTTAGAATACATAGTGATATAAACCCATTTCATCCTGAGGGTGTCGTAAGAGCCGGCAAAAGGAAAAGACACCCGCCCCGGCTTCGCACGGATGCAATTATGCATGTATTATACATCACTACATAGTATAAAACAAAGTCGCATTCTTCTGTCCGTCCCTATGTATGCATAAATCTTTAAAACTACGCAACGGATTTTGAAGCGGTTTTTTTAATAGTTAGAGTAATTCAAGAGGAAGGTTTATAGGTATAATATAATTGCACCCATGCGAAGCCGGGGCGGGTCGCTAGTATACATATAAACCTTCCTCTTGAATCACTCTATCTATTAAAAAACAGCTTCAAAATCCGTTGCGAAGTTTTAAAGATTTAAGCATAGTTACATAGGGATGGACAGACGATAGCGACTTTGTTTTATACAATGTAGTGAAGAAGCACATGTCACTAAACGGCAAGCTGTTTGACAGCGTGCCGCTTAGGACATTCGTACACAAGGCTACGCAAATCTTCGATACTCAAAGATTTTATTCTTTAAGAGACTACCGCCATACAAATCCATTGGGTTCTACACGACTCGCATCGCCGACATTCACTTGGTAGTCGCTTGAAGACTAAAATCATTGAGTATCAAAGATTTGCGTAGCCTTGTGTACGAAGGGCCACAATCACATGTGCTTGTTGTGTTTTCGTTTTTTATGTCAAAATGGATTAAACGGTAAAAGTAAACGACCCATGAACAAATACACAATCCCGATGATATCTATACACAAAAACTCATCCGTAACACCACTGAAATCCCCAGTTTTATTTCTTACGGCAGTTTGTAGTATTATCGGCAAATCTTTTAGACCAGCGGTTCTCAAACCTGTGGGCTTACTCTCGAACGCGACCGATCGATCGGGATTGAAATTGTGACGTTTCGTACTCTTGAGCACACTTGAACGCGACGCTAGCGCTAAAATGTTTCAATATTTTGTGGCCATTGGATGAACTAATCACTATTGGATTCAATCCAATATTCATTTTATAAAGTAATTATTATTGATAGACCGATTTTCGACTAACGTCATCTCTCAAACGCAAACTTCATGTGTAATGACAATGACACAATCGCTAGCCTTTAAAAGAGCAATTCCGATTTCAATCCAATTTTGTCAGTATTGTTTTCAAGAGTTGGACAGGATTGGTTATCAATTGGATCGGAATTGGCATTGGATTAAAATTGTTATTGAATTCAAGAGACCATTGGGAGTTGCAGCCCTGCGCATAGTGCCTTGTCCGACTATGTTATTTCATTACACCAGAAAAGCGATATTCTGTATATTTGTTCATTTTAGTACACGTTATATGCTGAGGAACTGTTAGCATACATGCACTCAGAAACAAAAACTGCTTACTATAACCATTTTATATTTCAGCGACATAATTACCCAACATTGAGTTAGGCCTTCTCTAAGCCAATATATTATTATTCTTTAAATCTATAATGACGTCTATCGTATATTTACGTTTAGCACAGAACAGAATTTTCCTTCTTTTACGGCTTTTCTACTTTGAAAGAAGAAGAAAGAAAGAAAAATGGTTTATTCAGCACAATTTACCTTATATACTATCTATAATTACTTAAGCTCTAATAATACTTTGAGCGACCACGATTAGCGCAATCTAGTCGATACCGTCCATAAATAAAATCAATGCCTCATCATCATCAGCCCACATTAATCCACTGCTGGATATAGGCATCCCCTAAAGAGCACCATAGCTTGACGCATTAATGCCTATTTATGGTATATTCTTGTAGTATTTTTAAATAGAGATATTCTTCCAACCTAATTTGTATAATCTCTGCTACAAACCTGTGGACTATTAGCCTTTTAAAAACTACTTCTCAGCCCTTTACTGACCCACTGTTGAGTAGGCCTCCTCCAACTACATGGAGGGTAAGTTTCCCTTCTCTTGCAGCTAGCAACTGATAAAGACTGAAGGAATGTTTTCCTTATCATTCCTTCAGTCTTTATCATTTATTTTTGACGGATCATCACAACACACTAATAATGAAACGGGGTGGCGATACTAATCCTAAATCTGAAACTTTTAAAATAAATTATAAATGTATTATTATTTATAGTCCACGAGGAAGTTTGAGAGCCACTGCTCAACGCAAACACGAGTCAGAGATTTGCGAACATCGCACAAGGCTATCGGATAAATTGACCGGTCATAATAAAATGTAAGGGGTAAGAATGTAGATGGCTATTTAGATAATTGTTGGCTACGTCCGCACTGGCCAGTGTATTGGAAAACTGTGGAGATAGTGGGTGGGTTTATTGCCACCCCCGAGGCGGTCATTTATGGGAAAACTATCAAAGGAATTGATGACGACGCGCTTCGACTATGTTCTGAGTGAGAAAATGACGCGCCGTCTGACAGTTGATTTGTGATGATATTTCTGGGCAACGATATCACTATTATATATGACGTCTCATTAAGTTTACTGATGCTCTGTCGGATTAAAATATAACAGAATTGGATTGAGATTGAATTAATATAAGAAAATAAATTCTATTTATGTTATCAAACTTTATGTACACGTTTCGTGTGGCGTTCCAAATTCGTTCCGAATTCGAATGTCTATCAGGCTAACATATAAACAGTACGATTCCATTCAAACAGCCGTTTGCATATCTTATTACCATATTGTTTAGCTCCTTCAGGTTGGTCAGTTGACCGTCCTAATTTCGGAACGGAACGCGCATCGGTGCGTGAAATACTCGCCGCCGGGTTCGCGCGAACCCAGTGGTAGGCGTAAACGAGGAAAACTGTTTGCTAAACCATACACAATGACTTGTGAAACTGGAACAGACATAGATTAGTGTTTAAAAAATGTATACTAAATATAGAAAATAAGAGAAAAACAAAACAACGGTTAACAGGTTTCCTCGATACTCGATGGATAATTTAGTTTAAGTAAACCAAGCGCTCTGCAAAATTTGCAAAATTTGTAATCGTTTATTACTCCTATGTCCTAACTATATTGGTCTAGTGGTCAGATGTGCCGCCTTTGGATCAACGGGTCCCGGGTTCGATTCCGGGGTCGGGCCAGTGTCTTTGTCTAAACCAGAGGCACTGGCTCGGAGTCTGGGTGTCATTTCTATCTATAATATGTATGTATTTACAAAAAAAAAAATGTATATAAGTAGTTTATCATCCATCTCGTTACCATAACACAAGCATTAAGTTGCTTAACTTGGGACGAGATGGCGTTGTGTGAAATGTCCATGGATATTTATTATTTATTTATTATATTTATTATATTATGTAATTTTGCAGCAATAAATGAATTTGTTTATTTATATGTTCAGTTAATACACGGACATTGTATTGGAACGTCACTAATCACTTCTATCCCGAGACTTATAGTATTTTATGACGTTCTGGCTTAGCCGCAAAAGGAGAAAACCTTGATACAAAGCCTATGCCAACGACACTGAGCAATATCCTAATTACCCTCCTTAACATTGGAGGAGAGCCAATTCAGCAGTGGGTAAACTTTCTACTTATTGAAAAATAACCCGGCTTTGCACGGGTGCAATAATGAACATCTCAATTTATTAGTGTTTCTCTATGTACAATATTATGGATGTATTATATATATAAACCTTCCTCTTGAATCACTCTTTATATTAAAAAAACCGCTTCGAAATCCGTTGCGTAGTTTTAAAGATTTAAGCATACATAGGGACGGACAGGCGACGCCGTTTTATACTATGTAGTGATAGTGATTGGTCACCAACCGATGAATGTGTCATCCTAGTAATAAGAACAGAGAAAGCGATATTTTATTTTATGTGCTTAGCTTAAATGTCATCCAAAAATATTCAAATTTGTCTTTCTACAAATAATTTTATTCTTTTATTTCAAGTTTTATTGCAAAGTACTCAACAGATTTTTATTAAATGTGTATGGGACCTATTTGAATGCAATACTAATTAAATAAAAACCTCCTCCATTTTTGAAGTCGGTTAAAACAACTGAGCTCAACTTTTCGACACGCTCAGGATGTGTATTCCATCCGAATTATGGACACAAAGCCCGTATTTTTGTAACACCATGTGTAATCATTTGGTAAATGTATTTCATGAATGGATTGTGGTTAACACTTCTAGTTATTACGGAGTCTATGACAGCCTCATTGCACTACATTACATTTGTATTTAATTATTAATTTAATTGTTATTTTTTATTTAATTTAATTTCGTTTTAATATGATTTATTTGGAATTCCTGTTTATGAGCATTATTATTACTTATTAGTTTTAAATGAATATGTTCCTTAATTTTTTATGTTGTCATTATTAATGTATTATATGCTTTGCTTGCTGATTTAACGTCATATTTAAATCAGATTAAGTTTACGAGTTTTTCTTTTCTTTTTGTTAATGTAGGGATATGGATGGGAATGCTGTGCATATCTGTAATTGATATACATACGACATAATGCCTTTGAATGTGTGTGCTTTATTATTTAATGTTATTCCGCATGTATATTGTTGATATGTCAAATAAAATAAAATAAAATAAAATAAAATTTTTCACCTGGCGAGGCCGTCGGGGTCAATACGGGAGTGACGACTGGCAACAAAAAGCAAACAGGCTACGTTTTACGGGAATATATTTTACATATCAAGGCAGAACTGGGAAAAGTCAACCACTTCAGATTCTAAGTTTATATTATCTCTCTACTACTAATCTGTGTGGTTACGGATTTAGAATACGGAACGTTACCAAGGCATTCCAGCCTGAGGTTGTCGTTAACGGCGACTAACGGATAGATGTGCCGACGGTGGATCAGCGGGTGCCGGGTTCGTTTCCGGGGTCGGGCAAGTGTCTTTGTTTAAAACAGTGGCACTTGCTCGGAGTCTGGGTGTCATTTGTGTCCGTGAATTTAATGTTTGTAAACTGTAGTATGGTAGTGCAGGGGTTTCGTCGTTTAAAAAAAAAGAAGGTAGGTAAGAGGCAGATCAGCTATCGGAAAGAGAAGGAAAACTTGCCAAGCCCTGTAGCCAGCGCGGCACAGTAGGTTAATTCTCCTCCATGAATTTTGTGGAACGACGACTATTTATGTCCTGTCTGGTTTTACAAATTACTAGTAGTTAGAGAAATTGATGTGATCAATTCTCTTTGGTGGGTAATTGGTGGTAAATCTTGCCATATTATGATGATTTCTTTGAAGGATTGGGTGTATCCACTGTAAATGAATATTTAAACGCAGTTAGATAAAATACAAACACAATTTTAATTTAAACCATGGGCAAGGCGAAAATAGCATTTCTTTTAGTATTTTGATAGAACAACTTTTGTACCAGTAACAATTGTACCATACAAAATACAATTGTGTCTATGTATGATTCGATTCGACATTGGGCGATGTATGCGGTATGATGTAGAAAGATTCTTAGAAAACATTTGAACATCATTACTTGAACCAATAATTTAACGCAGAGAGCTATTAAATTAACTCTACTAAAACATGACTATGAACACTCAAGACCATAATAACAAACTCAACAAAGAAACAAACCATCCCCGTACACACGATGACGCATGGGGCCGTTGAAATAATATTATCGTTACCGAGTACGCACTTATTCGAAGGAAAATCAACATAAAGTGAATAAAAGAAAATTATGAATCGCGCAGAAATAAATTACCCCGTGTTGGCGGCAAAATAACATCACATTTGAATGCCTTTTATGCTTTATGGCTCTGTAACTATATGAAATAGGTCCCGGTTTCAGTTTATGGCACACGGGGCACGTACGGAACGTAATTTTTGAATGTTTGTGCCGAATACGTAACACATTTTAAGTTTCGAAAGTGACATTATAAATAAATTATTGACGCAAGATGACATAAATTTTGAATCTGTTCAAATTTCGAACCAGTTATGTTCTGTCAAATTTGTAATTGGAATATGGTTGTTTTTGTTACTCTATTGAATCATATTTTTATTAAATGTGTATTTGTAAAATAAAAGTAATTTCGTAAACAGTGGCAATAAGGCATTAATTTTGAAACATATTTAAAAAAGGAATGGCAGTTTTTTTAATACTACTACTCAGCCCTTACATGACCCACTGCTGACTCGGACCTTCTCCAATTAGACGGTGAGTAATTATCCTACTGTGCCACGGTAGTACAGTGTTTCCAATCAAGTGTTCCTTCTCCTGCGGCTAGGTTAACGGCCTTTTCATTCCTTTTGTCAGCTATTACGACAACCTCAGGGTGGAATGGGTGGTGACACTATTTAATCTAAATCCATCACCATCAGGAACTTTTTTTTAAATAAATGATCTAAAATAATCTATAACTATTTTTAATGTAGTTGACAAGACATAAATCAATATAATAACTATACAAAATACATTTCTATGCTTACTCATTAATTGAATATTACTTAAATAATGAGCAAGACCACATCATATATAAATTATAAAGTATGTTACACCCTATACGTCGCGCATAATATTAACGCCACAATAAACGTGAACATAAACAGTTTACCACCCGCCACTTAAGTGCGGAATAAATTTCCAATAATTACATTATCGAAACTGTAAGCGCCACCTCATCGCCCAAAAATTTTTCTCCACCGCACCTTGGAAGCCCATAATTCCTAATGACATGCAATAACCGTACCCCCAATTTTCGACGTAAACCCTCCATAACAATATCGACATCAGCGAAATTTTTCCTCCGGTATTTTTTATTTGAGAAAAAGTAACACTTTTTAGGTTATAGATGCAATAGGCGCAGATGCCCAGTGTTTTTGCTTAGAAGCTATTTTAGTAAGGCTAAAACCTTACTTTGCAACTGTTACTTCTGTTAGTAGTTGATATTCGGAGCAAAGTTCCAATGACAGAAACTCGCATTCAGACAATCAAATAATGATTTTTGACTAGCAATGATAAATGAGTTAGTTATAGACAAACAATGCAGAATGCAGTGGCTTAGCCACGCCCCATAAATAAACTAATGGTTCCAAATTAGAAAATCACCGTTCTCAGTGGCGAGTTGAAGGTTGACACTGTTGATATTGAATGCAACGGTTTACTTTATATTTACTTACTATATTCTTACTTATTCTTAACGCAATGGAACTATAACTCAACTTAACCTAAAACCGATAATATAGACTAGTTTTCTTTAATATTTCTGAAGTTTTCCGACATTTTATTTAAGTGTAATATTGGACTTAGGTTCCGAGACATTAACGTTTTGTGGCATTTTTTTATTAAATTAAAATTGATGTTAGCCGTGTGGTGACGGGTGAAGAATACGTAATGTCGCCAACCCACACCATCCTGAGGGTGTCGTAAGAGGTGACTAAAGGAACGCAATAGACAAACTACCTAGCCGCAAGGGAAGGAAAATTTTGATACACGCCCTGTACCAATCGGTTTTGCCAGCGTGGCATAGTAGATTCAAAATCAAAATCAAACTCATTTAAACAAGTTGGCTCAATAGGGCTCTTTCGACAAGTCAAACAACAAAATAAAATTTAAAATTTACCACTTCTAAAGCGGATAATTGAAAACTGATTATTTACCATCTAGCACCGGTTCGGAATGCAGCTCTACAGAGAAGAGCCAGCAAGACACTCTGTAGTTGCTCTTTTTAGATACATTTTTAGGTACAAGATTTGATCTAAGACAGATTTGTGAGAGCAAACTCGCGCAATAGTCTCAACCGCCTAAACATCAGCCAGATCAGATTAATTTCCCTCCATGAATTTGGAGGAGGACCCGCTAGCAGATTTTTTTTTAGACTAGAATGATGATCTCAGACACCTGTCGTTTATTTTAAATCTATCTAATCTAACACACAACTACAGTAACGATATGCTCACTCATACAGTGATAGGATTCCGGGTCAACTAAGAATATTTGTATGAAACTGTCACTCTACAAGAGTTATTACTCTATGTTGTAATCAAAATTTTGTAAAACCTACTCCCTTTAAGGTCGAGGGTGTTTATCGGCCACTCAATTTGATTTTACCACTGCACTGATTCCACTTCGTCTTGGAATGTGTGAGGAATTGAAATGAGTCGGCGATGTTTGATTTACTGTGGATACGTTTGTGAATTTATCACAGAATTTATAGCGTAAAATTAAGGGGCTTCTTTCGAGATAACTTTTTGGAAATGTCGAAGTCAAATCATTCATCATCACTACATAGTATAAAACAAAGTGGCATTCTTCTGTCCGTCCCTATGTATGCATAAATCTTTAAAACTACGCAACGGATTTTGAAGCGGTTTTTTTAATAGATAGAGTGATTCAAGGGGAAGGTTTATATGTATAACCCACCCCCGCTTTGCACGGGCGAAGCCGGGGCGGGCCACTAGTATTGTATAAGATTGTACAATTTGTAAGTGTCCATTGTGGACAGTGACAAAATTGGTCAATACATTGATAAAAAATATACATGTACATGTATTATACATTGTATCTATTAAATCATTTATGTCCGTGTGGTGACAGATTTAGAATACACAGTGTCACCAACCCGTACCATCCCGAGGGTGTCGTAAGAACCTACTAAGGAAACGCAAGAGGCAGACAACTTGATACAAACCCTGTGCCAACCCGTCTTGCCAGCGTGGCGCAGTAGGCTACGCTGGCATTTCCGTTTATTCAATTTTGATATTAAAAGATTTACATAAGAGAAAATTTCAATCCAGTTCATATAAAAAATACTTGGAAGAGTATGAATTTATCATATTGGGTGATAAGAAACATTCGTTCTAACATTTTTTACTGACGCCAGCAAATATATGAGTTTATGAGCAGCGGTCAATAAAAATGAATATCACAGTCAGTCCCTCGAGAGTTTAACAAAATGTATCCTCACAGACCGACAAATTTGATACTCGGTCAAGTCAGCTTTTTATTAAACGATACACTGTCGGCGACTCTGAACAAAATATGGCAATAAATATTACACCCGACATAATGTCGTGCCGTCAAATCCACTTTCTACAAGAAATATTTTGTCTTGGGATGTTTATATATGTCAAAGCAGCTATATTTGCAATACCAAATTTAGTTATTTATATCTGTTCCACATGTATCATTTAAAACAGAAACCAAATTACTACATCATTGGTTTTACGAAACTCAAACTTTTCTCACTCAGTTCAGTTCAGTCGAAATTAAGGATCAATGAAATAAACAATGTTTGTTAGACACACAAACCAGATAGCAAAAATAAACTTTGCTATCATTATGGTGCCTAAAAGGCTGGAGCCCAGTTTATGCAGGTTTCTGCACCACTGATTTTCAGCTCCAGCCCAGAGGAAACAGAAAATAAAATATAAAAAGTAAATAATTCACAAAGTCAAGTCTAACAAGTTATAAAAACATGTCTTGAAAAAATGCGCAATAAAACAAAGTAGCACGGAAAATTTGCTCAATAACAGATGAAGAATTAATAAAAAGAAGATCGGCTCAGGACCGGCCTTTGTGGAAATCCTTGGGGGATATGTCCAGCAGTGACGTGGCTGAAATGATGTTTAATATACATATTAATATAACGGTAACTTGAAAAGTAACCACGCGGTTCAATAGGCCAATTACCCTCCATGTAATGGGAGGAGGCTTGGCTCAGTATTGGGTAATTTATGGACAGAAATGATGATAATGGTGATCATTAATTTCTGATCATTAATTTAAAATGACATCAGTATTATATGTCGTTGTCGTGTCGGATGCCTAAAATACCTTAAATACGAGGAGCTCCGTGACCAGTGTAGTGTAAACGT
Organism: Clostera curtula; assembly: GCA_905475355.2. Lineage (NCBI taxonomy): Eukaryota > Metazoa > Arthropoda > Insecta > Lepidoptera > Notodontidae > Clostera > Clostera curtula. The sequence continues at coordinate 14,300,254 of FR997800.1, read as the reverse complement.
CGTATATTTAAATTCAGTCCGGTCCAGTGCTATGCGATGTTTCAATTGTCACCATCTTTGCCTTCCTAATCCTGTTATGGAGAAGGGTGCGACGCTCACTTTTATTTTGTCGATGTTAGTACGTACCTTTTTGATTTATACGCGTTATTTTATGCAAAATCAGGGGATATGGTATTTGTTATTCAACACGAATAAGTTGCTCCGGGCTTTTAAATAATATGCTATCATATTATACTTGAGGTGACGGATATAGAATACAAAGTCACCACCCCCTTCCATCTTGAGGGTGTCGTAAGAGCCGACCAAAGGAAATGCCAAGGCCGATAACCTAGTTGTAAGAGAAGGAAAACTTTATAGGAAACCCTGTGATGACCTGGCCAGGCACAGTAGGCTAATTACCCTCCATGTAATTAGAGAAGACCCTAGTAGATAGCAGATGTATGAACTTACCATCAGTATCAGTTGTTTGTCCCGTAGCCTGAATTAAAATTTTAAGTAAGTATAAGTTATCATAACGTAACGTTATGGTTTATGTATGGTTCCATAACAAAATAATATATATAGTACTAGTGATATATTATGTCTTTGCAAAACCCCAGTCTTTGCAAAACTTCAAGAAAAATGCTTTTTTTTATTAAAATATTGCTCACTCACCTGACAAAAGTGAGAGCTAGAGAAAAATGTAAAGAATCTCGAAGCAAACTTGTTGAACTCCGATTATTACACTTGTACTTTACAATTTACAAGCGTAGTAATCATATTTATACATTAGCTTTCACAGGATCAATGCTTTGTGATAAAATTGAGGTTCAGAGCTACTGCTAATGTTGAGCTCTATCATAACGGTTGGCTATCAAGGTTTTGTTACACTCTGTATATTGTAATTTTTAATGAATTTTACACCCTTACACTAGTGGCTTAACTTAACACCTTTATTGTAAGTACACACTTCTCCTTCACGAACACAAGTATTACCCAGACCCACACACAATGCCATACACAAAATTTTTCACCAATAAATAACAGTACCCTAAAAAATTTCAAAGTTTTCAAACGCCAATATTTTCTCAGCGCTCTATCAACAGTTTAATTAATTGATTAGCTCAACGTTCGGGGTCGGGACAAGCCTCAAGAAAAGCAAAGTACCAAAGATTTATTTTACTTTCTGTAGCAATTAATGTTGAAAGTGAAAAATCTTTGGAAAGTTCCCGGCGCCGGGTGGACTCCGTCGTTCATCTCCTTCTTTAAATCGAGCAAATTTTTCTCGCTGAAACTTTCCAATCCGACCCCTTTACTTTGGCAATCAGGCAAATCTTATAGCGCCCACGTAGAATGACATAGTGTATCCTGAACAGTAGATTCAGTTCATTCAGAAAGTCTGCTAGTTATTTTCTTTATTTACAATATAATAGACCATCTTTATTACTACTTATTAATATTAACGTGTACCTGTTATAAACAAAAACAATATATAGTAAAAGAATAATCTATTTAAACGCATCTGCACTTTAATATTGTAGAAACTTTTCTTGTATAAACTTGCAGGTTTGATCTGATATACCACCACTGATTAATAATGCTAACACATTTTACAGATTTGAATCAATGATTTTCTGAAATGATTTTTATGGAAAATACTTACATATTTCTAAACTAATTTCCATTTTACAGGATTTAGAAAATACAATGTCACCAACCATAGCCTCCTCAGTAGAGCAAGAGCTAGAGGCAGGCCAACTAGCCACAAGAGAATGCAAACATACGCCTTTCCAGTGTAGCACAGTAGGGTAATTTCCCTCCATGCATTTGGAGGGGGTCCGACTCACTAGTGGGTAATTAATGGTGTGAAATTGTGAAGATGACTTCAAAATGAAAATAAAACTACATAAATAGTTTTGTCGTGACATTTGGACTTACTGAAATATATTTACTACAAAATTCCTTGCAAACAATAATAATGGCTGCAGTGGCAAATACAATTAGGTTAATTAATGAATTAAGAACCGGTGAGTTTCTTTATCTTGTTATTAATTTGTCTAAGGAAAAGCCAGACGTCTTACAAATGAGAACCAACCAAATATTGGTTTAAAGCGAGGAGATTTCATTCGTCTCAATCAAACTTGTTGTATTATTCATAATCTCATAACCATTTTCATATTACGTAATTGGAATTCGTGTAACTTTCTAAGTGATTAGGAAGCATGACAATTTTGATTGTAGAACATAACATTTTGTTCTAGAATAAATTGATTAAGACCTGTTTTTTTTATCTATATTAATTTGTAATCAGAAATGTTATTTTTTTACATCAATAATTTGCCCTGGATTTTACTTTGTCAAATCGTGTTTCAGCATAGTTATAATAATAAAAATATTATAAAAATTTTATTAGCAAAAAATTCAACATTACATTTGTTAACAATGGGACGATGAGACACCTGAGTGCGACTTATGGGCAATTTTAAATTATTATTAATAATTTAATCTTATTTAATACTAGCGACTTGCCCCAGCTTCGCAAGGGTGCAATGATGAACCTCTAAAATTATTAGTGTTTCTCTACAATAGTAAGGATTTATTATACTTAAAAACCTTCCTCTAGAATCACCTTATCTATTAAATAAAACCGCATCAAAATCCGTTGCGTAGTCTTAAAGATTTAAGCATACATAGGGACGGACAGACGACAGCGACTTTGTTTTATAATATGTAGTGATAGTGATGTAGTGAAGTGATAGTGATGATTTATATTTTAATTATTATTTATTTGAATTAATATTGATATCATTAAATATTGATATTTACTGATACTGATATCATTAATTGAATTTATAGATATTTGACGACTAATTATGCAACAACCCCTGAACGGTATGGAATTATGCACACATACAAATACCACATCATTCATGAAACCTTTGTTCATTTTTACTTTGGACAAATTGTGGATTTCTCTAGGAGTAATTAATATACATGCCCTAGATAGATATTGTATATGTACAGTACAGCCTTAGTTCCCAAAGTGGACTAGGTGGACCCCCAGAGGTCCACACAAGACATAAAGGGGGTCTCTATTGGGGGCTTGCTATTTGAAAGCGGTATTCCATTAACATTTATTTGTCGTCGATAATGAAGAATCGAAATGTTCACTTGATTTCACCTATCAATGTAGGCACATAATATTAACCAACAGGAACATTTCAGGCAATCAAGAATATTTTAAAGTGATCTATGAGATAAAAGTTTGGGATCTTCTGATGTAAGACGTAGACGGTCTACATTAAAATAATCTACTATTTTTATAAGAGCAACATCAATCAAAACAATGTGTATTACGAGACGAAACTTTGCAAATAACAGTTCGGAAACGCGAAGTTTTTTTACTATCACTTGATATTTCTATTACACCTACGATAAAATGTTATGATTGCACGTGGAATGTATTCGCGCACGGGGAGATGTTTTGTATCTATTTTATTTACAAACTTCCACGAGTTATGGTACATTACAATCAGGAACGCTATCTCGGGCCCCACAGCTATATTTATGTCTGATAGGTTTATTTTTATTATTATAATATAATGTATCGATCTCTGGGTACTATGGTTTTAATTTGAGCTGGTTCAATGGTTAACTTTTTAGGTTAATCATTGATTTTAGGTTTGTTGGTTTGTCCGTGTGGTGACGGACTGGGTCATAGGTCCACTGACCTACCAGCACTGCTCCCCGCAACCGGCGTTCATATTTTATAGGGCAACACGTGAATGACATCTCTGGTTGAGGCATGAGCGCCACTTACTAGTAGTAAAAATACTACAACTTGGTATGTGGTAGTTTGTGAAAAGTGGAAGTATATTATATTATTATCACGTCATGACCCACTGCTGAGTCGGGCCTCCACCAAGTACATGGGGGGTAATTAACCTGTGCCACGCTGAACAGACGTGTTGGCATAGGGTTTCGTATCAAGTTTTCCTTCTCTTGTGGCTCGGTTTTTGGCCTTCCTTTCGTCTTACGAAACCTTTATAATGAAATAGGGAGGCAACACTATGTATTCAAAACCCGCGAAAAATACGCCCACGTAACTTTGTTCTAAAACTTGACTGCCTCGTTGGTCTAGTGGTCAGATGTGCCGCCTTTGGATCAACGGGTCCCGGGTTCGATTCCGGGGTCGGGCCAGTGTCTTTGTCTAAACCAGAGGCACTGGCTCGGAGTCTGGGTGTCATTTCTATCTATAATATGTATGTATTTACAAAAAAAAAAAATGTATTTAAGTAGTTTATCATCCATCTCGTTACCATAACACTAGCATTAAGTTGCTGAACTTGGGACGAGATGGCTTTGTGTGAAATGTCCAAAAAAAAAACAAAAAAAAAAAAACTAAAGAGCCATATGCTGCGAGTCGTTTACGCCTAAGTGCACATGTCCTTTATTGCGATAAGAGCGTTCTCCATCGGCTTTCCGATCACGTGCCAGCCCCGTGCCTCTTCGCTTATGAGTGATGAGGGGCTCACATACCTCGCACCTCATACACCCCGCTTTATATTCAAATAGCAGTCCTTCCTGACCCTGATTAATGCTATTTTCTTTGCGAGTATTTGTTAACGTCTTTAGGAGATGCTTCGTGTGTCTTATGATGTACTTTACATCCTATGTTATGTTTATATGCTTCATCGATTTTGATGTCTATACCAAAAAAAAACCGCTGGTACTAAAATAAATAATAAATAAATAATAAATATCCTTGGACATTTCACACAACGCCATCTCGTCCCAAGTTAAGCAACTAAATGCTTGTGTTATGGTAACGAGATGGTTGATAAACTACTTACAAAATTTTTTTTTTTGTAAATACAGACATATTATAGATAGAAAACACCCAGACCCGGAACAAATACTTGTAGGTCGTACAAATATTTCTTCCGTGCGGGGATCGAACCCGCGACATGCTGCACAGCAGTCGATCGCTCTACCACTGCGCCAACCGTGTACTACTCAGCCCATAAACGACCCACAGCTGGGTCGGGCCTCCTCTAACTACATGGAGGGTAGTAGCTCTTGCGGCTAGGTTTTTGGCCTTGTCAGTTCTTTTTTTCGGCTCTTACGACATCCTCAGGGTATAATGGGCTGGTGACACTATGTATTCTAATACCGTCAGTATATTGAGCCACTGATGCAACTAGTAAACAGCTTATAACTTTCAAATGGCTAAGCAGACGCGATTAATTTTTCCGAGGCCGTTGGCGACTTTCCGGGTTTTGTGTACCCCGGGGCGCAAAAAGATGATAATTAGTGCCCCGACCTATACAGTAAAAAAACGGCGTTCCTCGACTACCCCGCTTCAGGGCCGCAGAATTCAGACATGGATAAGAATACTCTTGAACAACATACGTTACAACAAAAAAATATTTCTTTAAAAATCGTTCACCCGTTCAGAGGTTACGCTGCTATTTTTTTATATTACGAGAACCACACTAGTGGCATGAAAAAAATATTAAAATGTCAGACTCCCAGTCATTTGACAAATAATATAACCTTTAACAAAATAACATTTAGAATCGATTGTTTTAGACTGTTACATTTAATTCAGTTTTACAACTAACAGAAAATTGAAATCGTCGTAAAACGCAATTAATGTACAAGCTAAGATAAGCTGCTGGATTATGGATGGAACACCATCATAATGCTGGTTCTTAATAACAGATAATAAAGAAGAAAAAACTTCTTTGAAACAAAAATATTGATCTAAGTTCAGGCACAGAAAATTTCCAATTTGTCTTTCTTACCCTTTGTTTTGTAAAGCATACTCTTTTGAAGACAATAAAAACTTGGACGCTGGAACAGGTACTCCCAAGTAAAGATCAACATGTTGGCAACACTTCACGGACACTCAATTTAAAAAGTTTGTGCTCTTTGTTTTGTCCTGAACAAACTCAATTAAGTGCCCTTTGCCTTCGGAATATATAATTTTATGTGTCCAAGTTGTTGGTGGTATTTTAATAGGTATTTTCCTCAACCTAAAAGTATCTATATTACAAATTTCTTATTTCGTGTGGTGACGGATTTAGAGTACACATTGTCGCCACCCTATTTCATACTGAGGGTGTCGTAAGAGCCGACAAAAGGAAATGATAAGGCCGAAAAACTAGCCGCAAGACAAGAAAATCTTGATACGAAACCCTTTGTCAACCCGTGCGCAGCGTGGCACAGTAGGTTTATTGTCCTCCGTGTAGTTGGAGGATGCCCGACTCAGCAGTCTGCCATTTGAGGGCTGAGAAGTAAGAAGAAGAAGAAAAGTATCTTAAGTGTGACTTACGCTATTGAACACCAGCGACTGCGTTTTCCGGCTTAAAAGATCGCGACTGGCTACAATCTAGCCATTTTAATATGAGATGACACATCATTGGATGTGCATATCTCCAAAACAAAACAAATACAAACAACAAATCTGATTATAGCTACAGGCTGATTGCAGATAGAAGAGAATAAAAAAAATCAAAAAAAGTGTGACTTAGACCATACCACTTACACCTTATTAAATCCTGAGTGTGTCACTACTACTCAGCCCATAAATAACCCACTGCTGAGTCGGGCCTCCTCCCGTTACAAGGAGGGTAATTAGTCTACTGTGCCACGCTGGTCAGATAGGTTGGCACAGGGTTTTCTTTCCTTCTCTTGCGGCTATATTTTCGGCCTCGTAATTTCATTTTGTCAGCTCTTACGTCACCCTTAGTTTTGAATGTGTGGGTGGGTGTTAACACTATAATAGTAATAGTCTTCTCAGCAGTGGTCGCGTTCCGAACTGGTGGTAGACGGTCGATTCTTCTCAGCAGTGGTCGCGTTCCGAACTGGTGGTAGACGGTCGATTTTTTTATTGTATAATATGACAATGTGTTGACTATTTGTAAGTGTCCATCGTGACCCACACAAAATAAATGATTTGAATTTGAATTGAATAATAACCTATTAATGTACTATTACACTTTTCTCAGTCTTCCGTAAAATAATTATGATGCATGCCAAGGCAATATAGCATCATTGCAATGTCAATAAATTTTATCTCTACCAAGATAAGGCAGCGGCAATTAATAATCAATGGTCAAGCTGAAGACAGGGCGCTATGGCGCTCTTTAGGGGAGGCCTATGTCCAGCAGTGGACTAATGTGGGATGATGATAAAATAAATAAATAAATATCCTTGGACATTTCACACAACGCCATCTCGTCCCAAGTTAAGCAACTAAATGCTTGTGTTATGGTAACGAGATGGATGATTAACTACTTATATACATTTTTTTTTTGTAAATACATACATATTATAGATAGAAATGACACCCAGACTCCGAGCCAGTGCCTCTGGTTTAGACAAAGACACTGGCCCGACCCCGGAATCGAACCCGGGACCCGTTGATCCAAAGGCGGCACATATGACCACTAGACCAACGAGGCAGTCAGTCATGATGATGATGAATTAATAATCCCACATCTAAAATGTATTTTAATCAAAGTCGACAAGTACCAGGCAATCAGAGCTGAGTAGGAGTGGGTGTTCCAGAATTAGAATTGAATGTAAATGTGCGGGCTTTATCGGGGATTATAGTGTTCGTGTCTGCGAGTGGGAGATAGTTGAAGCCGCCGCTGGCCCGTCCACAACTCAATATACATGTTGCTAACCACCACTGTAACTGGAGCTACCTTGGAACTAACAACCATTGAAACGTTACCAAGTGATGAAGGCTCGTACAAGTTTTTAAAGGTCGCGTTACGATGGACGCTTTACAGCCGTGGGGCACCCGTATCTAGTAAGACCTCTTTAACAAATTTTACTGTGTGCTAATCCGCCCTTTTCACTACATACGATGGGTCCAACCCTTACATGTCTTGTTCTCCTCGGCTACCAGTTATGAGGCTATTATCCCAATATAAATCTAGGTTATGCGGGTAGCTTAAGTTGGATTTGATATTATTAATTTAGAGATATTGCTTAATGAATGTGTCTGTAACACTATATAATATATACATACGCCTTTTTAGCTTAGTGGAGTTGGAATTTATAGGTCTAACATTATGACTAGAAAAATACAATAAAACATTAGGTCAAGACCTACTTTAGGTGTAACAACATTTATGGGTTATCTATGTCCATGCTACTTAAAGATATTACTAATTTACTCATGCTTATTATGACGTTAGTATATTAAAAACCTATAACACATATGCTGTGAACTTGCTCAAAACAATAAATTAAAAGTAATACATACTTGTATAAATTAATATTATACGTCAACGTTAAATAAACAACAGCACCATGTTTTAGTTTGAATTTCAAATTACAACTATTAGATTACACATTTGGAAATACGTACGTATTATTCAAACTAACATTTGGGTGGGATAGTTAGTAAAGTAAGGTTAAAACCAAGTTTCTTAGGCGAGCGGGCATAAAATACTGCGCTTATTTCCGACTTCACCACAGTCAAATTCCATATTATATTTCGGGTATGGTGAAAAGAACATTTGTTTATATTTAATGTAAGAGCCTCAAAAATGGAACTAATAATAATATAATGTATACATGCAAATAATATACATGTATGGTCCTTAATACAACATAACACACAATAAAATTCAACACAGTAATAATTACAAGTACAAACTAATTAACCAATAAGAAACAATAATACATCGAGTGCTGATTACAAATGACATACAGGTTGTAACAAAACCCTATAGCCATAGTAAAAAGATCGATAGTACTGCATATAAAGATACTGTTCAGTGATTCAAGACTTCAGTAATAGAAAGCTACTTTTTGGCTATACAAGCCACTTTCACAAGCCAAGTTAGCATTCGATATATGTTGTATAGTATACTATAATTTATAGCATGTAACCAACACCGTAAAAATCTACTAGCATTTTCAGAATAAGTCTGACTTCACAATTTACGGGTTAACCTTTCTTTATCTAAATCGCTTCTTATTACGCTCCGCTCATGTGCCATGTGCGTACCTTTACCTGTCAATCCGGCTAAACCGCGCATTAAGGCAAATGGTTCGCGAAACCGTACGGAACGGATCCCCGACTCGGAAATAGTAACTAGTGACTTAGTCCCACGCAACAGACCTCGGGACTCACGGGCAATAAAGCAAAGGGCTCGGGAAATGGACCCTGTTATTTGATGATCATTTATGCAGAACAAGACGTAATTGATGACGATCTGCATGATATATAAAATTAGAAAAGAAACAAAGAACTTGTTTAAAAATTGACCCATAAAAACCCAATCAAGTCTACTGAATACACCTAGACTCAGAGCATGGAGACAAAGACACTTGCCCGACAACAGAATCGAACCCGGGACCCGTTGATCAAAAGGCGGCACATCCAACCCCTAGAAAAATAGTATTATTTTTATTTATTACTAGTGGCCCGCCCCGGCTTCGCCCGTGCAAAGCGGGGGTAGGTTATACATATAAACGTTCCTCTTGAATCACTCTATCTATTAAAAAAAACCGCTTCAAAATCCGTTGCGTAGTTTTAAAGATTTAAGCATACATAGGGACGGACAGAAGAATGCGACTTTGTTTTATACTATGTAGTGATGATGTAACGATTCTAACTAAAAACATTTTAACGAAATTATGAGTAACATCAAATATATTTCGATCGTGTATGGTATAGAAAACTTATTTCACCATCCCATTTCATTCTGAGAATGTCGTAAGAGTCGACAATAGGAAACGCTGGCCCAAAACCTAGTCGCAAGAGAAAGTAAACTTGCTACGAACCCCTGTGCCAACCAGTGCCTTCTGGCCAGCATGGCATAGTAAGCCAATCACCCTCCATGTAATCGAATCCCTGATACAGCAGTGGGTCATGTACAGTCTGAGTACTAATAGTAGTTATTTCGATCGATTATTATCGATAACCTGCCGTGTAACTCCTTGTCTTTCCATATGGCCGTGCGATCCGAAATACTCATTACCTTTGGCTTCCTCCAGTTCTCGATAGCAAGAGAAAGCGGGGTAAGTCCTTTATCAATCGCGACAACATTTCGATACATATCCACGTTAACCTTAAGAAAATACTCCCTGAGATTATATATCTCGCGATTATGTAGGTCCTTGGCATTTAAAAAGCCGCGGCCGCCGCATTTCCGCGAGATATACATTCTCATTACAGATGAACGTGGATGGTGCATTCGATGTGCTGTTAGCAATCGACGGACTTTTCTATCCACAGCGTCCAGTTCCGTCTGAGTCCACCTTAATATGCCAAAGGAATATGCGAGTACCGGCATGACCCAACTATTGAAGGCTCTTACTTTATTGCCACCCGATAAAAGGCTTTTTAAGACCTTGGTCAGGCGACTATAAAACCGTTCCTTCAATACTTGCTTCATGTCTGCATCAGCAATACCTAGAGCCTCTGGTACCAAGGTATTTGTATGTTTCGGATTCAGAAAGACATCTGAGTGACACGTTCCGTGAGACCTGCAAACTTTCACTGTTTACAATTCTTCCCCTTTATTATTATACTGTTGTTATTATTATTCACATAATATCTTTATAACTTGTAGCCTATGTGTTATTCTGATGTATGAGCTATATTATGGTAAAGTTTCATTAAAATCCATTCAGTAGTTTTTACGTGAAAGAGTAACAAACATCCATCCATCCATCCATACTTACAAACTTTCACGTTTATAATATTAGTAAGAAGTAAGATATTAGTAAGATTAGTAAGATAGTATAAGTCGCTGTCGTCTGCCCGTCCCTATGTCATCATCATTTTTCATTTATGTTCATTGATAGGGACAATGAATTGTAGGTATGCTTAAATCTTTAAAACTACGCAACGGATTTTGAAGCGGTTTTTTTTAATAGATAGAGTGATTCAAGAGGAACGTTTATATGCTTAATACTTGCATAATTGCACCCGTGCAAAGCCGGGCCGGGTCGCTAGTTTGTATATATTTTAGTGCGAAACCTCCAACCCAACCATGCAAAAAACGCGGAATAAATATTTGAAAGTGTAATTAAAATGACACAAATAACAAATTCATAGAAATACGCCATTTACATTTACATACACCACATTTTACGCTGAATTCTACAAGATACACATACAAGACACGATACAAAATTGTGGCTTTAAGTGCAATGCTACCATGCTTTTTGCAAATTGCTAGCACCCCTTTTAAGTTTCATATCGCATTTTTTCTTTTCATTTTGGTCCCTTGCTACATTGGAAGGCGATGGGTGTAAAATGATATAGCTCCAATGGTCGAATGTCAGACAATAGGTAGAATTCATACAGCCTCGCGTTTTGAATGCAAACAGCCTAATTATGGTACAGCTAAGATGGCGGCGACCCGTGTAGACTTTCGACTCACTTTTAAACTGCATTTCAGTTGGCCACGCTTGGCTGATTTCTGAGACTTGAGTCATTATAGCTCGCATATTGGGTTGGAAGTTTTACTACGGTGGCCGTTGAATTTTTTAATACATGAAATTAAATCTACCTTAAAATTACTTTTGAAATTACAATCTAACCTATGTGTGTCTGTGTGGGGACAGGATTGGAGTGTGTAATGTAACCAACCCATTATTAACTAATGGTGCGGTAACTAAACAATCTCAAGAGGCGGGCAATCTAGTTTTAAGATGACGACGTGCTTACGAAACCAAGCACAATAAGATAATGTAAAATATAATCTTGTAATTGGCAGAATTAGGCTCAATAGTGGGTCCTTTGTCACCCGAGATAATAAACTTATCGATAGTTTTACAAAAAAGAATCTTAATTTTAGAACCCGTGTGTTAAAGTGCAACGAAACTTTAGGAAATTATTGTAGTAGATATCCGTCAATAATTGATTAGCAATAATAGACAGAAGCAACAAAATTTTAAAGAAGATTAAACATAGGAATACTGTTTTCAACTACCGGATCTATTACTTATCCAAAGTAAGTAGATTTAAACATTCAAATTAAACTTTCCTATCGGCTTCGCGTCAATAAATCGAGAGCATCTTTATCTCCAAGGTGGAAAACTTAAGCTTTCCCTGCGTTTCATTATATCGTTAGATAGGCTTAGGTTCCGAGCGGTGAGTTATGGTTATTTGAATTGTACGAAACAAAATAAATTTAGTGAACGTGCGCTATGGCGTTCTGCTCTTTGCATTTTTGAGTGCTTATTTCGGCTCGGATAAAAGTTTGTGTTATTTATGGGCGAGGTTCTAAGATTTAATGTGAAGTCAAACGGCGATAATGCGAGCCCGGCTGAATATTTTGCGGGCTACGTATCTATTGTTTGGGCGCTTTTGAATAAATGAATGCGTCTTGAGTTTTGTTTGGGAGCCGTCAAGTGAAGGGAGATCTTTTTCAAACTTTTCGGTAATACTAAACATATTTAGATTTAATTTCTTATTGCATACGAGAGTCTGCCAAAGGCTGCATCATCATCATCATCATTTCAGCCGAAAGACGTCCACTGCTGGACATAGGCCTCCCCCAAGAATTTCCACAAAGGCCGGTCCTGGGCCGCCCGCATCCACTGCTTTCCGGCGACCTTAACCAGGTCGTCGGTCCACCGTGTGGGAGGCCTACCAGCACTGCGCCTTCCGGATAATAAGGCTGCATAATAATGTGTAAACAAAATGTAATTATGACTGCCTCGTTGGTCTAGTGATCAGATGTGCCGCCTTTGGATCAACGGGTCCCGGGTTCGATTCCGGGGTCGGGCCAGTGTCTTTGTCTAAACCAGAGGCATTGGCTCGGAGTCTGGGTGTCATTTCTATCTATAATATGTATGTATTTACAAAAAAAAATTTAATAAGTAGTTTATCATCATGCTTAACTTGGGACGAGATAACGTTGTGTGAAATGTAAAAAAAAAAATATATTAATGAATATAATTGTAAGCATTGTATATCTTAACGTACGCGCGAAAAATGTTACAACCCTTGAAATATTTCGGAGATTTAAAACATTTCTTTCGTGTAATTACATACAAACATCCCGGAGCGGTTCGTACAATAGAAATAAATGAAAGGATTCGATATCAACTAGGGATGGAGCCAGAATTATTAAACGCAAAACCTCAAAACCGGATATTATAAATATATTTGATGAATATATAACCATAATGAACCATATAGTCTAAATAAAATATTATCAATGATATGCACCTACTGGTACTTAGCAATTAATCATGCAAGCATTAACATAAATGAACTGGGCGTCCTCCGAATTCATGATGGGTAATTTAGCCTGCCGTGCCACGCTGGCAAAACAATTGGGCTAGGCTAGTGGATAGCTGTGATTATGTGGTTTTGGAGGCGGATGTTGCGAATTCCATGGACCGCACGTCGAACCAACGTGTCCATTCTCAAGGAGCTCGGAATAAACACAAGGCTATCCGCTATCTGCTTTCAGCGAATACTTAAATATTTTGGACACGTTGCTCGCAGAAGCCCTCACAGCCTGGAGAAGATGATGGTAGTTGGACAGGTCGAAGGGAAGAGACCACGCGGTCGCACACCGACCCGGTGGTCAGATTTGATAAAAACGGTTACTGGCCTGCCACTGACCACTGACACGCTTGTGCCTCTGACACAAAGCTATTGAGACCGCCGAGGATAGAAACACGTGGAAGAGCATCGTGACCAAAAGGTCATTCTAGACACGACCTTCAGCAATGAAGATACCGACCAAGAAGAAGAAGTGGATAGCTCCTTCTCTTGTATCTAGGTGGTCTGCCTCTTGCGTTCTTTTAGTCGCCTCTTACGCCACTTTCAGGATTGTATTGGTGAAATTTTGTATTCTAAATGCATCTCCTAAACTATAAAAAAGCTTAAATGAGATTTGTAAATTGGTCTATTTGATTAAGGCATTTACGCGTGGCACAGTAGGCTAATTCCCTCCATGAATTTCGAGAAGGCCCGATTCAGTAGTGGGTCATTTATGGGCTAAAACGACGACGACGACCGTAGCCTAATCACTCTCCATCTAATGGGGGGAGGCCCAACCCAGCAGTGGGTCATACATGAGCTGAGTAGTAGTAGTATAAGTATTAAGTTAGGGTTGAACGCTAAACAAACTGACCCATACAACCGTAAATAAGGATAAATAAAATGATAAAACAAACATCAAAATCAATCCACAGTTGATAATAATATACATAATAACAAATATACAGCCGGAAATACAACTATAAGAGGTTGTATATATACAAATATAAAACCTCTTATATTTGAAGTCGGTTAATAAAGAGAATGCTTAAATTCATAATTACGATTTAAAAAACGTTACACCAAGCCACTGGCAACCCTGCGGCTAACTAACAGTCGACCCTTGTTTGTCGAGTCTGAACCCATTTGTTCTCAGACAGTGCCTCAAATGTATAAAAATATTAATCCTGTGATGCCGCTTAATAGATATTTATGCATGGCCGGAGCCAATCTCCAGTAAACCTATACGAAGTATCTCACTTTATTGGTAAAGCATTAGGTTAATGAGATGCTGTTTACTGCCGATACTATTATTCGCTTCATTTGCTTGCGCATTGACTATAAGCAGTTTATTGCAAGCCTGGAAACTCTAAAACGGGCGCTTTAAAGACGCTTATTCGAGTAGTACAAATATTTTACATTAAAGAACATTCGAGATCATTTCACTGCATGAATAAAGCTGATTCTTAAATTCAACATTAGAACTACTTCATACCTATTTTTTTTTCTTTAAAATAATACAAAGCCCTGCAAGGGCTTCGTTTTATTTTCCTAGGAATAGCCTGTAGCGCGGGGGCAGTTTACAAACATGAAATTCACGTACACAAATGACAACCAGACTCGGAGCAAGTGCCTCTGGTTTACACAAAGACACTTACCTAACCCCGGAATCTAGCTGGGGACCCGTTGATCTAAAGTCGGCACATCCAGCCCCTAGGCGTATGAACTTTATATCCGTGTAGTGACAGATTTAGAAAACACAATTTTACAAACCTACCTGACTAAAGAACTACAACTAAAGAAACGCGAGTTATGCCACTCACCAGCTGTAAGAGAAGGAAAACTTGATTCAAACTGAGTGCCGACCCATCTTCCTAGCGTGGCACATTAGTCTAATCTTAATATATATATTTCTTGTGTGCGTGTGTATGTGACTGAACTCCTCCTAAACGGCTAACCGAGGATGGTTTAGATTCACAAATCAGCCCGACAGATGGCGCTGCAGTCGGTATACAAATATCATGCAGGACAACGTCTGCCCGGTCAGCTAGTTTCCATATAAAATTTTGAGGAGGCCCAACAAGTGGGTCATTTATGGACTGAAATGATGAATAATATATAATCGACTACATATTATAAAACAAAGTCGCTGTCATCTGTCCGTCCCTATGTATGCTTAAATCTTTAAAACTATGCAACGGATTTTGAAGCGGTTTTTTTTTAATAGATAGAGTGATTTATGAGGAAGGTTTATAATATGTATAATACATAAATGCATAATATTGTAGAGAAACACTGATAAATTTAGATGTTCATCATTGCACCCGTGCGAAGCCGTGGCGGGTCGCTAGTAATATATAATCGATAATAATAATGAGTTTAATTTACACTTTAAGGATTTATCGTTTACCAATATCTGCTTACGGCTCGTCTCGCATAGTATCATTGTCTACTCGACTTTCTCAATATCAGCATAAGACCTTCTCCTCTGTGTGATCTATAACTATACTAAGGTTCGTTAAAATTGGCTGATTAGGGATTAGCCATAACTGAAAGTTTAATAAAGTTTCGTCTGTGCTTTTAACATTACCTTGGAAATCGAGATCAATAAAAAGTAGACTTTACCGTTGACAGTGAAAAAAGTAAGAAATCTATTCTTGCCACAAACAGGGAAAATCGAAGCCCGATCAAAGCCATCAAAATGTGAAAAAGTAAAACACGATTATTACGAGGCACCGGCTTTAAATATGTAAAGCTGAGCACATTAGACAGTCTGGCGAGGTCTAGACCCGACGCGAGCGAGCTCCGCCAAGCGTACAAATATTTGATTATGGGAAGCTTCAATGAGCGTTTCTGTTATTGATGCCTCCATACTGAAATCTCCATATCAGCAGTGCTAGCTTGATCCAGAATGTTTTTACTTCTTAACTGTTTTATGGCTTCACGCTCTAAGAAATCTTTATGAAAACGTCTTAACTATAGCAAAAGGTGTAACGTGGGTTTGTAGTCTTCTCACGTATGCAATTGGGCTAATATAAGACAATCGTGTGAAATTGGCTAGTAATCAAAATTTCAAGAAGTAAGCACATAATTGTGGCTTTTAATAAAATATTTTAAGTAATATTCGTTTCACAAATAATTTATCTTAAATCATTTCGTTGAAATTCTTCAAAATAATCAAGAAATCATAATAGAAACCAAACAGAAAAGGTACAGATAAATTACCATTCCCGCACCATTTAATTTCAGGGTCGATTCAAAACGGTGTATCCCACGATATTCCAACAACGAAACGCGAGCCAATTACCTCGGTCTACAACACGAAGGAACAAAACCGAAACGCGTAAATTGAAAACGGCCGAAAAAGGAGCATTCATGAGAGCCTGGACCCTGGCGACACCGACGGGTTATGACAAATATGTGAGCCGATGGCGTTAATGAAAATGAACCTTTTGGTGAAAAAATGCTACGAATTCGAGAAGCCCTAATGTTTATGCAGGGATGGGGTGATTTTGAGCCTACACTTTTATAGAAACAACTTAGAAATATATGGAGAGACAAAAATGTTATTGGACTCCTCTTTTGTTCATACAAATTTTAGGGAATAATTTAAACGGGATTCCGTATGTATGCGTAAGACTAAGTAACAGATGGACTTATTAGTAATATCTAAGGTTAAAGAGTTTCTCGGCTGAAATCCCTAGCCCGCATATAATTTTGAATTGTATTTGCTGTAATCAACATGTTGATTAAAAAAGGAACATTTTCTAAGACTTTTTCAGAAAATATATATATTCTTAATTCGCAGATTTTAATGACCCTAAAACTCTAAGGCTCCATGGCTCCCAGATCGTGACGAATTATTAAAATAGACCTATGATGAAAACCACTTGTACCTGCAACAATGGTGCCTAATTTTTCACAAATCGCCAACAATTTGTGCATCAGCACCAGAACTTAGCAGACAAATGGTTTAATTAGCCTGATGGTGTGACTGATCACCTTGATTCCGCGAATTTAGCAGCAATTAAGCGCATTGCAAATCTCATACCAATTAGGCAGCCACCCAAATTCGCGCCCTCGTAATTGTTTTTGAATGCGTAACTGTAGTTTGTGTTTTGTGGGTGATTTATAATGATTTTAGGGAAGTTGAGACGCCAAATGTTCATGCGTGTTTAACTTTACAACGTTAATTTGAAATACAAGGATAGAATTACTTGCGCCTTTTGGTATAAGAACTTCACTCTTCACTTCAATTTGGAAGTATCGTCTGTAATTAGCATCTGGGCCAACAAATTATTCATTGTCTTCCTGAAGGATCCTCCAACAATCTATATTGCCGTAGTGTACCGGCAATATAGATTGTTGTCATTTTATTATTTTATTTACTACTAGCTGACCCGACAGACGTTGTCCTGTCTGAACTATGAATATTGAGTTCGAATTGGAATAATTAATAATAAATTAATATACCGCCTTTTCTTATCGATTCCAATCCCTTATTTAATGTAATTAAAAAAGAAAAAAAGTAATTATGCCAAAAATAGCGAACCGTCGGGACGAACGTCAAATGTTTGACAGGTAACAGTTTGTATGAGATAATAAAATTGTTGTTTTTATTATTTTACTTACAATATCAATGTTTTCTCTAGACTCTTAAACCTTCCCTGGACTCACACGAATATTTCAAGACCAAAATAAGCCAAATCGCTCCAGCCGTTTTCGAGTTTTAGCGAGACTAACGAACAGCTATTCATTTTTATATATAGAGATACACTTGTAGTATTGATTTATCAATTACATTAAACATTTTATCTACTACTCAGAGCCACTGCTGATTCGGGCAGACGGGTTAGCACAGGGTTTCGTTTCAAGTGTTCCTTCTCTTGCGGCACGGCATGGATGGTGACACTATATATTTTAAATCCGTCACGACATGGATGTAATAAATATTATTATAATCAATGAATATAGTATATTGGTACATTCTCTTCCCTGCAATATGGAATAAGTAGAGGTTGGTCGGTCGGCTCAGACATTAGAAAGTTACTATTGTTGACTAGATGTTACTGGTGATCGGCGCTTTGCAAGAGTTTGCTTTTACAATACTATCTTATCCCTGCCTTGTACCTAAAAGGCAATCTATTACAGCAATCACAGACATTCTTGCCGGCTCTTTTCTGTAGAGCTGCAGTCCGCGCCTTTGGTACATGGTATTTTTTTTAACAGTAAATGAATAATTTTAAAAAGGATATTTTTAATGATGTTTTTTTGACTCTCGAAGGAGCTGCAATGATCCAACTCGATTTAATTAATTTTAATCACATAACTTTCACAACCACATACCATGGAAAACTGAAAGAAATCACAGAAGACATTTGTCTGAATTATTCGCATCTCTGGGACAGCCGCTCTGTCTACAGAACCTTGACAGCTAATTAGAGCCTTCATTGTTAAATGAATATTGCAGGAGCCTTCTTCATCTGAAACTGAATAACCCTCAAGTATACCACAGTAGAGTTGAAATTTCTTTGAAAGCCTTACCAAGATTCATTAAGGCTTTTGTTAAGGTACATACTAGGTCTTTTTTGGTTGTTTAGTAAAAATACAATAATTTAGTATTAATTATATAAAAAAATAATTATTCAGCAGCTGGATGCGTCACGCTGAAGACAGGGCGCTATGGGGCTCTTTAGGGGAACCCTATGTCCAGCAGTGGACTACTGTGGGCTGATGATGATGATAAAATATATATATATAAATTATAAACCTTGATATGAAAATCTTTGCGTCCATAACACAATTGGTTTTTTTTTTTGGTATTTCGAAGATATTTTTTTTTATTAAAAACTATTGATAATTTGTGGGTAACTACGTATATCGTAAAAAAAATACCCAAATTGGTTTTCCAAAAAAAGGTTTTATTAACTTTTTCAAGGTGTATAGCAATTTACTTAACCGATTTTGACGAAATTTCTATAGGACAAATCCAAAGGCAAAATTAATCGAATAAAAATGTGAAAGATCGAAAAGAAACCTATTTTTGGAGTCAGTTAAAAATCAGCTAAAATACATTTTATTACGATTCGAATCTCCTGTGTAGAATAAACAACGGGCTACATAAAATTCGTGGCTCTAATATAACATTACATTCATGTAACATTTGAGACGTTCAATAATTTGGGACTATTAGCAACTTTCATATGTATTTGTTATTTAATTGGTCAAATTATATGTGCCAGTGTCAATGTATATTTTATTATGATCATTAAAGACATATGGATCCACTAAGCATTTTTACAACGACCAGTCCTGAGCCGCATCCACATTGTTAAAAGGATAAATAATACAAATTTGCCTTTATAAAACTAGCTATTATACAGGGTTGATACGACAAATGGGCATTATTTTTCATTTAACTGCCTATACTAGGTATCATGTGCAGGCTCTGTACCAAAAATCAATTTAATTGGAGCAATAGTTTAGCCGCAAATGATTTTTTAAATTTTTGCCTCATTTGAACATGATGTGATGTATCTTTCCTAACAGATCTGATGTTTATGCCTAACGCATCGTTTATTAACCATAAGGGCTGTCCATTAATCACGTGATGTTTTTTTTTACATTTTTAACCCCTCCCTCCCTCCCCTTGGTGATACCTGGTGAGGTATAAGACTAACCCCCCCCCCACCCCCCATGAAAAATCACGTGTATTTTTTTTTACCGTTTCGAATTCATACTAATCACATATAGTATACGTAGTGTAATTTAATGCCCCTCTGTCATATCAACTCCGTATAAAGGTACCTTTTTAATTGGTTAGTGAACGAAGGAGGAAATAAAATAAAAATAGTATACTAAAAAACAGAGCACCACCTTAAGTACTTTCCTTAAAATATTTGCAGTGGTGGAAAAATACAATAATCCGTTGCGAATGGCGGGCATTGTATTGAGTCAGTGTCCAGGAAGGATGATTTGTCGGGGCGTTCTTTTTATTGTCGAATTTGCGTTTTATGGCCGTCACGAAGGGAGCGAGGGAATGTGACAATTCTACACCCTTGTTGTCTGTATTTTTTTAATTCCGATCCTCGATTAACTCAATGAAGTTCGATCGATACATTGTGAAGTATAATGTCTGGGATATGTTTTACACACTTTAGGTAAAATATGAAAAGTCCGTGCTCCACTATTACTCGTTTTTGATTCCGTGTGGTGACGGATTTAGGATACATAGTCTTCCACCGCCCTATTCCATCCTGAGGGTGTAGAAAGAGCAGACGAAAGGAAATGACAAGGCCGATAACCTAGCCGCAAGAGAAGGAAAACTTGATACGAAGCCCCATGCCAACCCGTCCCGCCAGCGTGGCACAGTAGGCTAATGATCCTCCCTGTGATGGGAGGAGGCCCGTCTTAGCAGTGGGTCATTTATGGGCTGAGAAGTAGTAGTAATAGTTTTACACTATATCCATGCTTTATAAAATACGGTGTAAATAATTCAACTCCAAATCTTTTATTTTGCTTATAAATTGTCAACATAAAATCTTTACGATGTCTTAGGTTTTCACGATCTTGGAATAAAATAAAATATACACAATAAGAACCGCTAAGAAATCTTTCCTGCAATGATCACTACATAGTATAAAACAAAGTCCCATTCTTCTGTCCGTCCCTATGTAGGTATGCATAAATCTTTAAAACTACGCAACGGATTTTGAAGCGGTTTTTTTTAATAGATAGAGTGATTCAAGGAGGTTTATATGTATAACCCACCCCCGCTTTGCACGGGCGAAGCCGGGGCGGGCCACTAGTACTAAATAAGACAGTTTACCACTAATTCGGAACGCGACCACTGTTCAGAAGAACTGGCAAGGCTCAGCGCGCTTGTCATTTCTTTTTTTATATATTTGCACTCCTATTTCATATATTTACAATAACTAATATATATACTAATATATATTGACAATGAACAGCAGATAGTGAAATTAAAAATCAGTTTACTTGTATTGCTAAAAATCTTTCATTGCATATTAAGATAGTGAGTAAATACTGTAATCGCCTCGTACGACACTCTCAACCTAAAACGGGTGGGTGACATTTCTAAATCCAAGCTTCTCTAGTATGTGAATTGAAACTACATAATTACAGCTTCTTGTATCGTGGGTCGTATCGCGATTACTCTTAAAGCCCCCTCTCAGTCTTGTAGCCGATGTCCAGATGCAAACGACTTTGAAATATGAATGATATTTATAACATGGACCGTATAGGGGAGGGTCAATTTTGCCTTTGGAATCTTCATTTTTTTTATTTGAGTACATGTAAATTTAGGTTATATTAAGTAATTGTCAAAACATGAATTGTCAAAAAGCCATCTGTCACAATATGCTTACATAGTCAAAACGGCCCCATTTCAGTTTATTTTAAACTAACTTTAAAAGAAAGTGTTGTTGTATATTTTTGTTATTGCATAACTCTGTAGTTTATAAACAAATTCTAAAATTAAATTAGTCGATTTGTCCTGCTTTTATCTACTACGAGTCGATTAAAATTGTACCCCATAATTTTATCCAAATCGATTCGGTAGCTTAGTAGAAATAAGTAATATGATATAAAGAATTAAATATAAAAATAAGAAGACGCAAACTGTATTTTGTCGAGTTCTCTTACAATACTTATGTTTATTTGTAAAAAATGTGTGGTGCATATACATATCGCATACAAATACCATAGAAATTCAAATAACTTAAAAGATTGTTTCGGTCAGGAAGGATGTATATCGACATTGAGATTCTTGAAAATGATAAATATGTTTAAACTATTTATCGCGGTAACCATTGTTGTAAAAAGTGACTTTAATTAAACATATAAAATCCTTAACGCAATTATAATATAAGAAATTAACAATTTTATTTTTATCATGATGACATGGCCAAGACACGGCAACACTAGCGATGGAAAATAGATAACTTTAACAAAATTATTTATCATAGAAATTTCTGTAATTCAAAATAATCGCTGGAGGATATGCTGCGACCACCGGTTTTATTAATATTAAAACGATATCGTTGAGTAAAGTTATCGTAACGTTATTCGAACGTATACCAAAAGACCGATAAGTACCAGGTATGCATAAAACCAAGGATGTACCATTCAATTTGAATATCGTGACGTCGAAAATACGTGAAGACAAAATAAATAAATTGCAAACCAAAGCAGTGGTCCACGTCATTACCGATTGCGGTTGGTTTGCCGGACCGTTTTCACTTTCGATCACACGAAATGTCACCAGGAGCGCAGTAACCGCAAGAGTCAATAAAATGCGTACGGACGAGGGTATGGCTGGTAACAAATAAAATTGTACAGAAAGTCCACTGGTTATTTTACTTTTATCTACGACGCTGATGTAATTGGCATATTAAGACTATGGACCGAATCATGATGTCTTAGGTTTTCACGATCTTTACACATTGCAGGAAATGATGGCTTCACGGTTATGATCATTTTATTTTATTCACTACGTTTCAGACACTTTGCAGTTTCCGTGGTCGCGGGACGACTGGATGGCAGTTGTCGCTGCGGGCTTTTAAAATAAAATAAAACGATCATAACAGGCACATAAAATAAAATGAAGCCATCATTTCCTGCAATATGGTCCGAATCCTTTAATAAATCATAATTCTATTGCACCTTGCTGTAATAGGTAGAAAACTATGCCAAACCATCTAGGGGGCTTAAATAAAATGAGTCCCTTATGGGATGAAACGATACACAGTGGACCACAAAAAAACGCATAACAAATACACAAGTCATTATTTCGAATATTAAGACATTATACAATAAGGCAATACATTAATCTGTTTTCTTGAACAGGAACTAGTAACTTTAATACTATGCTTAATGAGCTGCTATTTGAGCGTTCTAGAAAATGTCTACTACTACTACTACTACTAATACTACTCAGTTCATAGATGACCCACTGCTGAGTCGGGCCTCCTCCAGTTAGATGGAGGGTAACTAGCCTACTGTGCTACGCTCGCTAGATGGGTTAGTACAGGGTTTCGTGTCAAGTTTTACATCTCTTGCGGCTAGCTTATAGGCCTTGAAATTTCAATGAATTCAGACAAAATAGGTCAGTCATTCAAATGGTGTCACCATAGAGGTAGTTAACGTCCAAACGTCTAATAGTCGTTTATTGCCTAACATATCTTCTGTATCATGCTTTATCGCAATGGTGTCATCGCGGTCAGACGTAGACGTGACGCAGCGGTGACGACGGTCGCGATATTGCTGACCTCTGTCTGCCGCTGCGCTCCTAATCACAAAGCCGATACTTAGCATTGATTTGGTCGGATTCGCCTTTCGTTCGACTTTTTTGTATCGATAACAAACAAATAGAAGCAGTTGTGTTTTAAGTTCTGCTCCGTAATCGTTTTTGTAGCTGACTTGTTGGTCTAGGGGTTGGATGTGCCGCCTTTGGATGACAGGTCCCTGGTTTGATTCCGGAGTTGAGCAAGTGTTTTTGTATAAACCAGAGGCACTTGTTTCTAGTCTGGGTGTCATTTGTGTTCGTGAATTAAACTGAATGTCAATTAAAATTATTTCTAGCAAAACAATGTGTCCGCGTGTTGAAGTCACGTAATTAAATTGATATTTAACCGCCCGGCTGCCATTCTACTACTATCTATGACAATCGTAACACGAGTAGCGTGAAGATGACAGCTGTTCTAACCCTACAATTACTGGTTATACGCGGAAGACAGCAATCGCTCTGTGTAAAAAACTATAGAACTGCTGGCAGGTTCTTAATATAAATGTATAAATTACGCGACACGTTGTTTGTCCGCGATGGACTCCTAAACTACTTAACCGATTTTAATCAAATTTGTACACCCTCTGCAATTTGATCCAATTTGAACGATAGGATAGATTACATCTCAAATTATAGTCCTTTATGGAAGTTCAATTCTCAATTGGAAAAAATCGACGAAATTATACGAGTTTCAGTGCAATCTGTTTTAAATTTAGACTTCAATGATCGTGCCTGGCTTCAAACTACAATGCCTATACATTTAGGAGATCTCGGTATACGCAAAATTTCTAGTATAAGCTTACCAGCTTTCCTATCATCTGTATTTGGTACTGAAAAATTAGTTAAGAACATTTTAGGTCGTTCTATAACTTTGAAGTACCATTTACCCAGGAAGCGTTGCAGACATGGAAAATAGCTTGCCCCAATTCCCAATTACCCGCATTTCCAAGCTCTCAAAGACAGTGGGATGCGCCGCTCTGCAGTTTGGTACGGAACAGTCTCTTAAATTCGTACACCAATTCTGCAGATCGAGCTCGCCTACTGGCTGTGGGAGAATGGGAGGCAGGTCTTTGGCTCAAAGCCATTCCTTCTCCAAATGTTGGGACATTACTAGATAACAACACTTTCCGCCTTGCCACCAGTCTCCGCTTAGGGATACAATGTATTGCCCCTCATCGGTGTCGCTGCGGTAATAATGTCGATCTTTTGGGACATCATGCCTTATCCTGCTGCAGAAGTGCTGGCCGTATACCCCGCCATGCCAGTATTAATGACATCATTCGTCGGGCCCTTGTTAGCGTTGGTGTACCAGCCGCTTTGGAACCTAATGGTTTGGTGCGCAGCGATGGCAAGAGACCTGACGGGATGTCATTGATGCCTTGGAAGATGGGACGGCTATTAGTGTGGGATGCCACATGTGTCGACACTTTGGCTCCTTCTCATCCTGCAAGTACATCGGTTGCACCCGGTACCGCTGCAGCGGAACCGGAAAACATCAAGCGGTTATACAGGGTGTCTGGCGGCAGATTTACATTTTAAAAATCGAATATTTCAAAAAGTTATAAACGGTGCGGGGGGAGGGTGGTGTCATTAGAACCACTGATCGTGCGGATTTCTCAGTCACGATGTCGCAGTGGTCGGGTGAGCATCGCGCATTCGCTATCGAAGCGTTTTTCAAGAGCCACGATTCTTACGTACTCGCTCGCCGGCAGTTTTGTTCACATTTCAATATTCGACGGATAAGCGATGGACCGAGTGTGAATTTAATTCGTTCGTGGGTGGAGAGGTTCCGCGCAACTGCTTCGGCTATGAACACACCACGGCCAGGGCCTAGTCGATCGTCAAGGACCCCGGAAAACATCGCACTGGTGGAACGGAGTTTACGTGAAAATGCACGACTTTCCATACGGAAAAGGGCAGCTTCACTGGGACTTCCAAGAGCGATTGTTCATGAAATTTTGAAAAAGGACATGAAGTTCCATCCTTTTAAAATTCAAATCATTCAAGAATTAAAAGAAAATGACTTTGTCTCACGCAAATTTTTTTGTGAAACCATGTTGGAGCGTTTTCGCACTGCGAATTCAATTTTTTGGAGTGACGAGGCTCATTTCCATCTAAACGGACACGTTAACAAGCAAAACTGTCGTTACTGGGCTCCAAGAACTCGCAATCCTCGATTGAAACACCAAAAACCATTACATTGCCCAAGGGTAACTGTTTGGTGCGCTTTATCCGCGAGTGGGATAATTGGGCCATTTTTTTTTGAAAATGCACGGGGCCACGCGACTAATGTCAGTGGTGAGAATTATCGACACATGATTTCGAATTTCTTTTTGCCGAGCCTGCGAGCTCATCCATCGTTCTCATCACACACGTGGTTTCAACAGGATGGTGCGACTGCACACACGGCCAGAGCTTCAATGGATTTGTTGCGCGAAAATTTCCCTGAAAAACTGATAAGTCGCTTTGGGGACATCCCGTGGCCACCAAGGTCCCCCGACCTAACCCCAATGGATTTTTTTTTGTGGGGCTACCTCAAAGCGCGAGTCTACACCAACAATCCGCGAACTGTTGTGGACTTAAAAGAAAATATTCGGCGAGAAATCGGCGCGATTGAACCGAGTTTACTGCAGCGTGTGGCGCGGAATACGAGGCTCCGTTTTGAACAGTGTGTGCAACAAGATGGAAGACATTTGAATGACATCATATTTAAAAAATAAAATCCGCATTATGACTCTGTATTTTAACACTTTTATTAAAACTATACGTATAAAGGTATTTATTTTATTTTATTTTGAAAACCTAAATCTGCCACCAGACACCCTGTATATTTGTGCCGTTTGGTGTGGAGACGCTTGGGGCTTGGGGCCCTAATGCCCAGTCTTTCTATAAAGACCTGGCAAAGCGGCTGTTCGACTGTACGCGTGACCAGAAGTCTGGCCGCTATTTCGCTGAGCGAATAATCCAGCGTGGCAATGCCGCCAGCCTTCTGGGCACTTTTGCAAACCCCTGCAGCGCTGAGCATACGGTGCCTAGTTTAATTTAGATTTATTTAGTGTTTAGTTTCTCTTTTCTTTTGGGTATATATTTAAGTTGTTTTTTTACTAGTTTTAGACATTGTATATAATATTTTATTACATTTATAAATTAACATTACATTTAAAAATAAAAAGATATCTTTATAAATGAAAAATTTTAAATTATTTGTCTATTATTTGACAGTCACAATTATATGTTTGGAGCTACCAAACGATGCTATGAGATGGCGATACCTGTTGACTGGATTGAGAAAGTACTCAACAGATGGCACTATGTTAAAATTACAAAGGCTGAAACCTTTGAACTATAAGCTACAATTTAATAGCATAACCACCACAGCAATGCGTAGAATTACTAGCGGAACCGGCCGTTCCGCTAGTAATTCTATAAATCTGATTTCTTTTCTCATTAATTTCCTATTAATACACTCTCCAACTCAGATATAATCTCAAATTATTACGGTTTTATGCAGAAACATTACTAACAAGGATAGGAAGGCAAACAACTGTTTCATATCGGCCATTTAAGATAATCTCTCTTCAAATTTGCTTGACCCAAGTAATTGCTACAGGGGTCATTCTCAAAGGGCGGATTTCGGTTAGCCCTTCAATATTATGTTCTATAAGAACGACTTCAAGGGTACCAGTTCAACAAATATAGATGCACTACGTTCCGTGTGGTAAATTGAGACTTCTCCATATTTTTAATTTTTCTCGGAAAACAAAGAGTTATTATTACTTTTGCTGTAGTTTTAATAAATGTAGAATCGTGTAATCACCTGAAACCCTATTTTTCGTTTCTCAGTTATGCCACGTTTGTATCAAACCTAATCTAGAATATGTATAACAAAGCAAGTAGTTAACAAATACAAATAAATAAATAAATATCCTTGGACATTTCACACAACGCCACCTCGTCCCAAGCTAAGCAATTTTAATGCTTGTGTTATGGTAACGAGATGGATGATAAACTACTTAAATATTTTTTTTTTTTGTAAATACATACATATTATAGATAGAAATGACACCCAGACTCCGAGCCAGTGCCTCTGGTTTAGACAAAGACACTTGCCCGACCCCGGAATCGAACCCGGGACCCGTTGATCCAAAGGCGGCACATCTAACCACTAGACCAACGAGGCAGTCAAATAAAATAAGTAAATATATAAATGAACGAAATGTGTGCCAAATGACACGAATACCACTGCACGTTACTCTGACTTGCACAAAAACACGTACTCGACAGCGGATACACAACAGAGATCCATGATTCAAAGACCGCTTGCGACTCCTAGAACAACAAGGCTTCAAATAAACAACACTCATACATCAGCTATTCATATAGAGCTGAGCTACTGCAGGAAATGATGGCTTCACGGTTATGATCGTTTTATTTTATTTTATTCCCAACGTTTCAGACACTTTGCAGTGTCCGTGGTCGCGGGACGACTGGATGGCAGTTGTCGCTGCGGGCTTTTTTATACTGAGCTACTGTCTATTGAACGTTGAAATTTTAGTATAAATATAAAAAAAGAAACTTCTCTACGAGATACGTCCGCGTTTATAATGTCTGGCCATTTAAACTTTTCATACAGAGCGGCCGAAGCTCGTTACCGACGGATTATTAAATATTGAAACAACGTGGAGATGAAAGCCGCCTCCTAGACGACCGATCTGCAAATCCTACGAGAACAAAGACCACTTATCCGAACAAAATTTATTTTAATCTACGGTTTACGCGTTCAAATTCCGGTTTGTGTTGTGTTTACGAACGGACATTAAAAAGAATTATAATTTTTTCAAGCAACTTACTATACCGAGTGTAAATATCCATCAGAAATGAGAATAAATAAGTAATCGAAACAAGTAGTTCAGTGTTTAAAATATATGTATGAGCAAGTAATTTACTTTTTTCTAGACCAGGTTTTTATTACAGAACATGGGTCAAGTAAAAATCAGTTAACTAGCGTTATTATTATTCCACAAGCTTCGCAATCTAAGTGCAACTATGTTTCTTGACTATTCTGTCGTTATTACTCAAATTACCAAAAAAAAATTACCATTACCATTTTCCTGAACTTTGCTCACAATATTTATATCAGTAGTGCTGGCGATCCTTTCTTAATACCCTATGTGTAGTAAGTAAAAAAATATAGGTGAACATATAACCTTCTCTTTTTTGAAAACAGGTTCATGCTCCAGAAGGCTCAATCAGAGTCCCAAACCCAATAACCAATCCAAACCCAAAAATATTATTTTATCATAACCACTAAAATCAGACTATAACAACCGACCCACACTCGTATATGCAGAAAGAAGAAATAAAATGCATTTACTCTGCTTATAGGACACACATTAAAGAAATCAACAATAAAACTTAACATATCAGAAACTGGTTATTATTATTTAAAAATCAGTGAGTAAAAAAAAAAGATAAAAAACAAATATACAAGATTAAGTATTTCTGCATGTACGAATAGGTCACCATCTCAACATTAGCGGGGTATCACCAAGCGCTGGTCTTCCGTTGGCATACAAAGTATGATATCATGGATCATGTCATGATCGATACTGGCGATGTTACTTTCCCAACACTACTATTCTTTATAGCAGCACACTGTGCAAAAGAAAGTGTAATCGAGAATAGAAATCAACTTTACATGAAAATTTACCCTGTCCATTTTCTCATAGTAAACAAGTTAACAGCCATGGGTTAACAGATTCATTCAATATTCGTCATCACGAACTGTCCATAACGGATACATTAGACACTGATCCAGAAGTAAGCTTCCCTGATTGTCGGATTAGATGGCAAATGACAAAAAGTACAAAACAATCTTTCCATTCCAATGGACGAACAAATAGCAGTACAGAAACATATAGACGTGTGTGCGACACGATTTGGAAATGAAATTGAATTAATTCTTTTGTTTCGCTTTTGTATTTGGAACTGTACGTCAACATGTACGTACGCTGTTTGAAGTTACGCTTTTAGCGGCGTTTTAAAATTATTATTTTTTACATCTGGAAGACAAATATTGTATGATAGCTTTTGATTTTTTTTACTATTCGTTATAGAAAGGCGATATGCCAAATCATGTATTGTCAAAGTAGCTATGAACTTTACGTTAATATTTTATTATCTTGCAAAATATAATGTTCCTGTATTTAAATACTGTCTTACGTTATACGTAAGACTATAGTGAAGTGTAGTGAAGTGATTATTCACTTCACTATCACTACATAGTATAAAACAAAGTCGCTGTCGTCTGTCCGTCCCTATGTATGCTTAAATCTTCAAAACTACGCAACGGATTTTGAAGCGGTTTTTTTTAATAGATAGAGTAATTCAAGAGGATGGTTTATAAGTATAATACATGCACCTGTACGAAGCCGGGGCGGGTCGCTAGTACTGTATAAACGATTGATTGAAAACGTAAAAAAGAAAGCCAGCAATGCTATTTGATTCGTGTCGTACTTAATTAACTACTATACCTCGTTCGCGTTAAGTATGCAGTGAGCCGTCATTGTCCGCCGGCTTAACCACGCCCCGTAAACAATTAAATCGTTCCAAATAAGAAAGTCACGTTCACAGTGACCAGTTGCTTGCACACTTATTAACCCAACGGTTCAGCCCAGAGTCAGGTCTAAAGATCAGGATTGTCTTTTAAATTATTTTATTCTTTGTTTTTATAAAAAAATGCTTACGTTTGACCTCAGTCTTGATGGAAGGAAGGCGAAGATGAGGCCTAAGATGGCACACGTTTGCCTAGAAAATGTCTGTTCACTTTGGCCTTATTTTAAGAAATCCACCTTTACTTACTACATTCATAACGCGAACGAACTATATAGTGTAAGTGCTTGAACCTAAATTAGTTCCTGTATTATAATAACAAAGCTTTTTAAAGGAATATATTGCTTTTATTCTTCCGTCCGCGATTCAAATGCGCATTCAGCGTCATACCAAATACCGTACAGTTTATCAGCATTTTGCACCCCGGGGATGGTTAATTGTGAAAAGAAATCGTTTCTCTCTGTGTCGCGTGCCGCGAGAGGGGCGCTATTGATTTCTTTTGTTTTATGCTGATTGAGACACCTTCGATATCCGCGATCCCGCCACCCTCGTTGAGGACGCTTGAGTAAACACTGCGCGAAACGGTACTTGGAAAAATATTCAAATCGCCCTCTTCGAAAGAGCAATTAAGAACTTGGCCTGGTTCGTGTGGTGACGGATTTAGAATACATAGCGCCACCACCACATTCCATCCTGAGGGTGTCGTAAGGGCCAAAAGGAAGTGACAACCTACTAGGCAGCACATATTGGTAAATGAACTTATTAAAAGTTCGTGTAGTGAATTCCAATATAAATCGGTATTGTCACCACCCCATTCCAACCTAATAGTGTCATACGAGGTGACAAAAAGAAATGACAAGGCCGATAACCTAGCCACATGGTTTCGTATTAAGGAAAACTTGATACGAAAGTGCCAACCCGTTCAGCCAGCGTGGCACAGTAGGCTAATTACCCTCCATGTAGTTGGAGCAGGCCTGACTCAGCAGTGGGTCATTTGTGGGTCGAGAACTGTAATAAAATTAAGGTACCAGAAGGTGGTGAAGAATAAAAAACTTAAACTGTGTCCGTATGTGTGTAAGGTGGACCGTTGAACTGGTTAAGGTCGCCGGAAAACGATGGATGCGGGCGGCCCAGGACTTTGTGGAAATTCTTGGGGGAGGCCTACGTCCAGCAATGGACGTTTTTTGGCTGAAATGATGATACACTTCGTCTTAATGCCCTGTACCTAAAAATTGCGATCTAAAAAAGCAACAATCGAGTTTCTTGCGGGCTCTTCTCCGTGGAGCTGCATTCCGAACCGCTGGTAAATGGTACATTTTAAAAGTTAAATGATAATTAATTAATTAAATATTTTCTCTATTATAATTTTATATTATTTTTTGCTTGTCAAAAGATGAGCCAATTTGAAATGGATTTTGATTTATTTTAAAATACCTGTTTCTGCGAATTAAAAATTCTATAAGTGTTGAATAGAAAACAAAAACTATTTTTCCGTATGAAAATCACAATATGGATACTCGGCTTATTCCTTATCCTCATTTTAAATAGTTTCAGAACTGCTTAGTCATAAATCTTCGTCACCCATCTGTCTTGACATGTTTCGATCAAAGCGTTTTCTTCCCACATTTTATTTGAGCAATGGATTTTATGTCTAATGCTGTTATGTTTAGGGAATAATTTGGTGTAAACACTTCTTCCCGCATAGTGTAGAGAGCCAATCAACATTAGTCCCTTTGGTGATTGCTGCTAGGCTCATTTCTTCGACGATTGACTGAACTTTAAAAAAATATAGATTGTATCGTTTCTTTTTGGGTTCTGCAGATAAAAAAGTGAAATTGTTCTCAGCATTATTATAAAAGTCAAGACGCACACATTAATGTTCGGGCTTTTAAGGTTTTAATTATGTTTATTGCCCTAATGACCTCCACTGTTGACTACCTTTTTCTCCTTTAAATTTAGCTATTCAAGAATACTATTGATATAAGGTATAGTGTAAAAATGATATTTTTGGGGTTAACAAAGAATTAAATACCATTTTTTTTAAATAACAATAGCTATTTTTTACCCGGATGGAGCAAGCTATGTTGGGAGTTTCTCTGAA
Source organism: Clostera curtula (assembly GCA_905475355.2). Classification (NCBI taxonomy): domain Eukaryota; kingdom Metazoa; phylum Arthropoda; class Insecta; order Lepidoptera; family Notodontidae; genus Clostera; species Clostera curtula. Next base: position 14,268,001 of record FR997800.1, on the reverse strand, counting down.
AGATAGGCTCTGTAACGAGATTATCCGACAGAGAACCAAAGTCACCGACATAGCTCAGAGAATTAGCAGACTGAAGTGGCAGTGGGCTGGTCATATCTGTAGAAGAACCGACAACCGCTGGGGTAGACGAGTTCTTGAGTGGAGACCGCGAATAGGCAAGCGTAGTGTAGGACGACCCTCTGCTAGATGGAGCGACGATCTGCGAAAGGCTGCGGGCAGCGGCTGGATGCGTCAAGCCGAGGACAGGGCGCTATGGCGCTCTTTAGGGGAGGCCTATGTCCAGCAGTGGACTAATGTGGGCTGATGATGATGATGATTTTTTACCCGCTCCAAAATCCTTCAAAAACATTTTCACCGAAACCAATCATATTTTTTATCTCCTTTTTTCATTTTTTTGAACAGGTTGACTAGACTAGTAAAGGAGGCATGCAAAAAACTAATTTAAAATATTGTTTAAATGATGCATACAGTACAGTACATAAAGTCAATAAAAAAACCATTACACACACTACACATGCATTTGAAACACACACTTAAATATTCTTTTGTTAATTGTTAGAGTCTGTGGTCAAATTGAGAATATGACTATAATCTAAATCTAGTATGGTCGAATCTCGATTGCTGGGCGACCACTAGATTAAACAAATTTATAAAATTCATTGACATTGTATCATCTCAGATCCCTAAATGGCAAAAATTGGATTGCGATTGCCACCTCAACGCGTACGATAGCATCGGCGAATTTTTTGTCGAGGACTTCGCTAATGGGGGTCTGTTTTATCTCGAGCCCTTAATGTTCTTATGCGGGCGACAATAATAAGATTTTGACACGTTAATGATGACGATTTTGGTGGTAGACGATTTTGTGACTGTTCGGTTTTTTGTTCCAAATTTGATTGACGGGTTTAAAGCCTCCTTGGTTTTTGTTGTTTTTAATTAGTTCATACAATTTGTATGTTATGCAATATAGAACGAAATATGGACAAGTTGAAATGCTACTAAAATTAATGAACTAATGCAATTAAAAGTCGCAGACGGTCGCTGAGGTTATGCTTGCATCGATGCATGGATTTTATATCGAGTGCATTTTTTTTTGTTTATATCCTCGATTCTCGAGTGAGCGATATTCCTACCAAATTTCAAGCCTCTAGGTCTTATGGTTCCAAAGATATCGTGATGAGTGACTTTATGTATATGTGGAAATCTCCTATAATATACGAGTATATATAGAAGATATATGTATACAATAGGTTGGCATTCGTATCAAGTTTTCCTTCACTTGCGTGTAGGTGTACGGCCTTGTCATTTTCTTTTGTCGGTTCTTACGACACCCTCAGGATAGAATGGGTGGTGACTATGTATTCAAAATCCGTCACCGTGAACTAATGGCTAAACCTTTGAGTAATACATTTCCAACATTCTATCCCTACCTACTTTGCATTTAAGACGCAGATGGGATAATCGATGATTTTTTAATTTCGTCTCAAGGTGTATTTCCAGTTCAGTGCGTGCCCCAAGAACCACTCTAGAGGACCGAGGTGGCGACTTTAATTGCTAAGCACTTCGTTAGAGGCCGCCTTGATGGCATTTTTAATGAAGCCCCGAATTAATGTAGTGGGAGACATCGAAGGAATCGAGTGCGGGAGGTTCAATTCGAATGGACTTAGGCCCGTTTGTTTAGGATTGGCATTGTCTATTCTGTATCGAGTGGCGTGGCCGGACATGAGAAAAAAGAGGTTGTAGACGACTAGGCGGTGAAGAACAGAAAAAATATCTTAAAAACTGTTTGTTTGTTCGCAATTTATGACATTATCTAAAATACACTTAAACTTAGAACATACATTTTTATTGATAACATGACATTTTTTATTTCAACGGCAATCTGCCGGATTCTTAGGCAATTTTTGCCAGTGCCGCGTGATAGATGTGTGTTATATGTAGAGTTACATAATTTTGAATTTCCAGTAGTTAATGGAAGATCTTTTGGGGCCGTGACAAATAGAGAGAATTTATTGAGATAGTGAAAGAACACAAAGAAATATAAAACATGATTAACCGGCAAGCATGACCCTTTAGTTTCCCTTTAGCAAGTTTTATCCCTCATTCGAATTAAAAAAGCAGACTGATCTTTCGTCTAAAAGTGTATTCGGCTAAAAGTTTATTATGAATATTGAAACCAATCAACATTCCCAAATTGATAAAAACTCGAGTCTCGTTTTTTTCGGACGGGTCCTAAATAAATATGCTAAAATAAGAGTTTTCAGGGAATGACGACTCAATAGCAACACTTCAGATCGGGATGAAGCTCACAGTGTTGCCAACGACACCAGATAATCTTTAAACGATAGAATAAAAATGCGTGCCTTATTTAATCAAAATATTCAGCTAGTAATTATAAATTAAGATAAAGCGAAGATTATAAATTAAGATAAAGCGAAGAAAAAACATGTTTTTTTTATGTATTTCATGTTTTCCGTGCGATAACGGATTTGGAGACTAATACATAGAGTCACCTCCTTTCCATCCTGAGGGTATCGCAAGAGCCGACAAAGGAAATAAAAAGGCCGATAACGTAGCCATAAGAGAATGAAAACTTTATACGAAACCCTGTGCGAAACCTTGACCAGCGTAGGCACAGTATAATTATTACGCTCCATATAACTGGAGGCTGCCCGACTCATCAGTAGACTGCCAGACTCATATATGACCCTTATGAGGTAAGTAGCAATAGTTTTACAAAAATATGAAACAATAATTAAAGAGGGTACTGGTCTTCAACAATAAATGTAATCATTTTTTTTTGCCATAAATTAGGATATATAAAGTTATCGCAGCTGGCAACACGCCGCGATTTGGAAATAAAAACTGGGCGCCGTTAGATTGACAGGTGCGTCTTAATAAGTCGCAACAGCTGCAAGACGAAATGAGAAAAGGTGAATTGCTGGCTTTATGAATTTTTACCAATCGGGAAGCCCTTACAGAAAACTAATAAACAAACAGCCAATTTAATAGCATACCCACATTAATGCATTTTCAACAGTTATCTGATTGTCGATAGTCGCAGTATGTATTTAATGTTTTGTTTATTGCTTTTTGTTTAGTGCTGTAGGATCCAATGGTCCACCAGGCTAGCCAACACCCTCACACCTAAGTTCGGTGCCAAGAGGTTTAACTGTGTTTCGTCGTGTGTATGTGAGAGCCGGTAGCTGACAGTGCATTTCCTTGAATTGCCTACTCCATCTATATATATACCCTATCGTTGCTTTCCATCACGCAAGCCTAGATTCAAAGTCATTCAAGTAATACTGATATCACCAATACTGATACTGATAAAAATTTGATCGAATTTAAACCCGTATTGTGAACTTGTGAACATCAATTAAAATATTTACTTAGAGTAGCGAGGATTGAAATAACACTGACCGTTCTCCATCGCCTAAGTTTACTTTGGTCTCCATTATTCCCTCTCACACAGATGAAACTCTAATCCACATACGGGTAGACAATGAGCTCTTTTGGTTGTCGGGTCTCTACTAGGATTTCTCATCAAAACGATTGAAAATATAAAGCAACTGTTATTATGTGTGATTATATGATTTGAATTCAATTTTCATTTATGGCTTCTTGTAAATTTTATAATACAAGGATTCTCATTTTCAAAGATATAAACTACAATAAAGAAAAATACTTAATACTTAACTGTTGCAGACTTTTCTTTTTTTTTGTACAAAACCCCTGCAATAGCTCAAATATCACCCAGACTCAGAGCAAGTGCCTCTGGTTTACACAAAGACATTTGCCCGACCCCGGAATCTAACTGGGAACCCAGGATTAAAAGGCCGCACAACAAACCCAGGCAGTCGAAACTATAACCGAGATGTGCTCATTCCGGCTTGGATCGGCTCAAAATGAGCAATCTTTATTTGGTGGCCAACATATTTTTCTGAAATACTTCATTCAATTAAAGCCACCAAGATTTATATATATATTACCACCAAACGATTAGATCTCTATTTAATGGACACGATTCCACGAGATTGGTAGTAGACCTCCTCTAGTGTCTAACTGCCTCTTATTCCACCGACCTAAGCAAATTTTCAACGGGCTCTGTTGATTTTTCGACGGATTCCTATTTCTTCACTTCTGATTATATTATTCCATACTTTGTGTAAACAATGGCGCGTACCCCAACCCTTCCGCACTATTGCCAATTCGGACCGTGTCAAGTTGTATAACATGGAGATGGAATTATTTAGTGTCGACTTTTCTTCAAAATTAAGATCTCAATGGCACAAACTGTCAAAAAAACCTTCTATGATCTACTTTTTTATCTAATCTTTCCACGGGTTTAAATCGCCATGATAAATTTATCAATTTAAGCCTTTATATTATTACAATATACTCAAGTTTTTTTTTTTCTTTTACTTTCGTGGGTTAATCCTTTAAAGTGGTCCAGTCCAGGGATGGGAGCTGAGGTACATGAGAGCCCGTGGGAGCGACTAGATGGTAGGGTGTTACCGATCTACTCGCTTAAACCTACCACGTCTTTGTCTTTTCATGAGAAATCTGAAACTATATTAAAAGCCCATAGAGTTACATCCGCCAGATCCTCTTGGTTGGTCCCGCGTTTTGAATTGGTAGTAGTGTTATAAAAATGATGTATCCGTAGACGATTGTGAACGCCATAATAATTAGTTTAAACGATAAAGCATTTCTCTATTCTATAAAAGATGGAGTTAGACACACTAAAGCACATTCCACATAACGAGGGCTCTCTAAACATTTTTCGACGTTGTAACCGCTGTAAAAGGTTTTTGTATACGTTGCTTTTTGCCTCCTTTTGGTAGCTAATCCAATATTGACCACCCCGGCAGGCTATTGACTTGTGTTTGTGTTACTCATAATAATTCGTCGGGCGAGCCTTTTATTATTCATAATATCAATTTACTCTCCAACTGTTTCTTTTGCGGGGAGCCCACTTAATTATATTATATGTACTCGGTCGTGAAATTATAATTAGCTAAGAAAAAAGAGATTCTGAACGAAACAAATTATATATCCGTATAATTATATACATTACTTCCCGCATCAGGACGTTCTGTATCGCGAAATGTTTTTATCAAAATGACATTCACACGATTTGTACCTAAAAATGGCGATCTAAAAAGAGTAACTACAGAGTTTCTTGCCAGCTCTCCTCTGATGAGCCGCATACTGAATCGGGGGTAAATGGTAAATTTTATTTTATTGTTTGCCTTGACTTTGTAGAAAAGAACTAAAGAGCCAACCTGATGTGAGATTTATTTCGATATGGCGTGAAAATAAATTCAAGTGAAAAATAGAGTATATTTAAATCAAACCTCGGAATGTCGCGACACACTATTTTTTTTACTGAAAAATATAATAGATAGTTGCGCTCATTATCTTGAGTCCTAAATCTTTTAGTAAATTTTAGTTACGTATAGTTTTATTTTTAAACAAATCCCTTGCACTAGTTACAACCTGTGTCACGGGGGCAGTTTACAAATATGAAATTCACGAACACAAATAGCTGGGTCCATACCGGACGATCCATCGCGCTTCGATCGCGCGCGGCAGGAGCGCGATCCAAATAGCTGGGTATACACCGAACGATCCGCTTTGGATTGCATATGCACTAATGACAACCAGACTTAGAGCAAGTGCCTCTGGCTTACACAAAGACAGGTGCCCAACCCAGAACCGAACCGGTGGGTGGTCCAAAGGCGGCACATCTAACCTCTAAACTAACATTATGTGTAAAGATTAATTTCTTCATCAGGACTTTCTGTACCGCAAAAGGTTTTTATCAATATGAAATTCATGTGATTTGACAAGAAAATAAATTCCAGTGAAATATACGTCCGAGTTTTATTTGCACTCTTGCCACACCCTCAGGATGGAACAGGGTGGTTGCACTAGGTATTTTAAATTCGTCACCAATTCGAAACCTCAAACAATGAACACACATATGTATTAAATTTTACTAATAATAAAATCTAAAGGGTAAAGAAGAAACGACTTCCGTCACACACAAAGAGACAACTGTGGTATCTAAATGTAAATCTTTGGTCAGTCGCGCAAAAATTATGTTTTTCGGACTGGGACAAAGTCACTGGGTTGGAAACGGACCAACGTGCAAGCTCCATTTAATTTGTTTGCGCGAGATTACGTAACACCGTATAAGCTCACGGCTCAATAAACTAATGCAGATAATGTGAGGTAGCAATAGCAATCTCTCGCGCCTTTTACCCCAATTTCATTAGCCTAATTTGGCTAATTACCTGTATTTATTTATAAAATTATAATTACAAACAATAGTAAGAAACATTAAGATGACTCATAAACTGATTCGAGTTTTACCGAGCATCATTTTCATTACAAAAAAGCAATACCAAGTTTGTGGTAGGTAGGCGATAGTTATTTCGTCGGAAATGACAAGGCCTTATGAGAAGGAAGACTTGAAACTATACCCTTTACCAACCCGTCTGGCCAGCATGGTGCCGTAAGCTATTTACCCTCGAGGATACCCGACTCGGCAGCGGGTCATTTATGGGCTGAATAGTAGTAATAGATTGCCTTCTGCCCTCAACGACCCATCTAGTTGGAGTTGAATAATTAGGAGCTGTCAGTTTTTACGCTACCGACTATGTATAATGACTGTCATAGATGGTAGAATGGCGGCCGGGACCGACATCCTTACTTGTCCACCGAAGAAGATCAGACATTACACACACACACACACACACACAGATTGCCATTATAAAAAGCTAATGACTCATACATTGAATGCGATTGCTATAGCAACAAAGTAAGTTTGTACAACGAACATTAGTAAACGATTAATTGATACTTTCGAATGCACTATTATACATAAACTTTATATTATACGTAATAACACTGTTATACTGAATGAACTATATATATTTCTGGAATATGTCGTAGGTTATACTTTTGTAGTGATATTGCTTACTGTAGTATTTAATGGGTAACAGTTTGTCCCAAATAAAATAAAGATAATGATTACAACTTAAAAAAAATGCTATTGCCTTTAGAAATGGAACTTTCTGCTGAAGTATTGGCCACTGAATCAACAAAAATTCACTCCACTCTATGCCGCGTGTCACCATTCACCACCATGGATGTAGAATAAATAGTGTCGCCATCCCATTACATTCTGAGGGTGCCATAAGAGCCGAGAAAAGAAAATGATAACGACGAAAACTTATACAGAGCTGAGATCCAAAGACCGCACATCAAACTCCTATATCACCATTCACCCTTTCTCCATATCCCAAAAACCAACAAGGCGGCCAATAACGTCAGCAACTTCTAACTCGTTGTAACTAACATTTTCTATCGGATACATTTTTTTAAATATTTTACACCTTTGCGGTTCTAAAGATATTTCAAAATTTAAATTAGCCATATTGTATTTTTCATTATATTCATTTTATCAAATAAAGTTAATTAATGTTTATGTACTCGTATAAAAAGAAAAGAAAAGCACATTCATAAAATTTTAGCAAAATCTGTTAAATTTAATGCCATGAAATGACTTCAAAAAATTCCATTACAACCATCTTAATGCAGAAAATGCTCTCAAATGCTCGGTTTTATATCGCGTCAATTTCTACAAAGCGAAATGACTCCAATTTGAATATGTAATGGCGGCTTAAGATAATCGTCTCTGGCTTACACTAATAACGGTGCGCCAACTTTAAAACGAATGCCGTATCAAAAGAATCGAACAATCGTTCTATTCGATTCGGGGGAATTCTAATTTATTCGAATGAAGACCGCCATTTTGCGGCGGGGTGTACTACGCTATCGCCGGAAGACGCCTCAAGACACTGATGCTGATTCTTTTTTTTATTATTCGCCCCTGGATTCCCTTAAAGACGCTAATATAAAGACGGCCATATATAAATAAGCCGCCTTTGTGAATGCCCGAATTATGTGGAGACAGGAACTGAAAGACCCCTCGACTACGGAAAACAATCTAAATTACATTTTCACGCAACTCCAAATGTCTTAATAATTACGTACGACTTTTCAATGCAATAAATTTTCTTTTAACGCTTCCGAATCTAAATCGGCTTAATACACAACGCTGAGCTTGCATACTGATCGCTCAATTGTACTGTGAGATAATGCCAAAAGTTCCTTTTTCTTTGTTCTCATTTACGTCTATGAAATTATGTTGGTTCTTTATGTAGTGCGTTAAAAAAATTCTGTACACATAACAAAAGGAGCCATACTACTACTGACAGAGATGAGCAAATTTTGATATAATTGTTCTATTTGTTCCTAAAATGTTGTTGTCCAAAAACTTTTGAAAACACTACCAATTGTGGAACAGTACAGAAAGTTTGTAGGTTTTCGTATTCACGATAGCTAGATGGGATCCATGTTTCATGTTAAACAATTGGATCAAATATCAGCCAGTTTCTCCACCATTCATCAAAAGAGAAAAAATATATAGTTATATACAGAACTGCTTCTTTCCCTGGTCGGATTTGGATGCCTACAGGGTGAGTGTAACATCCTGTATTTATAAGCGTATAACTTTTTTATTGATACTAAACAAAAACACACCAAAATATTCACGACACTGTTTCCTTAGCCCGAAAACGATTTTAAAAATATAACCCCATACGCATAAATAACGCAAATCCACACCATCTGTTTAAAAACTACCATTTTCCGAGTCAAATAGAAAATACCTGGCGCCCATGATTTAGTGGGTCCCTTAGACAGCTCACGATACCGCTTTCATCACCTCCCGAATGACCCCGCATCCCTCAAGCTTAGATAATATAGGGGATAGTGTCACTTGTTCCCTGAGGATTTGTCAAACAAATGCCTCGTCGTGTATCGGAAAAAATCGCCTCTCTAGTGGCCATTACCGCTATTTATGGGTGATTTACAGAAGCTTTTTTTATTAATAAAACGTATATTATGCGCGCAAGTGCGTTTTATTTCGTGGACCTTCCATTCTTTGGGGATATTATCGTCCGTCTTCGGTCATCTAGTGATATTGAATGTGCGTCGAAGATATATTTTTTCGTGTCGATTTAATATAACTTGTTATATTTTACACACTATGTGCAGACAGACAAGATGCTAGAGAAATTTATATTGGTTAAATGCTATGTTTCAATGCACAAAGTTTATTAAAGTGCGGTATGACGTAATTAGAGTAGTTATTCTTTTTTATTAAGACCATGTCGGTAATGCCTTAAATTAATTATAGCCTGTATTTTTGGGGGCTCTTTACTAGTACCCAGTCCATAGATGACTAACTGCTAAGTAAGGCCTCCTCCACTTGCATGGAGGTTATTTAACCTACGCTAGCCAGATGGGAAGACTCGGGATTTCGTATCAAGTTTACCTTCTCTTGCGGCTAAGTTAGCGGCAGTGTCATTACATTTTGTCGGGTCGGAATGGGGTTGTGATACTACGTACTCTAAATCCGTCAGCACACGGATCGTCATACATATATAAATATATACAAATGTCTTGAAAGTATTCTTCATCGCAAATATTATTTACCAAATAACATTTCAGTGTTTCAAAATACCAAAACAAAGATATTTCAGGTATTGATATGGCGGTGTTTACCCCGTCTTGGCGCAAAGTCGTTATGCAAACACAAGATATTGATACGGGAACTTTGTGACAGACAAGAAAAACAAAAGTCACATTTATAGATTATACACCTGGTGATATGGAAATATTCTCCCTTCAAAATATTGGCGTGCTAGGTGAAAATATTTGTTATACACATTTCATAAATTAAGACGTTGATTGTTTGTCTGTTCCAAACTGTGGTGATCAATGGGAGGCCAATAATTTAATAAAAATAAAATAGCCGATTAGTAGATTAGGCTAATCTTAAAACTGCCTAGCCATTTCCATCTGAATTCAAATAAATTTAGGTAAACTTTAAAATGAGCAGAACATCAAAATTTCATTGGGATTTGCTTCCATTCTAAGGCTTAAAAATAGAATTGATAGTCAAATGAAATAAAAAAAAGAAATGATGATGATGCATGAAGAGCATGAAACCCAACAGTGTTGCTTATTCCCTGGAAGATGGGAACGCCTCTGGTCTGCCATCGATACGCTATTGCGGCCTTAGTGCCTTTGGATAGCGAGTGCTGTCCGGTTACTGTATGGTTCCGAGCTACAGCTAAGTGGTCCTAAGAAAAAAACAGACGATCAGAAAACCATCACTTGATTAAAATACCAAAATGTTATAAGTATAGTATAATAATATCAACGCTTGCTGATCCTTGCGTTTATTCTTCAATCTAAACAGTAATGTTTATTTAAAATTTGAATTGCATCCAAACAACTTTAATTAAATGAAACTTTCCCCGAATCTTAGAAGCCGCAATCACTGGTAATTGTCGGGAATAAAATCATTAATTCGCATCCGAATAACCCATTAAAAGTAACAGCTTGTGCGCGGCTTGCCACCAAACCCGCTCCCTTAGGGAGTGGATTCATAGCTTGTCTTAGTTATAGAAATAATAAACCTAATGTTTTCAGAAATAAATATTTAAAAATTGTCATAATGACAGATTAATTACACATCTAAACATCTCGTAAATTGTTTAGATCTAGAATACAATGCGACACCAACTTATCTTGACGACAATATTGTCTAAGACAACTAAAGAACTACGACGATGGCAGATAACGTGGCAGCAAAAGAAGAAAACCCTGATATTGGCCTCGTTGGTCTAGTGGTTAGATGTGCCGCCTTTGGATCAACGGGTCCCGGGTTCGATTCCCGGGTCGGGCAAGTGTCTTTGTCTAAACCAGAGGCACTGGCTCGGAGTCTGGGTGTCATTTCTATCTATAATAAGTAGGTATTTACAAAAAAAAATGTATATAAGTAGTTTATCATCCACCTCGTTACCATAACACAAGCATTAAGTTGCTTAGCTTGGGACGAGATGGCGTTGTGTGAAATGTCCAAGGATATTTATTTATTTATTTATATTAGACCTGGGTCCGCACACTTGATACGTTTATTGATTCTAACTTATGTCCACCTTATTTACTACCCTAACAGAACTAAGAACCATGGAATAAAAACATTAATAACATTTTAACAAACTCCTTTGATTGTGCAGAACTTATCCATCTCATTAAATATTATATGTAATCTAAGCAACAGGAAAACTACTACGTAACTTAAATGTATACTGTCTTCGTCGTTTATAAGCTTATGAAAATAATATTATATCAATAGTGCCAAAAACACCACGATAAATATAAACCATCACAAAATCCACTTGAAGGTGTGCCCAAAGGTAATTCTTGCGCCCCCTTCGAACATAACCGTACTAATTCCGCCGGCGTACCTCGCCATATTCTTATAAATTAATTACTTGTAATCTACTCATGAAACGGGACTTAGAGAAATGAAGTTACAACCAGGCGTGAGGCCGATGGGTTTAAGGGTTCGTTACGATGTACCTCCGAACAAGACTGAATTAGAAATGAGCCCTTTTAAGTATCAAGTTAATGAGTCACATGTCGCGAAGCTAAACGTTGTTGTTACAACTTTAGGAGGGTGAATATTCTTTCTTATACGAGTATATCATGGACATCGTGAATTTATTCCAATAGCCTATAGACCGACAGCAAAAAGAGTTATACTGTAAGTTTTACATGTTTCTGTAGCTTTTTAGTAAATGGTCTTTTTTTTCAGCAGCAGGATGTATACAGGTCCGCTCACAGGTCCCTGGTTCAATTCCGGGGTCCGGCAAGTGTCTTTGTGTAAACCAGAGATATTTTCACTGAGTCTGAGTGTCTTTGTGCATAATAGCCTTACGAAATTAATCTCATTACACGTCATATGTACGTACGGCTTAATTTTTTAATTCCGTTAGAAGATTCCAAATTTAAAGATTCCAAATCTAACTCATTAACTATTTGTGTGCCAATGTCATGAAATCCCATTCAGTTCTGATTGCCTGATTAAGCAGAAAATATCATAACAATTACATTTATAATATTAGATGGACACTAACTCAACATAATTTTGAGGTAAGCCACAAATTTATTATATATAATTTAATAACACCATGTTTCTTAGCACAGAATGTTTCTTTAAAACCCGCAATAATAAAAAGTAATGACTGGATAATTCAGCCTATTGTCACGGACAAAAACCACCTAACAATCGCTTCAATGAGCCCAGACAAACAGAAGTGACACATCGCAAAAAACGCTTTTTAATTTCTTGCCACGTCGCAGCCTCATCTGAATGCCGGGGGGAGGTGTCCCAATGATCGCGTCTTATCCACTACGCAAACACTCTTTACAAGGCCCTATTCACTCCACTAGAGGTTATCTTTTATTATTTCTCTCGGCATCCTCTTTTTATTGCCTCTCATATTGACTTTTTATACGGCTCACGAATAAATACATTTTGATTTACGCTCGCGTTAGCACTCTTTTGTGGAGAATGTCAGATGATTGAGGAATTAGTGCGCTCGTATCGTAAACTGGTTTTTATTGCTATGGAATTATAATACCTATTCGTATTGTGATATGGATTTTGTAGCAAGGGAAAGGAATCAATGGGGAAATGAATTATTCGGATGAATTACAGAAAAAATCAACACTCGGATATTTATAACATGAACATGCAAGAGAAGTAGAACTGATTTAGACGAAAGTAGACTCGACTGTTATCTTTAAATTAAAAACACAAAAAATTTCTTGTATTGAAGTTTCAGTCAAGTATAAAATTCAATATTGCGCCTTAATAAAATAAGCTTGTTTTATTACGGTGCAATATTGAATTATTCGTTGTTTAAATATCGTGATTATGGCGCATACGTTTCACAGAATACATACGTTTATGTCTCGTTTTTAAGCGATAAGTGAATTTAATGTACTGATGTGTATAAGCGTGTAATTGCTCTCACTATTCTATCAGACTTGTTTATATCGTAGAGTTTCTTGCCGGCTCTGCTCTGTAGAATGGCATGGTGGTAAAGGCTATATGATAAAGGCTATATGATTGATTAATTTTTTACTTTATTATATGACTATTTTAAATCATTCTTAAGAGTTTATTCGGACAGCACTAAACATAATACTTAAGTCATAGTTCCCATGTTATCTTACATTCTACACTTTTAAGTGTTAACGTAACACTCGGTTGGAATGAAATGTATTTTCAGTAAGCTCCAACACAAACATTGAGGGATTGCTAAGTTTTCAAGGGAGGCGAGAAAAACAGTGATAAATCCAACTTAAGGAACGGCAAGTACCCATCTAAGATTTGTAGATACGAGGTAGCACGATGGTGTTGCGTTTATGTCTGATTTCAACTAATTAATGGTAATGTTCTGGAAATTTCTGATTATTACAAAAATTACTTTTGATAACTAGAGTTTTGTATGGGTTTAATTTAGCAGTAAATGCTGCTCTTTTTAACCGCAAGGAAGAGGTTATAATGTACAACGGGTAGGTATATCTTTATACATGTTTTCTGTTTTAGTCTTACGAGTATATAGGGTTGTTATCAGCAAATAGAAGAGTATAAATAAGGATCTTTATCAAAATCATAATTTCAGCCAAAAGACGTCCACTGCAGGACCCCAAGAATCTCAACAAAGGCCGGCCCCGGCATCGTTTTCCGGCGACGTTAACCAAGTCATCGGTCCTTTAAAAAGAGTGTTAATCATCATTATTATTATTACATAGTATAAAACAAAGTCGCTGTCGTCTGTCCGTCCCTATGTATGCTTATATCTTTATAACTACGCCATGGATTTTGAAGCGGTTTTTGTTAATAGATAGAGTGATTCAAGAGGAATGTTTATTGCACCCGTGCGAAGCCGGGGCGGGTCGCTAGTTACTTTATAAAGAGGAGTGAATTGGCATTTTACATAATGTGATACCGTCTTTACCTTGTCCCTGAGGTGTGGTGATCGCGTGGTGACGAATTAAAAATACATTGTGTCACCACCCCATTCCATCCTGAGGGTGTCGTAAGAGCCAACAGAAGGAAATATCAAGGCCGATAGCCTAGACGCATACATATATACACACTTAAAAATAAAAAATGCTTCACATGATGCTCCTTTTGTTTAGCTCTATTCTCACACTTCTGGTTTATACACCCTTTCTGCTACACCCACAAAGCACAGCTAATACAACCAATGCTTGTTACAAAGACGATTACTTTTAAACACAGAGTTGCTTCTTGATTCTCGATTTCGATGTCTCTCGGTCCCCGGAGAACGATTAAACATGTAAAAGTACCAGGATAACAAAGTGTCTGGGAGTATTGGCGGAAACGGAGACATTTAGCACGTAGCGCCAAATGACTGTAACACGTTTGCAGAAAGTAACGATCGGGGGATGGATGTCGAATGATATTTTGTCGCATTAAGGATACATAGTTGTCCTGATGGATTTAGAATACATAGTGTCACAAAATTTTCCAGATTTTTTTTTTATGATTAAATTTTTCCACTCAAAGGGAACAACGTCCTTTGATCATTTCTTTCCTGATCACATTGTAAATTTAACATGTCAACCAAAAACTTTACAAATAAATAAAATTGAATTGTCTGTTTGTAATAATAAAATAACAACTTTTTACTAAATGCGTAAGTATGTATACGCAGTACATAGACCCAAAATAACATTTTTTAAATTTTTGTCTGTCTGTCTGTCTGTCCGTCTGTCTGTCTGTCTGTTTGTTCCGGCTAATCTCTGTAACGACTGGACCGATTTTGTCGAGAGTTTCACTGATAGGAAGCTGATGATATAAGGAGTAACTTAGGCTACATTTTTTAGACTAGCTTCACCCCACGGTGTCTCTCGCGGTACGACAATAAGTTAGCGCGGGTGAAACCGCGGGGCGCAGCTAGTAAATAATAAATATCCTTGGACATTTCACACAACGTCATCTCGTCCCAAGCTAAGCAACTTAATGCTTGTGTTATGGTAACGAGATGGATGATAAACTACTTATATACATTTTTTTTTGTAAATACATACATATTATAGATAGAAATGACGGCCATACATCCTCCCCCGAGGATTTCACAAAGGCCGGTCCGGAGCATCCATGATTTTCCGTCGACATTCACCAGGTCGTCGGTCCACCACGTGGGAAATCTTCCAGCACTGCGCTTTTCGGAACGCGGTCATCGCTCAAGAACTTTTCTGCCCCATCGGCCGTCAGTTCTGCGAGCTATACGACCTGCTCACTGCCACTTAAGTTTGGCAATCCTGTTGGCTATATCGGTAGCTCTGGTTCGCCTCCTCATTTTTAATTCGATCTCTGTCAGAGACAACTCAGAACATAGCCCTCTCGATAACGATGGTAAAATTACTTTAAGGAACCCACAATATGACTAGAAAAGAATACACTTTCTTAAACGCATGCTAAGAACAGTCTTTATAAACATATATTTCAAACAAAAAAAGACCCATTTCAGCTTTCTTGGTCAATTTAGATTATCAACAAGAGATCACATTTAAGCCCGTTTAAAAAAACAATGGTGTTACATCTATGAAAATCATCAAGAGAGTTAATGTCATAGACGGGCACGCCAAACTTACAGCAGTTTTTGGTGGGAGTTAAAAAAGAGAGAAAAAGAACACAGAAAAGTCACTCTGAAAAGTACACCTAGTTTATCAAAGAGAAATAAAGCAAAGCTTGCGGCCATAACAACTTGTTTTTAATGAATTAATGGCTATTGTTTGCGAAGAACGATTAAAATAATTAAAAGTGTCATTATGAACGCCATCATCGATCTCTGAGGGAACATTAGTGTTTTTACAGGGCTGTTTCGTGGTAATAAATGATAAGTTTGCCAGGCAAAACACTAAAATGATATTTTATGAGATGAGTTGGCATGACTTGGCCGTCGATAATTAACAAACCGAGAGACTTTCACACATTTTTAATACTTATTACTGCAGGATTTCTCGCATAGCAGGAAATATTCCAATGTGTCAATTTACCTTAATATTTTTCGACTGGATTGCCTGTCTTTAGAGTTCTGTAGTTCAATTTTTATTATTTATTTGTGGTATCTATACATACATTATACATACATACAAATAAATAAAATTGGAGTGTGTTTGTAATAATAAAATTACCACTTTTTACTAAATGCGTAAGTATGTGTACACAGTACATAAACAACATTTTTTTTAATTGTCTGTCTGTCTGTCTTGATTGTTCCGGCTAATCTCTGGAACGGCTGGACCGACGGGAGTTTCACTGATAGGAAGCTGATGATATAAGGACTAACTTAGGCTACTAGACTAGCTTCGCCCGCGGCGTCACCCGCGGTACGACATTAAGTATTATGGTTACTAATTTTATTGGTATTATTATGGTACTTAAGTTAGTAAAGTAAGAAAACACATAATCATGATAAATCAAACAAAAATCAAAATAAAATTTAAATTATTCGATCGTTTGAAATTATTCGAATAAATTCTTGCGAATGCTTTCAAATAGTCAAAAAAATATATAACACTAAATCAAAATATAAAAAAAATGTATAAGAATAATTTATCATTTAGTTTTTACCACCGGTTTGGAATGACATTCCTACGAGAAGAGCCGGCAAAAAGCTCCATGGTTGCTCCTTTAAATAAAAGGGTTACAGTTATGGTGGTACAAACAAGTCTGACAGATTACTGACTGACTGACTGAATGATGACATTCATCCGAGACCTAACGTTGTAAACAGCCATCTTGTTGAAACTGTTTCAGAATATACATACCTAGAACAAATATTGTAATTAGGTTGAAACAGCTTTGACAGGACAAGAGGAGAATCCAACTGGGCTTCTCGTCGCCCATCCCGCAGAGCTTGAAAACGAGTCTTCAAACAGTGCGTCCTACTAGTCATGACCTATGGCGCCGAGACACAGGAGTATCTGTGGCCGAGACGTGGACACTCAGAGTGAGACTAGTCTACCAGCTTTAAGTTGCTCAGCGTGCTATGGAGCGAGCTATGCTTGGAGTTTCTCTGAAATATAGACTCCGTAACAAGACTATCCGACAGATAACCAAAGTCACTAACATAGCTCAGAGAGTTAGCAGACTGAAGTGGCAGTGGGTATCTGTAGAACCTGACTTTTGATGGTAACAATATTTAATTTTAATTTAATCCTTCAGCAAAACACACCGAACGATAAAACGCTAAACATTCAAGTTCTTATTACAACAATAATTGTCAAATGCTGCATTTCCACCCGACTTTTAATTGATCCTCGAGGGCAACTTGGATGATAAAACTCGGATATCTGAACTTTCTCTATTACAGTTTAAGAAAACTGGCGCGTTTTGTTTGGCAGATAACAAAATTTTCATTGCGGGAATCCCGCGAATCTGGTGCTTAATGTGACGTGTAATAGGAGTAATGGACGTTGTTATGAAAATAGCAGGATAGCTACGTCTATAAACATTAATAAAATTGAAGTGTGTGTGTATCAAGGTAACGGCTATTTTTAAATGTACCTATATGAAACTATACAATAAACCATTTTTTGTCATCTGTTCGTTTGTTTCCCTCTCAATAAATATAACACAAACACATTTATATTTGTTGTCTGTGTATTTATTAGTAATTGAATTAGCTTTTTGGATAAAAACATATTGTTTTTTTTTTTGCCGTGTCGTCTGAAGTATTTTGTTAAAAAGTACAGTACAAACATTTAAAAAAAAACAATATATATAACAATTTCCTATGATATTTGACAATAAATATAAAATAATTGAAAGTCCAACTAATTAAGAAATTTAGAAATTTTTTAATTAAGAAATCTTCGACTGTGACAAAAACAGGTGGATTGGAAGATACGAAAAAAGAAGGAAATGTTTTCAGAAGCAATAAACTGGTAAAACAGAGGCAAATAAATATAATATTTTAGACAAGAATAAAACCTTTGTTAGGATTTATAGTGCAAAGTTTTAGTTTAATTTCATAATGAAATCTGAAACGGGTTGCAATGCAGAGCAGTTTGTAGATAGGACGCCGATGACACTAAATCTATATACGATGACAATAAATAAAAAACATTTTATAAATAATTTGTGTATTTTTTTTATATCTGGTCAATAGATTTACTTCATCCCAATGCAGGTTGCATTGGGATGAAGCAAAAATTGGCATTAATTAACATGGCAAAAAAAATTATGTTTTAACTAAAAAAAGGTTTATTTACAATGTTCCGAGATGATCTTCGCTTGATTGAGCAATTTCGATATAACTACAAAATTCCTGCAAAACTCTGTTCAGACAGCTTTCAAGTGAATAACATTAAAAACGGTTTTACTATTCACGTGACACAACGTCAATCTTATGATACTTTTTTTTATTTGGAGGCTAAAATGATCCTATATACATCACGTTGTTTTTAACTTAAGCAATTATCCCACCTATTTGATAAATCCTACTGAAAACGGATGCAGGTATATAATTTATTAAAATGCCTATTTCGTGTTAGGCGATAAATCTTAAATACACACTGAGTTTATAATTTGGTTCACCAGCCCCCAGTCACATCTACACGTAGAACTTTTAAGAGGCAAGAATTCGGGGGCCGTTTTACGATAACGATCATAATAAAATATGGAAGTTTGTTGTTCCACGTTTACACTAAACGTTTTATTGTAATAGTATCTTGCCGGTTATTGTTTAAAGATGAGCAAGGGAGCGTCGCTTAGGCTTCAAGCCATTAATGATTTTTGGCTATAAGTAATGTGTGTTCAAAAGATCAAATTGCCTATTATATCTATTTGGAATGAGTACAAATACTTTTCCTGGTTAAGTTCGCCAAAGTCCAATGAATGCGGCAGCTAAGGACCGTTTCTTGGCTTTTATCCAACGGTGGTCTTTTTTGGATAAAAGTGATGATGCTGTATCATGTATTTCAATCTGAAGATGGTAAACATCATGTTCTCAGTTTGTAAGGAAGGCTTAATTTTATCTTTAACCAATCCATAATAAGAAACCATTTCTTACGTAATCTATACTAATATATAAAGCTGCAGAGTTTGTTTGTTTGTTTATTTGTTTGTTTGTTTGTTTGAACGCGCTAATCTCAGGAACTACTGGTCCGATTTCAAAAAGTCTTTCAGTATTAGATAGTCCATTTATCGAGGAAGGTTATAGGCTATATTTTATTTTCAAAAGAATTAGGGATCCGTATGAAAATTGCGATTTTGTAAACCAAGGTGTAAAATCGAAAACCTATTTATGCGTGCGCTGCAAAAACTATTGACAATAGAACAAAATGATGTACTACGGATTTGTAGGTCTTATAAAGATCTACAAAAAAAGTCCGCGAGAGCACATATCTAACTATCATAGTTTAGTAACAATAACCGATTTTATGTTCATAAAAAATATGCACGGGTTCGAAGCCCACGCGGGCGAAGCCGCGCGCAAAAGCTAGTAATATATATTTTTGACAAAATTATTATTCAAATGTATTGATATGTTCTATTTACTACTACTAGTACACAGCCCTTGCTTGACCCATTGTTGGTCCGGGCCTCTCCCAATTACCCTCCATATAATTAGCCTACTGTGCCACGCTGGGCAGGCGGGTTGGCACAGGGTTTCGTATCAAGTTTTCCTTCCCTTGCGGCTATGCTGTCAGTCTTGTTATTTCCCTCTATTGGCTCTTACAACACCCTTAGGGTGGTATGGCACCATTGTATGCTAAATCTGCCACCATACGGACAATAGTCTATTTGCATAACATATGTTATTTGTTTGATGTTTTTAAATTTATAAACGCGTTCTTTTCATCCGCGATTCACTAGTTCTGCTAGTAGACTGGTAGAAAATTCCTAAGGCACTAAGGCCAATGTACACGAAGTGCACAAGAAGCATTTTAAAAAAGCGTTTTCATGTACATATTTACCATTATGGATAACTACTTACCTTATATGAATTCTTTACCAATTCCAGAACACCAGTCGCACATTTTGTTCAAACTTCAATCTCACGTTCATGTCGAATTGCGTCACAAAGTAACAAAACACTTCTTTAATGCTGATCTTACTCTTCTTTATAATCACCACATGGCAGCAAGCAGTTCGGAGCCCCTCGATGTTGGAACGTAAACACATAAATTCGCGGAGAGCGCCTTTTAATTGTCTACCCTCACCTCACCCAACAATTACATGTCGTTATTTATTTGTTTTTCCGATGAGAATATTGAATAGCAGATAGCTTGCGATGTGAGACTGATCTAAATACGTCTTTACTTGTAAAATAAGTATTAAAATATATGTTCTTACTTATAATACAAAAACAATATTATTATTTTATATAAAACGAAACCCGTGACTTGGATAACCTGTATCGCGGGGACAGTTTACAAACTTGTAAATTCACGAACACCGCACCCATATTATTCGATATTCGAATTCAAATTTCGAACTCTAAAATCGTTCTTCTTAATTTAAATAGTTATTTTTTATAATAGTCTAATTAATTAGGGACTGGAATAAGTGAAATAACTGACAACCACCTTCCAGTAATGAAGAGGCACTTTAAGAAGGAGAAATAATTATGTATGAATCTAGCACTGGTCTGAGATGATGCTCTACAGAGAAGAGCAGGATAGAAACTCTCCTGTGAAGACACAGACGGGACCCACGAGGTAGGTGGCTATAAAGTCTTTAAAGGAGATAAATGAATAATAAATAGGAGTAGACGGACAATAAAATAAAATGATCAGAACCGTTATGAAGTTATTTCCTGCAATCTGCAAAAATCGTAAAAACCTAAGACATAGATAGATAGATAGATAGATAGATAGATAGATAGATAGATAGATAAACTCTTTATTGTACACAAGAGAAATAGACAGAACACAATAATATGCAACAATTTGTAGGTACAAGTGGCGGTCTTATCGCTGAATGCGATTTCTTACAGACAACCTTGGGATGGACATTATTAAGAACCTAAGAAAGGGTAGTAAGGTACAATAATATATCTATGATTAAACAAATAAAGTAGTGCAGTATAAAAAGGGAAAAAGGAATAGTTGATAGATTAAATACACTATATAGTATAAATGATTGTATATAATTATAATAGATACATACAAATAGTACTTATATATTCATATAATATATACATAAATAAATACATACCAAAATACTAACAAGTGATAGGAAATGTGCCAAGTGTTTGTGACAGGTGAGTTCTATTACCAGTTTCTTAAAAACAGGGAATGATTCTATACACCTTATGGAAAGTGGCAAAGAATTCCACAAACTTACAGCCCGCGCAGAGAACGATTGACCATAAAAGTTAGTAGTGTGGAAAGGAATTTTTAGTACCAAGTTTTCTGATGACCTTAGAGATCGTGAATGAGTGGTATGAAGAAATTCGAATCGCTCTTTGAGGTATTGCGGGGTAGAAGGATTAAACATTATGTTGTACAGTAGGTTAATGATATGAGTATCCCGGCGACGGCGAATGGGAAGCCACTTGAGCTTAGTGCGAAATTCTGAAACATGATCATATTTACGTAAACCAAATATAAATCTTATACAGACATTTTGCAGTCGCTCAAGCTTGTCTAATTGGGCTTCAGTGAGATCTGGATAGCTGTAGAAACTTTCCTTTTTTTTCTGCCCTTGCCCTTCGTTGCCTTTTTTTCTAATCATACGTCTTGCTTACCATATAGTTTGACCAGATATTTGAACGAGGACTTTGTCCTGTAACTAAATTATTCTACGTCACTATATATATATAGATGTTAGAAGTAACTTCACGCGCTCTCTGAAGTTCTTAGCATGTGAGATAATAACTTATCAGAACATAAGTGATTCACTGACTCACATATGACAACCACAAGGGAAGAATGGTATTATGATAAACTAGCGTACGCCCCGGCTTCGCACGGGTATTTAACAGGAAATACAAATTATGTAATAGTTAGACGTTAGTTAGAGTTAATCTGATGAATAAGCTATACTATTGTAAAGTTCCATCAAAATCCATTCAGTATGTTTTGCCGGAAAGAGTAACAAAAATACATTCGTACAAACTTTCACTTTTAAATTTTATATTTGTACGACCTACAAGTATTTGTTCCGGGTCTGGGTGTTTTCTATCTATAATATGTATGTATTTACAAAAAAAAATGTATATAAGTAGTTTATCATCCAACTCGTTACCATAACACAAACATTAAGTTGCTTAGCTTGGGACGAGATGGTGCTGTGTGAAATGTCCAAGGATATTTATATTTATAAAGCCATACATATTTTTTTTATAGAAGGTATCGTAAGTTGCTAAAGTTTCATGATGATCGCTTAGTTGTTTTCGCGTGAAAGCGTAACTCAAACTCAAAGTCTTTTAATTGACTTGTATTCACATTTCAAGTATTAGTAGGGACTAAGTAGGATTAGGTTTCATTTCGACTCACAAAATTCCATTAGTCGCCTAGTATCAAGAATATAAGACAAATGAAAAGCCGAGTAAATAGCGGGTGGGCAATTATCGTTTCCTATTGTTCTTCTCACCACTATTCGACTGCCTATGGTAACCCCGTCCAAAAAGAATGGTCTATTAATAAAACAGAAGTCTGGCAAACCGACCCCAAGTAGACGGGTCAAGTCTAAATTGCCGAAATTGACGGCGAAAAAGGAAATTTCCGCACCGTTTTAAGCCATTCGGTGGCGTAGATAGTGAAACTACAAAACGCAAACGCGGACTGCGTAAAAACGTGACAATAGCGACTAAGCCCGAAGGAGCGTTTTGCTTCTTTTGCGTCCAGCGTATACAGACACACACGCTTTCTGACGACGTTATTTTTTAATCAAATATATCCGGAGCGGGTGACGAACGATAGGGTCGTACGAAAACTGGCGGTAAGTTAGGCGCGCGTAACAAAGGGTTCCAAATCATATTCAATATCAACCCGCGACTTCCGGTCGCGGGTTAACGTCCGCGTGAAATATAGCCTAAGCTCCTGAAAAGCCGGAGGGTGTCAATAAAAGTAGCCTAAGTTACTCCCTGTTTCATCAGCTATCTGCCAATGAAAGTCCAGTCAAAATTGGTCAAGCCATTACAGAGGCTAGCGGAAACCAATTTCAGACAAAAAATATAAAAAGCATGTTGTTTTGGTATTATCTTGCAAACATCCAAATACACTTAGTAAAAAGCGATTATTTTAATATTATATTACAAACAGACACTCGAATTTTATTTATTTGTGTACATTAACCACTTTTATTTAATATAAACAAATATTAGATTTATGAAACGTGTAAAGGATTTAACCCCGGGCAGCAAAAAAAAGGTTTATGAAACGTAAACCGACTTCAAAAGCGATATAAAATCGACTACTAATAAAAGACTTCTGTTTAGCCTCCTCCAGTTACATGACGGGCAATTTAGCCTACCGTACTACTCGTATAATGGCCAGAAGGGTTTCGTATCAAGTTTTCCTTCTCTTGCGTCTAGTACCCCCTCGGAATGGAGTGGCATGGTGACACTATTTATTGTATGTGCATAACATGACAGAACTGTTAATCTAGCCGTAAGAGAAGGAAAACCAACCCGTTTGGCCAGCGTGGCACAGTAGGCATGTTAGCCTCAATGTAACTGGAGGAGGCACGACTCAGCAGTGGCGCGGAGGATTTTCTGAAGAAAATAGTTGTCTTTGCTGCTTTTATATTCTGGCCCCTGAACCCTAAAATGTAAAAGGAAAAAGTGGAACTCTTTTAAGCAAATAAAGAGGCCCAAGTTGATTGGTTTTGTTAGCGAGCCTGTTGATTGGCGTCGGCGTAAACAATGGGCCAATGTTTAAGTTTCAAACGACAATCCAGACTTCTTTTGGGTAAATAGTGACTAGACGCGTTGATTGGTTTTGTTAGTTAACTCCTGTGATCCAACAACTGTTAGTTAGAAGTATTTATTGATTGTTGCACTGCACTTTATTTTTTAACTAGTGACCCGCCTCGGCTTCGCGCGGGTGCAATTATGCATGTATTATACATATAAACCTTCCTCTTGAATCACTCTATTAAAAAACCGCTTCAAAAACCGTTGCGTAGTTTTAAAGATTTAAGCAAACATAGGGACGAACAGACCACAGCGACTTTGTTTTATATTAGGTAGTGATAGTGAAGTGATTTGTGTTGTATATTTGAGTATTTGGAGTTTACGATTCTTGATTGACAAGTGTTATGCTTGTGAACAGGTGCCGTTGCTGGGGGTTGGTTGGCTGAGGCATTAAAAGGCTACAATTTTTTTTTAACCTGTGTCGCGGGGGCAGTTTACAAACATGAAATTCATGTACACAAATGACACTTAGACTCGCAGCAAGTGACTCTGGTTTACACAAACACACTTGCCTGACCTCGGAATCGAACCGGGGAGCCGTTGATCTAAAGTCGGCACATCTAGGCCCTAGGCTAGCAAGGCAGTCCTCGTAGTATTGAAGATTGCTGATGTTTAAGACTATTGCGCTTGTTTACTCTCACAAATTTGTCTTATCTCTCTCAGTGGACTTTATTGGCCTCTAACACTCTTGGAAAAAGGCTTCAGTCCGATGTAAACTCATATTGTGTGGGTGTTTTGAATGGGCTTTGTCAGACTTCTTTTTTTAAATATACGCATTTTTCATATCCAAGCAAAATTTAAAAAAAAACCAAAGGAATAAAAAATAAACATCTGCTGATTCGAAATTTCAAAAACAATACCATCTCATCTGTAGCATCATACGCTCTAGGGTGCTACAGAAATTTCAAACTTATATAATCTCTAGTTTGTCAGGGTTAAAACTGTGCGAATTTCAATTAATTTTTTATCCCCATAAGATATAAGGTCAAATAATTGTGGTCCGCCTTAAAAAAAACACTAATGGTAGCTTGGGTGATAGCGCCTGAGAACTGCTGATTTATCGTCGGCTACGCGCTCTGAATTTATGACCTTCGAAAATTTACAACCGCAATGGCTGTTTTTACATTGTAATTTTTTCTTGGTGGTTTCTTCTTAATAAGGTGTCGTCGTCGTTTCAGCCCATAAATGATCCACTACTGAGTCGGGCCTCCTCCAAATTCATAGAGGGAAATTAGCCTACTGTGCTACGCTGACAAGACGGGTTGGCATATCAAAACGCATGTGCTAGGTTCTGTTACGATGTTCAGCCCAGAGGTCATGTGACACCTTTCTTTAACGATCGCCTGAAACTCAAAATGAAGTCGAGGCGTAAGCTGCACCTAGCCTGTCTTATGTTTAGTATCACAAAGTACAAAGAGCCAAGGTATTTATATGACAAGCTCAACTGGATGGCAAGCGGACGAGAGTGCACCACCAGACTTTGTTCGAAACCGCTATCTATTCCGTCCCACAAAACTGCTGCGTTCCGCGGTAGCTTCCGCTACGCTGCGTCTAAGGTGTGGAACAATATCCCCCCACCTATTCGAATAATTAATAAGAAACACATATTTCGACAGCGTTTGCGACAGCTTCTAATAGATGCGCAGCGGAAGCAAGAAATGATCAGAGGGAATGAGTCAATCATTTAAAAATACCTTGGCACGTTTACGTTTACGATACGATTGGATTTGTGGTTGCGGTCTGAGATCTTCTTATTTATCATTTCATATATGTATAGATATTATATGTAGGTTTATTTATTTATTTTATGTTAGCACGTAGCGATTTAATTTATTTAAATATGTGAACCAGGTCTAATTGAAAATCAGCGTCAGGCTGCCTTGCCCTGACAAAACGCTGAATTAGACCTTTTCCGCACAGCAACCGCGAGACATGCGACATCTGTACCACACAATATGTAGTTTGTAGTATTAGTTGTAGTTATTATATTTATATTTGTGTGTGTGTATATAGCTAAGCTGTGCTGAATAAATGTTTTCTTTCTTTCTTTCTTTCTTTCTTTCTGCATAGGGCAAGACGGGTGCCTGAGGAGAGGAGGAGGGCCTCCTCGTCTGCGGCGGCGTGGTTCTGCATCAGATCCCACAATGCCGCAACAGGACGTGATTTGGAGCACCCCGTGGAGGTTTAGTGGGTAGGCCCCCACTATGGGGGAGAGTCCCACACTCCCCTCGCTGGCCAACCGCGTGGCCGGTGAGGAAGTCTATAAAGGATTTTACCCCGGGTGAACAAAAAAAAAGGGCAAGACGGGTTGGCACAATAAGGTGTGTATGTTCTACAATTTTCATCCTTATAATTTCAGAAGTCAGCCAAAAGAACTAGATAACTACTACTACTCAGACCATACATGGCCTACGGCTGAGTCGGTCCTCCCCCATTTCATGGGGGGTAATTAGCCTACTGTACCACGCTGGCCGGACGGGTTGGTACAGGGTTTTGTATCAAATTTTCCTTCTTTTTCTGGCTAGGTTATCAGCCTTGTCATGTCCTCTTATCGGCTTGACACCCTCATGATGGAATGGGGTGGTGACATTCCATCCGTCACCACAAGGAGGATTCTAATAACGTACATGTAATGGGAGTTAACCTTAATATTAGTATAATTATAGTTAGTATTTAAAATTGCGCCGAATAAATTATTTTTCTTTCTTTCTTTCGTTCTTTCAAATATTTCTTGAAAAAAAAACGTTTTCTCGCAATTAATCTTGCAAATCACCTCCTCAATTTCCTCTTCACATATAGGAAATCGTAAGAGAGGATGTTCTATTTCCTGGGCGAGCAAGTCACGCACTAAAATAAATCTTTCTCAAGCCCAAATATGTGCTTGAAAAGGCTCAAAATTAAAACGGTAGAATTAATAGCGGCTTAATATCGCTTCGCATAGACTAAAAAACCATAGAGATGTATATTCATATATTTTTTTTAAGTTAAAGCCGAATATGACTTAGTATCTATGTGTAATCCGTGTGGTGACGGATTTGCAATAAATAGTGTCACCAACAAATTCCATACTGAGGGTGTCGTATGAGCCGACAAAAGGAAATGACAAGGCCGAAAAATTAGCCGCAAGAGAAGGAAATCTTGAAACGAAACCCTGTGCCAACCTGTCTGGCTAGCGTGGCACAGTCGGCTAATCACCCTCCCTGTGATGAGGCCTGACTCAGTAGTGGTACATTTAAAGACTTAGTAGTAGTGTCTTTGTGTGCGTGCCAAACACATTTAAGTTCATAAACCTGTCCGTGTGCTAACAGATTTCGAATACATACCCCCCCCCCGGTGTCACCACCCCATTCTATTCTAAAGTGTCGTTAGAGCCGACTAAAAGATGTCAAGGTAGAAAACCTAGCCGCAAGAGAAGGAAAACTTGATAAAAAATCCTTTTTTTTTATTCAGAACTAGCGGCCCGTCCGGGCTTCGCACGGGTGCGATGATACCCGCGGGTAGTAGTAAAAAAAGGAAAGGTAGTAAAAAAAGTAGTCTTAGTTACTCCTTATATCATCAGCTACCTATCAGTGAAAATCCCGTCAAAATCGGTCCAGCCGTTCCCGAGATTAGCCGGAACAAATAGACAGATACACAGACAAAATTTTGGTCTATGCAGTACATAGACCAAAATCCCTTTTTTTATTTTTTTTTTGGTTTTAGTAAAAAGTGGTTATTTTATTTTTACAAATAACACACACTCCAATTTTATTTATTTATATGTATATTTGTATGTACCTATGTATAGATGGGGACCCTGTTCTCCGGTTACTCTCAAAAAGTTGCTAGAAATAATGTGTTCTAGTGACGTGATAAAACGGTTACACTCAGCGAAACCAACTTGGCTTCTAAGCCTACTTCATCTATGGCTCCGCAGATTATTTTTGTATCAAAATTATGCACACTCGAGTGCGTGGGCAGACTTGAATAAATTTATAACGAACGGTCGAGAATTCGGGACACTCATTACCGGGTATTTATGTGTGGAGATAAAAATATTAGGGACACCGTTTTAATCGGGAACGGATGAGCGAGGACAAAAGTTGGCGATGGTATGTTATTGTTTTCTCTTGGCATGTTTTTATCTATTTGAAAAAGGTTTTATTTTTAATAATACACACGTTCCACATTTGAAATTAATATTAACCAAGAAGTGTTTTTTAAAGAATGGCATGGTTCTCATTCGCGCGCAATACGAAGGTGAATTCGAATACCTATATTTGCGTGAAGATTCCGCATGACTGGCGAAAGCATCTCATTCTCAACCTCAGAACGGGTTAAGGAACGCATATCAGCGGTAAAGGACAGCCGAGCATCTGTTCCCGAGGGGTCCGTCTGTGCTTCCACCCTATTCTACCCTGAGGGTGTTGTAAGAGCCGACAGAAGGAAATGGCAAGGCCGCAAAAGAAGTAAATCTTGAAATGGATAAGTAGTTCAGTAGTAGATTTTCTACCTATTCAGTTTGAGGAGTGGATAATATACGTGACATAATTCCACCTAGAAATGGAACACATTTTAAAGTTACTTCTACCAATCAATTCATAACGCGTTCTTTTCAAAACAATCTTAAAATGTTTTTAAATCCACCGTTCCCATTCACCGAAAGATTTTTTTCTTTTTCCCAGATAATGAATAACAAGTGACATTTATCAA
Source organism: Clostera curtula (assembly GCA_905475355.2). Taxonomy (NCBI): domain Eukaryota; kingdom Metazoa; phylum Arthropoda; class Insecta; order Lepidoptera; family Notodontidae; genus Clostera; species Clostera curtula. The sequence goes on along the minus strand of FR997800.1, from coordinate 14,239,403 downwards.
ACCGCACAAGTCGGGCCGGTGTTTAGGACAGTTTTAAACGTTAAATTAATTTCCCCTGATTTCCTTTAAGAAGTTGTAACTCGCCAAGTGGGGATAATGCGATGATATATAAAAAAAGGTCCCAGTGACGCAGGCCCCCTAATAAATTACAGGGTCGATAACAAAGGGATTTTTTCGCTCGGCCCCTGGTTGCAAGTTTGGTATCACCTGAAAATACGTTCAGAAACAAAAAGTGGCCAAAGTATTTTAATAATTCGGGGGTTTTTTTGGGTATCATCGAGTTTGATACTGATATGGTGGATATAATAAAAAACATGTATAGTGCTGAGTTTATTTTTAATTATCCACTGCTGACTGGTGCTTCCTTCAGTTACATGGAATGTAATGAGCCTACTGTGCCACACTGGCCAGACGGGTTGGCACTTTCCTTCTCTTGTGGCTTGGTTATCGGCCTTGTCATTTCCTTTTGTCGGCTCTTACGACATCCTCGGGGTGGAATGGGGTGGTGACAATATGTATTCTAAATCTGTTACCACATGAACATGTGTATTATAAAACGACTAGAAAATGGTGTTTACCGCTTGGGGTCAACTTTGCTCACACTCTCTATTCATACTGATCTTACGTAAGGTCATAACAAAGTAACATCCATGCAAAAATAATCATTTTTAACCGCCGACAAAAACAATGTTTTATACGTTTGACGTGTTTATGAGTCTCTGTATTTTTTGGTGACTGTGTAGCTCTTAAGTAAAATATCAAATTATGATTCGGATTTCATATTGAAAGCAAATTTTTTTGATGTGGTTTTAGTCATGTTTTACAATCGGTTCATCAACATCGTCATAATTAAATAAATACCCACCACTGTATCTGTCTTCCTCCAAATGCATGGAGGGGAATTAACCTACAGTGCTGCTATGGCAAGACGGGCTAGCACAAGTTTTGTATCAGTAGAATACAAAATCTATTCAACTCTTACGATAAAGCACACAAATAGTATCACTGCACGAGTTTATTTCACTCAAAAATATTAACACAGCACACAAACAATAATTAATAACAGTACATATAGTCACAGAATAAACTAAAATACTTAAACATATTGAATCTAATCTCACCTACAATTCCTAGAAATGCATTGTTCGAATTTTGAACTGGTGAGAACCCCGCGCTTATTTGACGTCAGCTGTCAAATTGTCAATGTCTTCTTCTTCTTCTTCTTAGATTAATGGCTTGTCATGTTGTCAATGTCTTATTGCCTATCATAAATTTGTCAGCTTTTCTTTTCTTGTTTTTATAAATTCTATGGCGTAGACAGACTTTAAGCATAATTCTGATTTGTATCAACTTTTTTATATTTATTGTATGTATGTATGGATACCTAGCTGTCCGATGCCCGTGTAGTCGCTCAAGGGCCTAGCAGAATACCAGCGCTGCGTCATTTATTGTTATGATGTGGCATATACTGAGCTATGGTCCTTTTTTGTTCTCACAAAACAGGATATTAAAAATTTGTTATTGTTACTTAAATATATTGTATTTTTACTTTTTTAAGTTTATCTTATTTGTAACTTGTCTTTTGTACCGCTCAGATGTGAGAACAAAATAAACACGTTTCTTTCTTTCTTTCTTTCTTTCTTTTCCATCCCTTGCATCTTGCGTTTTATGTACCTCTTACGACATCCACAGGATGGTATGGGTTGATGACAACATTATGTATTATAAATCCGTTACCACGAAAATCGTCAGCTTTTTTTGCATTGTCTATGGTCTAATTGGTCTTATTATACAGTCTACACAGTTGTTGATGGTGTAATGGATTTTATACCTAATGTATATTTTATATGGCTTGACGTACTCATATAATATGGTTGAAAATAATATGTACCACGCATTATAGGAAACAATAAGTCTAAGGCTGTGGCCACAGTAGGCAAACTGTTAGCAGCCGATTGAGTTTGCGGCGTATCCGCAAACTCAATGCGTCCGCGTTTTGCGCTCACTTTACGCAGTTTGTTTACGTGCGCGACTCTCTCGGCCGACTCGCAGCAAAACCGGTTCCAGTCGGCGGCGGCGATATGGTTATTTGCGTTGGCGGCAAACTGTTCATGCGGACAATGGAAAGAAGCTATTGACGTGTTCATGCTTGCTTCTTTGTATCCTTCAGTTCGCCACATATTTGCGGCTCACTCGGTCGGCTGCTAACAGTTTGCCAACTGTGGACACAGCCTTAAAAACACGTTTTATATGTCGAGACAAAAACGAGGTCGTCTCTTTCACACATTATTGAATACCATTTTCTCTTTATACAAACATGATGAACGGTAACTACCGCCAGCCACTTCTCCAATGCATCGCTTGAGCACTTTTTGCACCGAACTATAATAAAAAATAAAGCTCTAATATCGTTAAACGGTCCTTTGGGGAGTGACTGGACAAACGTGAAAAACTCAAGAGTCGCAGTATGATTAGGGATGGCAAGCTATCGTTCTTTTTTATTATTTATATGATTTACGAATATAAACTTTATGTTATATGACGTTTATAATTTTATGACATGCAGTTTTCTTTTACCTATTCTGCAAGTAATTGCAATTCTGCCATATCCATGGTAGTGTACTATCCGTATGGTGACGGATTTATAATACATAGTGTCACCACCCCATTCTATCCTGAGGGTGTCGTAAGAGCCGAAATGAGAAGGCCGATAACCCAGCCGTAAGATAAGAAAAACTTGCAACGAAACCTTGTGCCAACCCGTCTGGCCAGCGTGGCACAGTAGGCTATTTTCTTCCTATGATGGGAGGAGGCCCGACTCAGCAGTGGGTCATTTATGGGCTGAGTAGTAGTAGTATGGTAGTATAAAATAGAAAGTAGAACGGGTCGCAAAATTTAACTAAACTACAGACCCGCTCCCAATTCGCATTATAATACACGCATTACATACAGGGTGATTTTCCCTAAACTGTCCTAAATAAAAAACTACGAGCTTTAGATCTGCCTTGCTGATCTACTGGTTACTGACTACTGTTTGACTTACGGGTCCCCGGTGCGCTTCCGGGGTCGGGCAAGTGTCTTTTTTTACACTAGAGGTACTTGCTCTGAGCCTGGGTGTCATTTGTGTTAGTGAATTTTATGTTTGTAAACTGCATTCGCGATACAGGTTACACCTAGTGTAGGGGTGACGATTTTATAAAAAATGTTATCTGTAAAATGTTTGAAAACAACGTACGGCTATGTACGGAGTCTCGATGGTTCGAGAACTACAGGCCCGTAGAAGATAATAAGTATTTAATTTAAAAAAAAAAACAACAAACAGTGCCAACCCTAAACAATAAAACCGGCAACTGTGGGCAATTTATATAGCAATAATCCGTGGACATTACCACGGGCGGAGTCGGGATCTCCGCCGATATTATCGGAGGTGGAAGGCGCTAGTTTGGGGACAAAAAACGACCACTCATTTATCGACCAGCCCGAACTCGACAGGCCATCTCTTACCCTTGTCGCCCGCCGGTGCTTTATGAACGAATGAATGAATGAAACTTAATTTATTTGCTTGATTGCAAGTATTTAAAAGAAGAACTAGTAATAAGTTTATGTCGCAGATAGAGATAACAATATGCATTTTTATAACATCAACAAATATTTTGCAAATAGTACGTATACGTTAGAATCAAGAATAGTCCGTGTGGTGACGGATTTAGAATACATAGTGTCACACCCCACTCTATCCTGAGGGTGTCGTGATGTAGATATAAATCTAGATCGAATCTAGCAGAGTATATATTACTAGTGGCCCGCCCCGGCTTCGCCCGTGCAAAGCGGAGGTGGGTTATACATATAAACCTTCCCCTTGAATCACTCTATCTATTAAAAAAAACCGCTTCAAAATCCGTAGTGTAATTTTAAAGATTTATGCATACATAGGGACGGACAGAAGAATGCGACTTTGTTTTATACTATGTAGTGATAGTGATAAATAATATAAAAGCTAGAATTGTTGAGAGAAACTTATATTTCACATAAAATATAAAGTCACATCTTTGCACTTCGTAATGGAATGACTTAACAATGTTTCTTCTTTACCATAAATGAGTTTCATCAATTTACTATTCGTAACCATACTCTTTCATATGTCGTACGAGCAACAAAGTGAAATATCAAGGCTCAACAAAGTGAAATATCAAGGCTCAACAAAGTGAAATATCAAGGCTCAACAAAGTGAAATAACAAGGCTGAAAAGCTAGCCGCAAGAGAAGGAAAACTTGAAACGAAACCCTGTGACAACCCGTCTGGCCAGCGTAGTACAGTAGGCATTAATACCCTCCTTGTAATTGGAGGAGGCCCGAGACAGCAGTGGGTCTTCCATGGTTTGCGAGGATGATGATGATATGGCTTTAGCAAAAATGTTCTGACACATGATCTCAGCATCAAAACGGCGTTTTCCTTCCGAAAATACCCGTACCCAAACTACGGGTATGTGTGCGTTTGTGTGTCAAGTTATGCAGCGTAAATCATAGGGCGGCGTGCATAATAACATAATAAAATAGGGCTTCGATACTTTGTTTATTGTTTTGATGAGGCAGCAGATTCTCCCCTTGCCGGGTGCACTGCCCGCGCATATGCGGGTAGAGAAGAAAAATAACAGGAAAATTCTTACGACTCATCGGAAGTTTAAAAACTGAAGAAATTGACTGTTGACATCGTTACGTCAAGTCTTAGTTAAATTGGCCTAATCTTTAAACAGTATTTAATGTTACGATTGAAATTTTCGGATACAGGGTATACGGTGTATCTCCATAAATATATGAAATTACATATTTTGAAGTCTGTCAATATCGCAGTGTTTGAAGACAAAAGTCTTCGTTCAATGTGACAGAGACGTGGTAGTTCACTATAGGCTCTATCAAAAATCTTAAAGACACCCAAAAGGCAATGGAGAGATGCTATGCTCGGAGTTTCGCTGCGAGATCGAATCAGGGGGGCAGGAGATACGCAGGAGAACCAGCGCTGCCGACATAGCCCACAGAATTGCTAAACATAGGTGTCAGTGCGCACGGCACATAGCTCGCGGGACTGACGACTGACGTCCGAAGGAACAGAAAGGTCCTGGAGTGTCCCGAGAAGCCCAGTGCTGGTAGGCCTCCCACACAGTGGATCGACAACCTTGTTAAGGTCGCCGAAAAACGATGGATCAGGACCGGCCAGGGAAAGCTAGAAATTATGATGATGATTTTGAAGTCTACGCTTTTACCTCTAGGCTCAGGTCCGGCCTACGTGGAAAGCTAGAAATTATGACGATTTTGGCCTTTTAATAACCACTTTTGAGTAACAAAAGTACTTCTTTGCGAATTTATCTGAATATGCACGCCTTACTTTAAATAGTGAATTGAGTATCAACTACATATTAAATCACCAATCAAATGAAAATTATCATTCGATGGACTGCGATTCGTGCATACCGAAGACAACGATTGTTTTCGCAAATGAACCAGACAAATTGCGAACTATTTGTCGTTCGTTTAACTTTACAAATTCATCGGAACCCCGGGTTTTTGTTTGGTCGATGGCGATTAACTAGTTGAATTTTTTATGCGACACTGTCGTGAAACAACAGTCGGACGTTTTTTTTTTGCTTCGTTTTTCCGTATATCACGTGATTGTCATGTGAATAATGGATCTGGCCCGTGCGTAGTTTGCAGCAGTGATTTTTCAATTACATCACAATGTGAGGCTCAATGGTCCACAATTCTGGGAACAAACACAACCTGAACGTCATTGTTCCAGGTTTCTATTTGGCGGCAATAACAGGTTTATAAGGGCGCTACTGAACTCTTTGTATATTCGACAGATGAAAGTTACCCAATCACTTAAACTGATCATATTTGGTGAGGTGGCACAAAAATATATAGTTTACTAGCTGTTACCTGTTATTTAAAAATGTGAAAAAAACAGTAACCATGGGCTCCTGAACAGCGGGAGTGGGTAAGTAACTTATGACATCAGCTATCTACCAGTGAAAGTCTCTCTGAAATGTAGTGTAATCTCTGAAATGGCTGGACCAATTCAGCCATTTCAGAGATTAGCCGAAACAGATAGACAGACAAAAAATACATTGTTTCAAAACGAAATTTATTTGTATAATTTAACGGGGTAGATTCGAACATAGTAATATATAAACTCGGAGCACATTACTTACACCCGTAAGAAACAGAAGCATCACTTTATTACTTTAGGTTCTCTATTCAGATATATGTTTTCTTTGTTATCATACTAGATAGCTATGTTTTATAGCAGCTAGTTGCAAGAGAAGGAAAACTTGATACGAAATCCCGTGCCAACACGTCTGACCAGCGTGGCACAGTAGGCTAATTCGTCCCCGTAGAGCGAGAATTAAGTAAGTCTTCATAATTATGTAATTAATTTTCAACCTAAGATATCAGCAACTTAAGTTGAAAATGGCCTGGCATAAGACTTAGTTACTTTTTCCTCTACCGAGACGAATTACCCTCCACATAACTGGAGGAGGCCCGACAAAACTGGTCATCCTTGGTATGAGTAGTAGTAATACATACAGTAAAAATATACCACACAAGATGTACAATTTTATCTAACATAAGTACGTACTACATCTGTTTTTCATCTAAAGACTACGTCGGTGAACTTAAGAGAATATCAATCAAAGGATATTTCCCGGTACAAATTCATCAAGAGCTTCTTATTGTGGTACCGGATAACACAATATCCACCGGAAATCCGGAGGGGAGGCGCAACATCATATTTTTATCATCATTATGTCATGACAGAAAAAGTGAACGTTATCATTATATGGACCTGATCCTGGCTGTAAGGGACTAGTCGGGTTATGCGGGAAATTACTTAGGTGGGTAGTAGAATTATATTGCATAACAATTTTATTTAATCATAACTTAAAGAGGAAATAAAGAAAATAAGTTTATTAGACACGCACCCATACAGAAAGTAAAAGTAAATTTAGCTAACAATATAGTGGCTAAAAGGCTATCAGTATTCACTGCAGGTTTCTGCAGCACTGGTTTTCAGCTCCAGCCTGGAGGAAACAGAGTATATTAAATTTTCGAGACAATTTTCTTAGCCATCTACTTAAAAGCATTTAAATCGCTCTAAATTAAATTATTATAAAATTGACACATGAACAAAAAAGCATAACGTAAAACACAATAATAGTACAAGGTGAATTACATAAAAAAGTGTATATTTATTTTTAATTTAAATATTTATCCGTATGGTGACGGATTTAGAATACATTGTGTTACCACCCCATTGCATTCTGAGAGTGTCGGAAGAGCCGACAATAGTACGCTAATTATCCGTCCGCGGAGACACAGTTGGGACCTACGATGCAGGTGGCGCGGGACGGTGCACCAAGAGGATGTTTAGTGGGTACGGGGACGCCGTTCATATCACTGATAGGCGGTATTCCGGATTGTGTGGGACTGATAGAGTCCCTCACAATCCTCATCAGTCCCTCACAATCCTCTTAGTCGCCTAAAATAATCTATCTACAAAGCCTCCAAATAGGCTAATTGCCGTTCATGTTGGAGTAGGCCCGACTCAGCAGTGGGTCATGCATGGGCTAAGTTGTAGTAGCATGATTAATATATTCACGAATAAAATTAAGTACTTACAGGGTTTTTAGTAAGGAATGTCCACACTAAGCGAATGATATCATATTTTGATTCCATAATGTTTTTAGCAGGGAGCGCATATTAAGCTGATTAATGATTGCAGTCACCTAGCTTACCCTGAAACTCAAGATAAAAACATGCTCCTTGTGGAAAACACTTGAATTCCAACATTTTTGTTTCCAAGCATGTTTACGTATAAAAGTTGTATTTTAATGATAGAAAAAAATGTTGCCAATTTTATCTGTGGTTTGGTTTTAACGTTCACAACTCCTATCCATCCAAAGGTTGTCTGGAAGAAATCGCCTAGAGCGATAAGACCGCCCATTGTACATTTCTTCGTTGTATTTCTCAGATGCCATGTTAACCTTTTCTATTATTGGTGTACAATAAAGAGTATGCTTTTCTATTCTTTAGATTACTCATATAGATCAATCCTTTCGTGATGGCTTTTGGATGTGTTATACCATGGATATTTGATAGTTTATCGAGAATTAGGTAGAATCCGTAAAGCGCAGTGCTGGTCGGCCTCCAACACGGTGGACTGATGATCTGGCTCAGGTTGCCGGAAAATGATGGATGCGGGTGACCCAGGAGCGGCCTTTGTGGGGATCCTTGGGGGCCTATTTCCAGCAGTGGACGTCTTTCGGCGGAAATTATGATGATGATGAGATTCTGCTCGAAAGTAAAATTCTCTCATTGAAGTTCGTGTGGATTTAGAATATATAGTGTCACCACCCCATTCCGACAAAAGGACGATAAAAAGAAATGTCAAGGCCGATAGCCTAGCCTCAAAAGAAGGAAAGCTTGATACGAAACTCTGTGCCAACCCGTCTGGCCAGCGTGGCATAGTAGGCTCATTACCTTCCACTCCACATTACTAACATTTTGCAGTGAACGAAGTTTATTATTGATACCAAATGCGTCAATTTCTCTCGTGGAAAAATACCACAATGTATGCTATCGACAGATGTATTATAATTACATAGGCATTCAATCAATCGTCTAGAAAGTTGGAACAATCGATACGGAGAACGTCTCTGCGTCTAAAATGAAAGGCAGTAATTTTCATATCCTCCATGTTAATATGAACGTCTACTGAATTCAGGAGCATTGCAGGGGTATTGTCTCCTTTCGAAGAGTACTTCCAAGTTGGAGGCGGTGGGCGTGGTATGGCAAACCACGCCCCTCAGTAGGCGTGTCTAAAATGTCATTGAAAATTATTTGCAGTGTAATAATATAGACTCAGATCTTTGCCGGATTTTCCACAGTGTGTGCTAACAAAACAGTAATTCAACTTGGCCTTTTTTGTTACAGTTACTTATAGCTCACAGGGATATAGTACATTTTTCAAAAAACATTCGTACATGACTGTTTGTAATATTAAAATAACCGCTTTTTACTAAGTGCATTTGGATCAATCTACCTACATATAACACACATAACAAAACGATTTTTTTTTAAATTTTGACTGCCTCGTTGGTCTAGTGGTCAGATGTGCCGCCTTTGGATCAACGGGTCCCGGGTTCGATTCCGGGGTCGGGCCAGTGTCTTTGTCTAAACCAGAGGCACTGGCTCGGAGTCTGGGTGTCATTTCTATCTATGATATGTATGTATTTACAAAAAAAAAATGTATATAAGTAGTTTATCATCCATCTCGTTACCATAACACAAGCATTAAGTTGCTTAGCTTGGGCCGAGATGGCGTTGTGTGAAATGTCCAAGGATATTTATTTTTATTTTTTTATTTTTTTCTATCTATTTATTTCGGCTAATCACCGAAGTGACTAGACCGATTTGGACGGCACTTCACAGATAGATGGTATAACAAGGAGTAACTTAGCTTTTCAGGGGCCCACGAGGCCTTTTCGCGTGTAAGTGCTAGTCCATTAGCGATTAGATAATAGAGCGTGTCTCTTTAAATGAGACGATTGTCAGTTTGCAGTTGATATACTGATTGTTGTTACCAAAAATCTTATACTTTAATTAATTCTCTAAATATATGTTGTGTATCAGTTCTCCATAACGGCAAGCTCATGCAAAAAAATAACATTTAAACTAGGGATATCTTTTACCCGGGACTTTTTTAATAAACTGAATAACTATGGGCTCCTGAAAAGCGGGGGGATGCCAATAAAAGTAGCCCAAAATACACCTTGTTACATCGTATCTGCCAATGACAGTCCCGTCTAAATCGGTCCAGCCATTTCAGAGACTAGCCGAAACAAACAGACAGACAGACAAAACATGTTGTTGTGTTTAGTAAAAAGCGGTTATTTTAATATTACAAGCAGAGACTCCAATTTTAGTATATGGATAGAGTATAGATTTTGACATGTAGCAGGATAATATAGCCATAGTACAGACGGTATAAAAAACACTTCTATTTTTGTCTATTTAATAAAAATGTTGACTCAGACTTTAAATTCTTATCACTACATAGTATAAAACAAAGTCGCATTCTTCTGTCCGTCCCTATGCATAAATCTTTAAAACTACGCAACGGATTCTGAAGCGGTTTTTTTAATAGATAGAGTAATTCAAGAGGAAGGTTTATAGGTATAATATAATTGCATCCGTGCGAAGCCGGGGCGGGTCGCTAGTAAATTATAAACCAACGACTCGGTTTAAACATCCGACGCTGGATTGACTATCTGTATATACAGTCTCGTTTCAAGATATCTTTCTCTTGTGACAAAATTGACCTTAGCAATTACTAGTTCTCAGCCCATAACTAACCCATTCCTGAGTCGGGCCTCCTCCAACTAAATGGAGGGTAATTAGCCTTCTGTGCCAAATGGGTTAGCATAGGATTTCGTTTCAAGTTTTCCTTATCTCGCGGCTAGGTTAACTGCCTGCTAAAATGGTGGTAGCACTATGTATTTTTATTCCATCACTCTATTCCTGAACAAGCTGCAACAACGTCACTCTATTCCTATGTGTAATTCCACACGGAACTACACATAGGGATAGATATAATCACGGTTAATCGCCTTCTTAGTATATAACGCGTGGATTTATTTGACTCTCATATTAATCATTATTTCTTCGTTTCAGCCCTTAAATGACCCACAACTCAGTCGGGCCTCCTCCAAATTCATAGAGGGTAATTAGCCCACTGTGCCACAGGGTTTTCCTTCCATTGCGGCTGGGTGATCTTCCACTTACGTTCCTTTAGTCAACTCTCACGGCACCCTCAGAAGGGCGTGTGTTGGTGACCTTGTGTAATTTCAATGTCATAATTTACTGTTTCGTAATTGCGTGGGTAGCAATAGCCATACATAAAGTGACGCTTCGCTTGGCTATTCATATGCGTGTATCTGTCATATTTGATTTTAATGTGTGTGTGTGTGCGCGCGTGTGTGTTTGTCTGTGTATTTTACAATTGTCACAAAGATAACGAACACCAATGGCCATGTGAAGTTTTGTCCGAGTTGACTTTTTATTGGTGTTCCTCTTTTAACAATAGATGGGGCATTTATGATTTATAACATGATGCAACTTCAAATTGGTGCATTTGACGGAATGAATATTTATTAAAAGAAGTCCATCATATCAACTCAAAAAGACGCACGGCTGAAACGCGCCTGCCCCTATCTCATGGAAGATACCCACTACTTCTACTTCTTACCCCATAAAAGACTCACTGCTGATTCGGACCTCCTCCAACTGCATGTAGCATACCTGCTGTATTATAATGAGTATACAAACAAGGCGATAAAAAAAATCAACCACAGAGTTTCTTGCTGGCTCTTCTCTGTAAATCCTTTTGACCCGATGGTAAATGTAAAATATATATTAACATCCCAAAAGAGCTCAGATGAACAAACTTAAATAAATAGATTTATTATTTTAATTTGATTACTTAACACGAGTCCCATAATTTGTTGCACAGGTATTTTACAGCCAGTTGATTTGACCATGGATAAATTAACTGAAAAAATATTTAGGGGAATATGAACATGAAAGATATCAAACTAGCTAATCAACTCTCATTCGATTAAAAACAATATCTAATAACGTACCTTTCTCATAATAAGAGAAAATTAATAAAAAATACCATAACAAAACTTTTATATTATAATTAATTACAAAAAGAAAATTCTATAATCTCCAGCTACAGATAAGCTACGACAGTAGCTACGGCGTAGACACAATACTACGCAAGGCGGAGTTACACTCGGAGTTTTCCGATAGCCGATGTGAAACCGACCGGTGCAGAAAAGCCAGTTACAGCTGAACTTTTACATTAGAAAGCTCGCCGTCGTTTGCGTCCAGCTCAAGCTCTGGGAAGACAGGCAGGGAGGTCAAAGCAAAGTGGTGCGCAATTTACTGGAAACCAGGGTTGAGGGATTCGCAAGGATACTGTTACGTAACGTCAGTCGTGCGACGGCAGCCGTTGAAGGCACGTCTCTGTGGTCGTTTTGTTGGAAAATATAAACAACAACAACGTATTTGTTGACGTAAACAACGCGGGTACTTGTTGGACTTTACTGCAGTTGTTTGAGGTGAGTGGATGTTGTTTTGTTTATGTTTATTTGTTGTATATCTTCTGTTGAGGTCGTTGATTATAGGTCGTTGATAGGCTGTGCATTATTATGCGCTTTTATATGTGGAGATCTTTTTTAAAATGTTTTATAAGCATTTTTTTTTTATCTTTTTATGACAATGCCAATCCAATATTGTTTCCGACGGTAATCTGGTAGTCTACTGGTTATATTAATATAAATTAAAACTAGATAAGCTATTGTGAAATGGATTATAGAGTGAAATGAAAAATCTACTATATGTATTAATATTTAATACATTATGAATGTTGCGGAAAAGTTATTTTGTTTTAAAACTTAGAATTTCCTAAAATTTGCTTCCATTTTAACGCTATTCATTATATAATCCGTAATTTTATACAAACTAACCCATTAGAAGTTTTAAAAATAATTGTCAAACTATTAAAATAAATTCATTCTTAGGAATTTCAAATAATCAAAATTTTAAATAAGACAAATCCTAAAAAAATAAATAAAATTGTATTAAAAAAGTGTAGCGGGTAAAATAACATGAATGAAATATTTTAAAGTAAATAAATTGTTGTTGTAAATTGTGTTCCTTCAGTCGCCTCTTACGACACCCTGAAGATAGTATGAATTGGTGACATTTTGTTTTCTCCGTGATCACATGGAATACATCACCACCTGAAAACTACGCGGATTGTATCCATTGTGAACACCGCAAATTTAAAAGGCAAAGGATAATTTTACATTATATTTTACAGTATAATTTTTACATTACTAATTGTTAAGTGCGATAAAAAATACTTGAAAAGAAAGAACAGAGACTAAAATGAGAAAAACGGCGGTTTATCTTAGACACTTTTCTATCAATCAAATTAAACGCATAGTCAATCAACTAGTTATATTTTACTTTATTATTATTTAGTTACACATAAGAACAAAACTGTTTCTATTTTATTCTACTGATATTATTTTACAATTCTAAATGTGTCCGAAAAACTATGTATCCCGTCATAAGCAGTAAATTGTAGTTAGATGTTGCTTTAAAACATCAAGCACTGACATCTGTTTGCAAAATAAGAAACAATCTCAATTTGAAGTCTATGCAAATGAAGTTGCCCGCAACTCTATTAAATTCAAATCATCTATTTTGTTTGGGTCACAATGGACACTTACAAATAGTCAACACATTATAAATGCTCGTATTATACAATAAAAAAAGATCTGACGTTTACCACCAGCTCGGAACGCGACCACTGCTGAGAAGAACTGGCAAGAAACTCAAAGGGCTTGTCATTTATTCTTCATTGCGGTCCTATATCATATGTATTAATCAATATTAAACCGTTATTAATCAATAAGCTTAATGCGTTTATTCGACCAGCGTATACCTATTCCATTCCCTATAGTGTGCTAGAGGCGGCCCGATTTCGTATTGGATATTTTAACTGAATGTGAAGTGAGAAATACGATTAGGACAAAGCATTGTTTATACCTTGATTTCTTACCTGAACTAATTTAATGAAATTAACGTCTTAATATGAATAATGACACATTGAAATTAAACACTTTTCCATAGTCTAGTGGTTAGATGTGCCGCCTTTGGATCAACGAGTCCCGGGTTCGATTCCGGGGTCGGGCAAGTGTCTTTGTCTAAACCAGAGGCCACTGGCTCGGAGTCTGGGTGTCATTTCTATCTATAATATGTAAGTATTTACAAAAAAAAAAGTATCTAAGTAGTTTATCATCCATCTCGTTACCATAACACAAGCATTAAGTTGCTTAGCTTGGGACGAGATGGCGTTGTGTGAAATGTCCAAGGATATTTATTTATTTATTTATTTATACACGCTTAAACGTAATATACACATCCAACGTAATATACACGCTTACATCGGTAAATGCGTTAAAAAGTGTTTAATTTCAATAATTTAAAAAAATATATACTCGTATAATGGTTATTCATTTATGAGGCGGCTCAGGGCAAAAATCCTTGGGGGAGGCCCATGTCCAGCAGTAGACGTCTTTTGGCTGAAATGATGATTCCGTTGGCTTTTTCATTATAGTTATATCGTCGTTGTAGCCCATGAATAACCCATTACTGAGACGTTCCTCCCCCAAATGCCACTCTGATAAAACTGGTTTGTATCAAGCTTTCGTTGACTTTTGGTTAGATGGTGTCCCTCTTGCGTTCCTTTAGGCGATTTTACACCCTCAGGATGGTATGGGTCGGTGACCTTGTGTATTCTAAAACCATCGCCATAAGTAAAGTGCACGTGTGCGGGGATCAAGGCGGAAGAGCGAAAGACGCTCAAAGAAGTCTTTAATCGATTTTGGTAATTCTCATTGGGGTCAGCATTGGATAATATCTGCTCATTCCACTGTTGAATCGGGCGTTCTCCAGTTACATGGAGGGTAATTGGCCTACTGTGCCACGTTGGCCAAACGGGTTGGCCCAGGGTATCATGTCATCTCCCCGTGGAGACACAGTCAGGCCCCACGGTGCAGCAAGCGCGGGACGGTACACCCCGGGGATGTTTAGTGGGTAAGTCTCTTTATGAGAAGAGTCCCACACACCCCCCGCTGGCAACCCCAGGCCGGCGGGGATAGTCCATAAAGAAAATTAGCAAAAAAAAAAGTCAAGTTTTCCTTCTCTTGCAGCTAGGTTTTCGGCCTTGTCATTTCCATCTGTCAGCACACTTATGACACCCTCGGGACAGAATGGGGTGGTGACGCTGTGATTTCTAAATTCGTCACCACAAGGGCAATATTTAGATGATATAATAATATCTGCCTCGGTGGACTAGGGGTTAGATGTGCTGCCTTTGGATCAACGGGTCCCGGGTTCGATTCCGGGGTCGGCATGTGTCTTTGTCTAAACCAGAGGCACTTGCTCGGAGTCTGGGTGTCATTTGTGTTCGTGAATTACATGTTTGTAAAATGCCCCAGCGATACAGGTGGTGAAGGGGTTTCGTTTAAAAAAAAAAATTCTAATCACGAAATTTTTAAATCCTTACATTCTGTTCATCACTGGGCCGAGCTCAAGAATATTGAGCGGTGTTTGCTAATAAGGTATTGGCTTAAAGTTTCGATGTTGGCGAAGAAATGCACCCTCGAAATATTTACCGTCTATTAAAAAACATAATTCACTCAAATCCTGCACCGTTGTACCAGATAATTTAATATCACCACAGCTTAGAGAAAACAAAGTAGGTATACCAAATCTGAATATTAAATTGTCAAAAGCTTACATAACAAGCTAAGTCGACTTGTGTTAATAATTCAGCGGCTTAACAATTGAATCTACCGCGATACCTGTTATTAAATATGCAAATTAGTTATTTATTCAAGTCGCAAGCTAAAGGGGGATTTTATGCTACTTCCAAAGCTAATTTGACCCCTTTCGTGTCACGTCAGTGCCACTGATTTCAAATTTTGTGATGGTACGCGGCGTTAGTTCTGTTGACGTCGACAGTGCGAATCGCAATTGATCTCCAAGTGGATGTTGGATGGGTGTCCAACATTTGTAATATTTTACTCCTCCTTGTTTCGGAGGGCACGTAAAGACGTCGGTCTCGGCGTTCTACCACGTTTAGTTAATTGCCGTATCACGCCACCGCCACGTTACGACTTCAAAAAATGGAATATTTTTAGTAAGTACCTATTTTGAGGTCGGATTACAGATGTTTATATTATTCGATTGCAATAAAATCATCGTCGGGTCTTCTTGTCACCTATCCCATAGAGTTTGAAAAGGAAAATCTTAAACACTGTGCCGAAGACGTGGACTGTCACAGTGAGACTAGACTACCAGCTTAAACTCGCTCAGCGTACTGTGGAGCGAACTATGTTTGGAGTTTCTCTGAAAGATAGGCTCCGTAACGAGCCTACGATCCCCGAAAGGTTGCGGGCAGCAGCTGGATGCGTCAAGCGGATGACAGGGCGCTATGGCGCTCTTTAGGCCTATGCCCAGAAGTGGACTAGAGTGGGCTGATTATGATGTTGATGAACAAAATCATTGAAGTATACAAATTTTGATAAGATTGTATTATATTATTATAAATGACGGAGTTACAAACATAACACAGAATATCGGAACTCCTTTTCAAGTTGTTTAATAAAATAAGTAACTCCTAGCAATCATATTGACGCCTTAGTGTGCCTTTAAAATAAATCACGCTTACAGTGATAGATATTCCCGTAAAAAAGTCAGTAGTCAACTGTAAAAAATATATTTTAAGACATGTTTGTATTTAAGCGTACATGTATTTAGTAGAAAAAAAAACATGCAATTTTAATGCGCGCAATGTTGGTTTGTAGAGAATTTATCTCAAAACCAATTTTCTTACAAAAACCAAACCGAGCTAATCAAAATTATTAATTGAAGAATATGAAACAATGACTGCCTCCCGGCGCGTTGGTCCCTCGAGGATCGTTCAATTTGTATTATTTATCGTACGCGAGCGGGCACTGGCGGCGATACTAGTTAATTTCCTAAATAAATATTGACACAATCAAGACTGGCTGAATCTTGTGATTGTTGGGGCTAATTGTTGGTTCAAGACAGTTACAAATAAATATTATATAACTGTCTTATTATATGTCGGTCTGAAATTTGCTTACCTTCCAAATTGCAGACCGCCATCTTTTGCTTTTTTCTTGTCGATGGGGAGATGCCTAATGCATACTGCCGTCTCTTTGGGACTCAGGAACGGTCAGACTCCTACTTAAACCCAAGCGTTTACCACTTCTCCCACCTCAAGTTGGGGATGCCACAGGTTCGCGTCACAGTCAGCCCCCTAGGCGAGCAGTCAGTGTGGCTCTTGTAGGTATGTCCCCAGACCCATTACCGGCCCACGGGCATGGGTGACCCTAAGCCGGTATGGCCCCAACATATTTAAAGGCATGCAAGCCCCCTAACCACACCGAGGTCGAGGAAAAACTTAATATATGTACTAAAGGTCATGTCTTCAGGCATTCGCCCAGGGATTTCGGATCAGCGATCTTGTAGTCCTTGCTAATTCTGTTGGATACACCGCGTAATACGATCATAAATTCTTATTGATTAAGCTTAAAAGATAAGCTAAATTCTATAATGAATTTCCTTAAAAAAATCCGACCATCTCATAGTGTCATGATTTTATTATTACTAGTGGTCGCCCAATGGTCGAAATTAGACTGTAATTCTAATATAAATAAATATAAATATAAAATAGTTCTATTTCAATATGACCTTTATAACAGCCTTTATAATTAAGAGTTGGTATATAAGCGTGTATTAAGAATATATAACATTACACTACCGTGTATAAAATATATAATAAAACTAGCTTTTGCGCGCGGCTTCGCCCGCGTGGGCTTCGAACCCGTGCATATTTTTTATGAACATAAAATCGGTTATTGTGACTAAACTATGATAGTTAGATACGTGCTCTCGCGGACTTTTTTGTAGATCTTTATAAGACCTACAAACCCGTAGTACATCATTTTGTTCTATTGTCAATAGTTTATGCAGCGCACGCATAAATAGGTTTTCGATTTTACACCTTGGTTTACAAAATCGTAATTTTCATACGGATCCCTAATTCTTTTGAAAATAAAATATAGCCTATAACCTTCCTCGACAAATGGACTATCTAACACTGAAAGATTTTTTGAAATCGGACCAGTACTTCCTGAGATTAGCGGGTTCAAACAAACAAACAAACAAACAAACAAATAAACAAACAAACAAACTCTGCAGCTTTATATATTAGTATCGATAAAAAGCCTTTTATTTCCATGCAGTTACATTATACAACTAGTTTTCAATTAATTTGATAGGTAAAATAATTGTTTCCTATATTTGTACTGAACTATTTTTACACACTACTAATAAAATAAACTATTACCATACTATATTTTTACTATACTATACTATATCCCCACTACTGGTGAAGGCCTCCTCCAAAGAATTCCAGTCTTCTCTTGATTGTGCCACCCGCATCCAGTTCATGCGGTCGGTTCGGCGGTCTTTATAATTTCGTCTTCCCATCTTGCGTAAGGTCGCCCTATCTTTCTTTTGCCAAGAGGGCCATTCCATGCTGTTACCTTTTTCGTCCACCGCTAGTCTTGAAGACAAGCTATATGTCCTGCCCATTTCCATTTGAGTGATAGAGCCTTCGTCAACGCATCTGTAGCTTTAGTGATTTTTCTTAAATTTTTGTGCCTAATTCGTTGCATTTTGCTTATATTCAGCATAAACTACCGTGTATTTGATATACATAAATACATGGTAGTGTGTGTAATGGTTTTTTTATAGATATAATTTATTTTTATGCATAATAAAAAATAATGAGCATTCTACACTGAACAAGAATATAATATATATAATTTGGTCATGTTTAACAACGCGTCATAATGTAAAAATATTATAGAGAACAACATCGTTAAAATTAAAAGGTTATACTACAACTTGACATTCTCACAGCTTCACTTATAAAAGTAGCTACAGACATATGCGGCCCGGTAAAATAATATTAATTAGACTTCTCCAAAACGATTCGTAGACAAATGTTTTGGATAGTCCGGTTAATTTATTTAGAGGGGGGTCTGTTTACGGAGGGGTGTCCGAGGATAATAATTGTGTTGACGGAGCCCTGCGGCTGTTTGCCCAGCGCTGGGCCTCTTGTCCTTTGCTTAATTTATTGAAAACAACGCGCATTCTTATTGCTCTTCAGTTGTTTTCAATGCACTCAACGGACTAACGGTATTGTAAATAAATAAATAATAAATAAATATCCTTGGACATTTAACACAACGCCATCTCGTCCCAAGCTAAGCAACTTAATGCTTGTGTTATGGTAACGAGATGGATGATAAACTACTTATAAACATATTTTTTTTTGTAAATACATACATATTATAGATAGAAATGACACTCAAACTCCGAGCCAGTGCCTCTGGTTTAGACAAAGACACTTGCCCGACCCCGGAATCGAACCCGGGACCCGTTGATCCAAAGGCGGCACATCTAATTGTACATTTCTATGTAAGCTCGGATATACTTAGTCTTGATAGATGGCTTCGAAAAAATGTTTAAGCCGTAAAGTAGCCGAAAAAGTAGGTACCTATTAATGATTAAGAATACATATTTCGCATTTTCATGTGGTGAAGGATTTAGAATACATATTTTCACCACTCCATTCCATTCCGAGGGTATCGTAAGAGGAGACAAAAGCAAATTACAATGCCGCAAACCTAGCCGCAAGAAAAGGAAAACTTAAAGTGAAACCCTGTGCCAACCCGTCTGGCCAGCATGGCACAGTAGGCCAATTACCCCCCCCCCCCCCATGTAATTATAGGAGGCCCGACTCAGCAGTGGGTCATTTATGTTAAGTAGTAGTAATTTTTTTTATTACTATGTTATTACAACGATCATTGATATATTTCCAATACTCTATTGCAGACATCATGGCAGCACGGCAGCCAGCAGCTGCTCCGCGTACCAAAAAGCAGAACCATGCAAACATCCCATGCCCCATCGAGAACTGCGCTCGATTCACTTACGGCAAACTACCTGACCACCTCACAAAGATCCACGGCTTAACCGGCGCCGAAAGGGACGCCCTCAATGAGCAGCAAAGAAAACGGTTCTTCAATGGTGAGCTCTGCCAAGTCCGCTACCTCAAGGAATCAGCTATCAGAGATCTTTGGGGCAGCGATTACGAAGACCCTAGGATTCGGGCAAAAATACACCAAAGCTACGCTCTAGTCAAGATCCGAATTATACCTTTGGCAGCCACGCAACGCGCACGCCCTCTCACGGAGCAAGACGCTAACGTGCTCACAGCTTACAACGCCAGAACCGCGCCTAGACCAGTTAGAGCTCAGAAAACCAGAACCAGACCACGGCCTTACCCTGCTCCCGAGACCACACCGGCTGAAAGCGCTTCCAGCGAATCAAGCGAAGAAGAGAACACGCGCAATACATTACCACCATCCCCACCGCCTTCTTCACCATCACTACCACCTTCTCCGGCACCCTACGACTTACAACCTGTGGAAACTCGATTACGGGATATATTCGATTCTAAAGTTGACGCGGGATACAAAGCCGTAATCGATGATATGAAGAAATCGATGGCAAATGGTAGGAACTTGGGTGCAAGGAAACGAAAAGCATATCGCACCTACAGACGCTATGCAAAACGCTTAATCGCGTACCTTCACAGACAACACTCGCCTTTGGCTTACGATGTTGATGTGCTGCTATGCGGGGAAAGACAAGTTTGCGACTTTCTCGAGCGCATCAGCAGTGAGCACAAGACTAAAACGCTGAGGAACTACATTGTAGCTGCTATAAAGCTCCTGGATTCTAGATTGTTCGCGATAGAAACTGATCCTTCTTGCAAAGAGAAAGTAGCGTCTATGACGCGGGTTTATGAAGTTCTGCACGGACGTCTTAATGACTGCGATCGACTACTGGCTCAGAAGAACGTCTCGTGTGAAAAGAAGATGTCGTTTGATTGTGTTATGGATGAAACTTTTAACGATTCCTGCGACGAATTGGTTTAATATGCATAATATTAGACATTGAAACATTTTGAATTCGAATCCGGAAGAAGCATGTGTTGGAATAAATCTTTGTAAATATTCGTTTAAAGACTCAAATTGAATAAAACTGCATCTACATACGGTAGATATCACTGCTAGCAAGCGCCCGTTCAGAATGTTGCTTTTTTAAACTGACTTCAAAAAAGGAGGTTAAGTAAATAAAAAATGACACCGACGTTAATTAGGATTTAAGTACACCAAAGGCTCCGATATCAAATGGTTGTCTATTCGTTTATAGGTTTGAAGTCTGTGTACTCATTCATGAATATCTAGCAACTTTTTGCGTTAGCTTCCTATTAACACTTAGAAAGTACTAGACATTTAAGAAATGTATATAAATCAAACTACGTGTTTCAAGCAATAAGTTAGTATAGTATGTAAGATATTTAAAAATATCTGTGTTACATTTCGAAAGTTACACTTTCATATATTATGTGCAATAATAATATAACTTATGCCAAATACTAGATAATAATTATTATAACTTAGTCCTATTTCGTTGTTTATATGTTAGCTTATGTAATCAATAAACTAATTAATTAAAGTGTAAATAACATATACGTGATCCAAATAAGACAGGCGATTTATTTTTTAAACCATTTTTTTTTATCTCATATCCTCTCCTCCAAATATGTAGGCAAATTACATAATAGTTTTAGTCCTTTTCCTCTTGCGGCAAAATTTTCTGCCTTTAGATAACACTTACAACATCGACACCTTATGTGGAATGGAGAGAATTCTAAATCCGTCACCAAACGTGTTGTACCAAACTCTTTTTTAATAAATTTGTATTTTACATATTTTATTTTCTATGGCAATCTGCCGGTTTCTTCAGCATTTTTTTTCAGTCGTATTTAAATTTAAATTTAGCACGTGTTATTCGGTCATGAGACCGTGTCACGTGCCTTTTGCTAACCAATAATGTGTTTTCTGTTCTTTACTTTAGCGAGGGTTTTATTTATAAATGTAGGTACTACAAATAACGTCTTTAAGCTATCGGCCCATCACCATCGATACGATTCTATTATGAATGCAATATGATCAGATCAAACAGTGTTCACTTTTTTGAGGAATTTACAAGTATCTTCGGTGTAATAATTGTATAAACTTCATTCAACAAAAGAAACAAAAGGAAAGACATCCATATCAATTATAAACCTGAAATAAATTATGCATCTTCGCCAATTCTTCACTACGCCAATCAGACTCATAATTTAGTACTTTAATGAATTACTAGATGACGCTTGCCATCTAGTATCCCACTAGCGTAATGATTGTAAACTGGGTGACTGAAAGTACTTTGACTACTGGTCACTAGATGGCGCTTAACAGAATTATACCTCTTCAAGCTCATGTTGCCCTAGTACTTGGCGATCGTAAGTGCCTGCTCCAGATTCTCCACCGACCGGCCTTACGTTCCAATCGTTCCATTCTTGAATACTTCCTTCGCATTTTAACCGGATCTTCTTTTGTACGATGATAAGCTATTATTTTCACAGTTATGTACTTATATAATTTGTATATTTATTCATTAGTCCTATATTTCATAAATTTACAGGACTTATTAATTATTATTATCATCATATAATATCTTTAAATTTGTTTAATCATATACTTATTTGTCTTATATGTATAACATTATTTTTCAAATGATCGCACTTCTTTTGAATGTGGTTTGTTTTTCTTTAATATTATAAATTTCCTTGATATTTTATTTTTATTTAACATCATACAATTAAAATGGCAATGGGTCGCGGTAATTGGCAGCTGAACGCCGATCATAGTTTTTCTGATCAGAAATGTAAGAACAATGCTGGATTATGGAACTTCCCAATGGAGACAAATATGGAGAATTTTGTAAATATTAAACACGAATATGCTGGAGTATTTTTAAATATATAACTATACTAAGAATTATTCAAATAATCACGAGAAATAGACACATAGATAGTAGGAATGATTAAGTGATTGAACTAATACGTATTCCAAATATAAATTGTGATTCATTCTTGAATTTATACGCAAGTTCCATAGGATGTATTCAAAATAAATTGCGTTCTCTAAGAGATTTAAAAGCATTGGAGATGTTAATATACTTTTTATTCTTTTCACCAAGACAAAATAATTGAATTTAGAACGTGAAAATTTATAGTAAAAATATCGTTGGGAAAAGAATTACCTTTCTTCTGCCAAGTCGGTTGCAAAGAAAAGCAAAAGTAAGCGGGGATCTAAATTAATGTTACTACTAAAAATAACGAGTATACTTAGAGTACTTACTATACTTATAGTATTTTTCCGTATTAGTCCGAGTAGACACAAATTTTGAATTATTATTGTTATTAACCTATTCCATTGTTGTATTTGACGGTGGCGACATACATCAACGACGTTTAAAACCTACCGCTAAATTCAACCTAACTCCTTTATTCATAGAGCTTCTATCAAATAAAAACTCAATCAATCAGAGATAATAGAATCCATAAGAACCAAAGCGAAGCGTGGGAAGAACCACGAGTAGGTAGACGGATGACCTTGTGAAGGTCGCTGGGAGTCAGTGAATGCGGTCTGTATGAGATCGTGCGTTATGGAGGGAGATCTATGGGGGAGGCCTATGTTCAGCAGTGGACTTCTGTGGCTAGATGTATAGATAGTTAAAATCTGACAAAAACTCATAACGATTTTTTTTTATAACCGACTTGAATGCATTAGGACCCTAGACTTACGTGATGGAAAGCAGCGCCAGGGTCTAAGATGGAGCAGGCAATTCAAGGAAATGTCCTGTCGGGCGCCAGCTCTCACATACACACGAAAAACACAGTGAAACTGCTTGGCGCCGGACTTGGATGTGGGGGTGGTAGCTAACCGAGCGGACCATTAGAGACTGAGGAAGATAAGCAAATATCTTTTCTTAAATTTTTTATCTCCAGCTGGTTACGCAAGGCGTTTTCACAGGAACCCACTGCCACTTATATTTGTGATTTTTTCACAAATTTTCAGAGCGTATGGGTGACTTTGGTCCTCTGACAGACAGTCTCACTGCGGATCCTATCTTTATGAGAGACTCCCAGCATAACTCGAAGCATGCTGAGTGGCTTTGAAATGGTCTACTAACCTACCATTTACCGGGGTAGCACTAGATAAGGGACGACGACGTACTACACCGGCGACCTGGTTAAGGTCACCTGCAACCGATGGATGCGGGTAGTTTAGGACCAGCCTTTGTGGAAAGCCTTGGGGGAGGCCTATGTTTAGCAGTGGCTAAAATTATTATGATGATAAGACCATAGGTAATGACGTTAACCGTTGTTTACTAGTTTACAATACAAGTCAATCATCACCAGAAAGGCTATGCACAAAAAATCATTAAAGTTTTAACCAATGACGAATACTGTGCTGAGAGACGGGCAGACGAACTACATACGACAATATCAGAACGTTATTTTGAACAGTTTACTCAGAAGCTATTTCTGTAACCATATGCTACCTTGAACCGCTTACAAATACGGGCCATTTTAGTTTTGTGAGTAACTGTTTTCTCTTGTATAATACGCGTTATAGTCTTTAGTAGGTGTCTGTAAGGGCGTCAAGTTGACGTCATTGATAGTTTGTGCAAAATTTTAAAAGTGATGATGAAGAAGTTGTTTTTAATTGAAAACCGAAAATGATTTCTTCAGGGATCAACATTTCAAGATGCTTTTAAATGACTAGTATGAACACTATCAGTGGTGTGTAGCGCTCTACAGAAGAGAGCTCTGGAGATAAAATAATTTAGGCAACTCGTATTTCTTAATTATTCATCATGCTAGCGCTTACATGACCCATGGAATCGTAACCTATTTAGTAGGATGAAGGGATTTCGTTCTTCTGTACCACATTGTCTGTAAATTGAACAATGCGATCACCCTCAATCCAAATTCAGGTTTTAAAATGTGTGTATTGCTTACCTTAGCAAATCTAGGTGAGTTTGTACACTACATGTGTATATATTTTAATAATTACTATTTATTAATTCTTGATAGATTTCTATTAATCACAACGAAAAATTAGCAACAATTCATTGCGGAGTGATAATAAGTAAATTGGCTGACGATATAGCATTAATATTATACATTGCGTTAACTGCAGTGTGCAGCTGGTAAACAATGCAGCGAGAATCGAATGACGTCACGCGCATTCGGTGCAAAGTGCATGTATGCAGGTTAACCTTCTTGCGTTTATGTTATCCTGGTGCTCGTTCCTTTTGTGAGCAACACCAAAGGGGCCCTATCCTCTTTGAGCACCCTTCTCTGGGTCAATGCGCATGTCTCGGTCATTCACCGGACCAATCTGCATCGGTTAGTCCCTTGCGGCCACGCATATTGAAAATCTAAATTTTCGCACTGGACATAATGGCGTAAAAGTCATTAAAATATTTAATTCATAACTTTGGTGTTTCAATCATAGTATTAAAAAGAACCCTGGTCAGAAGTACTGTACTGAATATCTTTACTATACACACAAAGCTACGACTACTTAAAAAATTTATAAGCAAAAAAACGGTTTCAATCCTCTTCTTTTATGATAACATACATATCTTATACTATACAAATCATTCATTCAATTTCTTTGTACTTTTCTTTCATTTCGTGTTTTATGCATGTTGTTCTAAGTGTGATTTTTTTATTCATTTCCACTAATATAACATTATAGTAAAATCATTCAAATAACATGTCTCCGAAAATTCAAATATCTGCCATGCAATAAAATTCTCAGAGGCTGCAACGACTTGTCTTACCAGGAACTCGATGTACAAGGATCACAGAAATGAGAGGTGGTCGATGCATATTGCAAACTGCATTATGCATACATTATGAATATTGATTAGACGGTATCACCTCACAAATTAAATAATACGCTCTGTAATACAACTCCTAACAGGCGAATATAACAATGTACTTGTTTTTTATATCAAACACAAATAAATATTCCAAAAATAGATTTTGCCCTAATTAGAAGTTCGTCATCATTTCACCATTATACCACCCATAACTGAGTTCCTCAAAATGGCCACCTCAAAATTCACGGAGGGAAATTAGCTTCCTGTGCCACGTTGCAAAAGACGGTTTGGCACAGGGTTTGTATTAAGTTTCCCTTCCCTTTCAAATATGCTGATCTGCCTTATGCGGTCCTTTAGCCTTACGACAGGATATGGTATGGGTTAGTGACACTGTGTATTCTAAATCCGTTACCACACAGACCATTAGAATTTATAAAGTAACTAGCGACCCGCCCCGGCTTCGCATGGGTGCAATTATATTATACCTATAAACCTTCCTCTTGAATTACTCTAACTATTAAAGATTTATGCATACATAGGGACGGACAGAAGAATGCGACTTTATTTTATACTATGTAGTGATATTTGACGTTTACAACTTATCTTTTGTATACCATCTTACCACTACTACGCAACAAGTGCTCTTGCGAGAAGTAGATCAGGTTATAAAACTAAAAGCTTGTGTGAAATTCCTCCAGCCTCGCACTCGTTTAACGGTGAGTCTCGTGCTCTCCTAAAAATAAGTCCGCCTAACGCATTCCAAGCAGCCTCCCGTTCTAGAATAACGATCGTTACGTTAAGATTTTAGTGTAGGTTGCGTGGTACGTGTGACAGATTTTTTTTTCTGTGTCATGATCTAAATATAGGGCATTATATCCAGTCTGTTTTGTAAATTGGCATAAAGTTGCTTCAAAAACTCGGAATACGAGCTAGGCTTTTACTGTAGCAGTATAAGATGAAATTAATGGCGTTATAATGATGTCTTAGGTTTTCGCGATCTTTGCACATTGCAGAAAATGATTTCATAACGGTTCTGTTTTTTTATTTATATCCCAACATTTCACACACTTTGCAGTCGTCTCGCGACCACGGACACTGCAGTATCTGAAATGTTGGGATTTATATAAAATTTATGGTATGATTTGATCAGTGCCTTTAGTACAGTCGTCATACTAAATTGTCCAAAGGCCTGTTTCTTAAGTACTTCATTTAAAGGCTGAGATTCCTATACTGTTAGTAATTCTAAGAACTGAAGTATTGTTACAAATCGTTTTTATTTAGATTTAATTTAGATTTTAATATTAATATTTCAGCCTAACACGGGTACCGGCGATTTAACAAAAGTTTCAGTTTAATTACCTTTTTTAGAATATTCTAACGCCTGTGTTCATGAAGCGTAATGTAAGATTCTAATGGTGAAAGAATTTTACAAATCGGTCAAATAGTTTCAGAGCATATTCAATTTAAACTAACAATTTTTTTTTACTATTTATAATATTGGTTTAGAAGTAATTGAATAGCCATTCAATTCAGATATGACATGGTGACCATCACATGTGAATCACCTGAAAAGATAATAAAGGTTTCAAAGCCAGACTTTTAGGTTTTCTGTCATATAATTACTGTTGAGATAGTTTATCTTGCAGTATGGAACGAATGTTTGTGTGCCTGAACGGATGTCAGTATGTCATATAAAATCCTATAAAAACTCAAGGGATCGTTAAAATCTTACTACGTAACTACCAGATCACCATAGGAACATAAATATATATATTTAGCCCGTTCAAAATAATAACATATTATGTACACTGAATTTATTCCATAGATCCATAGATTCAAAAAGATAGCTAAATCTCAACTTTGTAAGAAAGGCTACTATAGCGTTATTGATTACCTGACTGACCCCGTAGCCTGGGATTAAGCTGCTCGAGCTCATGTTACCACATATAAAATAGAAAAATAATTATATATTTTTACTAGTTTGGATTCAAAGCGGCAAGCTTACTGGAAATGAATATTCGAATTTAACCCCATTTATTTTTGTGCGTCTATCCTGTGAGTTGTCATGCTCACTAAAATACTTTGAACAGTGGTAGCGACATGTGGCGGGTCGAACACTTCCCTTTGATATGGTTGAGGAGATCGATGGCTGCCACATGCGTTATGCTTGTGAACAGGTGCCGCTGTTTGGGGTTGGTCGACTCACTGGATTCATGACTTATAATTTCATTTTTAATTATTCTTTTTTTTATTATAAAATTCATATTTCAGTTGAGCGCCTTTCGGAACCAAACGAAACTAATTATAAGATAACGGTTATTGTAATATGGCGTTTAAAAAAAGAGACAAGCCCACCGAGTTTCTTCCGCCAGGTCTTCTCGGTTGGTGCCGCGTTCCGACCTGGTAGTAGTATTTTATAAGTGATATATCCGATGACGATTGTGAACGCCATAATTGGTTTATACAATAAAGCATTTTTCTATTCTATTCTATTCTATTCTATTCTATTCTATTCTATTATTCGAAAAAGTACGTCTACATTCTACAGTGTATTTATTTTAATTGAAATTAATTCTGTGTATATTTTGACTGGCTGTCAGGCACGTGTGCAATGCATCGAATGTTAGATCAATCTAACGTTGGTTAATAGAATTCGTATATTATTTAATTCAACGAATTCTCATATGAATTTGTTCTGGCCATAGAGATATTTCGGTCGATCGTTCCCGCGTTTCTGCGTCTTGTTTCTTCGCACTGGTATTTACATCGATAGAGCTTTGCCGAAGTATAAAACTCGTTATTTGACTGACTAGCGCTTATTTCGTTCTGAACATTTGCGTGAGTGCCATCTAGTGACTGTCGCGTGAAACTCTTGCGTGTGTTGTGAACTTGGTGATTGTTTTTGGAAATCCCAATACCTACTTCAAAATGCCTGGACGTCCTATTTGGCAGGTAACGATTATAATACATAACGATCGTTTTTTATTCATGTTTTCCCGAGTATTTAAGCTTTAAGCTTATTCATTTTAATGTAAAGAGTATTTAATTAGACAAGCAAAGTTATTTTCACTGTCGAGTATTCTATATTATTTAAACATTTCTTGATTCTGTCTACAATTATGTCAATAATACCTGATTTGAAATATTCAAATGACCTCCCTTTTGACTTAATTGCAAAATGAAACTGCATGTCTGTATGACTAATCTCTCCCACGTAAACCCACCTGAAAATATCAGGTAAACAACACTGCCCTCGCAAGCTTCACGAATTGGCACGGTGTCAAGTTTCACTATAATGGTTTATTTACTATTAATATAATTTGCCATGACTCAAAGCACTAATTGGTAAAACGTATTCTATCAGATATTCCACAATAAAAACTTAGGATTAATATTATATTGCCATAATTGAAGAACAATTTATTTTTATTTTTGCGTGATGTTATTTAAAACTATTTTACTACTGCAATAAATTAAAAAATCTTTCCATACATGGCCATACAAGGCCATTTCTATGTTCCATGAAATAAAAAAACAACACATTTAAGAAACATATCTTTTTTCTTTCAATATTTATATAATGTACAATCTTGAAGCCATTTTCAGTCAAAGGTACACAGTACACACATAAATAATAGTAAAATATTACAAAAATAACATATTTTGTTCAGTACAATGCCTATATTTAAATAAAGCATTTAAAAAATAAGATACTATGTAAAGAAAACACAAAAGCACATTAGATTATTTACGACCAATTTATTATGATTTTTACTGAAATGCCAATGCCAAGAGTGTTCACCAGAATTTCAGTCAAATTTCACTCGATATTTTACAAATTAATATAAGTCCTTAAACTAACAATTAAGTTTCATTAAAATTAAATAGTATACCTAGAGGCTTGACATTTTAAAATTAAAGGTTACTAAACTAGGTAGTCCAAATTGTGACTACGTTTTGTTTAAATCTCCAATCATGTAACTGGCTGGTAAATTGTGAAATATTTTTTGTAAGAAGCCAAGCAGGATGTCTTCTATAGTCTTCGATAGTATTGGTCGTAATGATTCGGAGACCGGCCGCCAATTTGCATTCAAATATGCATTGGTGCTTTCCTCTGTAAATTAATAAAATACATTTAAAATAAATGGATTAATAGAAAAAACGGTACAACAATAAATCTGCAAGTAACTAAGATGTCCGCACATCTTAGTTACTTGCAGAAAGTATCGTAAAGCATTTTGATAATATTATAATTAGCGACATCTGTTGTTGAATAACTAAAACTATCACGGCTATTTATTATTTTTAAAATTATTAATAAAACTGCTTTTTGGAATATTTAAAAATTGTTAAAATTGTTTAGCTGATTTTTTAAATACTTAATTTGGTTATTTAAAGAATAGAAAATATTATGCGCCTTAAATTAATAAACAGGCAAAAGAGAATCGTAATAATAAATGCTTGTATCTTAAAGTAGTTTAATAATCATTGGTTCAAGGATAAAATCGCGAATTTTGTGATTAAAATTTGGCAACAGTGAGCGAGTGCTTGTCAAACGTCCAGCAACGTCTCAACAACGTCTCAACGTTGCAATTTGTAACACGTTAGTACTAGGATATCATAAAGCTATGGATATTGCAGAGATGTATGTAGTTGAGACTACTAGCGACATCTAGTACATTTGAAGATAATCTCACCAAATCAAATGACGGATGACGCATTAAATTCAAGGAGTCTCCGAACCGTTTTATTCTTTAAACATGCCACACGATGGCGCTGATTCATAAAAATTAAATTATCAAGAATCCTTACCAAGTGATTCAATTCCATCGAACAAATTATTCATGCGTAGTTTCAATCCTCCTATAGAATATTTGACATGGGCTCCAGTAACATTGAAGAAGGAAATATCATCTTTTTTGTACAACTTCACATCACTTACGATGTCAATAGTCATATTGCCTAAAATCATTTTAGAGAAATAAATTACGGTGTTTTTGTTCAAAAAAAATCAATCACAGTAATTAAAATTGTGTTAAGAGTCGTGTTCAATCATTTTACACTATGTTTAATAATAGATGTCGCCAGATATCACTCTTCCAAGCGAAACATCTTTATTATGCGAGATTCTTAGAATCGTGGGACAGTTTGATTGATCATTGTACTATGATTTCAATTTATTTTTACTTCGTCGTTTCAGCCCTTAAATCACCCACTATGAGGGCATTGTGTCGTTGTTTTACTTACTTGGCTCAAACCAGCAAAGACCGTGACCAACCAAGGGTATCAACAAAATCCTGCCTTTCATGTCATATGTACCTTCTATCCTTATTTTAGGCACAATAACCTTAGTGTAAAAGTCATATGATTTGCTGTCTACCCTAGAAAAAAAAAATGTTTGTTATGTGAAAATTTTAGCGACAGATCTATAAACTTGTTTGTTTGTCGACATTCGCTGTGCGTTTGTTGTATGAATGTTGCTCAACTCAGTCGATGAAGCAGTTGCTTTATACTAGGGTAGTATAAATTAAAAGAGATTAACTTACTGGCTCGACAACACTTTAGTCTGTCCGAAGCCAGTAACAGTAACATCATCCAGTGCAGCATTAACGTTGACGGGGCCGTCACCTTGTAGAATTCTAATTTTGGGAATTTTGAGGGGATCCAAGGCCTCCAGGCCGATTTCTGGCAGTCCTGTATGCAAAAATGAGTGATTATTACATTAATTTATGCAATAAATTATTACTCAACTGATGTTAGATATTATCACTTTTTCTTCCACTGCAAAGATACCACTTATTGATATTACAAGGCGTATGAGTATAGGCATGGGTTAGGAAATAGCGCTTTCGCTTTCTGTTATGCTCAACCGTTTCGTAATAACGGAGGCTTGTGAACATAATCTAATGCTTGCTTAGTAACTAAGCCATCAATTTATAATGTTAAATACCTAATAATTTCCATGGATGTTTAAGTTAAGAAAAGTCTTTACAATGCTTATTAAATCGTTGGCCAACAAACTTGTGAATACACTTCTGTTTCTGTACATGCAAACACTTCACTTGAAAGCGCCATTGTTGATTGTATTTATTTATCCCTTTGTTAACAGTTAAACTCAGTAATAACGTTAACCAAGGAGTTAGAGAAAAAAAGTACTAGGATATCATAACTGAGCAGTAGGTTCTGTATAGCGTACCGCGCCTACGGCGCGAAACGCGGACAGCTGTGCGAGCTTGTGCAATGTACCAGGCATTCAGAAATTGCGCCGGGTGGCCGGTAACTGGTCTATCATAGCAGTAGTAATATTAAACTTGCCTTACTTGTATTTTGTAAACAACTGCCTTACAACGGGACAGTTGCATGTTTTGCAAGATTATAAGCCCTGTTTCCCCACTTATTAAGGTGTCGAAGTGAGAAAATGAGTAATAATAAGTCACAGATTTAGTAGTCTATCTATTTATGAGCCACTACAAAGAACAGTACTGCGCGTATCCACAAACTGTTTCATTAGATTTTAAATATATTTACCCGTTTTTTTTTTGCTCTTGGACAAAGAAAATCCAAGAGGAACTTTATTCGTAAACGGCGTACTTGGCTCCGACCGATTTGGTGCAGTAGTCTGGACATACGCAAGAATAAATTATGTCTTTGTGTCAAAAACTTTAAAATATTATTACCAACCTGGGCCTAAAGCGACGAATAACTGTTCAACAGCTCCACGGGAACATTCATCAAAATCAGGATCGCTCTTGAAACACGTCTTCACGAAATCAGCTTAAACAAAAGAAAGGTTATAATATTATTACCCTGTAGATTTCAATGTTATCTATCTATATCATGTTATTTTATATTTTTACTTAATTTTCATCAAATCCAAAATGTATCAACCTCTTTGGTATCGCTGCAGCTGAGAAGAATAACTGGAGTAAGAATACCCCCCGCCCTAGGAAATACCCTTTTTATCGTCCACACACAGGCAGAGAAGGAGGCCCTAACCATGGAGGGCTACGGGAGAGGGGAAGGCTCAATCATCCTAACAATCCACGAAGCTCAGGGATTAACCTACGCAAACGTTCTCATAATGCAAACACTCTCAGCAAAACTGCAACTGCACGATAGCGTTCCCCATGCTGTAGTAGCAGTTTCAAGACACACTGAGAACTGCACATACTACACAGACAACAACAACGACGCTATTGGAAGACTTATAAAGCAAGCCCTGGCTGCAGACGACAAAACCATCCAGGAATACAACATGAAAATGGCAATAAAGGCCAGGAACAACAAGGCGATCGAAAACCTTGATCAGCAGAAATTACACGGACACGGAATATAATTTAAATATCAAGACCAAACAGCTATTACCAAACATAAGCTAAGGAAGCACCTACTGAGAGTAGGTTAAATGAAACACCAATGTCCCTGGTGCCGAGGCGCAGGGTACGACAGACGAAAGAAAAAAAAAAAAGAGCAAATAACTACCATTCATTGCTAAAAAGAACACGGACTACAAGTCTGTGGTGTAGTAACAGAATAAATAAAAAAAAAAAAAAAAAACCTCTTTGGTAGGATTTTGGTCTAGGTCATAGTCAAGTTCGGTCGAAAGTGGTCACGACTTTGACGTCCTCGTTCGGAAACGTGTAAATACGCAATCGCTCTTTATGCTCTATTGTTGTCAAAATATTGTCCTGCTGTTGCAACTTTATGGCTTACAACTTTTGGTTTTGCCATATTTTTAATGGCTGTTTAGCCTTGTTACACGTTCAACGAACTAGATTTTACCATTACAATGCTGGCAGCCATACTACGTAGATAATAGTACCTAATTCCATTGTTTTTAAAAATTATTTTAGTTACTGGCCACTCCCAATATAATGTGTGAAGTTTAGCCTAAGGTGGCCGTATCTTTCTAAGACTTCCGTATATTTTTAAACAACAACAAAACAACGTCGGACATGACACTCATGTTTCACAACCCTGACGACGAAATCCATGTAATAAGTGAGAACAAGACTAGGGCCCCAAGAAGGACATTCTCCCCAGGTTGACATACACATAATGTCACCAGCCCATTCCCACCTAAGGGTGCCGTAAGGCGGCTGAAGGAAATGGCAAGACAAGGAGAACTTCAAACGCAACCCTGTACCAACCCGTCTGGCATCAGTGGCACAGTCGGCAAATTCTCCTCCGTGTAACTGGAGGAGGCACATCTCATAAGCGGATCATTTATGTGCTGAAATGATGAAGACACCGGCTAAGTAGACTAAATTATTGGCTTCAAATAATCAATCAACTATACCTATATACCTAAACATTTAAGTTCAATGCGGATCAAGGCAAACGAGGTCGTAATTGCAGATGCATGTTGAATGGGAGCGTAGGTAATCGCGCCAGTTACCACAGCATTTTGTGGCAGTAAATGCAAACACTAAAGTCGAACATTGTAAGAAAAACCCAATGCGATTTGAAAATATCTTATTAAAGCCATCAGAGGACCTTTTAAGGCCAAAGTCAACAGACACCTTCTAGGCAAACGTGTACCATCTTAGGCCTCCACTTTGCCTTCCATGGCTTGAGGCTTGAGGCGAGCTTGAGGTCAGACGTAAGCCTATTTATTATATTAGCTGTCCTAACATATGAAATTGGCATTTTGTGCGGGAGGAATATAGTCGTGTCATAGGTAGTTCATTGATCCCTTTACTAAAAAAAACCATGGGGGCGAGAATCAATAAGTTGTTTGAAGACGGTTTGGACTGCCGCATCGCATTTTCCTTGTAAGTTATCCAAAAAATGGAAATGGGAATAAATGGTAATCGGCTGGAGCAAGGTCCGGGGAGTACGGTCGCAGCCATTCCAATTGTAGCTCATCTAACTTAGTGGGTGTTTGTTGTGCAGTGTGTGGTCTTACGTTGTCGTGAAGCAGCAGTGGCGAAAATTGTGATTTTGTAAACCAAGGTGTAAAATCTAAAACCTATTTATGCGTGCGCTGCAAAAACTATTGACAATAGAACAAAATGATGTACTACGGATTTGTAGGTCTTATAAAGATCTACAAAAAAGTCCGCGAGAGCACATATCTAACTATCATAGTTTAGTCACAATAACCGATTTTATGTTCATAAAAAATATGCACGGGTTCGAAGCCCACGCGGGCGAAGCCGCGCGCAAAAGCTAGTAAGTAAATAAGTGTCTAACAAGAATGGAACAACAAAATCATTACAAAAATTAAATGTTTCAAACTAGATATTGGGCGTAATTCAATACGAATCAAGGCAAACGAGTTGTAATTGCAGATGCATGTTGGATGGGAGTGTAGGTAATTGCGCCAGTTACCACAGTATTTTGTGGCAGTAAATACAAACACTTAAGTCGAACATTGTAAGAAAAACCCAATACGATTTGAAAACAGTGATTCGTCAAACATAATTATCTAAGAACGTTCTCGATAAACATATCTGTCAAACCAGAACGCAACAACAAAATCATATCCAAAATTGAAAATCTTGAAACATGATATATGTTAAACAAATTCTCATAATCAAAAAGTAGAAGTAGTGACATTAAAATAGCGGTACTTGATAAAATATGTGTACCTAAGAATTCCCTCTTAAAGCTAAATTCCCTTCGTGAATTTGGAGGAGACGCGACTCAGTTGTGGGTCATTAATGGGCTGAAACGAACGAACCTAAGAATTACCTCAATAATCATCATTTCAGCCACGAATCCTCTCGGGGCCTGTTATTTTATATTAAAGTGCCCGTCCCATACGATACAATTGCAAGCACTCTACTACTAGTATTATTCACCCCATAAATGACCCACTTCTGAGTCGGGCCTCCTCCAATTACATGTAGGGCAATTCGGCAACTGTGCTACGGTCGCCACAACTGGTCGGCACAGGGTTTCCTATCAAGTTTTCCGTCTCTTGCGGCTAGGTTATCAGCCTTGTTATTTGCTTTTGTCGGCGCCTACGATACCCTCAGGATGGAATAGGATGGTGACACTATGTATTCTAAATCCGTCACAACCAGCACTATTCTAAATACAAAACCGTTTCACATACGTCCCAAACTGTAACACGTAGTTACCAAAACCGTCGAAATTGACAATCATTAACACGATAATCGTCGAATTTGACTCTATGGAATTGGCAGGTTCGGACTCCAAACCATTTTCATCGTTTCTATGTGGAAATATGTATGTTGCCCCACCGTATATTGTTAACAAAGTTGGATTAGTTGCGTCACTAGTGAATTAAGGACAGTCAGTTTTAAAATTAACACTGGATAGAAAAAGTTTGACTGCTACTATGCCATCATAAAACATCATTCATTTGCGATCACTCGCTAAGCAAGCACGTACTTTTCTACGCACTTCGCTCGATCTTAAAGTAAACTACCTACGCGCCTCACTCGATCGGTCTTTGTATCAGTGGTTCTAAACATTTTACTCATCCCCGAACTTTTGAGTCAACTATGATGAAGTGTGCCAGCTGCAACTCTGACTTCAACGATGGCGTCCATTGCGCATCATGCAAGCGGGACCTCGACTTTGGCTGTGCTAACATCACTGAGAGCGGATGGAGAAGACTAGGGGCTGACCGAAGGGCGGCTTGGAAATGTCCGAGGTGCCGAATTTCCTCTCCGTCACTAACCCCTTCCCCGTCACCAATTCCAACACCGGAACCGGCGTCTCTAGAATCGATCCTGATTGAGATACGTGAACTGAAGGTTCAATTGGCTGGCCTGCCGACGCTGTCGGATGATGTCAAATGCATTAGAGAGGAACTCAAGGAACTTAAGGTCAGTTGTGAATTCAATGGTAAGCGACTGGATGACTTCTCCGTCAAACTTGCTAACATTGAGACTAGGGTTGCTGACCTTGAGCATCTTCAGGAATCTGTCGGCTCTCTTCAATCAGACATTGACTTGATTAAAACGGAGTTGTCCGTAAGTGATCAGAGATCTAGATTGAACAATGTGGAGATCAAGGGTATTCCCCTGAAAAAGGATGAAAATCTCTTTGCTATCTTGGAGAATATCAGTCAAAAGGTTAATTTTACGTTTCCTAAAACCCAGGTCAACTACATATCCAGGGTTCCATTGTTCAGCACTAAGGACAAGTCCATTGTGGTCAGCTTCTTAAACAGATATATCAAAGAGGATTTTGTTGCGGCTGCACGCTCATGTAAGACGCTGTCGGCCCATGACCTTGGGTTTACTGGCCAATCAAATCGGGTGTACGTGAATGATCATCTCAACCCTGACTCCAAAAAGCTGCTGAACAAAACCCGATCGATGGCAAAGGAGAAGGAGTATAAGTACGTTTGGGTTAAACACGGAAAGATCCATGTACGTAGGCAAGAAGGGTCGGCTGTCCTTGTAATAACTAAGGAGAGAGATTTAAACAAGCTAAATTAGTGTGTTACATCTATCCGTCATTATTATTTTATAGTAAATTTTTAAAATGTATGTCTAATTATCAATTCCCTTTTCATTACTATATTGCACAAATAGTCGCAACTGCTTATTGTTTTAAGGTTTGTAAAAGGTTCGGCATCTCTGACGTACTTGAAGCTTCGTCACTTCTCTTTTGTGTTCGCATGTGGGCCTTTTGTTCTACTTATCGCGTTAGAACATTGCCATCTATGCCTATCTCGCTCGCACTTATTATGGAGTCTAATTACTGCTTGCTTACTCGCACATTTACCTGTGATTTTGCGAAGTTTTTTGTGCCTTATAACTTATGTGTATGCCTATTTACCCTATTAGTTGGATTACTCGGTATTATTTTGTATTTTACATATAACTATTATAAGAACTGCGATCATTTATTATTGGTAAACATTGTGTCGATTACTGCAATCATGAGTATTTTAGCGTTTTGTTACCGTAGTGGTTGTTATTGTGATGTTAATTATGCTGCTAAACTAGTAATATATAATAATGGCTTCAAACGTTAATAAGAAACTGCATGTTTATTATCAGAATGTTCGTGGGCTGCGAACCAAAACAGAATCCTTCTTTCGCCAACTGTGTCTATGCTCCTATGATGTGATTGTTTTAACAGAAACCTGGTTAGTAGACGGCATATCAAACTCAGAGCTTTTTGGTGACCAGTACATTGTGTGGCGTCGGGACCGGGATTATGATCTCACAGGTCAGTCTCGTGGAGGTGGAATCTTGATAGCTGTCCGTAAGTGTATTTCCGCGATCCCACAACCATCATTTCACTCCTCAGCTGAAGACTTGTGGATGACTTTAAGTATACGTCAGCCTAGCATTAGAAATAATCTTAAATTAAATATTTGTGTCATCTACCTGTGTAAACAGAACCATGGTTATTCTTTTTCCGACCAGCTATCAAACTTTCTACATAGTTTAAGTAGCACAGTATTAAACAATCCAACTGATAAATACTTAGTTATTGGTGATTTTAACATGAGTGGAATTTTGTGGCAATTAAATAACAGCACATTATTACCTACAAATATTTGTAGCCATGATGAGTACACACTTACCGATGAATTGCGTATTTTGGGGCTGAATCAATACAATGGAGTGCTTAATGAATTTGGTAAAATTCTTGACTTAGTTTTATGTAATGAAATAGTTTCGGTGTGCGAATGCTTAGTACCTTTAACACCCATTGATAAGTATCATCCGGCTCTTTGTATTGACGTGAACTTTGCTCAGTACACCTATTTAACTCCCGCCCCCTTTACTCGGTACTTGTATGGTAAGGCTGACTTTACGGCCATTAACAGGGAAATAGCAGCCATTGATTGGGCTAAAGAATTTATGGACATGTCGCTCAATGACGCCGTAAACTACTTTTATACTACTATAGCGAATCTACAAAATAAGTTTGTTCCCACTAGGACAGTTTTGTACAGCTCATACCCTATTTGGTACAGCCCGGCACTTATACGGTTGATTAAAGAAAAGGCTAAATATCTCCGGAAATTTAAGACGTATGGCAGACGTTCTGATGAGGTAACCTTTAAACATTTACGTGAGCGGGTTAATAAACTTGAAGCCGACTGTTACGCCAACTATTTAAAGGAAACCGAAGCCTCAATCGAAAAGAATCCTAAACGCTTCTGGAGCTTTGTGAAGCAGCGTTCCAAGTCCAATGCTATGCCAAGCTTCCTTAAATATGGTGACTTGACGGTTTCCTCTCCTGAGTCTATTTGTAATGCATTCTCTACCCACTTTTATTCAACTTTTCTAGATCTTAACAATGATGTGTCTGTTAATTCGTGTCCTCCCCCATCTGCTATAAATTCCGTAACGCCCTCGGATATTCACTCAATTGAGATTGACCCAAATGTTATAGTTAACCTAATTAACCAGATTGATCCGTTTAAATCTGCTGGTCCGGACCACCTATCACCTAAGTTGCTGATAGGATGTGCTAAAACTATCGCATTGCCTGTATCTATCTTGTTCAAAAAATCACTCTCCTCATGTACTGTTCCCCAAATCTGGAAGTCGGCATTTATAACTCCGGTACATAAAAAGGGGCACAAAAATGAAATAATTAATTACAGACCCATTTCCAAGCTGTGCATATTAGCCAAAGTTTTTGAGAGGGTCATCTATGACCAAGTCTACGCAGCACTATGTCAATCTTTTAGCCCTTCTCAGCACGGCTTTCTTAAGGGTCGTTCAACTGTGTCAAACCTGGTCTTGCTTAATGATTTTCTAACGGACAGAATGGATAATGGGGCACAGATAGACGTGGTTTACACCGATTACAGTAAGGCCTTTGATAGAATCGACCACAATATACTCATAACCAAACTCTTTAACAATGGTATCAGAGGAGATTTATTACGTTGGTTTACCTCGTACCTTGAAAATAGATCTCAAGCTGTCGTTATCAGCAACTACATCTCGAGCTGGGTTTCAGCTCCCAGTGGCGTTCCCCAAGGTTCCTTGATGGGACCGTTACTTTTTATAATTTATGTGGGTGACATTGACTCATGCTTCCGCTATTCAAAATTGCTATGCTTCGCTGATGATATGAAGATTTTCTCTGCAATATCGTCGGAGGATGACATGAATGCTCTTCAATGTGACTTGGCGCGTTTGGATGACTATTGTCTAATCAATAAGCTAGACTTGAACCCTGCCAAATGTGCAGTTACCTCATTCAGCAGGAAGCGCGTCCCTCTCCCCACATCGTATATGCTTAAAGGGCAGCTATTACAGAGATGTGACGGTGTTCGTGACTTAGGCGTTTTTCACGACTCCAAACTTTTATTTAACGAGCACATTGAGCAAATAGTAGCCAAGGCTTCAAAGTCACTGGGTTTTGTCATGAGGCTGGCTGGATGTTTTAAGAAGGCCAAAACCCTTAAGATTCTATATTGCTCTCTTGTCAGAAGTCACCTCGAATATGCGTCACAAATTTGGAACCCGTGCTATGGCAAATATATAAATCGTATAGAGAGTATTCAAAAAAGATTTATTCGTTTTCTTTGTTTTCGGTTGCGTATACCATATCATTCTGATAATTATTTAAATCTCTGCAAAAAATTCCATTTACAACCACTTGTAGATCGCCGCCGTCTTGCTGATTGCACTTTTTTGTTAAAAATTATAAACAATGAGATTGACTGTCCTGATCTCCTTAGTAAGCTGTACTTCAATGTCCCTCAGAGATCAGTTAGATTCAACCCACCTATGTCCATTCCCTTTTCCTCATCCAACTATAGGCGAAACTCATTCTTGGTGCGAGCGAGTGAGGACTTTAATATTCTTTGTAAGAAGTTCTCTTTCGATCCTTTTTCCTCCAATGCCTACGCCTTACGCACACGGCTGAATTCAAGTTTTTTTAAGGACGCGTGATGTTTCTTTTTTTTTATTATTTCTTTTGTTTGACCCATGTCGTCGATGCCTGACCTAGTAACTGAGTGTATTTTGTGCTTATTGCTTGTTTTAATTCTTTATATCTGTCATTATTATCGCTTGCCTTTTAGTGATCTAAGAATACTATTTTATTTCTACTCGTGAGAACCTGTAATTGGCTCTGTGTCTCATATTCAATTGTTTCTCATAAATTTTAGCTGTTGGTTCTCCTTACAATAAATAAATAAAATAAATAAATAAAACCAAAAAAAGATGTGTGGATTGTGTGAATGAGGACATTCGTATGAACGTAGATATAACGCCGCGCCGATAGAAGTGTTTAAGTAGAGATTACCACCTTACGTGGGGTGGGACAAGGGCCGAAAGATGATTGTGGTAGATTTAAACGTGTCTATTTAATAAACTTCTTTGAATTTGATTTTTATCTAATATATAAAATTCTCGTGTCACAGTTTTAGATGCCAAAATTTTCACCCCTCTACGATCAACCCCTATTTAATTACATGGCAAAACACGTTCACGTTTGCCGGAACAGCTAGTAGATTATATAAATGTTTTATTTTGCAGGTTCACCACAACCTTTAATG
This sequence comes from Clostera curtula, assembly GCA_905475355.2. Lineage (NCBI taxonomy): Eukaryota > Metazoa > Arthropoda > Insecta > Lepidoptera > Notodontidae > Clostera > Clostera curtula. Next base: position 14,198,348 of record FR997800.1, on the reverse strand, counting down.
AAAAAAATCACATGGAGCAGCTAGAAAACTTGCTTTCATTACAATCAGTGTGATCGTTTATGTTCTACAGACATACCCATACGTTAAACTTATGACACCCGCTCTTTGTCATGGGTAAAATGATATACGTCAAACGTACTAAACACTCGAGCTTTATTACAATAAATTTATTATTATTACTAGCTGACCCGGCGAACTTTGTTCCGCATTATATATATTTAAAACAAAAAGAAAGTTGGACATAGGATACCTGAGATTTTTATCCCGTCCGTATAAAACCTACTTTAAAAAAACGCAACTGACAGCGAAACGTTATGTTGTCTATAGTTTAATATGGTCGAAAATTTGACAATTAGAAATTTTGAATTCGACTTGTTTATATTGTTTTAATTCATATAATATCTTTATAACTTGTAGCCTATGTGTTATTCTGATGTATAAGCTATATTATTGTAAAGTTTCATTAAAATCCATTCAGTAGTTTTTACGTGAAAGAGTAACAAACATCCATCCATCCATCCATCCATCCATACATACAAACTTTCATATTTATAATACTAGTAAGACAAGTTACATGATAGCGTTTTAGCGAAAGAAATAATTTTGTTTTTTTTCTTTCTATACACCTTAGTATCTCTTATGTGTCACTCTTAGTCACTCTTAAAATCATTTTGCATCAGACCTGAAGTTACTTCTACTCAGCACATACATGACCCACTCCTAAGTCGTGCCTCTTCCAATTACATGGAGGGTAGTCAGCCTTCTGTGCCACGCTGGCTACACGGATTGGCACAGGGTACCGTATAAGTTTTCCTTCTCTTGTGGCTAGGTTTTCGGCTGTGACATTTTCTTTTGTCGACTCTTAGGACATCCTCACGATGGAATGGAGTGTCTGTCACCAAACGGACCTGAAGTAAACCTAATTGCGAATCCAGTTTAGTAAGGAGACTGCAATCGTTTATTCAATAGCTTGTGTAGCTATTGCAAATACTTTAAATGTCAAAGTGTATCTTACAAATTTATAAAATATATTCGCAACTAAGCAGCAATAGATACATTAAGTAACCAACTATACAATAGCTGGTTACTTTATATTAGCAACTCTATAAATCAATTGAAAAACGAAAAAATACGTTGAATAAACGAAGTTCTTATTTGCAACAATGGAAAACTGGACCGTTTCCTAAAAAAGCCTACAAGAATTAAGACTCAAAGACTAGTCGTTCTTTCTTTCAAGCCTTTGAGATGAGATGATATCGATATCAAAGCCGTCCACCGTATACTTATGACATAAACTCCGTAACTACTCAAATAAGATACCTTAGGAAATGCCTCATCGCAAATGATATAACTACCATGATCGATTTATGCAATTCGCATTATGAAACAACGTGCGCCGGCAACCGGCAATGTTTATTTACAGAAATAACCCAAGCAGGTCATTCGATATGGCGCTTATAAAAAAAAATACTTACGCTTCGTTTTGTAATAATCAGCCGCGCTATAATGAAGCACTAAGGTCACCACTAAAACTTGGAACTTCATGTTTAGGTCAAATTTATGGAGATCAGATTCGCCTCGAGCAGACAGCTCGAGGTGGTAACAAGATACTGAACCACGCTGATCGTTCCCTCACGCCAATGCCTCTGTAAGGAGGGGCGGTCTACGCAATTCTGCACTGTGTAAATAAAGTTTAAGTCAGTTGCTTAAGTTAATATACCAAATACAAAATATTCAATTGTTTATTTGTACCTATTGCAATAGCGTTGTGAAGTATTCTGTATTAGTTAAAATAGAATGGGAATTGCTTTTATAGTATTTTTTAATTAATTCAATCGGTGTTGCAATTATTTCAAATACCACAATGGTCATGTTTTGATTAGGAGCTGGCCTCCGTGGACTCGATATGAGATAAGGTAAACCATGTTTCAACCATGTTCTCATGATGTGTAGGTTTTTGCATTACAAATAGCATGCAAGAGCAAACAAATGGACAAGTTAAAATGAGACTAGTATTTGAAAGACAAGTATCCTCAAGTATTTCGGACACGTTGTTCGAAACGAAAACTCCATGGAGCGGCTCGTTGTCCGGGGGCATGTGGAGGGCAAGCGATCACGTGGTCGATCACCTACGCGTTGGACAGACCTCATTAAGGCTGCGACTCAAACGACTATAGTCCAAAGTTCCCGAGACGCTGAAGACCGTAACAAGTGGAGACGCATCGCGGGGGCTGCTGTGGCCAGTGAAAATGCAGCATCATCAACCACGACCACTCCGTCAGGAGTGAACGACTAAGGAGGAGGATTTGAAAGACATAACGGATGACTACCTACTCAATGGGGCTGCCTGACTATGGATGAAGTCAGATTGACATTGATTTCATCCTCAGTCATCTTTTGTTTTGTAAATGACACAATGAAATCTTGCGAGCCCGCAGGGTGAGGATGGCTAGTGCTATACGTAGAGTTTGGCACTAGGTACCCCCACTTCTGAACTGCATTTCTACATAAGTGAGGTGGAATGCAGTCATCAGCCTGCTCGTACACAAAAAAACACATTTTTAAATTGTCAAGACAAAGATAACATTATTATGCAATTCAAAATAAATAAATATCCTTGGACATTTCACACAACGCCATCTCGTCCCAAGCTAAGCAACTTAATGCTTGTGTTATGGTAACGAGATGGATGATAAACTACTTATATGCATTTTTTTTTGTATATACATACATATTATAGATAGAAATGACACCCAGACTCCGAGCCAGTGCCTCTGGTTTAGACAAAGACACTTGCCCGACCCCGGAATCGAACCCGGGACCCGTTGATCCAAAGGCGGCACATATAACCACTAGACCAACGAGGCAGTCATACATAAAGATTACAGTCTACCTGGTGGAAGGGTTTGAAACGCGACCACTGCTGAGAAGAGCTAGCAAGAAACTCACTTCCACCTTACAGAGTACCGCACACAAATAGCAAGATGTCTCAATAAGAAATGAAATGTCTCTTTTTTTAAAGCTTGGCGGCGCATGAGTAACCCCTTGCAAAGGTGGTATACTCAAGCGCCATCTACATTTCCTTAAGCTAGTGGTCGCCTAGCGGTCGAAATTCGACGCTAGTTAATTTAAATTAGAGTTATAATATAATTCTATTCTCAATTTTACCATAACAATAAGCAAAAGAGTATACATATATGCGTGTGTAATGTTGTTTTTATTGATTCAATGTATTGTTTATGTTATACACCATTAAAAAAAACTTTATGGAAATTTCATACTCCGTCCGCGCAATTTTCGTAAACGGGTACAAAGTTTTTTCTTCACGTATGAATTATGTATATTATTTGTCATTCAAAGATAGCACGAAAGCGGGTACCTTATTAAGCGCTATGGAGCTCAATTACAGGTCGTGATTACAAAGCATATCTCCTCTTCGTTATATTAGAAACAAGTTCGCGTTAAATAGACCATTTGGTAATTAAACCTTTCCGTGTTGCAACTGTTACATTCGTTCCGTAACATCAACTCCTTGTAACAATTGGTAATCGTATGTAACACTAGCGGCCCGTCCCGGATTCGCACGGGTGCGATGTTACCCGCGGGTGACACCGCGGGGCGAAGCTAGTCAAATAAAGTAGTCTAAGTTTATTATCTTATCTTATAAGTTACTCCTTATATTATCAGCTACCTATCAGTGAGTCTCGTCAAAATCAGTCCAGCCGTTCCAGAGATTAGCCGGAACAAACAGACATACAGACAGACAAACAGACAAAACAATTTAAAAAAAATATTTTGGTCTATATCTACTGTGTATACATACTTATGCGTTAGTAAAAAGTGGTTATTTTATATTACAAACAGACACTCCAATTTTATTTATTTGTATCTATAGATTAACTAGGTACTACTACTCAGAACATAGATGACCCACTGCCGAGTCGAGCCTCCTCCAGTTACATGGAGAGTAATTAGCCTACTGTGCCACGCTCGCCAGACGGGTTGGCGTAGAGCTTCCTATGAAGTTTTTCTTCTCTTGCGGCTAGGTTATCGGCCTTGTCCAAATCGGTTTATAAATGACGGAGTTATGCGGTAACACACATACCGGAGCATTGAGAACCTCTACAATTTTGATGTCGGTTAAAAACTAGTTTAGATATACCAACATAATCAAAACAAATCGCTTTTTAATAATCCGTCAGTGCCAACGTTTTGCCTTGAACCGGCAACTGCCCATTAGTAGTTGTTCCACCAAAACAGTATTGGTACAAATCCATAAGAGGTTACGTCTCATACACGTTTTGTCACAGCAACATGGCACGATCCTATGATTCTTGCTTATGAAATCTTGTGAAACGCGCGCGAGCTAACGTTTATTCCACACGATGCTATTTGTGGCGTAGTAATTTGTGCTACGGTGCCCAGGGCCTGTCTGTGTCATCGCGGAGCGCCCTACCTTGTGCAACGTAGCCGGGACCCACAAACATGGATGCGCGATAGGTAGCACCCCGGGGATGTTTAGTGGGTATGCCTCTTCGGAGGAGAGTCCCACACTCCCCTCGTCGATCCTCCCCGGGACCGACGGGGATAGTCCTTAAAGGATTTTACAACGGGCAACAAAAAAAAAAACGGCTCCGGCCGGTTTTATGACTTACTGCTATAGCTGTACCCGCGCGTTGCTACGCCACAACAATCGTTTTTTTTTTGTTCAGATACCTTCGTGGCCTCATGCACAACACTTTGCTGAAGATCATCACATGATCAAATGCATAGTGTACGATTCTATAAAGGACATACGTTTTTATATATAAGATTTGTTAATTTATTTATGGAAATCTAGTAGATTTTTGTTTTCTGAGTCAAGTCAACAATGAATGATAGTCGTTATATTGGCGGACACGTGTTGAAAAATCACATTAAGTCACAAAACAAATGCAGAAGATGAGGTGTCAAAACTAAATGTTCGTAAAACTATGGGACTGTGGGTAACGCAACCGATTTACAGGTTAGGCAACATTAATCATATCCATAATATGTGTTTAATATCTGCCCTCTACTCCGTGTGGTGACGGATTTAGAATACGCAGTGCCACCACCCCATTCCATCCTGAGGGTGACTTAAGAGCCGACAAAAAAAATGGCAGCCCTATGAGAAGGAAAACTTGATACGAAACCCTGTATCAACGCGTCTGGCTAGCGTGGCACAATAGGCTAAATTACCCTCCATGCGTCTGGAGGGGGCCCGTCTCAGGAGTGGGTCATACATCATCAGCCTATTTCAGTCCACTGCTGGACGTAGGCCTCCCCCATGGCTCGCCACTGAACCCGGTCTTCGGTTCTATGCATCCAGTTGCTGCCGGCTGCCCGTCGCAGATCGTCGCTCCATCTAGCAGGGGGGCGTCCCACACTACGTTTGCCAGTACGTGGTCTCCACTGTAGCACCTGTTTGCCCCATCGGCCGTCAGTTCTACGACAGATGTGGCCAGCCCATTGCCACTTCAGCTTGCTAATCCTATGGGCTATGTCGATGACACGCGTTCTCGCTCGGATGACTTCATTACGAATTCTATCTCGTAGCGAGACACCGAGCATAGCCCGCTCCATAGCTCGCTGAGCGATTTTTAGCTGATGGACTAGCCGCACCGTCTGTGTCCACGTTTCAGCACCGTAGGTTAGTACGGGTAGGACGCACTGATTGAAGACTTTTGTCTTTAGACTCTGCGGTGTGGGCGAGTGGGTCATATATGGGCCGATTAATTAGTAGTGCTTGTGCCTTTTCCATGCTTGTGAAGGCACGTAAAGCTGTACACGTATCTGTAGTGAAATCTGACAGTTGGTCTAAACATTTAGGATAGAAATAGTTATTTATAATAAAAACAAACTAATTATAATAATAACTAAACTAAATAAACGATCAGCTTTAAATACTTTCTAGATAAGAATGCTAGTGTAGCGACCGCATGCTACATACTTTACACAATTTACCCGAAAAATCTGAACTAATTGTATCAAGAAATATCGCCTACAAATGCGATAATTACGAAAAATTCCTACAACGCGATAGCGAAATTTCAAGAGCAATTCGCAAGGTTAAGATATCCCCGACTACAACTATCGGGGGAAATAGGCGCTGCGACCCCTAGCCAGACATCACACCTCGTCTGGCTGGATGATCATCCCTTTGCGCCTAAAGTGGTGACCCCGACGTGATTTGAACACGCAAGATCCTTAAAGTGGTAACCCCCGAAATTGGACTCCAGAGCAACCTTCCGACGAGTCTGAAACATCCTCCTGCCTGGTCAACCTGGTAAAGACGAACACTCCTCAGCAGCTGCAGCAGCCGTTACGTAGCAAGCCAAGACGTCAGCCTTAACAGGACCACGCCCAGCCGACTCACCGTGCTACCTGGTTCTGCGGCACGACCCTCAACCGCCCAGTGAACTCCACTACACAGTTGAGGTGCTCAGTCTCGACTCACCGTAGACTCCGAGCACTCCTGGCACTTGCAAGCTCATCACACTGCAGCAACTCAAGAGGATCGACCTCCAGTCTTGGGGGGGAGCCATGTAGCGACCGCATGCTACATACTTTACACAATTTACCCGAAAAATCTGAACTAATTGTATCAAGAAATATCGCCTACAAATGCGATAATTACGAAAAATTCCTACAACGCGATAGCGAAATTTCAAGAGCAATTCGCAAGGTTAAGATATCCCCGACTACAACTATCGGGGGAAATAGGCGCTGCGACCCCTAGCCAGACATCACACCTCGTCTGGCTGGATGATCATCCCTTTGCGCCTAAACTAGAAAGGTTGTCTGGAAGAAATCGCCTAGTGCGATAAGACCGCCCATTGTACATTTCTTTGTTATATGTATCTGATGCTATGTTAACCTTTTATATTATTGGTGTACAATAAAGAGTATTTTATTCTATACTATTCTAGTCTAGACAACAATATAATCCTTTTAATCATAATTATTACACATATTGCAAGAAATGGTTCTTACCGGGTTCTTTTATTTAAATCCCAAAGTTTCAGACACTTTGCAGTGTCCGTCGACGCAGGACGTGACGTGTAATGCAATGTGTGAAAATAGTAAAAACCTAAGACATCCATCATTATATTACATACTGTTTTTCAAATTTTCGTTAAGAAATTTATCCCATCATCTGAATTTCACCTTAAATCTAGTTGTCGTCTGCGCATGCTCAAATGCTTCGCCATTAATTCGCTGTTTACCTTTACGAAAGCCTTGCTTAATAGTACCTGTATTATGAACCAACTTATTGTAACAATAATAAATGCACTTACTCGTAAATCACCCAAACCTGCACGTTCCTAAGATTCCAATTCTGAATCTACAAATATATGTGGTGGGAAGAAAATGAAGATGCGACAAGAATCCTATGTATTAACAACTTAACAACATCTACATCATAATAAGCGTGTACCTATAAAAAAGCAGAAAATAAAAATTAAATTAATTTTTTTAATAAACCCCCAGATAAGTCAAGTACAAATCAGATTTATACGAGATTTATGAGATCATAACGACAAAAAAATAATTAAATAAACCCCTGACACAATGACCTAGCTTCCTTTAAAAAGTAAAAAATAAAAAATACATCGTGTCGGACCAGCGGTCAGGTAATAAATAAGTATTGTATTTTTTATTTTTTACTTTTTAAAGGGAACTTAGGTCATTGTGTCGGGGGGTTATTTAACTATTTTTTTGTCGTTATGATCTCATAAATCTAGCTTGTACTTGACTTATCCCGGCCTTGTACCTAAAAATGTCGATCTAAAAAGAGCAACTACAGTGCTTCATGCCTGCTCTTCTCTGTAGAGCTGCATTTCAAACCGGTGGTAAATCATAAGTTTTCGATTTATCAGTTTTATTTTAGTGTTTGACTTAATGTCAACTCTGTAATGTGCCAATTTGATTAAATGAGTTTTGATTTGAATTGATAAAGGCATGTTTAAAAAAAAAATATTAATCTCTTAATATGGCGGTATATTAAGAGGTAAAATGGTTTTTTTTAACATGCCTTGATCAATTCAAATCAATACAATGTCCCACTGTTGAGTCGGGCCTCCTCCAGGTAAATGGAGGGTAGGTAATTAGCCTACTGTGCCACGCTGGCCAAACAGGGTTTGTGTCAAGTTTTCCTTCTCTTGTGGCTAGGTTTTCGGCCTTATTATTTCCTTTTGTCGCTCTTACGAAACCCTCAGGATGGAATGGGGTGGTGACACAATGTATTCTAAATCCGTCACCACACGCTGGGTCAGCTAGTTTAATATTCGTTAAAGCCATAATACAAAGACACAGCGAGCTTAGTAGCGGGTCATGGTCGTTTACATAATCCAAGAACATCGTGTTGTTTGAACTGTTTCAAAATACGAGCTTTAAATAGCTTATGTTGATTTGTCCGATAAAAAGCTCGTTCGCACCCAGAATTATTTATTAATGTGCTTGGCCAATGAATTATTTATTAATTTCTGTGTGACACCACGTGGAATTAAGAATTACGCCATTACAGCCTAAGAATGAGAGAAGGAAAACTTGATACGAAACTCTGTGCCAACCCAGATGGGCAGATGGCCAGCGTGGCTCAGTAGGCCAATTACTCTCCATGCAACTGGAGGAGGCCCGACTCACATCATCTTTCTCTTAAGGGTGCTCCCTCACCGGGAGCATTCGCGTGTAATGTAACGTTACAGAGTCGAGCATTACATCAGTGAGGGAGGAGAACTGAGCATTACAGTTCGACATTGAGCATTACATTACAATACTACCTCCCACACCGAGCGTTCGCGTGTAATGTAACATTATAGATTCGACTTTGAGCATTACATTACAATACTACCTCCCACACCGACGAGCGTTCGCGTGTATTGCAAATGCTCGCGGTGAGGGAGCGCCATAATGGTCAGCGCAGACAGAACGGAGCGCAGCGGAGAGGATTATTTAAGGCACTTGAAAATAAACTTTAAAAGTATTACAATAAAGTGCATAAATTCTTTATACCTAACAAACGCGTCCTCGGAAGATAAGCGGGAATCCCGAGACCGCGCGAGGATTGTTCCTCTCTGTCTGTGCTGACCCTAACATGTTGATCACCAGCCGGTGACGAAACACGACTACTACTAAACCCATAAATGACCCACTCCTGATTTGGGCCTCCCCCCATCACAGGGAGGGTAATTAGTCTACCATGCCAGGCTGGCCAGACGGGTTGGCACAGGGTTTCGTTTCAAGTTTTCCTTCTCTTGCGGCTAGGTTTTCGGCCTTGTCATTTCCTTCTGTCGGCTCTTACGACACCGTCAGTACGGAATAGGGTGGTGACACTAGGTACCTATACTAAATCCGTCACCACGGTCATACGAACGAAACCCACAGAAACCCTAAGAATCATTACTTATACAGGGTTGATACGACATAGTGGCATTTTTAACTGCCTATACTAGGTATCATTTCCAGGCTCTGTACCTACCAAAAATCAATTAAATTGAAGCATAGTTTAGCCGCAAATGTTTTTTTAAATGTTTGCCTCAGTTGAATATGATATGATGTATCTTTCCTAACAGATGTATAAGCCTAACGCATCGTTTATTAACCCTAGGGGCTGTCCATTAATCACGTGTTGTTTTTTAACCCCTCCCTCCCCCTTGGTGATACCTGGTGAGGTTTAAGACTACCCATCCAACCCCATGAAAAATCACGTGTATTTTTTTTTGTAGCGTTACGAATTCATACTGATCACATATAATATACGTAGTGTAATTTAATGCCCCTCTGTCATATCAACTCTGTATACGTTAGCTCATTTGAAAATAAAATAATAATTAATACACGCTCCTTTCGGTAGGCTCTATCACATCGGATGGCTATGGGGTTTTTGTTATACCTTGTATTGGAGTAGTACCGACTTAGTGGTGAATCAAACTTGGGATGACTACATTACCAAAGCCCGCGGAATGAATATTGCGCTTCTGCCAAAACGCGCGCACATTGTACTGTAATAATCACGCTTTAACTAGGAAAATATCCCATATACCCTTGACCTTGGTATAATTGCCTAGTAATTAAATGTAATTAGTCGTCAAGAATATTGCGTGATGTCAAGGCAGCCGGACGAATCGGGATTTTGGCGTATAGTCAAGATAAACATTGTTCCAGGCGTGGGTTACGCGTGTATGATGAAATAGATAGATCTGGAATACGAACTTGCGTCAGCGGTCAATTGTACGCATGACGAAGTAAGTGCCGCTGTTTGGTACACAAGATCTAGAGTGTTCGAAGTGCTCATACTACCAGGGTCCAGACATTCCAATACAATAGAGTCAATATCGACAATCACTGTGAATTTGATTGGCGATTTTGACAATTTTACTAATCTACTAATACTATAGTGACCGTATTTATGCAAAATGGAACCACAAGACAAATGAGTGTTTGCTGGGTGGTTCCTTTTTGCATAAATACGGACAGTTGACACTAGTTCATACGTCACTGTGTGGGACGTACGTCAAACGGTCTTGATACAAGAACTTTGGGCACTACAATAGGAAATAGCAGCTTGGGTCAAAATAAGATAATTATTTTTTTTTCCCATAGAATCTGAATAGTACTGGGCTCGAATTAATTACATTTACACCCGTACGTGAAAGTTTGTACGTCAAGTATCCAAAGGCAGAATGGAAATCGTTGGTTAACTGGCTTGAAACATACAATACATTTTATCTTGAAAAACAATTAGGCTCGTACGAAATCATCACTTAAAACATCAAGTCATCAAAAGTCTAAAATTGTAACAGAGAAACATGTCCAGGATTAACGCTCCTAACATAGTTAACACGTATATCTACAGATCGTGTAAATAAAACCAGTTTAATGTATTACTATGCATTAAATGAAATTAATGATATTGATAGTAAGGCTTTAAAAATATTGCAATATTAATTACATAAACTTAATGTTTCCATTATTAGTTTGGCTTAAGGAAACTGGCAGCGTTAACGCCATTATTATTACTAAAAATAATCTGAACAAAAGCATAATTAATTTCATTGGTAATATAGCAGCTTTCTAAAATATGAGTTAATACAAATTGAGAATCAGAAGTTGAATGACCTCCCGACGCTTGTGCTAAAATAATATATACGAAAAGAGAGGGCACGGGTGTCACAAATAAAATTACATCGGGAATACTCCAGAAATAACTAAAGGCGTATTAATCTTTCGTCGTCAGATCTTTCTTAATTTATGAGCGCCTAGTACTTTCAACACTGCATACGTTTATTCTGCGTTGCTAAAAGCTTAAAAAATATACCAATATTATTTCAAGCGGCTACAATTTTATCTATCTTCTGGCTATTTAATCTTAATTTAAGAAATAGATGATATTTATTTAATTAAAAATCAATAACGAAGAAAATATTGCAGTGTATTTTACTTGGTGTATGTTTCGATTTTCCACACGAGTCGCTTTTCAATGCTACAATGTAACTCTCAAAGATTGATGCGTAAGATATTATTTTGTTTTATTTGCCCTTGCGATTTGGATTTGCTATTCAAAATATACATGTTGTATGTTTACACAATTATAATATGACTTAATTATATATAATGACAAGATCATATCTATAAATTATTCACACTGTAGCCTACAAAATGACGTAGTCAGATTTATAGCTAAAACTGTTGTGTTTCTCCGGTAACTGCAAATCAACATGATTTATGGTATTATTTTACTGCAAATTTAACGTTATAACCACAAAACATATTATAATATGACATTATAATATTAGGTAGGTCATCCAAGCAAATAGGATATATAAATTTCCGACCTACAACAAGTACCTACGACAGTTGAAAATATATTATTACTAATAGTTGAAAAAATATGACAAAGTAACACATATAATTAATGGTCAAACGTGTAAACGTATTTAAAGCCACTAAATATCACCAGTTCCATTTTTATGAAAGAAAGTATTTTCAATAAAAGATATACATATTTTCTTTGAGCCGTTCAGAGAATCAAATCGAGACCACAATTAGTCGACTGCTACCCAGTAGTCGACTGGTCTTAATGATAAACACATCTCTATAAGCATTTGGCATTTATGGAATAGTACTGAATAAAAATACTTAATTACTTACAAACAATTTATTAAAATAATATTATATATTTACATACAATAAGTAATAATAGAAAAAATACTTAACAAAAATAGTATTGTTTTAAATAAGATCCTTCTAAATTACTTATCATAGCCTATCACACAATCTTTGACGTTGCTATGCGGTGAAGATGTTAATTTAAAAAAATCCATTATTATCATCATCGATATAATCACACGTATAAAATACTGTTTTCTGGAAAATAAATGTGCATATTTAAAAACAAATGCAAAAGTAGCTATTAAAAATTACTTTGTTTGACAGGAAAATCTTAAAGGTAACATTTTTTTTAATATTAAGGTCAATAAAACGAATCCTTTGTCTAAGTTGTTCTACTAAATTCTTGCCAGGTTTTAGAAAATATGCACATTACTTTCGGCTTTGGTCTCATAATCCAAGGGCCAAGCAACTGGCATTCCATTTACATGTGACGGGTGTTGCCGAACCCACCATGACCTGCCTGAGAGGCACCCTTGTTGAAGCCCATCTGGAGGTTCAGCTCGCTCTCATGGGCACGAAGTTGCTCCTCTGTGAAAGTACGCTCGTTCTTGTCAGCCATCTTGGGTCCTAGAGTAGGACCATTGAATTCTGGGTGTTTTTGAGTCTGAAATATCCATATTATTAGTTTGCCATATGGAAAGGAATTACCACGGTTGATTTACTGCAGTGCTGCTTAAGATATAGATAAACTAGATTATGGCTACGTTCGGTGGTGCAATTTGAGTTAGGGTGCCGATAAAGTGACTTACAATTCTGCCCAAAGCGTATAAGCATAAGGTGACTTGAGGAATGTTGCGCCTCTCAAAAAGATCAGCGGTTTGGAAAATTTCCTCTTCTGGCACGCCGTATTTCTTGATGGCAGCTTGGAACCTGAAATTCAAACATTGTCAGAATTAATTGGTGCTGTCAAAAATGCTCTAACTAATGGTTTTTCTTGGAAACTCGTGAACAAATCATCTTTAATTATGTTGGCACTAACATCAAGCCACTTATTTTAAGATTATTTGTATTTTGCATTTCACCTCTGAATGTTTTCCATCAACTGGAAGTTGGTTCCTCTTTCTTGAATCTTCTTTACTGATCCAGGAGCCAGCTTGTTGGCAAGCTTGCAAAGAACGATGCCGTCTTTAAGTACATCTTCATAAGCTCCATTGGGTAGAGGCTCGCCAAGAACTGCACTGATCCAGGTCAGAACCTCTTGTTCTTGATCCTTGTTCCTTGGCTGAAAATACGCAATACGCAATGCATGACTTATCAAAAAGTAATATTAAATATTGTTGAAATTTGAGAGAGAAAACATAGTTGATTCAAGTCAGTTTAATATCACTATTAGATCGTGTTTACATAAAAAACAACGCAAGCAATGCCATAAATTCTTGAAAAATATCGAATCTTATGCAAGTCTCGACCGTTGGCCGTAAAACATTGACTCCAGTGCCAAGTCGTTTGAAGGCGCTGGGGCGGATTCCAGCATCATTGACGAAAATAGAACTTGCGTTAACTAAAACAGATCACTGTTATGCCATGGTTGTATTGCTCTGAAAACCTTTTATTAAAAGGAAGTTAGTGATATGATGAGTGAGAGCAGCTGGATAGACGTCAAGATCTATTTTCATGCAACAAAAGAAACAGTTTCTGTGAATGTGTAAACATTGTTTTGTACGAAATGGAATTGGTGGCTCCGATATTAATTCTTGGTTCTTTTAAATTTACATGAAATATACCAGTTGATTTTTATGTCTAAATGCTTTGGTTGATTAACAAAATTGTATTTAAAATATCGTAAACTCTATTGAGCAAGTGATTCTTTCAGAGTAGGTATGTATCTCTAGGTGTTCTTAAAACTAAATCGGTATTGGCCAATATTGAACAGGTGCAATACATATTAGTTGTGCGAAAACATAAGCACTGATTACGAACGTTACGCATTGGCAATAAAGATTATTGTTGAATGAATACTATTAAGCAGCAAACGGTTGCGAGCTGTCAATAAATTAACTAATTTGTTTAGAGATAAACAATTAAATAGAGAGGAACCATTAAGTATCTTGAATGACTTTTAATCGTAATTAATGAAAGGTTATTAACTATGATAATTACATGCAAATATACGTACAGCCATTTTAAAAGTATAAACACTGGATTTTTACTAATAACGCGATTTGAAGCGAGCTTTCGCTGCGGGTCCGCCTAACAGACTGTGATGCGTTTACGCCGCCCGCCTAATGCTAGCTAGGGCGGGGGCGGGAGGTATTCACACAGCACTAGTGGTTGACTATGATATGTATACAGTATTCGAGTCAGCTTTATTTACATCATCGCGCGACGTCAACAGGAAAAACTAAATTTTTAAACTGTCATCGAATCATCCCGTAATTTTCCCGAAATATGTATGTTGATTGGTTGCCTAAGATAATATTCCGGTTATTTTTCTGATAGTGATGGATAAATAATAAGACTCATGTTTACGAGCGTCAAGCTGAAGACATGGCGCTATGGCACTCTTTAGGGAAGTCCTATGTCCAGCAGTGTACTAGATTGGTTTGATGAAGATGATGAGGAGAAGGAGGGTGACTCAGTAGTATGTCATCTATGGGCTGATTAGTAATAGCGTAATAAAGACATAATTGTAAATGATCTCAATAAAATTTACTATCGATTTTACACTGGTATCTTCATATATGAATGGCTGAATATTTCATTCATCGGTATTCCACGACGATGATACAGAAATAGCTGTCACATAATCTATGGTTCGATAAGTTCCCTTTCTATTTATAAAACTACCGCCAGATGCTCTCGTACTTTTGATGACTTATTAACGTGGGCGTAAATAAACTGCATTCTAAGACATTCCAATTTATTTATTGATTCAAAGAGCATAAATAAACTGAAGTCAAACGAAATACATATTTGTACAACGCAAAGCAAAACCTTTGCGCGCTTTTTTACGGAAATGCCGACGAAGAATAACAAAAACCCTATGGCCATTAAAGGACATTAGAACCATCTCTATCAAATCAGAGGTCTTGTAATTTATGAGTTGATATGACAAATGCTATTTAGAGATGACAAATGCTATAGGCCTCATCAGCAGCACGTGGTACGAAAGAATGCAAAAATATCTAAATAAAGTTGCGAAATATGTAGTCAGCTATCGAATTCTGGACTCAAATTTTCCTCATTCTTCCTCTAGAGAATTGATTGGAATTCGTATTTCATTCAGTGCAGTGAGCAGTCGGAATAACGCTTTGCTCATAAATATTGGCTTATTATGCGTAGTTACTTTATTCATACCTGTACATTCGATCTAGTCTAACTTAAATCCTTTCACGTTTATATTAATGCCTACTTGATTGTAGTCTATCTTATTTCTCAACGATTTATCTTCACATGAACACGTTTAAATTTGAATTAAGAATGCTTCACGCGTACAATCGTACAGCATAGCATACAAATATAGTACAGTAATGTTCTAATTTGGTTTTAACTATGTGCTCGTAGTTACGTGACGTCTGAATGCTATGGAAAAATATTAATATAAAACGATATGTACATCCCATTCTTGAGTTTGTCATGTAAGTGGATCTGAGCTTTGCATAAAATAATGAAAAATAAAGCACTGATGTAGATGATCCTGTGTTTTCTAAAGACACAGGGTGTAAAAAGAGGACAGAGTTTACCAAAAGGATCAGTTATGCGATGTGTAAATGATATTGACGTTTATACGAACCAATTGAAATATGTGATCCACTGGGGCCCCGAACTTGCTAATACAATAGACTTACTATCGACAATCACCCTTGTCTTTGGTTATCTATTTTGACAGTTTGGTTTTTTTTTTTTTCTTCCTTGTGGCTCTCACGGTTTGTGTTTAGCCAATGTCAAGTCACTTTGTATCATTTCAATATTATTTCTCTCCATCATCATGGGTTTGCCATTTCCCTGTTAGCCACTCATAAGTAATTTCATTTTGAGTGTCCCCCTCCCACGTGGCTAAGATGTTCTGCACGGACGTGGGGTTGGCCTTTGGGAGGGACAGTTTTGGTAACTTAGTAATACGATTCAGTGTTCCCAACCGTACGATAATTATCGTACATGTACCATAATTCGGACCTATGTACGATAACATATTATTATCGTACGCAGATTGTACGATAATTTCCATCATGATGTAGAATTAATTATTCAATATTATTAATTCAATATTTGACTGCGCTGATAGTCTAACATGATATTATTTTGCCCGATAAAATCTTGGGAAAACAGTGGACTTCTAAAGAAAAGGCCGTCTAAAACGTGGTAGTCAAAAACAGTGGACGTCTAAAAAAAAGGTCGTCTAAAAACGAGGTAGTCAAAAAGAGTGGACGTCTAAAAAAAAAGGTCTTCAAAATAGTGGACGTCTAAATAAGGGTCAGCGCCAACCAGCGGAGTGGCGGCGAAGAGGCTTTTTCAGTAACAATTTAATTTCTTTTAATTTAATTTCGTTGTACCAAATACAGTTGTATTCTGAAGCGCTTTAGGTCGAAATTAAATTGTTACTGAAAAAGCCTCTTCGCCGCCGCTCCGCTGGTCGGCGCTGACCCTAAAGGTCCTCATTATAAATACGATAATTTCGGCCGATATACGATAATTTTACGCCCCTTGTACGATAATCAGTCCGCTTCAGGTTGGGAACACTGATACGATTATAGAGTAGACGCTTTTCACAAACGAACTTGCCAAAAACTTTGACTAATTGTAACGTATTGGATGTGGCACTTCAATATGTAAGTACAGCATAATGCCAAATATCCGAAATTAATTCAATCCACCAGTAGATAATAAAATATGGTTGTAAAATTATATATTATGAAAAACAAAATATTTTTCCAAACTTTTGGACATCGGATTCTTATCAATAACGTACATATTACGTGAAGCAAAAACTTTGTAAATTATGAACGGACTTTAAGTATATCAAATCACTACATAGTATAAAACAAAGTCGCTGTCGTCTGTCCGTCCCTATGTATGCTTATATCTTTAAAACTACGCAACGGATTTTGAAGCGGATTTTAATAGATAGAGTGATTCAAGAGGCAGGTTTATATGTATAACCCACCCCCGCTTTGCACGAGCGAAGCCGGCGCGGGCCACTAGTTGAATATAAGAGCAAATCGCAAACCAATAAATAACGGAGCTTAGCTACACACAGCTGGTTGGTACCTAACAAGATAAACACGCCTATTTTAATACCAGACATAAAAAACGGATTAAAACGGCAAACAGACGATAGTTTTTATTTCAGTTTTCGCGGCTTACATCATCTATCGTTAAGAAAGAAACGAGAGATTGTTTTTTGATATTTGTTTATCCATTCACTTCTTGCACGCTATTTATAGAGGTGTTTAAATTAGCTGGCATATAAGTTCAATAAAACCTATGTAAACTCATAAATTCATTAAAGAATATCACGTTTACGGTTCGCAATCAACTGAACATGCAAACGAGTTACGAAGTAGACAATATATTGTAACAGTCTCTTATCTAATTAGTACTAATAAAAAAAATACTAACGAATTTGAGCTGAAGTTTGATAGTCAGAATATGATGAAACAAAGTGCATAATTTATTCAAACGAACATGGATCTCTTAGAATAAATATTTGCTTAGATTAAATTGCTATCTGTTATCGTATTTAATATGTCAAAACTTAATAATTAAATACCTAATAGTATTAATTCTATCACAATAATTTCCCTTGTCATGTTCAGACAGAATATAGGTGAAAAGATTCTTAACTTACACAATAGCTGATGGAGAGTTTAGTCTACTTATTGATGGACCAGAATTCCAAATTCGAATTTAAATGTCAGAATATTCATCTAATAAATGACGATCACATTTTTAAACAATTATATTTCTTATCGTTTTTTTCACTGAGCCTTGAGCGGAGTGTGATTGTCAACTAATCTCTGTGACCTCCTACCAAAGAGCTTTTAATCCGCCCAATTCGTACCATTACTACTACTGGATGCAGGATGTAGGGCAAGTACATAATAGCTAAAACTGTTTTGATATCTAACTATACAATTCTCTGTAAGCTATGCCTTCGACCTATCAGCACATTCCAGTCAAAATCTAATGTAACTGATGAGCAACATCTGCATGAAAAGAGGAATTACATTATGTATTCAAAATTTATTGCAATGGCATTATCTTGCTCAGTCACTTCAAATGTAACCTAATTTGGCAGATTGCCAAGATCTTGGGCATGTCTGGCCACGTGTTGGGAAATCCCAGTGCAAGATAAAAAAGGATTTTACGTTGGAAAATATGAATTAGTGTAGTAGTGCACGCTAATTAATAAGAGTACAGGTACGTAAAAAAATATTAGTTGAAGAAAAATCACTCCGCGGTAACTTTAAACGAGTAAAGAGTTTTAACGGAATTGAAACATCAGTAAGTTTTACACATTTTGTTTGGTATCGTTGGAACTGAGCTGATTTCAGTATTGACCATAGCAATAATTGTATAAGTTAGTTTAATCTATATGTTGAGGACATTTTGTATCACGGGCGTCCAATTGCAGTACCTACATTGACATTGACTGCCTCGTTGAACTAGGGCTTAGATGCGATCAACGGGTCCCGGGTTCGATACCGGGGTCGGCAAAGACACTTTCTTTGTCTATACCAGAGGCACTTGCTCTGGGTCTGGGTGTCATTCGTGTTCGTGAATTACATGTTTGTAAACTACCCCCGCGATGCAGGAATATACCTAGTGCAAGGGTTTCGTTTTTTTAAGTAGGAAAAAGTTACGTGTTTAAGTTTTTTTTTAAGTTTTTTACCTCGAACCCCTCTTTTTACCTCGGAGATCGTCATGGGTACACGACTTGAGTGCATGCCAGGCAATAAACACCAAAATCTTGTGTCGAAATTGATATTGAAAATGTTTACTCGGGATGTGGGATATAGCATTTCGCCAGCGAAACTAAAACGAGTCAAAGTCTCGGATAAATCGAAACGCACATTATGTATCTGCACTTTAATGGTTTTTAAAACCATAAACCATTGTCTATTCCCACATTAGTCTCAACTCTCAGCTGCCAAATTGCCGAATCTGTCTATCATCGACCCATCGTATTATACACATTTGGCTCAGTACTCGGAGATCTTACATTTTAGCACACTCACCTACACGTAATTTTAACTATTTTAGATTTTTTTTGAACGCGGAATTAGTAGTGATGTATTCGAATAGTGGTGAATGATAGGTGTGGTGACGGATTTAGAATACACAGTGTCACCAACCCTATCCTCCAACACTATCCTGAGGGTGTCGTAAAAGGCGACTAAAGGATCGTAACCTAGCCGTATGACAAGAAATCTTGATACAACCCATGTACCAACCCTGGCCAGCGTGCCGCAGTAGGTTAATTTCCCTCCATTATCTTAGAAGAAGCCTGACTCATTAGTGGGTCAGGTCTGTGGGCTCAGTAGTAGTAGTTGTTCGAATAGTAATGAGGTTCCCAAGCAAAAACGGTTACACTCGGTGACGCAGTCGTAATATACCTAAGCGTAATACTTACTATGAATATTCTACGGGCATGGAAGAACGTTTTATTCACTGTACCTGTTCATACCTATATTCTTCACACTACACCATGGCAAAGCGACTAACCACACCATCTTCGTCGCAAAAACGAGACGACAATGCGAACAAGCCCATTGTTAATGCAAACAGTCATTTCAAGGCTACGTCGTTTGTTTGGTGGCAATATCAATAAACATATCCTTTAGAACTTGACAAAGTTGAAATACTTGATGCAAAAAGTACAATACTGTGGTAGTGTAAATAAATTCGGCCATGAATACCCCATTACCTGGCTGCCTGATTGACTGCCTTAGTCGTCTAGGGCTTGGATGTGCCGACTTTAGTTGATGGGTCCCCGTTTCAATTCCGGGGCAAATGTCAGTGTAAACCAGGTGCACTTGCTCCGATTCTGAGTGTCATTTGTGTCCGCGAAAATACATATCTTTAACTACCCTCACTATACAGGTTAAAGCGATAGTGCAGATCTTAATTTAAAAATACTTCCGAATCGGAGCTTCTCCCAATTTATGAACGGAAATTTGCCTACTGTGCCACGCTGGCAATACTGGTTGGCACCATGTTGGCACAGGGTTTCTATCAAGGTTTCTTTGTCTTGGGGCTAGATGGTCTACCTCTTGCGACATCCTCAGGAAAGTATAAATTGGTGACATATACTGTTTGCTTTTTGTTTGTGTTTATATTAGAAACTGCTGAGCATAGAAATAGTTGTAGGCAAAATTTATTCATATCACCACGCTGCTTAATTTAGGCTATAATTACTCTCAAAGCCGCGGAACGATTCTAAAACTCTTTCAGTGAAGTTGAAACTTATATTATGAAATTGCAACGTATGAAAGTCTCATACACCTTGTATAACACAGGCAATATTATGTACTATCTTTTTTCCAAGACACAGATGCCGACTTGGAGCGTGTGTCTTCGGCATAATATGGTTTCGGTAGACTCATAAGGATAATATAATTAAAATAAAACTACAATTTAATTACAATGTAATTATAAAAACTGTTAATCGACTTCAAATACAATGAAAAAAGGCGAAAAAGTAGGTATATGTATAGCTTGAAACAAACTACTAGTAAGTCGTCCTAAAATAAAATGACCTATTAAATTGTTATCCACATATTTCAAGTCAGGAAAATACTGAACTCGATTTTTAAGGGACGAAAACAAAAT
This sequence comes from Clostera curtula, assembly GCA_905475355.2. Classification (NCBI taxonomy): domain Eukaryota; kingdom Metazoa; phylum Arthropoda; class Insecta; order Lepidoptera; family Notodontidae; genus Clostera; species Clostera curtula. The sequence continues at coordinate 14,177,381 of FR997800.1, read as the reverse complement.
TAAACGGAAAAAAATCTAATCGATTTACTTATACATATTACGACGGAATTACCCGGATACATACAAAATGACAACGTTATGAAGTCCGTTACATTTGAAAGATGTAGGCTATCGGTATTGTGGGGTCGATCGAGATGACGTAGGTCCTATAATGTAAACAATAATAATACTCACAAAAGGCTTAATCGCTTGAACACAATGGATATGTTATTGGCAGCTAGTTGTGCCTGGAGGCTTTGTTTTAATCGCGAGTGTGGGTAAAGGTCTGGGCAAACAGCGGACGGGGCGGGACGGCGACGCGACGCTGGCGGGACGTTAAGAGTTGTTATGTATTAGTTAATGTAGAATATGTCACACAGAGCCGACGCGACGCGACCGCTATTCTCGCGCCGAGCGCGACGGCTCTATGTGACCTACGCCGACGCGACGCGACCGCTACTCTCGCGCTCGGCGCGAGAGTAGCGGTCGCGTCGCGTCGGCTCTGTGTGACATATTCTACATTAACTAATACATTACAACTCTTCACGTCCCGCCAGCGTCGCGTCGCCGTCCCGCCCCGTCCGCTGTTTGCCCAGACCTTTAGTTAGTGTACCTGTAGGTGTTACTCTAATAAACTCGTAATACAGCTCCTTCGCCGACCAAAACAAATGATAGGGCCAGAAACCTAGCCACAAGAGAAGGAAAACTTGATATGAAACCCTATGCCAACTCGTCTGGTCACCGTGGCATAATAGGCTAATTAACCTCCATGTAGTCGGAGGAGGCCTGACTCAGCAGTGGGTCATTTTAGGGCTAAGAAGAAGAGACAGCTTCTTCGATATTTTACAATAGGTACATTAAGAGTAGTATTATTTCGGCACAAATAGTCTCGTAAGTGTTCGTGTGGTGAATACTTCGTTCTCTGTTTACGGCTGCTATAACGGTATAACATATTTTAAACTAATAATGAGATTATTAACAACGAGTTAATTTAATAACTAATTTATTCGCGTATTTGCTATACATACATACTTGACATAAGGCCCAAGCGTCGATGGAATATTTTTAAGTCTAATTAAAGCGAATATACACGAATACCGAATACCGTAGACGACTAAACACGAATAGCCATGACATGCAAGTATAAATAAGGTAAATATTCACGTAGGTACTTACACAGTTGCGAATCAATTCCAAACACCAATTGCCTACTGTAAACTTGATAGCATTGTTCCGATATAAATAGCGTAAATAAATAAACAGATAAATAATTTTAGTAGTTCTATTTCTAGAACGTCATAGACAACTGTTTTGGTATGTAAAAAAATAAAAACAACATAATAAAAGGGTGGGACTGTACCGCGGAGTATAGTACTACGGAAAGTGTTATTAGCAACAATAACATCTTCACTCTAGTTGCTGGAGTAGATACTGTCGTGCGTTTCTTGCAAGGTACCAGCGATGAATAACCATTTTTTTTAAACACTCGCAAATATACGGGGTGTTATAGTCGATACAAAGTTATCAGTGTGTTGGCACTACGAAGTGAATACAAAACAGTTACCTACTCGTAACTAACATATGCACGCGGCTTTGCCAGTGTTTTGTGGTGCATAAGTGAATAGGCACATTTTCAGTAATATTTTATTTAATATCCATTTACAAACTACAATACCTACTTAGCTGAACTTAAGGTGAATGTTCCAGGGTAGCCCGCGAAATTCAAATTTTCTTACGTTTTTTGCAATTTGCAGGTCAGTGCTAGGTTGTATGTTGATTAAAATGTTATTCGCGGCTGTAAGATGTATGTAGTTATAGAATTATAATCATCAAAACAACCCTCCAAGCTCCTAAAGGTGCAAGAAAAACTTTTTCAAGCTCAAAGTCACTCTTGCACCATTATGAGCTTGGAGGGTTGTATTGATGAGTTTGATGATTATAACTCTGTAACTACATACGTCTTCCAGCCGCGAATCAAATGTTCATCATCATACAACCTAGCACTGGCCTGCAAATTGCAAAAAACGTAAGAAAATTTGAGTTTCGCGGCCTACCCTGGAACATTCACCTTTGGCGTAACACAGTGGCGGATATACCAGTAGGCTGAGTTGGGTAGGAGCCCAGGCCGGCAGATATTACTACTACTACGCAGCCCATATATGACCCACTGTTAAGTCGGGCCTCGTCCCATCACAGGGAGGGTAATTATCCCACTGTGCCAGGCTGGCCAGACGGGTTGGCACAGAGTTACATTTAAAGATTTCCTTCTCTTGCGGCTAGGTTTTCGGCCTCGTCATTTCCTTTTGTCGGCTCTTAAACACCCTTAGGATGAAGTGGAGTGGTGATTCGACACAGTGTATTCTAAATCCGTCACCGCACGGAGAATATTACGGGTGGCGCAATTGGAATAAAATTATACAATAGAGGGTATCTATTTTACTGGTCAGTAAAGGTGACGCATGGCAATATAGTATTAGAATAGACTAGATTAACATTAGTTTCGCTACGCAAATTTAATAGTTATTAGTTATAATACATACTTTGTAAATAGGATAATAAGTTGGTGTGAATCTATACTTATCTATACTTACTAACTAGCTGACCCTGCGAACTTTGTTCCGCATTATAAATATTTAAAACAAAAAGAAAGTTGGACATAGGAAACCTGAGATTTTTATCCCGTCCGTATAAAACCTTTTTTTTTTTTTTTTTTTTTTTTGTTTCGCTGGGGAAATGCTTTATGCATACCACCGCACCCCGGGGGAAAGGTCGGTGATTATGTGGGACTCCGACAAGGGTCGTCTACCCAAGCGTCGTTTACCCACTAAAACCCCAGCGGCATACCCTCACACGACGCGCTTGGGGCGCCACAAGTTCGCGTAAACGCATTCTACTGTGACGCCCCGGCGTGGTGCCCGCAACGCGGGCAAGCGACTATCAGAGAGGGCGTCCCGGTATACTGGGACGCCCTCAGTCATCGAGGCTTTCGTCGGTGGTGGCTCCCCCGAACCACCACCGGCCTCCTAGGCGAGGGCAGAAGGGGCCCGCATCGTCACGAACCCCCCTCCACCCCCGCCTCCGTCCGCGGCGCGGGTCACCCGGAGCTCCCTCCCTTGCGACCCGCCCCGCTGCCCCCTTCTGCGACATCGGCCCCGCAGAAGGAGGCCCGTCAGCCCTCGGGCCGGCGCCAACCAGAGGACACCGGCGCACCGCAGCCGTCCAGGGCCCGCAGGGAAACCCTTAGGACAGGGTCCACCGTCTACCCAGGTCCCCGGAGCCCACCAGGGCTCGCAGCGAGACACTGGGGACAGGGTCCCCATCCACCCAAGTCCCCGCAGCCCCAATCTACCGCAGCGCACCGGCGATCCGTCCCGCAGCCCCCTTCTGCGACATACGGCCTCGCAGAGGAGGCGCGTCAGCCCTCGGCCGGCGCCAACCCGAGGACGTTGAGTGAGGACTCGGTTTGACGGCCAACTAAGTTGAGCGCCAACCCGAGGACCTCATGGTGCGCCGCAGCGGTTTACGACTCCCAAGGCAGCTCTGAGGACAGAGGAGTCCCCGGAGCCGCAACCCGCCACGACGCTGGGTGCCGCTCTTCGTCTCACCTCTCCCCGTGGGCCCGCCCGGCATGGGAGGCCCTGGCCGGTATGGCCCCACGGATCATTGAGGCACTCAAGCCCCCTCACCACAGCAAGGTGGCAGCACAGTCGAGGGGGGTCCGTATAAAACCTACTTTAACAAAACGCAACTGACAGCGAAACGTTATGTTGTTTAAAGTTTAATATGGCCGAAAATTTGACAATTAGAAATTTTGAATTTGACTTGTTATAATTGTTGTAATTCACATAATATCTTTATAACTTGTAGCCTATGTGTTATTCTGATGTTTAGGCTATATTATTGTAAAGTTTCATTAAAATCCATTCAGTAGTTTTTACGTGAAAGAGTGACAAACATCCATCCATCCATCCATACTTACAAACTTTCACGTTTATAATATTAGTAAGATAAGATATATAAAGCTGCAGAGTTTGTTTGTTTGTTTGAACGCGCTAATATCAGGAATTACTGGACCGATTTCAATGTTAGATAGTCCATTTATCGAGGAAGGTTATATAGGCTATATTTTATTTTCAAAAGAATTAAGGATCCGTATGAAAATTGCGATTATGTGTAAAATCGAGAACCTATTTATGCGTGCGCTGCAAAAACTATTGGCAATAGAACAAAATTATGTACTACGGGTTTGTAGGTCTTATAAAAATCTACAAAAAAGTCCGCGAGAGCACATATCTAACTATCATAGTTTAGTCACAATAACCGATTTTATGTTCATAAAAAATATGCATAGAGGTAAGCACGGGTTCAAAGCCCACGCGGGCGAAGCCGCGCGCAAAAGCTAGTTATTATTATATAAAGGTGAGGCATGTGTAAATCTGACGCTAGTGCAGAAGTTATTTTTGTATTGATCTAAGCATTTAAGCGTAATTAGTTTGGATACAAATTAGATTATGGTATGTTGATCGACGTTATCCCTTAAATCAAAAATTACACATCCATGAGCATACAATACCGTGTGATAACGGATTTGCAATACATAATATCACCACCCCATTACATCCTGAGGATGTCTTAAGTGCTGACACAAGAGAAGGAAACCTTGATACGAAACCCTGTGTCAACCCGTCTCGCCAGCATAGCACAGTATGCTAATTACCCTCCATGTAATTGGAGGAGGCCCGACTTATTGAGTAGTAGTAGTAAAAAAAGTGCTTAAGTGGCAAATGCTGACAAGTTTGGTTCCCCCTTAACTAAACTGAGCAATTTTTAATTAAGGTGAATGTTCCAGGGTAGCCCGCGAAATTCAAATTTTCTTACGTTTTTTGCAATTTGCTGGTCAGTGCTATATTGTATATTGATTAAAATGTTATTCGCGGCTATAAGACGTGTGTAGTTATAGAATTATAATCATCAAAATTATTAATACAACCCTCCAAGCTTATAAAGGTGCAAGAAAAACTTTTTCAAGCTCAAAGTCACTCTTGCACCTATAAGAGCTTGGAGGGTTGTATTGATGAGTTAGATGATTATAACTCTGTAACTACATACGTCTAACAGCCGCGAATCAAATGTTCATCATCATACAACCTAGCACTGGCCTGCAAATTGCAAAAAAGTAAGAAAATTTGAATTTCGCGGGCTTCCCTGGAACATTCACCATAAGCAGGTACTGTCCAATTGATGTCAGTAAAGGCAATGTATTGGTCAAATTTAAATACAATACCAACATCAAATTAGTCTATCGATTCGTTTGTTACTCGATCAATCAAAGCCTTGATGAGACGCTGGCGCTGAAAATTAAATCCGGTTCTTTCGTTTTTATAAATATGACTGTATGTTTAAAGATGGCTTGTAGGCTAGTTGGCCTTTGGATCACAGGGCATAGAGACCGGTTCGGTTTATAGCACCGGGCCTGGTTTATATCTGTGGATAAAAGGTTTAACCACGAGTTAAGCCATGTGCTCAAAAAACTCTAGTATTTGTTCCGGGTCTGGGTGTTTTCTATCTATATTATGTATGTATTTACAAAAAAAAAACTATTTAAGTAGTTTAACATCCATCTCGTTACCGTAACACAAGCATTAAGTTGCTTAGCTTGGGACGAGATGGCGTTGTGTGAAATGTCCAAGGATATTTATTTATTTATTTTGATTCACTTCGTATGGCTGTAAGCATTTTATAACCGAATATATTTTTCTTCTTCTAGTGCGCTGGCAAACGTGAACCTGAGAAGGATCAAGAGGCTCAGAGGTGGATTGAAGCTGTCATCGGCGAGAAGTTCCCAGCTGACGTTCCCTACGAACACGTCCTGCGCAATGGTATCATCCTGTGCAAACTGATGAACCGCCTCCAACCCGGTATCATCACCAAGGTCAACGTGAGCGGCGGAGACTACAAATTCATGGACAACATTAACCAGTAAGTGCCTAGTTCTTTGAGTACCGCAACCAAATGACATCACCTCATGGGTGTTATTGTGTTCGTACACGTAAATAAACTTGCTGTGACTGTGTTCGTGTGGTCGCAATTTCTTTGTAATTAAAAAGCCATACTGTCTTTTCAGGTTCCAGAACGCATGCGTCAAGTACGGAGTGCCCGACACAGACCTGTTCCAGGCACCCGACCTATGGGAACTAAAGAACATTTCACTCGTCACAAACACCATCTTTGCTATCGGCAGGACGGTATGTACTTAATCCTACTTTTTACTTGTATGAAAGAAAAGTATAGTGTAGTATTGAAACAGTCCCGTCCAACATTTTTTTTGAAGTAAAACTTTTTTACTCTCGCTTGACTTGGGGTAAAATGTAGGAGTAACCTGGTGAATCTGTGACAAGAGCGTTACGAAAGTTGAGAGGGATATATATTTATGTACTGGGTGATTTTTGGACCGCTCGCCAAATTTAAATAGGTGGTTGAGACCATGAATGTAAACAACTTTCCCAAAGAAACATGGGTCGAAAAGTGAAAATAATATTCGACCCTCCCATAGATAACGGATCGATCACGTGGTCGATTTCGTATGGAAGGTATAATTATTTTTTCACATATCGGCTCGTGTTTCTTTGGGAAAGTTGTTTATTTTCATGGTCTGAAGCACCTATTTAAATTTGTCTTGTGGTCCAAAAATCACCATGTATATCCCTCTCAACTTCCGTTCGCTTTGCGCAATTACCCTTTTCGTGCGTTTTCGTACAGCACGCACACATTTTCTATATCTCTTCCTCTAATAGCTAGTCAGTAGTTAAAACAAAAGGGTCAAGTTATGTGGCTGTGGTATTCTGCAAGGCCCTTAGGCAGGGGGCTCCAGCAAACGCCTATATTAAAACTGTAGTAATGTTTTAATTCCTCTTTCAAGGCATACAAGCACCCCGAATGGCACGGACCCTGCTTAGGCCCCAAGCCGTCTGAAGAAAACCGCCGTGAGTTCAGCGAAGACGTTCTTCGTGCTGGTCAATCCGTTATTGGCCTGCAAGCCGGCACCAACAAACTGGCCACTCAATCCGGCCAGAACTTTGGTGCTTCCCGCAAAATCATCCTTGGAAAGTAAATGTACCAGGCACACAAGAAGTGGAGGAGATATTTTGTTTATGTGTAAAGCTTTGTTTGGCGCTATTATTGTAAAAGCTTTTTAGTCTGGCGCATAGGGTGAAAAATATGTGGATTCTTTTGAATAGATCTAATTATAAGAAATTGTGGGTTACTTAAGACTTAAAATATTATGATGATACCAAATTATAAACCCAAATATCTATTAACAGTATAATACAGATATGTATACTGATGTTGTTTGTACTAAAGACTATACAGAAAACTACTTAGGGACAATGGACTGCCCATTAATCACGTGAGGTTCGAAAGGGGGAGGGAGGGGTTCGGCAAAAATCACGAAACATCACCAAGGGTAGGGGGGGTATAGTCAGATATCACGTGTATTTAATTTTTCGTCAAACGCGTCATTTCTGAACCGAAAAGCGTCGTGTTAAGCTGCTTTATAGGTACTAAAAATACACGTGATTTTTGATGGGGGGTGGGGGGTAGTCTTAAACCTCACCACGTATCGCCAAGGGGGAGGGAGAGGTTAAAAAATGTTAAAAAAACATCACGTGATTAATGGACATCCCCTTAACAGTTTTATTTTTATAAAAACTGAGTTACTTACATAGTTTAGTGCTTAAATCCACTTCTTCTATTTGTTAAGTTGTACTGATTAAATGTTTATTTAAACAATGATTATTATATTTATAACAATACCAATATACTGTGATCTAAGTCAGAAAATTAGTAAATAACTAAACAATACTGGTGGTTTATAATTAGTTTATCCTGTACCTTTTTTGATGAGCAAAAGATATTTTTTTTCTTGTAGGTATCAAGTGCTGAAGAATTAGTAATTTTTTTTCAAATTAAAGTACTATATTCCATACTACTTCTGTTACACTTGTATAATTTATCATTGTTAAAATTTTACAAAAGGAACTAAAAGAAAAACTTATCATATCACTTTTTATTACACAATAGTGATTGGTTAGAGGCAGCCCTTACATTATCCTGTCTAACAGCAATGCTTTCAACACTGCTACAACACAAGACGTTATAAAGCAAATTATATTTGAAATTAATTTCTAGACCAAACCTTGTATTTTAGAATAGGCTCATTGCTTTTTTAAATTTATTTATGGCTGTACCTATTTACTACTATCTACTACGGCTCATTCTATAGATTACCCACTCCTGAATTAGGCCTCCTCCAGTTACATGGAGGGTAATATCCTACTGTGCCAGACTGGCCAAATTAGGTTGTCGGCCTTGTCCCCTCAGGAAGGAATGTGGTGGTCACATTATGTATTTTAAATCCATCACCACACGGGACAACTGGTAACCACTTGGTTGAACCAGTTGTCAGTTTTCTTGCCACTGACTTTGTGTATCAACTGACGTAGATGTTCCAATGACCGCTGGAATAGACGGCTTTATGTGCCCAATGGTAACAGCCAATCACTTGCAATAATGCTTCGTATAATTAGCCGAAAAATGCATGGTTCTTCTATTTTTACAGGCAGCTAACCAGGCACAATTGTGCCTCATATGCCCTTATACTTCTTCTTCATTTAAGTTTTGGCTTCCATCGTTATACCGGTGATTTTGACAATGGCAAGTGTTTTGTTAAAAAGTTCTAGTGATTAAGAAACCCATATACTTTCAATATTACATCCTCAGTGCAATAAAGATCCTCAAGATTAAGACAGGCTAAGTGTTTCTAAACTATTTCTTCTTCATCCTTCTTTTTTTTTTTTTTTTTTTTTTTTTTTTTATCAGTGACTTGAATGCCTTTGACCCTAGGCTTGCGTGATGGAAAGCTACGCCAGGGTCTAAGATGGAGCAGGCAATTCAAGGAATTGCCCTGTCGGGCACCGGCTCTCACATACACACGACGGAACACAGTAAAACTGCTTGGCGTCGGACTTAAATGTGAGGGTGGTAGCCAGCCGGGCGGACCGTTCGATCCTACCACCAAGCGTGCTGGGTTTTGTTGACTTTTACAACACGCGTTATTTACAAGTTCTCTAGTCACACTTTTCTGGTATGTGGCGGACAAGAACAAGCAATAAAATTTTCTTTTGCAATAACAAACTTTACTTTGGTCAACATGTATGGCGCCAGCAAGCCTCCGCCAAGTATCTTTGCGTAAATACTGACTTACACTTTGTACAATACCAATCCTTCTCACTGAAACCATGTTTATCATTGAAGTGTTCTAATAACGATTCTTTAAGGTCCTCCCCACCAGAAAACTTAAGTTCACACAGTAAACACTCAACTACAAGCCAATTTTCAGATACACTGAGAGGTTGGCTTTTAGAATATTTCAAAATACAAAAATTAATGGCTGGGGAGACCGTTTCTCTTAATTGCAAATCATAGTTCGAATTTTTAGCACTATTATACTTGTGTGACAAATATCTTACATACTTATATTTGTTGCAGTATTTTCTATACTGTGCTAATAATCTCAAATGGTCTGGGGCACTATCTAAATCCCTTTTTAAAATAGTGAAAACTGTAGATACCAAATCACTGTCCAGTGAATGATTTGCTAAAGCAACATTTCGGAGTTCTCTTAATGTCTCTCTTCGGCTTACCAACTTATTTTTGGAAGTCTGCACCATCCACCCTTCCTCTAATTGTCTAGGCTTCTCCAAATACTGGTTTCTAGCTTTGTTTACTAACACATGTTCATAGCCAAAGGTTATATCACGGACAAACCAGATTGTGTTAGAAAATATACTAATTCTAAAGCACCACAGGTTGAGAATATAGCTTAGTGGTAGCATGCTGCAAGTAATTTTGCCGGCTGTAAAAGGTGTTTTATTAAACACATCATTACTAGAAGATGCACCAATAGGTGGATGCCGGAAAAAGAGAACATTCAACTGATCTCTTGTACATTTTATATCTAAAATTACATCATTGTCAGTTGTATCAGAACATGGTGTACTTTCAGTATCAAGATTATCAATAGTTTCTTTTATAAGTGGCTTTGCAGCTTCCAGCATTACACCTAGATATTCTTTTAAGTTCTTGTATTTGTGGTGCAAAACTTTAGACACGGCTTCATAATCCTTTAATCTGTTTAATCGGGAGGACACCCTTTCCAATTCTTCCCACTGTGGCCAGTCTTTCAAAAATTTCTTTATTATCTTTATATAAATGTCTACTTCTAGCTCATGTCGAATACCTATATTTATTCCAAATTCCTTTTCCAAAATGTCAATGATTTGGGTATTAGTCATAACTGTGTTTTGCTTATTTTTGATGAGACTCTTTAGTAAAAGCATTATGGGACTATCTGAAAAAATAATACAAGATAAATAAAAATAAAAGATTAATTAAAGAAATGCAGAATGTTCATAATTCATACAGAGTAATACAAGCCCATTTAATAATTTAGGGTATGGGGACACCATTCATATCACTGATTGGTGGACCAATCCCACCCACCCCACATTGGCCTTTCCCCAGGCAGGTGCGAAGAGTCCACAAGTGATTTTCCCTCCCGCAACAAAAAGGGTTGGATTGTTAGCAACTTGTTAGCATCACCAGTGTAATCAATGTCCATAGGCGAAGGTAAAGCATCAGGCAGACAGTAACAACTTATAAACCCTCTCTTAGGCAATTATAATTTTCTTTTTTTAAGTTTATATTCTATTCATGTGTGAACAGATGTATTGAATATTTAAAAAAAAAATACACTGATTTATTAGTATAAGCATCGTAAACAGGTTAATTTATTATAACTGTTTGAGGAAAATAAACATTTTGACACACCTTCACCATCTTCCACTTCCACTGTTTCAACATCATTAGACGAAGGATCCCCTTCCATGTTTACTTTAATTTCACTTTTCTGCTGGTACTTTCACGCGATTTTAAATTAATGATGTATGGATGGCTCCTTCAAGTCATCCAATTAATTCAATGTAATTATATATAGCCATAAATAGAAAGCTTGATTTATTTTATCGCTTATAGGAACGCCTTTACGTTACGTATTTCTCTTCACGGGTTTTTTGATAAATTAACCGCACAGGAATAGAATGAATAAATAACAGCAGAACAGAGTCAGAGAATGATTTTTTTTTTAATGCATATTAATTAGGCCGGCCGCATACACACGTTTACCATATTCGATTTTCGAATTCGTTTTCCGTGTTCGGACATCCGAATGCATGGAATACGGTTTTTTTTCGGACGGAAACAAACAAAGCGAACATGTGCGTCAGTTAATGTATTTTAAATTGATTCCATGCGTTCGGATGTCCAGATTCGATTCGATTTTCGAATAAGGCTGGGAGCATACACACGTTTTCCATATTCAATTTCTTATGCGTAATTTCGATTTGATTTGATTTGAACCGAATGGAAAGTTCCGAACGTATGCGCCCGCCTGCACAAACAAAATGTATGCAAGCGCTGCGTTCACGTTATTATGTTTTTGCGGAACGGAATTTGTTCCGTACGGAAACAAAGCGAACGTGTGCGTCAGTTAGGCCAGCCGCATACACACGTTTTATTTATTCAATTTTCGAATTCGATTTCCGTGTTCGGACATCCGAATGTATGGAATACTGTTTTTTTCCGTACGGAAACAAAGCGAACATGTGCGTCAGTTAGTGTATTTTATATTGATTCCATGCGTTCGGATGTCCGAATACGTAAAACGAATTCGAAAATCGAATATGGAAAAACGTGTGAATGTAGCCAGCCTAAGGAAAACGTGTGTACGCGGCCGTCCTTATAAACTATAATATAATCACTATCACTACATAGTATAAAACAAAGTCGATGTTTTCTGTCCGTCCCTATGTATGCTTAAATCTTTAAAACTACGCAACGGATTTTGAAGCGGTTTTTTTTATTAGATAGAGTGGTTCACGAGGAAGGTTTATATGTATAACACACCCCCGCTTTGCACGGGCGAAGCCGGGGCGGGCCACTAGTTGAATACAAACTATATTATTTGAAGTATCTACCGCGACTTACGAGCGCTGAAGGACGAACGAATGCTGTTGCTGAAGGATGCGTGCGCGGTGCGACTTACGAAATAAAGAAATTTGTTTTCTTTACTTTTCTACTGCTATCGCAACGGTACTACGATTGCCCTTAAAGTAGGTACATATAGTATAGTGGAACTTAAAATAACAAATCGTCACTCCGTTTTGCTAAATTAACAAATTGCTGAATTTTTTCATAACAATATATAATTCTGTACATTTAACTAACGAATAGTTAGGTACATTGCTGAAATTTAGCGCAACTTTATATTATACCCTGTTCACGTTAGCGAGCTAATATAGTGGTCTCTGACGTACTTTTGTATGCAAATGAAAAGGACAAAAAAGGACTGTATTCGCGCCTCACTGTACTGTAAGCCTCGGCTTACATGCCGTGAGCCATCGCTCGGAATATTTATTTTTATATTTCATAATGATTTTTGGTGCAGTTTTTAACATTTAAGAAAAAAGGACCACTAGAAAGTAGTTAATATAGTTACTTTCTATACATGTTGCTTATCATTTGTTTTTCATGTAACGAAAAATGCTTCCGTATACCATTCAGCAAAAATCAGTCCAAAAGATAGTGCCGATTCACAGGGTAAACAGGAAATAGTCCAATATAAAATCCTAGTCGCAGAGTACGCATATGTTAAACCAGTAAACAGCCTAAGTCGCAAATAATGACATATTTACTAGGGATATTTACAGAATAAAAATACAAGAGCGTAAAAAAAATATAGAGAAAAAACCTAAGCGACAATAAATAATTTTGAGTGTTAAGTATATCCCACGCACGGAATCTGTAGAGGTCTCGTGTGCGCGAACTGCATGGAATAATTTAGACTACTATCAATGACTACTTTATACAAATATTGTACATCTTGACACGCCACAACTTATCAGCTAGACAAAAAAACTGTAGACGGACGAACCGTACACACTTTAACGGTTTATTCTTGATATCTGTGTATTTAATTTGCTAAAAGCTGAATTTCATATTGAATTTTGACGTAATAGCGTATAATTTTTACATGAAAATAAAAGTTTATTGCAAAGAGTTTATTCCATTTAAATGAATTATAACCTTAAGCAAAAAATATTTAACTTTGGAAATTACATAGATTGGAAATTGTGCCACTCAAAAGCTTCGTAACATTTTCGTCTTTTGCAGCATATCAATAATCACATCACTTTTAACGCGTTTTTATAGAGTTGTAGACTTGATTTACAATTGGAATACAGCCTAATAAAGAGAGCCCCAACGCCTCAGTAGCCATGAGAAGAATATTTAAAAAGGTTCTTAAACTTTATTATTTTATTTACTCTGTGATTCCAAATATTTCCCAATATTCCCAACCCGTATATGTATTTCTGTTGTGGAATTTCGTCGTAATTCCTGAGCTGCGTAAATCACGCTAATGATGTGTGTTTAAAAACCCTTAACTTCATTAAGACGTAGTCTAAAAATGATAACATTTGGCGCTGGGAATAATTCTTCGGCGCTAGAGGACACTGGTAAGTTAACTCCGTTGTGGACTTTGTTTTTTCGGAGGTGATATCTATTGCATTATGGCAAGGTGTTTATATGTGGTCTTTGTAGGGGAAGTGAGAAGCATCTGTGAAAGTGCCTGTAGCGATGCCTCTAGTGCTACCGTGCAACCTGGAGGCGCGAACCAGCGACCTCGGATGGACATTGCCTGTGTATTGGATATAACTCAAAATCAAAACCTTGCTCATAGAAGAAGGGCTTTAGAAGAAGTTAGGCTGGCTTCGGAACTAGTGAACGCTAACTTACACCACATCCATGTGAGTATATTTTTAAATTGTTGCTTCAAATATATTCTTAGGAATTCATTCCCTTTTCAAATGGTAAATAGCAGTAAGTATATTTTAAAACTATGATGTCAATCTTTTTATCAGTTTGAGTATTTGTTCATATACTGTTGGGGTTGTTCATAAAGAATAATAAATACAAAGATCATCATGGACGGGTTAACTTCAGAATTAGTTTTTTTAAGCTGATGTCCTAAAGCTAAAATGCTGTTAACTGGCACAATAATTAGGTCCCGTAACCATCTCTACTTTTAAGTTGTTACGTAACTTGATAGTTTTATTAAAGGTAAAAATATTCATGCACAGAACTGTTTCCAGTTTGAGAAGCTGGACTTTGGCGAAACAAATGTGTTGGATACATTCTACAATGCGGATGTTGCTCTTGTAGACCTGAGTGTTCAAGTCCAGCAGAGCTCTCTGCTCTACCATCTCGGTGTTCGCGAAAGCTTTGATATGAAAGAAAATGTTTTACTATATAATGATATTGATCCTGATGCCACCTTGAGGCTCAAGGTAAGACTCAAAAAATTTCGCTTTTTGCTACATATCATTGTGATCTCCAAAAATTACTCAATATAATTTGTATGTAATTCAAAATTAAAGTACCAAATTTATATTTTCTACGTAGAGATGATTGAAACTGTCAATAAGAATGCTTTACAAAATTTTGTTGTTTTCTATGATAAAATTAATTCTCTTAGAATGTAATTTGTCTGATGTCACATTGTTTTAGCATTATTGGGATTTTTTTATATTAATATTGTAAATAGAAACAACATGTATGTGTCAGTGTAATGATTTAAATGTACATAATATATTGTTTTCTACTTCTCAGCCCATGAATAACCTACTGCTGAGTTGAGCCTCCTCCAACTACATGGAGGGTAGTTATCTTACTGTGCCATGCTGGCCAGATGGGTTGGCCCAGGGTTGTCAAGTTTTCCTTCTGTTAAGTTTTCCTTCTCTTATCTCTTATTATATTGGTTTGTAAACTCTAATCCAATGTTCCTGTTGTGTGAACATTGCCTATGAGTTTATAATTCTATAGACCCAGTCATATGCTGTTTGAGTCTTAGCAATAGATCAGTAAAGGGCTGAGAATTTCCGTTGAAGTACCCCAACGTTTTTTGAGAGTTTAGAACTGCCAGTGGTCATAATTTAACACAATTTTGTATTTTAAGTTATATTGCACTGGTCAATCGCCTTTGACAATCATTAAAAAAAGTAATAAACAATTGTAATTTTGACTGACTTGTTTGTATTAAATGTGGTTTACATTAAAGAATCCTTTTAATAGTTGTATTCAATGTAAAGGACATTACTTACATTTCGGTTGTTTTTTATAAAGTACCTTTATCAATTTTTTTAATATCATGAAGTGTGGAGTACACTCTCACATAATGTTCAAAGATGATCTTTATAAATATGGGAATCAGATATTCTAACACTTCAATTTATATTTGATCAATGCAGCTTGGTAGTTTGATCCACTTTTAATGGTTGGCAAAATCATAAATCAACGTAAAGAATGAGTCATTGTTATTGTCTTAATATAACAAACAGACTGGAATTAGTTTTTATAATGTACATGTAGTTAGTAGGCGGAAGATTATCAAAATAATTATGCAAATAGGTTTTTATTGATCTGCAATAACATCTATATACTAATGGCAGTAGTGACCTTGGATTAAAACAAAAATATTGTGATGACTTTAAATATTTCCTGTATAACTTGTGCTTTTAATATTTAAATATTAAAATAAAATTAAAACTTAAAATATTTATTTAAATTTGGCACCTGGTGTGCATTCGTGAATAATACGACAACTTTTGAAAAAAAATACGAAACTAATCTAAATTAAGTTGAGCTCAAGTGTGCATTTAAACTCAAAGTTATACATTATACGTAATAAGTATATCGTACACCCTAAATATGAGTACAACATAAAATTCCGTTACACCAAAATTTTGAAAACTATAAGTATTTTGTAATACTTTAACACTAACAGTGTTGTATCATGGATCCAGTGTTAAAGATCCCAGATTTGTTTGGTGCAAAATAAAGATCACATACGTAACAAACTTACAATAATTTCCAAGAAAACATACACATACAAGTAGAGGACAAGGTTACAGACAGTGGCGGATTTACAGATTTGCCGCCCGTAGGCTTTTTATGCCACCTCCCCCGCCTCTACAGTTCTTGAGAAGACGCGCTTTAATGTTGCGCGTTTGACGACCTTTTTTTAGTAGACTACCACTTTTTTAGACGTCCACACTTTTTGACGACCTTTTTTTAGACGTCCTAAATCTGCCGCCCCTAAAATAATGCCGCCCTAGGCTCCAGCCTACTCATCCTATTGGTAAATCCGCCACTGGTTACAGAATACTATGGTTACAAAGTTTCATGGTCAAATTAATCGTGCTTTATTTGTCGAATAATCTTAGCGGGTCTTACACCACGTGTTTGTACTTCAAGAACAGTTGACTATAGTGCTGCGAGACCATAATAATAATTAATTATTATTATGATCTTTAATTATAATATAGGTAATTGCGCCCCAAACTACCCACTAAAACCAACGGTGTCCCTGAACTGCCCGAAACAGGGCCACGGGTTTCACTCCCTAATATTATTGGGAGGTATGCTCCGTGATAGGGAGCATACTCTGATGGGGCCGGCTTCCAAAAGTGGGCCCCACGCTTTGTCGCGGCAGGTTAACGCTTCGGAGGCAACTCTGAAGACAGAGGAGTCCCCAGAGCCAAAATCCACCACGACTCCGTGTACCGCTCTTTGTCTGGCCTCTCCCCGTGGGCCCGCCCGGCATGGGTGACCCTGAGCCGGTATGGCACCAAAGTATCCTAAAGGCACGCAAGCAGCACGGTCATGAATAGCAGTTATTGTGTTTACGATTTCTGTGTTGAGGTTTTTTGGTTTTTAGTCATTGGATATTTTTAAAATGGATAGATAAATATAAATATCCTTGGACATTTCACACAACGCTATCTTGTCCCAAGCTAAGCAACTTAATGCTTGTGTTATGGTAACGAGATGGATGATAAACTACTTATATACATATTTTTTTTGTAAATACATACATATTATAGAAAACACCCAGACCCGGAACAAATACTTGTAGGTCGTACAAATATTTCTTCCGTGCGGGGATCGTATCCGCGACATGCTGCGCAGCAGTCGATCGCTCAACCACTGCGCCAACCGTGTCGTCGATATAACAAATGTATGGATATTTTTGTTCTCAATATATCGCCGCTTAAACGTCCACGTCTACTACTGTTGAAGTATTTCCGCCAAAGTACTAAATTGTACGACGCCCTGGAAATGTTGAACCCCACTTATTAATTTTACTGAAGGGGTCTGAAATAAGTGGTAAGATGAAACGGACTCTACAACACTGGCCAGACATGTCTTAGCGTTCTCACGCATCATCTTTCGAGTAATAAATGACTCCTCCCGAGTTTTTAATAGAGGAACAGTCAGCGGCATAGGTCAAGGCGCCACTATAGACTGGCGTCCCAAAAGAGACGCTTGAGGGTATACTGCTGGGGTTTTAGTTTGTTACCCTATCGTTTCTAGGTGTCACACATAATTGACCCCATCCCTGGAGAGTGGCAGTGTGCATCGAGCATTTCGCTAGCAAGGACAAAAAAGGATTTCTTTCTTTCAAAAAAGGAGCTTTCATTCTAGGTCCTTTCCTTTCCTAACGACGTCACCCCCAGTATAGAATTGGTTGGTGATAGATTTATTCTAAATCCGTCACAACAACTGTTGCATTGAAGTCGGGGTACTTCAATGCAACAGTTGCATGATTGTATGAAAAATGGCTCGTAATCTTTCCATTAAATTCCACGATGTCTTCGTAATAGTGTCAGCTATTCCGTATCATCGCTCAATAGTCGTTACTCTCAATTTGTCAAATTGTCCCAGTGAAGCATTCAATCACTCTAGGACGACAATGCGAACGCCTAATTCAATTACTCACAGCTACGGAGGAATTTTTTCACATGGTCTTGGAATATTTATAACTGGGTGCTGTGCGCGGATGCTCCGTGTGGGTTTTTAACGAGAGTTTAATACCATTTTTTATGGACTGGGGAAGGTGTAGTTTCTGTAGTGGTGTTGTAGTGGTACCACTCCATTCCATCGTAAGGGCGACTCCCTTATGATGGAATGGAGAGCTAGGAGCTGACAAAAGTAAATGACAAGACCGAAAATCTACACGCGAGCGAAGGAAAACTTGATACGAAACACTATGCCAACCCGTTTGATCATCATGGCACAGTAGGCTCATTACCCTCCATTTAATAGGAGGAAGCCCGACTCAGCAGTGGGTCATGTTATGGGCTGATTAGTAATTGTAGTACTTGCTTACGACCTCCTTCGCGTAGCATTATCACACATTCTCTAGCACAACCCGTTACTTCTGGTGGGAGCAGTACCCCTTTGGTTGTAGAGGGGGCACTAATTTCTACCTTACTGCGACCACATACTCCGGCTAGTCCTCGACGGCCGGGTATTCATGAGGATTTCCAACTAAAATAAAGGCTACTACGACCTAAGAGCGTCGTAAGAGCTACGTATACATGTAGATTTTAAACTTATTTCTACTTCTGCAGTTGTCATTGCCGAATTTCCTCTTCGTCTCGTACAAGTTAACGGACGCGGGTACATGCGTCACTACCAATCCGGCTGCTACAAAGTTTAAGGGTGAAGACGCGGCGGATCCCAAGCAACATTTGACTTTGAGGCTCAAGAATATACTGCAGGATGTTGAGGTGCAAACTAAGTGAGTATTTTATCAATGAATTCAGAATGCGGATGATTTACGCGCGTCCGCTGAAATATGTATTATTTAATAACTGATGGTTGCCCAGCGGTCGCAATTCGACCTTAATTGATTTTAATGATAGTTCTTTTATTGTAGAAATATAGTTCTATTCTCAATTTGACCATAGACATTAATAATAGCAAAAGAATATAAATGCATATGTGTGTGCCAAATACATGGCACTGTCTGTAATGTTTTTTATTGATTAAATGTATTTAAATGCATCATTTAAAAACAGTAATTGTGGGCAAATGCATACTTCTCCGTTCGCACAACTTACGTAAGGGGTACAGAGTTTTCGCTGCACGTATTTAAATGTAGATATTGTTTAGAACTAGCGACCCGCCCTGGCTTCGCACGGGTGACATTATGCATGTATTATACTTAAAAACCTTCATAATGAATCTCTCTATCTATTAACCGCTTCAAAATCCGTTGCGCAGTTTTAAAGATTTAAGCATATGTGGCGAACCATATATTGTCTGTGGTTGCCACTATTTACGTTTGCAGGATGATGTATACGTCCCTTACATTATCGTCTATGACTCTCTTGTAACTTTGTCTATGTTTTTCTCTAACAATAACAATTCAAAAACGCACGAATTGGAATTGTATTTTTGTGTGTTATTTCTAGTAGTATTGGTTGTGTAGCCATCGTTATTGATGTACCAAACATATTACATGTTCATTTGGCTACAAACCTTGAGTTTCATTCAAAAACTAAGTGATCCTAGATTTGTAAGTTTATATTAGTTTTTCTTTCATTACCTACCTTTTGTTTCTTCGTGGGGGGGGGGGGGGGGGGGGGGGGCGAACCATATATTGTCTGTGGTTGCCACTATTTACGTTTGCAGGATGATGTATACGTCCCTTACATTATCGTCTATGACTCTCTTGTAACTTTGTCTATGTTTTTCTCTAACAATAACAATTCAAAAACGCACGAATTGGAATTGTATTTTTGTGTGTTATTTCTAGTAGTATTGGTTGTGTAGCCATCGTTATTGATGTACCAAACATATTACATGTTCATTTGGCTACAAACCTTGAGTTTCATTCAAAAACTAAGTGGGCGCGATCGCGCCCCTAAACATACATAGGGACGGACAGACGACAGCGACTTTGTTTTATACTATGTAGTGAAGTGATAAAAATTGAATGAAATAATGTGTATTACTTAAAGACATTGTATGATATTGGTTTCTAAGTTTATTTTAGAGGTCAGTAAAGTGATAATGTATGACCGTTATTTTTAAGTACTTTTTAAGTTTCAAAGATTCCGTCGATGACCCTCTGTTGTTAGCATTTCCTTTTTTTGGAAATACCTTTCCCGAAGTTACTTTCTTGTGTGATGATCGGCCGTTCCCACATAACACTGCAGTGCCCCACAAACTGCCTGTTTTAGGCCACGGTTTTTACTCCTGAAGGATGATTATGGTCTGGTATCCCTGAAGTTTTCTTTACTCTCCGAATAACCTCAAGGGGTCGAGGCGGAGAAAACAGCTTCTTTGTTGTGTCAGCTGTTTATACCATTAATTAAGACATAGACTACGATATTTAATAAGCTAAAAACTCCTACAGAGCACATCTTCAAGAAAAGTTCCTATCTGACCTTCGCAAAGCACGCGAGACGTACAGCGGCCAAGAGTTGGCTAATGTCCTCCACGCGATGCGGAGAAGATTGGATGACCCGGCGGTGCTATCTGGGGATACTATCCTTAACATGTTGATCTCCTACCGTGAGATACAAGACTATGATGCCATTGTTCAGGTGGTCGATGATTTGAAGACTATTATGAATAGGAAGAACTATGTCAACATGCCTATCATAAGGCATATGTACGCGTTTGCTATGAACAGGTGAGGTCTAGACGTACTATGGTACCAATTGGACTGTTAATTACCACCCTGACATCTAAGTCCGGCGCCAAGCAGTTTTACTGTGTTTCGTCGTGTGTATGTGAGAGCCGGTGCCCGACAGAGCATTTCCATGAATTGCCAGCTCCATCTTGAACCCTGGCGTTGCTTTCCATCACGCAAGCCTAGGGTCAAAGGCATGCAAGTTGTAGATCAAAAAAATACTAATAAGCCCATAGACGACCCACTGCTGAGTTGGACCTCCTCCATTTGAATGTAGGGTAATTAGCCTACTGTGCCACGCTGGCCAGATAGGTTGGCACAGGTTAATTGTACAGGGTTGGTGATTTTTAACAGTAAAACTACGCGTGCGGTTATTTCAGTAATTTTAGCGGCTTTTTTTGGTTTCTCATTGTGTTTTCATTAAATAAAAAATCAGAAATGAGGAGATTCGCAGCAAAATCGTTACCGACATAGCCCACTGGATTGCCACACTTTTGTGGCAGTGGGCAGGGCATACAGCTCGACGCAGAACCGACGCGCTATGGGGCAGAAAAGTCCTCGAGTGGCGACCGCGTTCCCGTAAGCGCAAGCACACGGTGGACCGATGACCTGGTTAAGCTCGCAATACATTAGTATAACAAAACTGTCAAAATCCATCATCGATAGCACGTTGATTGTATATTTTGACTACTGGATAAGCAAGTTTAGAGCTTTCTTCATGGAGAGATCCTATTTGATTTTGTGGTAACAAAAACATAATGACATCGATCAAAATATAACTGGCCTATTTCAGACGGAACAAAGAAGGCGACAGGGAAAACGCACTGAAGGTTTGCGTCAAAGCGTTGGAGAAGAAGGAGAACCGGTTTCCAGACATGCTATGTCTCTGCGGCCGTATCTATAAGGAC
Source organism: Clostera curtula (assembly GCA_905475355.2). NCBI lineage: Eukaryota > Metazoa > Arthropoda > Insecta > Lepidoptera > Notodontidae > Clostera > Clostera curtula. The sequence continues at coordinate 14,155,832 of FR997800.1, read as the reverse complement.
AAATTTGTTGAATCTCAACACACAGATAAAGAAAGCTTGAACAATGCTATACATTGGTAAGTATATACTTGGTTAATTTACAATACATTCCCTTCGTAAATTGACGTAATTTTGCAAACAAGAGTCTATCCACATTTCTTGATTTACTTGATTTCGCCTAGCCGTAGCCGAGGCGACGTATCGGAGCTGCTGTTCCGCTTTGGTTACGTGCTTACGTTAGGTTGACGCCTGTTTGACGGCGAGACGAAAGGCGATACGGTGCCGATCCCTTTCCGAGTTGATAAGTGTGCTTTGTCCCTAAGTTGGGAAAGATATAGCCTAAGTCACCAAATATTTAGGCTACTCTGAAAACATAGTTTGCTCATCGGGTGGCGGATTTAGGATATCATCAACCCACTCATCACCGTGGGTAGCGTAAGAGGCAGTGGTTGAGCGATCGACTGCTGCGCAGCATGTCGCGGGTTCGATTCCCCGCATGGAAGAAATATTTGTACGACCTACAAGTATTTGTTCCGGGTCTGGGTGTTTTCTATCTATAATATGTATGTATGTACAAAAAAAAGGTATATAAGTAGTTTATCATCCATCTCGTTACCATAACACAAGTATTAAGTTGCTTAGCTTGGGACGAGATGGCGTTGTGTGAAGTGTCCAAGGATATTTATTATTTATTTAGTATTATTATTAAACAAAAGCATTGTAATTTAACACTAACATAAAATTTATCACGTTTATTTAACATTATTTATTTTCGTTTATTTTTCCCGACGTTTAGAAATATAGCAGTCGTGGTCACGGGAGAGGCTAGGTGACATTTTTCTTCTAAGTACAAAGAAACACACTTTTTGACAAAGAGTTATTTTAATGTGTAATAACCGTAAAACTTAAAAAAAAACGCACCTAGCTGTAAAAGAAAGAAATCTTGACACAAATTTGCACTGAGATGATGATGATGAAAGTCTAATTGTAATATGGGTATTATCGTAAACAATTCTACATTGAACATTCTTTTCTAGCTTCGGCAAATGACGCCAGAGACAATCGGAAGTTTTAAATTTCGTTTACTCAAATATCTTTCTTAATGGAAACGGACAAGGTTGAAAGTTGATCAGAAGACAAGTTATCTGTTTACCCAATTGGACATGTCATGATGTCAGTTTATATGCTAGTAACTAATTTGACATCGTTATTTTAGGTACCGACAAGGTTTTGAAGTGCAGCCAAACGAATACGCCGGCATTAATTTGGCGACTCTGTTAGTTATTGCCGGAAATGATTTTAAAAACTCACAGGAGTTACAGCATATTGGTAAGTGTGTATGACAATCATGTCAATGTGTTTATAATTTTTTCTATCAGTTATTTTAATGCCTTTGCCCTAGGGACTAGACCTTCCTTGCGTGATGGAAAGCAATGCCGGTGTCTAAGATGGAGCAGGCAAACAAAAATAAGCAATTTTTTTGTCAGAAATTTTGCACAGAGTATGTTTACGAGTGCTATACATCCTTTAGTTATGGCATGGGGTTTTCGTTCACTCTGTGTATAGACAGATCATTAATGAAAAAATTGCCCTTTGAATTTCTTATTTTTTTTCATCGGAATTCCACACCGTTACGGGTGGGACTCCAGGGCGCGTAAATATGGTAGTTTGCGCCTTCTAATACTGATGGCGACTGCCCGAACCAGGACCGGGTTTCGCCGCCCAATGGGAGAGCATGCTCCACGTCCTAACAATTTTTTTTTGTTGGGCAAATGCTTTTCATGACGCCGCCCTTCGGGGGTGGGGCTGGCGATTATGTAGGGCTCCGATAAAGGCTCGTTTACTCACTAAAACCCCAGCGGTATATTCTCACACGACACTCTTAGGGCGCCACAGGTTCGCATGAACTCAGTCTACTGTAACAGTCCTAACCTAACCTAACAATGAACTGTTCACCTTCCAGGAATAGTTCTTAACCATCTAATAGGCAAAAAGGGTAGTCTCAACTCTCTAAAAGACTACTGGGATGTAGCAACATTCTTCGAAATATCAGTATTGGCTCAGGACTACGTGAAAGCAATACAAGCGGCCGAATGCATGTTCAAACTGAAACCACCTAACTGGTACCTGAAATCGACTATTGGCAATATTGAGCTTATTGATAGGTAAGCAGAGGTTTAACTTAATCCTTGTGTGCATTTTACGTTGCGGATGTTTTTTTTTTAATTTGGATTTGCAATTGAATAACAAAAGGGTCAAAAATGCCAAAATGTCATAAAGAAATCTGTGAAAAATTTCAATGTAAATTCATTCACGCATTCATATTTTTGTGTATTTGAATGAATGTTTCCATAACACCTGTCCCTTCATTCGTTCATTCAATATTTTTTTAATAATATAGAAATCTCTTTCAAAATAAATATGACGAAGACAAAAAAAATCTGAAAAATTAAATCGCTTCTTCCAGGAAACCTTTTATTTTAACACTAGCTTTTGGGCGCGGCTTCGCCCGCGTGGGCTTCGAACCCGTGCATATTTTTTATGAACATAAAATCGGTTATTGTGACTAAACTATGATAGTTAGATATGTGCTCTCGCGGACTTTTTTGTAGATCTTTATAAGACCTACAAACCCGTAGTACATCATTTTGTTCTATTGTCAATAGTTTTTGCGGCGCACGCATAAATAGGTTTTCGATTTTACACCTTGGTTTACAAAATCGCAATTTTAATACGGATCCCTAATTCTTCACTACATAGTATAAAACAAAGTCGCATTCTTCTGTCCGTCCCTATGTATGCATAAATCTTTAAAACTACGCAACGGATTTTGAAGCGGTTTTTTTTAATAGATAGAGTGATTCAAGGGGAAGGTTTATATGTATAACCCACCCCCGCTTTGCACGGGCGAAGCCGGTGCGGGCCACTAGTTTGAAAATAAAATATAGCCTATAACCTTCCTCGATAAATGGACTATCTAACACTTAAAGATTTTTTGAAATCGGACCAGTAGTTCCTGAGATTAGCGCGTTCACACAAACAAACAAACAAACAAACTCTGCAGCTTTATATATTAGTATAGATTTTTTTCATTCACTCGTTATTCATGCAAAATAAGTACACTGTCAACAATATTTATGAGTGTTTTATTTAACCAGAGTATAAAGAGTCCAATCACTTAATAACTTGACGTCAGGGATTACTGTGCCTTATTAATTGTTAACATTACATTAATAATTGATTTGTATTTCCAGATTCAGAAAAAGTGAGGAAACACAACAACCCGAACAACAAGTGTTCTCCTTCTGGATGGAGTATTTCGTCGAAGCTACCAAGAGTACTTGCGAAAATATTATTAGATTTCCAGTATGTCTTACATTACCGTACTTACTTACGTATCCAGTCTTCGTCTGAGTTGACTTTAAATTGGTTTAGTTCCTTTTCTTGCAAATAGATGTAGCTGCTTCAATTTTCAACACGCTATCATTATTTACACTTAGCTGCATAAACTGTGTTAGTGTCAGACCACAACTGTTAGCAATTGAAAAATTTCACCAGAATACCACTGAGGTGACTGAAGGAGACATATTTTATTCAATAGAGTCCAAATCGACACGACAGTTTTAGTAACGTACTATAATATAGTGTCACTTCGGGACGTACACCCATAAAAAAAGTAAGCATCCACTTGGAGATGTTGGAACATTTTAGCTCGTGTCAAAAGAGTGTTTTTTTAACTTGTGGAGATTTTGGAATAGCCACCTAGAAACTCGTGTCTAATAGGCACTTCAATAGAAAAAAGCAGGCTCAGGTGCTTACTCACTGAAATTGTCAACAAAATTCGATTTAACCATAACCATACCATTACCTGGTGGATTACTGCTAGTGATTAACAGACGCTATTTAAACAATGAAGCATATTTGTTGGTTTCTTGCTAGGTGCTCATTTTGGAAACCACCAAAGTCTACATGCCGTCTTACGTGAACGTGAATATGGGCGCAGAGCAAAAGTCCGTCGAAATATTCAACCTGTGTTTGGATTCCATACGGGGTCAGTGTCGCCAAGTCCATCGGTGGCTGTTCACGTCTGACATGATTAGAAGTTATAGGTGAGTGATCCGTGTGGTGAAGGGTTTAGAATACATAGTTTCACCCCCATTCCATACTGAGAGTGTCTTAAGAGCCGACAAAGGGAAATAACAAGGCCGAAATATAGGCTCAAGAGAAGTAAAACTTTAAACGAAATCCTGAGCCAACCCGTATGGCTAGTGTGTCACGGTAGGGCTAATTAAAATCCATGTAGTGTATAGGTGAGTTTTGTTGTGAGTGAAGTGATTGTAATTCTTAGGCGATAATACCCCTGGTATTATCGCCTAAGACACAGTTGACTGTGGTCTCGCGAACCTGTGGCGACACAAGCGAGACGTATATTGCCTAGGGGTTTAGTTCCAGGATTTCCACAGGGAAACCATGTAAAGGGATGCCTTACTTACATCCCTATGTCGCCCGCCACGTCATGAAACGCGTCACGCCTAGAATGGGAATCTAGTCCAGTGTAACAACACACTGGCCACAAGTTTTATACTTCCGAAGTAATCATAAATTCAAAAACACTTAGCTTTTTTATCATCACTAAAATGTACTGATTCATGTGACTTCATGTTCAAACTATATGTACATATATATTTTCGGCTATATAAACGGCAAATATAGACAAAGGTGTTGTACAGATAAAACATTTGCGTTAACAAACTATCAATTGTATGATGATAATGATAATGAACTATCTAAAGATTGTTTAGAACTTACTAAAGATTTGGGGAGGTTTTTACCGGTTGTAGACGACAAATTGATCTCAAAACTAGGTGTGAGCTGCGTCAAATACAGGAAGTATATGATTGATTCATTTATATTATTGACCGTCAAATAAGAAAGATTAGGAGTATATCAAACCCGCATGTGCCTGAAGGTAAAGCCTTTTAGTGTAATTTAACACTTGTGCCACAGATTCTGTCAAGTATATGTGATTTTCAGTTTATATAAACGCGACGAGCGATGCCTATTCCTGTATGTGAGCGAGAATTCGGATGACTTCCAAATTTTCCTGCCATCGCAGGCGTTTCGACAACGATTGTACGATATGTTAGGAGAACTCACGGCTGATCATGAAAAGGTCACAGACTTGGACACCAGTGTTATGCAAGATCAACTAAAGGTATGCATGGACGATACATCTGATTAGACCGAACAATAAGCTACAGGCCTCGGCTTTGTCAGCGATGTTGGAACCGGAGTCACCTTGATTCTCCCCTTTTTGTGGACAATTCTAGGTACAGCCTCGCTCCCTTGGGTATCAACCAAATAGGGTTGTGGGAGACCAAAAGAAATGGATGGATTGTGAGAATGAGGAAATGTGTATGAATGTGAGCGTTCTTCGTGTGTTGACGGATTTAGAATACACCACCCCATTTCATCCTAAGAGTGTCGTAAGAGTCGACACTAGGAAATGAAAAGGCCGAAAACCTAACAGCAAGAGAAGGAAAACTTGATACAAAACCCTGTGCCAACTTGTCTGGCCAGCGTGGCACAGTAAACTAATTACCCTCTATATAGTTGGAGGAGGCCCGACTCAACAGTGGGTAATTTATGGGCTGAGAAGTAGTAGTAGAGAATTAGTATGAAAGGGCCGTGGGACAAAAGTTGAAAGATGATAATGTTATTTTAAAATACGACTATTTATAATAGTTTTGTGGTAAACCAAATGGTTTTACTATATTATGTTAGTTATTAATTTAAAATATATGCTCATCTTCTTCATCTTAGTTCATACCAACTATGTATTACTTACTTTTTTTTTGTCTAAATGTGGTAGCTTATTAATAGCTTTTAGATGTTGTAGATGTTTTAGATTAGGTGGTGGTATATTTAGTTTTAAGTAAAGCTGTCAGCTATCCTAGAAAAATAATAAATAAAATAAAATAAAACCTACATAACGTCGGGGATAGTGCAAATCCGCGAATCTACCATACGTAAAATAAAAACCATCTACCATACGTAAAAAAAAAACCGTATCTGCACAACTACACAGGAGATGATTTTAAGTTTATATTTTTTGTTATTTCAACGGATATTGACATCATTTTTACAGAGAGAGTAATAGTTTATATGTTCTATCTACTGTTAACAGTAGAAATATATTAAAGTCTTATTAAAAATTTGGATCTTGCGTGCATTGCCCGCGACATTTCAAATTGGCTACATTTTCAGATACGCGGTATTATCCAATGCTAGTTCCGCGGATTAGCACTATCCCCGACGAAAGTAAAGTTTCTTTTGAGTTGGAGTTTGAATTAGTAATGATTAAAATCTTTATTACAGTTCGAATACGAATTAGACGATAGCAACAAGAGAGTGGTTCTCGGCAAGGGCACGTACGGCGTGGTGTACGCAGCAAGAGATCTCAACACGCAAGTCCGAATCGCAGTCAAAGAGATACCCGAAAGAAATCTGGGGGACGTGCAGCCGTTGCATGAAGAGATTTTGTTGCATTCGCAATTGAGGCATCGGAATATTGTTCAGGTACGACAGGGCCATTCAATATTAACACTTAGCTTGAAGTCTCTCCTTCTCAATCTTTCTCTCTCTCAGCGCATAAATAAATAAATATAAATATCCTTGGACATTTCACACAACGCCATCTCGTCCCAAGCTAAGCAACTTAATGCTTGTGTTATGGTAACGAGATGGATGATAAACTACTTAGATACATTTTTTTTTGTAAATACATACATATTATACATAGAAATGACACCCAGACTCCGAGCCAGTGCCTCTGGTTTAGACAAAGACACTTGCCCGACCCCGGAATCGAACCCGGGACCCGTTGATCCAAAGGCGGCACATCTAACCACTAGACCAACGAGGCAGTCAAAACATAAAAGGCAGCATAAATCAGCTACTGTAGGCCTTTCAAAGCAATCAAAATAACACTACAGTACTAAATGGTACAGAGATGTGGTCGCTCACTATGGGCTTCAAAAAAAGGCTCAACGTCACCTAGAGCAATGGAGAGGGCTAAGCTGGAGGTTCCCGTGCGAGATCGAATCAAAAAATGAGGAGACATGTGACCAGAGTCACCGACATAGCCCACAGGATTGGCAAACTTAAGTGGCAGTAGGCAGGGCAGATAGCTCGTAGGACTGACGCCGTATGGGGCAGAAAAGTCCTCGAGGGCCGACCACGTTCCGGAAAGCGCAAGGCTGGTAGGGCTTCCATAAGGTGCTCCTACAAAGGTCGCCGGAAGGGGAAGTTGATGAACTTGGTAGAATATTCCTTTTCTGACATTCGTATTTTTTAAACCTAATTCCACATAAATTCGGTCTAATGTGTCTTTTTTTTAATAAAATGGATGATCCAGCAATTCAGCTTAGGAATGTTTGCTTACATTTTAGGTACCTTACAATCTTTCATTGCTTTTTTTTACAGCGAATAAGTGATTTTTGCCACCAATTAGTACTTTTATGAAACAAAATTAAGGTTACTAGCCTTTTTATAGTAAAATAAATTACGCCTATATCCGCTCAATAAATGCCGTTCAAAACAGACACGGATTAACATAATGTATTTTGTGAATAGTACTTAGGTTCAATTTCGGAGGACAACTATTTCAAGATCTTCATGGAACAAGTCCCCGGAGGTTCCCTGTCGGCTTTGCTCCGTTCCAAATGGGGGCCGCTCAAGGAGAATGAGTCTACTATTGCGTATTACACGAAGCAAATTCTAGAAGGTGAGTACAGTGAAGCAGGTTATCCAAGGTCCATCAACGTAGATTACGTTGATGGATCTGCACTAAATAGTATAAAACAAAGTCGCTGTCGTCTGTCCGTCCCTATGTATGCTTAAATCTTTAAAAGTACGCAACGGATTTTGAAGCGGTTTTTTTTTTAAAAGATATAGTGATTCAAGCAGAAGGTTTATATGTATAATACATACATAATTGCACCCGTGCGAAGCCGGGACGGTTAGTCTCGCTAAAACTCGAGAACGGCTGGAGTGATTTGGCTAATTTTGGTCTTGAAATATTCGTGGAAGTCCAGGGAAGGTTTATTTTTGGTCCAGTTAAGGTTTGCACATATTTTAATAAACTTAAAACATTCTGGAATTATCATTCAGGTTTTTTGTTTTTTGATTCTGAGGCTGTGCGAAGTTTGCTGGGTCAGCTAGTGTGTAATGGCGATTGCGGCTTGGGGCCTAGCCAAGTGGCTTCAGAAACGTACGCTTTGATAGAATAGAAAACGAATGAACACGCCAATGAAACAAATCTATCAATGTCATACATTTGTGCAAATCAAAAGCCACATTGCTACAAGGATTCCCCTACAACTAAAATGTCAGCTTATTTTTAACTCCCGATAAAAACGGAATTACTACCTACTCGACATAGAAGAGCCGACAGAAAAATATGGTTTCTGTATTTTAAGTAGATACTCAAGGAACCTACGGAGTCCTAATTTTAAACCCTGTGCCAACCTCTTTGGCCAAGTTGGAACATTAGTTTCAGATCCTTTCATCGAATTATCAAGTACTAGCGACCCGGCCCGGCTTCGCGCAGTATAATGTATTATACCTATAAACCTTCCTCTTGAATCACTCTATCTATTAAAAAAAACCGCTTCAAAATCCGTTGCGTAGTTTTAAAGATTTAAGCATACATAGGGACGGACAGACGACAGCGACTTTGTTTTATACTATGTAGTGATGTACTTAATTCGTATTTCCAGGATTGAAGTACCTGCACGACCAGAAAATAGTCCATCGCGACATCAAGGGTGACAACGTCCTAGTGAACACGTATAGCGGGGTTGTCAAGATATCTGATTTCGGCACGTCGAAGCGGTTGGCGGGCCTTTGTCCGTCTACCGAAACTTTTGCGGGTACTTTGCAGTACATGGCCCCTGAAGTTATAGATAAAGGGCAGAGAGGGTATGGTGCGCCAGTGAGTATTATTTACAAATCTTGATTCAATTATGACAGTTAACTGCAGTACCTACTACTACAACTACTCAGCTCATAAATTACCCACGACTGGGAGGGTAATTACCCTGTGCTACACTGGCCAGAAGGGCTAGCACGGGGTTTCGTTCCATGTTTTCCTGGAGTATCACTCGCATATAAAAGTAATAACTGCTGTTTGTCCTAAATAAATCTTCCACAAAGCCATCTTGATATTATCCATATTGTACCGCCATCTTGTTTCTATGGCAGCGCCATCTATAATGCTGAATATTTTGTTTGGCCATTTGGTTAGATGTGCCGCCTTTGGATCAACGGGTCCCGGGTTCGATTCCGGGGTCGGGCAAGTGTCTTTGTCTAAACCAGAGGCACTGGCTCGGAGTCTGGGTGTCATTTCTATCTATAATATGTATGTATATACAAAAAAAAATGCATATAAGTAGTTTATCATCCATCTCGTTACCATAACACAAGCATTAAGTTGCTTAGCTTGGGACGAGATGGCGTTGTGTGAAATGTCCAAGGATATTTATTTATTTATTTATGTTTAAAAAAGTAGCCTAGTTGAGAATATTTTTGTCCAAATACGCTATTTGGATTGATGAATAAATGCGAGGAGAATGGCGAAATTAAATTATCTATTTCTTTCCAGGCTGATATATGGTCGCTTGGATGCACTGTTGTAGAAATGGCGACTGGAAATCCACCCTTTATTGAACTGGGGTCACCACAGGCAGCAGTTTTTAAAGTAAGTTTTAATTTGTACGTATTTATCACATTGAGATATAATTGTACCACTTGGAAGTAAAGTCCTCGCCAAACTTTATGGCCGCTCTGAATGTAGCCACCTGTGCGAACTGGCGCATCGTACATTTCATAACCAATACGAACGTCGCCCACACTAACGCACGGGAGGCGAGGACGCTTGCGGGTGGAAGACGGCGAGTGCGGGCGTGCCCTGCCTCCACCCGGGCGTCCCGCTGATACCTGATTTTGTGTTCTGCGCAGTGTAATGCGGCTACATTCGGAGCGGCCATAAAGTTTGGCGAGGACTTTAACAAAGTACATCCTGTCACTGTTAACTTTTATATTGTGTATGTATACAGGTATATTTTATCCATATGGTGAAGGATTTAGAATACATAGTGTCGCCACCCCATTCCATCGTGAGGGTCTTGTAAAAGCCAACAAAACGAAATCACAAGATCGAGAACCTAGCCGCAAGAGGAGGAAAACTTGAAACGAAACCCGGTGCCAACCCGTTAGCCTGCGTGGCATAGTAGACATTTTATGGCCCGACTCAGCAGTGGGTAGTTTATAGGCTGAGTAGTAGTAGTATATTATATTGGACCCTATACAAAATAAATGCTTTGGCTTGGTAAAAGCTGACTTAAGGTGAATGTTCCAGGGTAGCCCGCGAAATTCAAATTTTCTTACGTTTTTTGCAATTTGCAGGTCAGTGCTAGGTTGTATGTTGATTAAAATGTTATTCGCGGCTGTAAGACGTATCATCATCATCATCATCAGCCCACATTAGTCCACTGCTGGACATAGGCCTCCCCTAAAGAGCGCCATAGCGCCCTGTCCTCGGCTTGACGCATCCAGCCGCTGCCCGCAGCCTTTCGCAGATCGTCGCTCCATCTAGCAGAGGGTCGTCCTACACTACGCTTGCCTATTCGCGGTCTCCACTCAAGAACTCGTCTACCCCAGCGGTTGTCGGTTCTTCTACAGATATGACCAGCCCACTGCGACTTCAGTCTGCTAATTCTCTGAGCTATGTCGGTGACTTTGGTTCTCTGTCGGATAATCTCGTTACGGAGCCTATCTTTCAGAGAAACTCCCAACATAGCTCTCTCCATAGCACGCTGAGCGACTTTAAACTGGTGGACTAGTCTCACCGTGAGTGTCCACGTCTCGGCGCCGTAGGTCATGACGGGTAGGACGCACTGATCGAAAACTTTCGTTTTCAAGCTCTGCGGGATGGGCGACGAGAAGACTCGACGAAGTTTTCCAAATGCTGCCCAGCCCAGCTGGATTCTCCTCTTGGCCTCCATATCGAAGCTGTTCCTACCTAATTGCAAAATTTGCCCGAGGTATATATATTCTGGAACAGCTTCAACAAGATGACCATTTACGACGATAGGTCTCGGATGAATGTGGTCATTCATCATGATTTTGGTTTTATCCAAATTGCCGAGACCCACCCGTCGCGAGGCTGATGCTAAGCTGGTCAGCATCTGTTGTAGCTCCTCCAGCGACTCCGCCATTAGGACTATGTCATCTGCAAATCTCAAGTGTGAGATGTACTGGCCATTTATGTTAATGCCCTTATCTTTCCAGTCCAGCGTCTTAAACACATCCTCCAAAGCGCTTGCGAACAGTTTCGGGGATATTACATCCCCCTGTCTCACTCCGCGGCAAAGTTGGATGGGTTTAGTACGCTGGTCCTGTACTTGGACACACATAGAGGCCTCATCGTACAGACATCTCAACACTTGGATGTAACGATAGTCCACTTGGCATCGCTGAAGGGATTCAAGAACAGCCCAGGCTTCGACGGAGTCAAAAGCTTTCTCATAGTCCACAAAAGCTAGACACAGGGGCCGATTATACTCCTCGGACTTCTGTATAATTTGCCTCACTGTGTGGATGTGGTCTATGGTGCTATAACCCCTACGAAACCCGGCCTGTTCCGGAGGCTGAAATCCATCGAGTCTTATGGCGAGACGGTTCGCAATGACTCTTGAAAACAACTTATAGACGTGGCTCAGGAGTGAGATGGGCCTGTAATTTTTAAGAAGTGTGGTATCACCTTTCTTAAAACACAGTACCACCAAACTCCTGCTCCACGCCTGATTTTGATGATTATAGAATTATAATCATCAAAATCATCAATACAACCCTCCAAGCTCATAAAGGTGCAAGAAAAACTTTTTCAAGCTCAAAGTATACCCTGGAACATTCACCTTAAGCGAACGTATTTCGTATTTAATAGAAGAAGTAAAGCCATACATGGAGCCGAAGAGTACGGACAAAAGATTATTTTATTCCGAGTACATTCTGGTCCTTCGAGCCGGATATGAACCATTGGTACATAGATTATCCAGCTAATAAAGACTTTTACTCTACAGGTGGGTTATTATAAGATGCATCCCGAGATTCCCAGCGAGTTATCACAAAAAGCGAAGAGTTTCATATTACGGTGCTTCATCCCAGAACCGGAGAAACGAGCTACTGCCGCCGAACTCTTAGAGGATCCGTTTCTATGCGAGTGAGTACTTTTTCAATAAGAACTTTGCAAAAATGGCTGTTTCTATGGAGACACACTATGGCCCACATTATTGCTTTCGTGTTATTTGTAAACATCCACTTATTTGTCTTTGGTATCCATTTCAATATTAGACACAATATAATTTTAAGATCTTTGGTGACCTTACTCATGCGCAGGAATACGACACCACCCAAGGATGATTTTATTTGGGTGCGGTATTCTGTGTCTGTCCGGGTAGTGACGGATTTAGAAGACATAGTGTCACCACCCCATTCCAGCCTGAGGGTGTCGTAAGAACGAATTGACAAGGCCGAAAACCTAGCCGCAAAAGAAGGAAATTAAAAAAACCCTGTGCCAACCTGTCTGGCCAGCGTGGCACAGTAGGCTAATTACCCGCCATCTAATGACAGGAGGTCCGTCTCAGTGGTGGGTGATTTATGGGCTGAGTAACAGAAGTCGTTACAGCCCATGAATGACCCACTACTGAGTCGGTCCCCCTCCAAATTCATGGAGGGTAATTAGCCTACTGTGCCACGCTGGCAAGACGGGTTTTCCTGCTCTTGGGGCTAAGTGATCTGCCTCTTGCGTTCTTTTAGTCGCCTCTTACGGCACCCTCGGGATGGTATGGGTTGGTGGCATTGTGTGTTCTAAATCCGTCACCACACGGACGCAACAACAATTGGACGGACGGTAGCATTAGTATTAGTAGGTATAATATAGGGTGTAGGTCCTCTCTTAAAAACAAGTCCCTAGTTGTAATCAATCTGGCCAATTAGATTAGGGTAACGCATAATAGTTAGTTGGTCTAGTGGTTAGATGTGCCGCCTTTGGATCAACCGACCCCTGGTTCGATTCCGGGGTGGGGCAAGTGTCTTTGTGTAAACCAAAGGCACTTGCTCCGAGTCTGGGTGTCATTTGTGTTCGTGAATTACATGTTTGTAAACTGCCCCGGCGATACAGGTTATAACTAGTGTAGGGGTTACGTTTAAAAAAAAAGGTCATAATCCAAAGTACACAATAATTAATTTTAGGAAGAAAAAACCTACAAGTCGTTTGGGTAGCAGTATGGATTATAGCCGCAGTATCTCTGTGCCGGCTGACAAAGCGCGGCCTGTCACGGCGCAGAAGAAGATCTCCGAGCCTAGTATGCCCGGCAACTTGCCTAGTTCTCCGGAAATCGAGTAAGTCATATCTTGTTGTATATTGTACTTTTTTATAGTCTCACACGATGATTGTTGTTGAAGCAAGTAAATGCAAGTGTTCGTTGAACGTTTATGAAATATACCCCGCTTGACGGATTTAGAATACTATGTTATGTATTCTTATTATAAATTAACTAGCGACCCGCCCTGGTTTCGCACGGGTGCAATGATGAACCTCTAAATTAATCAGTGTCTCTTTACAATATTATGGATGTATTATACTTAACCTTCCGCTTGTATCAAACTATCTTTTAAAAAAAACGGTTGCGTAGTTTTAAAGATTTAAGCATACATAGGGACGGACAGACAACAGCTTTGTTTTATAATATGTAGTGATATAAAATTACTGCTATTTTCATACACCAACTGCACAGTCGGGCCTCTTTCCATCACTGCCTACTGTGCCTCGCTGGCCAGACGAGTTGGCAAAAGGTTTCATTTAAAGTTTTTCTTCTCATGTGGCTGGGTTTTCGGCCTTGTCATTTCCTTTTGTCAACAACACACTCAGGATGGAATGGGGTGGTGACGCTATGTATTCTACATCCGTCACCATCTACAGCAAATCATATTAGGATTTACAAATGCGTGTAATGAGTTATTTATACTTTATAACGTACACTACTAAAATGCCCACTTGCCTCAATCACGGTCACGGGTGTGAAAAAACCATTAGTAGAATTATGTTGCTTCTATTTGCAACGCATGATATTTTGCCCTTGTCTAGATTATACATAATCAACTTGCGCATGGCTTAATGGTATTAAATATTTAAAATTAAGTCGTGGTTTTGCGTTGTGTGGATGTCTTCTCATGTCATACATATGGTGAGAGGCAGCTTACGTAACCGGCGCAAAACGCAAACCTTTTTCCAATGAATGTTTATCAATCACTGTATTGATACTTATAGTCAATCATTTTTGTAGTAACGCCTTGTGTACAACGTTTGTACAACGTAATTCATACACTTTGTATTATTGTGCTACGTCATTAAACGATAGTGGATTAATGACGTCACTCAATGTCAAGTTTCAGTTCTCCAGTTCAAATATTGGAATTTTGAATTTGTTCGGAAATTATAGTAACAGTTAACATTCATTGGTGAATCGTAATTGAAATTAACGAAAATGTTTTATGTGGTTTTGAGTGAATTGACATACACGAACTCATTCCAATCGATACATTTTCAACCGCAAATGTCTGTGACGCGAGCTTTGATTCGATTTCTATAGCGGAATACCAACATTTAACTTGATTGTAGCTGTCTTTAGAAAGTGTGACAAAAGGGTTTGATAATGTTATTGAGTCATAGGTTTTCGCGATTATTACACATTGAAATTGAACACGTTACTTGGTGGTAAAAATAACTGTCACCTAGTCTTTCCGGTGACCACGACTGCTGCAACCTATTCGAAACGTTGGGAATTAAATAATGTAATATACAATGTTGCTGGGTTACTGCTGGCTGTTTCATCATCATGAGCCCACAATAGTCCACTGCTGGACATAGGCCTCCTCTAAAGGTCTGGGCAAACAGCGGACGGGGCGCGAGAGTAGCGGTCGCGTCGCGTCGGCTCTGTGTGACATATTCTACATTAACTAATACATTACAACTCTTCACGTCCCGCCAGCGTCGCGTCGCCGTCCCGCCCCGTCCGCTGTTTGCCCAGACCTTAAAGAGCGCCATAGCGCCCTGTCTTCAGCTTGACGCATCCACCTGCTGCCCGCAACCTTTCGCAGGCTGTTTACAATGGTTTAATTATGTTTATGAATATGGTTGTCAGGTTAGAATTTAGGAAACGCCAATATATTTTGATCTAGTTCTGGATGTCACTTCATCATCAAAATAAGCACGAAAAAGACATAAAAAGGCAAGGTGCCTTAAGCATACCTATATCCTACTGTGTCTAACGTGTCAATTTAAGTTGGCATCGACCTTAAATGGTTGTGTATTTTTAACTCTTGCTTTATAATGGAAACGTCTGCATAGTACAGGACTCGAATTACAAAGTCGCCGTAGTAATAAAAATGTGAGGTCAATCTGAAACCAATCAAACAAGATTTTTTAATCGTCAGTTTTTGGTACCGCAACCTTAATGGTGGTTAAACATACACATGAATTGAGAATCCCCTCTTGGTTGAATAATGTCCTTTTGTCACACATCTGTTAAGAATACTTTAGCATCCAATTATTGTTGTTTTATTGCATGACGTATCAGATGGCATGTTAGAACTCTGCCTGGAACGTTATAGATGTTACTCCTACTGTTCATTGTTGTGATGTTCAAGTCACCGTTATTTTATTTAAGATAGTTCTTAGTGTTGTTTGAATACGCTATCGGTATCGAAGACGAAAGCCCGCGTTGCGATTATAGGTGCAAAGAGTTAATGTCGAACAGCCTACAGGAAGCTTTTATAAATGTACAATGTTCGTATGAGTCATAAAGTTACTCTTCATTTGTTGTATCTACTTTTTTCCGCGTGGTGACAAATTTAGAATAGACAGTGTCATCAAGCCATTCCATGCTGCGGGTGTCGTAAAAGCCGAAATAAGGAAATGACAAAGCCGATAACCTAGCCGCAACATAAGGAAAACTTGAAACAATACTCATCTGACCAGCTTGGTACAGTCCGCGCCAATCTTATGGCCTGAATGTAGCCGTGGGTACGAACTTGCGCATTGTATATTTCATAACCAATACGAACGTAGCAAACTCCCACTAACATGCGGGTGGCGAGGGGGCTTGCGGGTGAAAAAGGGCGCGCGGGCGTGCCCTGCCTCCCCGCCCTGTGTACGTCCCGCTGATACCTGATTTTGTGTTGTGCGCAGCGCAATGCGGCTACATTCAGACCGGCCATAACGATTGGCGCGGACTGTACAGTTCTCGACTCGGCAGTGGGTCACCTATGGGCTGGTTAATAGTATATGCCCATGCTTAGAATTGAACCGCGATCGGCGTAGCGTTGTACATTTATGGAATCGTCGCCAATTAACACCGTGCAGCGAACACAATCTGTTATAACATCTCGATGCTTTGCACCTAAGCGTGTGTTTGTTTTCCAAATATCAAGGGTGAAAACGATCCGGTCTAACCCGACAATCACTAGGACAGCGTCGTCGATGCTGTCACCAATACTGATATACCCACCGGACTTGTCTAATTGCAGGTAATGACATTTTAATAATGCACACTTTATTCAAAATTTCATAGAATTCTGTATTTTTCTGGTCACGCACGTACTTGCGTACGAACGGTTCGTGTGTTCGTAGTTACTTCATAATTGGCACTAAATTAACAATTATTAATGTGTTAAGCGCAAAGGAAAATTGTCTTTTTTCTTGTAATAAAAGAACCATCTTCATTGAATTCGAAGGAAAGGCAAGAGAGCGTAATGTGCCATTGCTTTCCATATACGTCACTTGCGAAACGATTTATCTGCGATGCAGTCGTTAGCTCCATTTGCGGTTACTAGAGGTAGGATCGCATACAGGGTTGTGTCTATGGTAGGAAAGTAGACTTTCCTTTATTGTTGATTAATTCGAGAGCCGTTTCTGTGGCGAAAAAACAAAGGTTGTTTTAGCTCATAATTCATTAAAGCTCAACATCAAAACAAGTCCATAAAAACCCATTTTCACACATAACATTGGATTTGACGCTAAAATTCGAATTGTATCACTGTTCCAACATAATCTGGTATACAGGGTCTATGTGTCCATATTTCTTACCATAACTTCTTTCTGGAATGTTATTTTTTATTATGTTGCCTTTCCATTCCCCGTAGTAAGTAATATCTGTTTAGCATGAAGTAAATTAAGGTAATTTAGCTAGCAACTTTATGTTTAGGACAAAATATTGCATTCTATGAAAATGTAGACTCTATACGTAGAATTTAGCATGAAAACACAGTATGAAACTTTATTGGTATTTGATCCTGTAAGTCTATCCAATTTTTTCCCTCTTTCTCACAATCAAGAAGTAATAACAGCACAGCTTATGATACCTACTCATTTGCAGACTACCCATTCTCATAGAAAATAATATTACAAAAGTTGAAATGCAGATTAATATCCGGTTTCTATATAGACTTCTTTATATAGACTTTAAAAAATATATCTTTGGCCATTAAATTGCTACGATTGCAAATTCTACTAAGGTTACTTTTACCTCTCACAATATAACACATTCTTACAGGGTCAATATCTATTAATAGGACACAATGTTCTTATTGTAATAGTAATGTATTGGAAACAATTTAATCTGCTATGACTAACAATACATCTAAATTAAGTAACATTCATTATTATCTTTATCAATTTTTTTTACACAAAAATCCTTATATATTTAAATAAATTTTACGTATCAGCATAACATAATGTATGCAAATTTAGGCTTTATGAAGTAAGATTTAAGGTAATGTATCTTCCGTAGCACAATGCCCAATACGCCATCTACGGATGAGATGGACAGCAATGACACGCTACTGAACAGAAGAAGTTCTTCAGGCGGGTTATTGTCTCCGGAGGTATGTATTTGGCAATTTTACACTACAGAGAACAATAGTAGGTATGTGCTTGAGTGTCTACTGCGAAGTAGTAGGCCCATTAATCAAACTGAACGATGACCAATGACCAATATGGAATAGGGTTTATATCATCGTAGAATGCGTTTACGCGAACCTGTGGCGCCCCAAACGTGTCGTATACCGCTGGGGTTTTAGTGGGTAGACGAGTAGTTTCCGGGGATAATCACCGCCACCCCCAACGGGTGGCGGTATGCACAAAAGCATAACCACCGCGAAACAAAAAAATAAAAAAATAAAAGGGTTTGTTTGATGTTTTCTATCTCTTGTTTTCTATCTGTACTGTATGGTCTGTATGTGTTGGTAATGTATGGTCGAAAATAAGGAAGCGCACGCTAATTTCCCCTCCATGTGACTGGAGGAGGCCTATCTCAACAGTCTGTCGTCTATGGGCTGTGTGGTATAAGTAGGCAATTTATGACGATTACGGTACAGACATTGCGTTAACGTGTTGCGTGTTTCTCTCATCTGTCGAACTTGGTCTGACTATGGTGTTTAGTGCTTTTGTAAACAAGACCATTGATTAAACCAACGTAAATAAAGTTCCTTTTGAGTTTGACACAGACATAAACGGTACGGTAAAAATGCATATTGGATAACCATCACTCACTCTGAAGTTATCCGTCGCGTTTCTGCGTGTTGCTAAGGTCGCTAGTACCCTACTTATGAAACCATGGTGCTGACAGTGGGAGCAATCCGCTTTCTATTCAGCTACCATTGTCATACTGGTAATGTTTTCGATCCGTGAATTGGTATTGCAATTGACCTTAGGCGACGTACCGTACCTTGAGTCTCGCCATTCTGGTATTTCATTATTTTAATGGAATGGTATTTTTGAAAAAAATTTTCGTATGGCAGTAAATTTTGTGTCCCTACGTGGGGAATTCCCGCGTCATATTTTGCCAGACGGAAAGTGACGTCATACGTGCTAATACGTCTTGTCTGACAGTTGTCGTTTGTTGGCTACACCTCTAATGTATCTGCTTGGTTTTTTCATATCAGTTATGTAACTACCCATCACCTTTTTGGGTTTAACATCTTATTTATAATGAAACAGTTACTATGACAAAATAGCAAACATGTGTTATATATACTTCAAAAAATAAACTGATTTCGTGATTTGTATGTACGCACTTATTAGTTTTTAGTTAGATTGTGTAGTTATAGTTCGTTATATGGTATGGTTGATCTTAGTATTTACGAAAGAAACGGATAATATTTAAGCAGGATTATTGGAGACATAATTTCTCGTAGAACACTTGTTTAATTTTGTTTATACAAGTGCTGCATCTTACAAATAATATGTATTCATATAACATTAATTACTGCAGTGAACGTGGTTTTGGAATATATTTGTTACTTTTTTTATATCCTAGGTGGATATGCCAAACGTTCCGCGGTCTTCCATTGACGTTGAACACGATGGCTTCTACTTACTAAAGAAGGACTCGCAGCGTCGTCTCACTCTTTCCCGCGTTTTGGAACAGGACAGCGAGAAGATATGCTCCAAATGGATGCTGAGTATTCAACAGGATTTCGGCACTACTGTTCTTACAATGGTAATCAGATCTTTTGACATATTATTAACACGTTTGTATAAAGCTGTCTACACAAATGGATTATTTAAAAAGTGGCTGAATAACATTTGGGTTATAATTGGCTACATATTATTTAAGGTAGTTTGAAATTTTGGTCGCGAGTAGTGGCGATCATAACTAGATGTTTATCAAGTTAAGAAATCCAAATCTGGGTTCATACGAACGAAGACACGCGTAGCATGTAGTGTAATTCGCATCTAATTCATCACCATCTTCACGCCTTCATTGGCATCAAATGTTTTAATCAAATTTATAATTATGTGGTTCATTGATTTGGCTGTTGTTTTTTTATGAGTCTCTTCTCCTTTGGAACATTTGTAAAGGATAAGGCTGCAAAGTCAAATCATTTATTATGCGACACAATGAACAGTTACAAATTGTCAACAGCATAATAAAAATTATACAAAGCAAAGTAATATATTTTAGTTTACCACCAGTTCGGAACGCGATCACTGCTGAGAAGCTCAGAGGCTCTCTGAACTGGCAGGAAACTCAGAGGGCTTTTCATTCGTTTTTTCGGGGTGGGTTTATTATAAAAAGTGAGGACGTGTCTTCCTCATCTTTTTCCAATTTCATCAAAGTCAGTACCAAGCCATCCTCTGAGACAACCGGCAATTATTTAGACTAACTTCCAGTTTTAAAGGTACTCACTACGTGTATCGACTGCCATAGATGCTAGAAAGTTTTCCATCTCTCTTGAATTTTGTGTTCTTTTAGTCGCCTATTACGACACCCTCAATGAGTTGGTGACATTGTGTATTCCAAATCCGTCACCACACGGATTCAATTACTAATAATTGTAATTTATTCAATTCCAGCACATTTAATCTTTTTTTTTTCTCAGAACCATCTAGAAACATTGCGATGCGCGCTCAAGGAATACATAATGGGACAGAACAGAAGCGTCATAGAGCAAGCTATGACGGCTATAAAAGAAGAGCTTGACTTCGACTCAAACGCTATAAACGAGTTGCATTCTGCGATATACATGTTCCAAGAGGCAGTGAACACTGTGCTTCGGATGCACAGCATTAAGCCACATTGGATGTTTGCCCTGGACAACTTGGTGCGAAATGCGGTACAGGCAGCTATCACCGTGCTTTCTCCTGGTCAGTATCTTTAATTTGTAATTATATTCAGGTCCTCAATCTTGCTGTATGTAAATGTACAATGATGTTTATACACAGTATGTGAGAGCATCCAAACGCGTTACTAATATAAGTTTTTTTTGAATACTCACGAAGGAACTCCTTGGTGTTCGAGTTATCATGCTCACTTTAAGACTTGTAGGGTACATACCTTACCTCCAAGTAAGGTACCTACATACCTTACCGTACCATTACCAAGAACATTACCTTTACCAATTGAAACAACATTGCAAGGAAGAAGACTTATTCAATAATTGGCAATCGATAATGTGTGCTTGAAGAGACTGCCTCGCCGAAAAGAACCAGCACTGGCGCCGTGCGGTCCGTCTCACTCACACACATCGGTGCTCCCTTTCTCGCACCTAGGGTTGCCAGGTCGCCAAACCTAATAGCCGGACAGACTAGCCATTTTGGCCTGACTTTTGGGTAGAAAGGCCGGACACCCTACATTATTGAGTATTTTGTCTTAGTATTAATAGGTACGACAATTTTTTTTAATGTAAAATCAAGGTTTTTTAATTATTATCATAAATCTTGTTAAATTCTAGTGAAATAATAAATAAAATCGAGGAATGTGTGTGACCGTCAGTCGACTCTCGTCGCCTGCGCTCGGTCACTCTCGTTTGCGAAATAAAAAGCCTAACAAAAGCCGGACGAGCCGGACACCGTTTATTTTGGCCGGACACGCAATCAAAAAGCCTACCTATGTCCGGCTTTATCCGGACGCCTGGCAACGCTACTCGCACCCTATCTCTCACACATGTGTGCTCTCTGTCTCGCGCCCTTTCGCTCATATACATGTCATCTCTCTTTAGTACCCTGTTCGCAATAGTACTTAATATTGGACATTATGATCTGTATAAAAGACGTCATTGCAATCCATAAAACATTCCTTCGCTATACCTCGACTGGAGTTCAGTAGTAATCAAGAACACGCAAGATCCCCTTCAGACTCATGGCAGTGGTGGTGTTGAGTGGCGGGTCGTTCTCTTCCCTGCAATATGGTTGAAGAAGCCAATGGCTGCCACATGGGTCGTGCTTGTGAACAGGTGCCGTTGCTGGGGGTCGGTTGGCTAAGGCATTATATTGTTGACTAGATCTTGCTGATGTTTGGCCCGTTGCAAATGTTGAGCGAGTTTGCGACCTTTTACATAAAAATTGCGAGCTATAAAGACCCAACTTGCTTTAATGAGTTTTGATTTTGTTATTTCTATTGAAGGGCAGGATGAAATTAAACTGCTAAATTTAAAAGTTCTAGAGTGTGGCGTATGTCGTGAAGTGAATCTATAGTATAGGTAGGATATTATACTCTTCGTTTCAGCCCATAAATGACCCACTGCTAAATCGGGCTTCCTCCAAATTCAAGGAGGGAAATAAGGCTATACTATTCCATGTTGGCACACAGTTGGTAGCAAGGTTTTCTTCTCTTGCGACTATTTTCGCGCACAAAGGTGCTAGGTGATCTGCCTCTGGCGTTCCTTTAGTCGCCTTTTACGACACTTTCAGGATGGGATGGGTTGGCGACATTGTGTATTCTTAATCCGTCATAATGTTTATGTATAACTCTTCTGCAGAATTGGGCGCGAACTTAGCGGGACAGGATTCGAGGCGACCAGTGGCCGTACCAGAAGTGGGGACGCCCTCCGCCATGTCTACAGCCACTTCCACAAGGGAACACGCTTCGCTGCACCAGCTGCGAACGGAAAATCACAAGTATGGACGCACAGCATTTTATTTCTTCATTTTTGTTCGGTTTTAAAATGAGTCATCGCCGTGCCTTTGATGGTATATTTTAAAATCTATTATAATACCATACCTTCTTCATACAATCCATCCTTTTGTGGAATGCGCTACCTCCGGAAATCAGGATGGTCAACAGTCGGGACACTTTTAAGCGGAGACTTAGTAACCATTTAGAGATTACTAATTAGTCGGAATGGAAGTGATGAATCATTAACTATCTCTATAACCTTATTTAATATATTTGTAGCACATGTATGTAGTTTATGTATGTAGTGTATGTATGTAGTGTATGTATGTAGTGTATATATATAGTGTATGTATTAGGTATTTTATTTTTATTTTACACCTACCACACATTATCTCTGCACCACCCAAGGTTGACTGGCAGAAAATGCCCAAGGCATTAAGTCCGCCTTTGTACATTTGTTGTGCATAAGTGTAAATAAATAAATAAATAAATACCATAGGGCCTGAGGCCCTGAGCGTAGTGAGCGCTGACTTTTATCAGCTGGTGTCCGACCTCCTTAGTATTTATTTTCCACGGCTGTCAATAATGCCTTAAGACATTCTTCCATAAAACTGCGTCCAATTCGTGCATTAATTAACAATCTACTGCTACTACTAGTCAGCTCATAAATGACCCACGGCTGAGTCAGGTCTCCTCCCATCACAGGGAGGGTTATTATCCTATTATGTCAAGCTGGCCCGATGGGCTGGAACAGGGTTTCGTTTTAAGTTTTCCTTCTCTTGCGGCCATGTTTTCGGCCTTGTCATTTGCTTTTGTCGGCTCTTACGACACCCTTTGGATGGAATGGGGTGGCGACAATATGTATTCCAAAATTATCAGTACTCGATACAAACTGAGTATTAGTTTGCCTCTCCCACGCCTGAACCAGATGCTCCTAATAAAAATGCAGTATATAATTATGTTGATATTCATCTACTTAATTTCAGATTACACCAAGAGCTCCTCGAAAGCTACCAGCAATACCAAAGCCTTTTAAGACAAATATTGGAAGAGCAGAAAACTCAAACGTTAATTATAAGGGATTTAATCGAAAAGAAGTCTCGGTAAGTATTCCTATATACCCGGCATATCTCTCGGGTTTTTAATTTTTGTTTTTGGGTTTCCCACGGTTTGGTTTGGTTAGCCAAAACACTGCAAATACTCGTCTGCCCTCTGCGACCTATCTAGTGGGACCAACGGCAATTACGTTTAGAGTTGGTTAGACCGTGTTAAACACGGAGGAAGTCAGATATACGTGAATAGATTAGGTATAAATAGTCTTATCTTATCACATAGGTTTCATAGTTAAGAAGAAGAGAAAAGAAACGTCGGTATTATCCTACTACAGTATCTGTCTACAGGATGATACATGGAGATACTACAGTATCTGTCGCACTCGCGAACTGGCGCCTAAATAATTACTACCACTGAAAATAAGTGTTTCTTAAGTTTATTATTGCTTAGATTTCCATCGATAAATACTACTGTTCTTCCAGCAGTTCAACACCCGAAGTGATAATCAGCGATAGCGTAGACCCTCCCATGAACGGAACCATTGTCGAAGCTAGTCTGGAGCCTGAAGAAGCTTCTAGAATACGAGAGTGGGTCTCGGACCAAAAATTGCCAGTTTGTGTGTGGAGAGTTTTGTTAGAAGAATGTTATACACTGTCGGATTTACTTCAGTACGCAGAAAGGGAAGACATCGCGAGGTTAAATCTGAAGTATGTATTATTTTTATGTGATTGGCATGATAAATCAGGCTTTATATGCTTACAATAACACGTATATACAGGGTGTAACAAAAAGATAGGCATAATGGAAATATTGATGCACACACACGCAAACACCCACACAGGCACGCGCGAATGCAAATCTATAATAACTATGACGTTTTTTTACAGAGGCGGCATCGAACTTAGGCTATGGCAAGCTATACAACAACACCGAATAAAATTAAATATAGAGTAAGTATTTTTTGCAATTGTATTGAATCTAGTTAGTACTAATTTGTAGATAGCATACTTATTTTTTATGCTGTCACTTCATGTGGCTATTCTTACTTGGTATTTGTCATCGGTATTAGTGTATCGAATGATGTGTGTGTTTTTTGTGTTATATTCGATGTTGACAAATATTCCTTCCACACATGGCACATAAAGCCAAATATAGCACTAAGAATAGCCAAATTAAGTCACAGCTCTAAATATTTTGGTTTAATCATAATGCTAGAGTTTTTTAATTTGAAAATTGTGAGGATTTGACTGACCAATACTGATATAATTTGTTACTTTAGCAGAGATCTGAATACGTAGAGCATATTTTAACTTAACCTCAAGGAATTTAGTAACGTGATAAGGAAATATCCCTCGTATTTTAAAATTTTGTCTTTTTCATGGGACTGTTTCATGGTATGTGTTTAAAGATTGTTAGTATATAGCTATTCAAAGGATTATATTGAGAGGCCATGGAATACAATTTATACCCTGTTCACGACAGCTTGATCGATTTGACAGATGTGAATTTTTCTGATCGACATAAAGGTATGATTCCGAACTACGCTGCACTTGCAGCAGTGCTGTCGCGGCACTACTGGTCGCCATACAACCATACATTGCTGCCTAGCTCGGAATGTAATCTTATATAATCTTTTAAAAATATTGTATGGGGACCAATAGTGCCCGACAGCACTGTTGCAGCAGTACTGCTGCGTGCAGCGTAGTTCGGATCATACCTTTACTTTGCAGTGACGAACAATGATGGGAAACAGATAATATCTACTAGTCCAAAAAATAACATTTTAAAATACTTGTAACTGTGACGAGATGGTGTGGCTGTATTATGTGTGAAATTCTTTATCACTTTTTCTTCACTTTATAAGATAATATTCGAATAAAAAACATTTTGATTTTGAAATAAAATTCGTTGGCTTTCGCACATTGAAATTTAACACTTTTACAATTACTTATTATTTTCTTTTTTGTTTACTTTCATGGTTTGAACCACCTGTTTAAATTTGGCGGTTAGTCTAAAAATAACCCAGTAATATTAAATAGGAACTTATTATGAATATTGACCCACCATCGCTTATCTACCCAATGTTTTATATGTCTAGTGCAAAAAAGAATTTCACACTTATTACACCCACGCCTACTTGTCACAGTTACAAGTATTTTAAAACATTATTTTTTGGACTACTAGATATGTTCCGTTTCCCATCACTAGCCCGTCTGTCAAATCGATCAAGTAATCTTATACATAAATAAATAATAATAAATAAATAAATATCCTTGGACATTTCACACAACGCCATCTCGTCCCAAGTTAAGCAACTTAATGCTTGTGTTATGGTAACGAGATGGATGATAAACTACTTAAATACATTTTTTTTTGTAAATACATACATATTATAAATAGAAATGACACCCAGACTCCGAGCCAGTGCCTCTGGTTTAGACAAAGACACTCGCCCGACACCGAAATCGAACCCGGGACCCGTTGATCCAAAGGCGGCACATCTAACCACTAGACCAACGAGGCAGTCCAAATACAGGTTATAGGTTGCGTTGTTCACTTTTGTGTTCGTGAATTTCGTGTTTGTCAACTGCCCCGCAATAACGGTAAAGCCCAGCGGAGTTTTTTTAATTTTGCTAGACTTATTATATTGTTCCGGGATCTTTTATGAATAATTCCTTTTTTAAAGAAAAAATACTTAAGCATTAAGTGCTTAGGCGTTAAGCAATGTGTGCACTGTACTTATGTATTTCTTGAAGTTTTGTTAAGTATACTCTATCTATTCAGATCTTGTTTATTGCTTACGTGTGAGTTTGACCGACTAATCAAATAATAATCAATTGGTCCTAAATAACTTGAGACCTTCGTTGCAGATTGGTCAGTCCGCTCACTGGTCTTTATAAATAATACCTCATATCACTAAGGTGGGGTCGTGCGAGCGAGACCAACTGTTGGAAAGAGACAACCGACGTGTCGGCATACATCTTCGGCATTCGGCGGCGGCTCGAGTCGCTCTCGGTTTCCGTTCTCCTTGTGTGGCGCTGGCTTGTTCAATCTGAACGAAGAAAGTGATCGAGATCATCTATTGGATTTATAGAGACATTGTTTTAAAAACCAACCGTGGATATTACACGTTGTAAAAGACTATACAGGGTGTAACAAAAACCCTAGAGCCATTCGAAGTGGCATAGAGCCAACCGGAAAGGTACAGTTTTGTGTATAAATTATGTTTCTATTTTGAAATATGAGGGAGAAAAGACGATTTAATTAATCACATTTTATTCACATATATCGTGTGTTCCATCTGTCATAATTATTTCAGCCAAAAGACGTCCACCGCTGGACATAGGCCTCCCGCAAGGATGTCCACGAAGGCCAGTCCTGAGCCGCCCGCCTTTCGCTTTCCGACGTCCTTAACCAGGTCGTCGGTCCACCGTGTGGGAGGCCTACCAGCATTACGCTTTCGCGGTCGCCACTCGAGGACTTTTCGGCCCCATCGGGCATCAGTCCTGTGAGCTATGTGCCCTGCCCATTGCCACTTAAGTTCGGCAATCCTGTGGGCTAATTCGGTAACCCTGGTTCTCCTGCATATCTCTTCATTTCTGATTCGATCTCGCAGGGAAACTCCTAGCATAGCCTCTCCATTGCCTATCTAGCTATCGTGATTATTATCCCATAGGCTTTGTAATCTATGGTACACAATGTTTCTAATGTTCTAGATGCTTATTTCCATAGTTACATGGGGAAAACACTGTAGGATAATAAAGGTGCTTATATCTTCCTGAAATGTTGTCTATATATATTTGTCTATTTCTGAGTCTATATTAATAATACTATCGATACTTTCGTTATGGCTATATGGCTTTTATACACCCTGTATACCATGTGATGTTTGATTATAGCTTAAATTTATTATAAAAATCCACATAGCTATAAAATGTATACAGGGTTGATACGACATAGGGGCATTTTTTTTAACTGCCTATACTAGGTATCATTTCCAGGCTCTGTACCAAAAATCAATTAAATTGGAGGAATAGTTTAGCCGCAGATGATTTTTTAAATGTTTGCTTAATTTGAACATGATGTAAGATACATCTCTCTAAGATACGAGATCCTAACAGATGTTTATGCCTAACGCAGCGTTTATTAACCTTAGGGGCTTAGGGGCTGTCCATTAATCACTTGTTTTTTTAACATTTTTTAACCCCTCCCTCCCCCTGGATACCTGGTAAGACTACCCCTCCACCCCCCATGAAAAATCACGTGTATTTTTTTTTGTACCGTTTCGAATTCATATACGTATACGTAGTGTAATTTAATGCCCCTCTGTCATATCAACTCTGTATATCTGCGATGTTCGGTCGCATTTGTGGTATTGTTTGTTAGTCTAGTTCTATTTTGAGCAAATGTGTCCAACACCGTAACCAAGATTAAAAACTTCCAACTGAGCGATTTATTAATTATATATATGTCGGAGGAAGTAGTCAGAATGGACTTGATTCCTGGTTACATAAAGACGATATCAATTAGCCTAGAAAATACTTTGTTAAATCTTAATTTTAATCAGTTTAATTTGTTAGATTTTTCTATTCAATTTAGTTTGTCATCTTTTTAAAAGAGGACGTTATATTATTTTGCATTGTCAGAGCGGAGGGTAGTCCTCGAGCGGGGTCGAGGCGCCATCTTGACGTTCGGCAAAAACTTATAAAAGGAGCGCGATCGAGGTGGATCGGGCATTATGATAGAAACAGTGGTTGCGGTGTGGTGTGTTAATGCTGGAGTGTAGTTAAGATCGGTACCTTGAACCCGCTGCTCAAATAAAAGGTTTAATTAAACAGTTTATTCTCCGACATCAGAAGTGGGATGTAACTCAGTCAGCCCACGTGGAGAAAACAGTGTAGTGATATGTGTGTGTTTCTGTACGCGATGGAAATGACTGATAATGGCGATTCATTGTCACTCTAAAGGAGATATTAAGCTACATGGAGATTGTTCTAACTAAACCGAAAATCACAAGTGGCAGTCATAGTGCGGCGATTAACCAAGTGAACGGGATCACTTGCTTGCGTTGTCATGGACAAGGACACTACGCGTCTAACTGTCCTGAGCGGAGCAGCAGGAAGGCGAGCAACAGTTCTGCGGTCAGCCAGGTCAAAGAATAGTGAGTGGGTCTGGAATTTTACGTCACTCCGGTGAGCAGTTTCCATTTTCTTACTCGGGTAAATTGTATGGTATACGACTTTACGATAGTGTGACTTTGATCGGTATAAGACAAACTTCTATCACGTTAAATTCATGAATTTTGGTCACTGCTCAAGTTGATAATACTTAAGGGGCGCCAGGGACTTTATGAGTACCGGATCCCTGAGCCGACGACGATGGTTAAATTCTTCCAGTTATAAAAAGGTGTCGGTCCCGGGGTCCTTTAGTTAAATCTAGTTGTATTCCGGCCTCCCAGTTTGGGAGCCGGGCAGGTAACTTACTGGCTCCTAACTGAACCCGTAAATACAAAGTAAATTTGAGCGTTGAGATGGCGTTGAGACGAATCTCTCGAGCGGCCACACCTGAAATCCGCCGCAAGGGGGATCCTATTACAAAGTGAAACTATCATGCCTTCCAACAGAAGGAATATGGAGGGCCTACACGGGAAGTCCAAAGGTTAAAACTTTAACCAGTCCACGTGGCTGTATGCCAACACAACACAATGAGCCACGCGGTCCATTTGCATAAGCCGATTGGCGAGACAATAAGAAATACAAAGGATTAGTTATAATGCGTGTAAAACTCACTGTTAAAACAATGGCGGAGACGTTTCTTTCTGCTCTGACCGACGCGTCCGCCTATTTCACTGGCAAATGCCAAACTTAACGTTGATGTTTTTTTATTTTTTTATTTTCTTGTGGCTCTCACGGTTTGTGTTTAGCCAATGTCAAGTCACTTTGTATCATTTCAATATTAATTCTCTCCATCATCACGGGTTTGCCATTTCCCTGTTAGCCACTCATAAGTAATTTCATTTTGAGTGTCCCCCTCCCACGTGGCTAAGATGTTCTGCACGGACGTGGGGTTGGCCTTTGGGAGGGCGTTGATGTTTTATTTGGGGTAATTTGTAATTAATCGTCTGGCCGTCATACATCGTAGACAACCCCACAGATTAAATAGGGATTCGTAAAGTTGCTAGAACACAAGCCGATATTAAAAAAAATAATCTCACTTCCGGTTATTGTGAAAAGATAATCAAATAATATTTGCCAATAGCAGTAAATTAATTAAGGTTTGATTTTATAATAACTATTAAATAATTACAACTCGATTTGTTAAAAACAACTAAATAATATGGGTCAAAACTACCACATCAAACTGCCCAGGTGGCGCCACTAGCTGTCAGAGACTGACGTCCAACGGACTGACATTTAGAGTGACACCAACCTAAAGCCATCACAACATTGTGAATGTAAACAAAGGCAAGTGTAAAAACGTTTGACGGTTTAGCCAATATGTAAAAAATAATTATTTGAAATTCTTTTACATGTTTTGCCTGTTAATTACTTGCGATACGAAATTTAGATTAGACGGGATGTTTTAGCGTTAGGCTTGAGTTCATCGGTCTAGCGTCATATTTTCGGCAGTTTATATCAGTTTTCCAAGATTATGGCACCATTATATGCCTTGATTTGCATCGGTAAGGTAGATTGAGAGCCTAAACATAAGGCGATAGGACAGCAGATCCAGATTTCATGCGATCGAAGTTTCAGTCGGCAACGGTGAAATTTCACAACTTCGATAAAATAGGTGCCGTTCCAAAGGCGAGGTGAAAGGCAAGGCAGCCAGTGCAGTCAATTCAGCGTCAAGCTCTGCGGGACCGAGGCCGCGGTCGGACTTAATCTGTTTCAGGTGCAGCAACGCCCGTCATTTGGCAACGAAGGGTCCACGTGGCAACAACGTGGCAACAGCGGAGGAGCTGGCGCGGCAGTAGGCGCAAGCAGTTCGGAGCAGCGCCTGCAGCAGCGGCGAGTAACGAAAGGCATGTGGAAGTTTGCTATGTTAGCAATCCCAGCAGTGCGCTGATGAACACTTGTGAGTCGTATCCATTTTATTATGATTCTGGTGCCGAATGCTCTCTCATCAAACATTGTGTTGCGTCAAAGCTTAGTGGAAAGAGGATAAATAACATTGTCAGTTTGACTGGCAGCTCGGTCAATAAACCCAACGTTTTAGAAAATGTAAACCGTATAGAGCAAAAGCGCGTCAATATTACAGAGTTATCTGCAAACTGGTTACAAGCGGAGCAACAACTAGACCCAGAGTGCAATAAAATTATTCATAAACTCGAAAACGATGATCTTGATTTAGAGCTGTAAAATTTATGATCAAATGTGCTGTATAGAAAAAATCAAAGAAATAACCGTAACATTTGGTTACCAATAGTAGGTACCTAGGGCTTTCTGTTGGTCGGTGATAAATCGTATCCATGAGTCGATTGAGCTATTAATTCGCGGACTTGTATTTGATTGGCCCTAACCCAAGGCCTAGTTGTCATTCATTGCGTTAACGTGTTGTGTTTCTCTCTCATCCGGCGAACTTGCTCTCACTGTGCTGTTTAGTGCTTTTTGTAAACAAACCCATTGATTTGAAAAATATAACTACAGGGTTTCTTACCGGCTCTTCTCTGTAGAGCAGCATTCCGAACCGGTGGTAGTTTCAGTATTAATGTGGATGGACGTAAGGGTTGTGGAAGATCAAGAGAGATGGATGGATTGTAAACATGAGAAATTGTGTATAAAAGGTGTGACTGTAGATATGACGACTGATAGGTGTGTATGGAGACTACCACCTAGCGTGGGACAGGGGTCGTAAGATGATGATAATGGTAACTGTAAATATGATGATTTAAAAGAGTTTTGTGATAAAACCTACGTAAATAAAGTTAATTTTGAGTTTGAGTTTGATTGTTCACTTGGGGTGGGATAAAACCTTAGAGAAGGTATACCAACATTATTGGTTTCCTAATATGGCAAAGTATGTTAGAAAATTTGTTAAGAAATGTATACCTTGTAAAGTGGCTAAATCAAGTAGTGGTAAACAGCAAATCGAGCTGCACCCTATACCAAAAGTCAGCATCCCTATGCACACAATTCATATAGATGCCACAGGAAAACTCAGTGGGAAAAATAATCAAAACGAATACGTTTTCGTGCTCATAGACGCTTTCACTAAATACGTGTTACTTAGACATTCCCTGAGAATTAATGCAGAGTGTGCCATTTACGCACTTAAAGCATCTATATCACTTTTTGGCGCGCCTGTGCGAATAATAGCAGACCAAGGGCGGTGTTTCGCGAATAAAGAGTTTAATGATTGAGTTTAATGAGCACCCTCAAAAATATGTTGACTGTTGTAGAAGTTAGTCCAAATAGGTCATGGCAAGATGCGTTAGGTGATGTTCAACTTGCTATAAATAGCACGATTCATAGGGTAACTAAGGCAAGTCCATTAGAATTGTTAATAGGTAGAGTAGCTAGACCACTAAATTTATTAACTATTGACGATCATGAGATTGAGATAAATTTAAGAGATTAGGGAACAAGCTGACAAATTAATGAAAAATAATGCACAGCTTGATAAAGTAAGATTCGATAAAAATAAGGCAAATGTGACTAGATTTTCGGTAGGAGATTATGTTTTAGTAGAAAATCATGAACGGAATCAAACCAAATTGGATCCTAAATATAAAGGACCTTATGAAGTCATTGAGGTACTTGACGGTGACAGATACCATCTTAAGAGTTTGAACGCTAATCGAACTTACAAATACTCGAGAGAACGCCTACGTCCACTCCCCCAATCATATGTCCCTACTGAGCCGAATCCATGCTTATCAGATAATAATGACGGTAAGATCTTTGGACTAGTTTAATAGTTTCATTAATTAAAACATCATATGGCTATGTGCCTATGTAACTTCACGCCTTTAATACCTGAGGGTGTGGTCAGCGGCAATTATGCCTCGACACGCTGGATTATTTTCGAGTCTCAAATGTAATAGGTGGCGAAACCTATTGTCATACATGGGGCACAACGTTGTTAGTCATCGATGCTCATCACACATAACTTCCGGAAAGTCATTGGTTGAGCCAGGGTTCTAACACAGAACTTCTGAACTAGAAGTCTGAGTACTGAACCACTAGGCCATCGAGACTTATGATACGAAAGATGGTCCGTATCGAGTCTAGTCTCTTCGGAGAGTGAGAGTCGCCTCTTACTCGACGCCCACGTGAAAAGATGGGGTGGCACTATTCTCTGGAGCGGTATGTTTGAAGTATGGTGGGTCGTGGTAACAGCGTGGTGGCTTGTGGGCCATATGCAAAACATCTTAACAGTGCTGGTAAACGTATCTAAATGGCGAGGTGGCCCAATGAACTATGAAAGGCGAGGTGGCCAGGTGGATAACAAAGGCGAGGTCGCCTTTTCGTTATCATGGAATCTGTTTAGTAAACGGCGTAAAGGGGCACAAAGATTGGACGCTCGTTGAGATTGAGAATTTGACGTTTGATATCAGACTACATGAATGTTAAGGACCATATTCTACTTGGTCAGGAGTGGCCGAACCATGTTACCCAAAAATTTGTTTGTATCTTTACAGATAATGATGATGCTCACCCTTCAACATCACACGAGGACGTGTGAAACGTCAGGGTGGCCGTGTCGGAGGAAGTAGTCAGAATGGACTTGATTCCTGGTTACATAAAGACGATATCAATTAGCCTAGAAAATACTTTGTTAAATCTTAATTTTAATCAGTTTAATTTGTTAGATTTTTCTATTCAATTTAGTTTGTCATCTTTTTAAAAGAGGACGTTATATTATTTTGCATTGTCAGAGCGGAGGGTAGTCCTCGAGCGGGGTCGAGGCGCCATCTTGACGTTCGGCAAAAACTTATAAAAGGAGCGCGATCGAGGTGGATCGGGCATTATGATAGAAACAGTGGTTGCGGTGTGGTGTGTTAATGCTGGAGTGTAGTTAAGATCGGTACCTTGAACCCGCTGCTCAAATAAAAGGTTTAATTAAACAGTTTATTCTCCGACATATATTACATATTGGTGCCGAGTTTTCTGGCTTTCACTATAAAACTAATCACACTGTATACACACGTCATAACTTTGCAAATGTGCTGTGACGTTTTTGTTGAAAGATCCCTAATTCTTGGTCAGTGCATACTTCTTGCTGACGAAAAGTTAAGACAAATGAATTAAAATCAACTTCCTTTGATCGTGCACTGTATAACCAGAATATTTTAAATTTGGTCACTGCAAAACTTAAACGAGTATTATTAATATAGTACTCTTTTTATGCATTTGACTTTTACTACTTGTAGTGAAAATCCGTTTTCGAAAGCACTCAATGTCTAACACAAAAGTTTAAACCCCATACCTATTGAGTATTTACTATCTTGGCTAACAAAAATCGCAATGTGAAGTTGGGCTTCTTTAACACTATCACGTGCCCCATACGGGTTGGCAACATTAACTTTGCTATAATTAGCTTTTTTATATTGTAAGTGAGATATGTTATGTATGTAAAACATAATTACGTTCTAAAATAAGCAATTGTAGCTTGCACACGTAAGTAAAACTGTAACACATGATTGATGACATATATTAACTTTGTAGAAAGTTTATTGAGTACGTATATGCAGCCTAGAGAGTTCAAAATCGCGTACTATTTCTAACAATTTTAAGAGCCCCCGCGCATTGGCCGTCCGGCCTGGCCGCCTAATGCGCGGGTTGGCCTCGGCGGCCAATTGGCCGCGTGTGTGTCGCGATGTTTTTCGTTGGCCTAGCCGCCTAATGCGCGTATCTACATGCATCGTAGAAGAATTAGATGGCCGCAGCGCAGCGACTTGGCCGCGCGGCCTGGCCACCTAATGCGCGGAGGCCCTTACGGAAAAGTTATCGACCGTCTGATCAAAAATTGTATGCTATTTTGCAGTCGAATTAAATATCTGAAAGATTTTATATCAGACGAGATATACTATTAGGTGTATTTATTAATGCGGTTAATCGTAACTAGTCTTGTAAATAATATTTATCCCATGTTCAAATGCATAATAATTATAATACAAGATCGGCCTAAAAATTGTAATAATATTCTTAATTTTTCATAGATTACACAAATTGCAATCAATGATGGTGCTATCGCGTTGTGCCTTTGATTGGTTAGTCTAAAAGTATTTAAGCCTGTTAAAAGCGTACGTATTAAAAATATGAAAGCGAGTTAACGTTGAGAATTTAAAAAAGTATTTTTATTTTTTCAACGAGAGTTTATTGACTAGATCTCGTCTTCGACGTATATACGTTTAAAATGTAAATGCACTATTTGCTTCCAAATTTGAATTGTATTTTTTACAAACACTTTAGTATATTTACTTTTAACATATGCATAAGTGTTTGGAATTAACGTTTTTGTTTTTTTATTTCTTCTGCTTTTCCGTAACATGTAAATATTTATACAGTGCCATACGTACACTAGTAGTTTTTAATGAGTTTATTATTTAGGTAAAATAATATTTCTAATAGCTACACTAAACCTGATTTTAAGTTTGTATTGAGTAACTCCTGATTGGTATTAAATGTTATAAATAGATAATTTTATGTCATACAATTGTTAAAGTAACATGATACAGTTTATTTAATAAATCTAAAGTATATTTTCATACAAACTACAAAAAATGTTATTCTTATATGTAAATCGTCAATTAGAATGTCATTGTATCATTATAAAACGGCCATAAGATATAACATTGCCTTTTAATTAGTATTATACCATATATATTTTTATAGCAATAATTAATCCCGTTCTTAATTTAAATGTCAGCGAATGAAAAGAAAAAATATATTAAATATTAATGGTTGTTAATGCAGTGCTCTAACAATTTACGCACAACTGTATTTACGTCTTATTAATAAAAAATATGAAGTAAAGTAAAAGATGAAATACTTTGGACTGTTTTCCAATTAAAATCAGTAAAGTAGTGTAGGGTAAATGTTGAAATATTTCATGGGAGATTGCTGTATTTCATTACTAGATGGCATGTCAATTTGGCTGGATCTAGATGACAGTGCAATTATTATATGCTCTGATACTAGTTGATATTGTAGTTGTTCAAATTCATTTACCGACCAAAGTTAAAATAAACTTAGTATTTCATACCTCGTATTTAATAACTAGTACAGTCGGCGCCAATCTTTATGGCTGGTCTGTAGGCGCATTACGCTGCGCACAACAAAAAATCAGGTATCAGCGGGACGTACGCAGGGCGGGGAGGCAGGGCGCGCCGTTTTTCACCCGCAAGCTCCCTCGTCATCCGCATGTTAGTGTGAGTGAGGTATGTTCGTATTGGTTATGAAATGTACGATGCGCAAGTTCGTACTCACGGCTACATTCAGACCAGCCATAAAGATTGGCGCGGACTGCATTTAATATCTAGTGCAATAAGTCGTAGTCAATTGTTGTTGACTAGAGAAAGCCAGATGATCATCCTACCCTATTCTCGAATGAAGCAAAAATAAATATGTATCCTATAAAAGCAATACTGTTGTCAAGTACAAAATATCATATTCTAACATAGATTTTACGCAATGCCGATTTAAGTATCTGCAAGTTAAATCATAGTAAAAATTTTGCTTCATGTCACTTGGGCAAATTTATTCGTATTTTTGTCACTCTACTTGTAACTATTCTTAAGTGCTAGTATTAAAAATTAAAACAAGAATGGTTGTGTTAGCTTCAACGTGTAAGACTATCAGTAAATGAATAAGTAGATTAGTCACTCGGCTAAATTTTGATATGACTAATTTCGATTATACATGCTGACTAAAATCGTCAACATGTATTCGATTAAATATTTGATTAAGTGAATATTTTTTGGCTTTTCACATTATAACTTTTTTAGTATTTTTTTTGTTTTCCATTTTATTTGTATCCCGAAAGTTTTATAAAAATATATATTCATTAACACAGATTGTAAGGTTGTATATCAGGTAATTAAATCGGCAATAACACTACTTAAATTAAAAATAATACGCTTGGATTTTGGGGATGTGCCTCAAAACCACTTAGATTTATATTAATGATATGATATGTTACTTTGTATTGTTATGTGTTACGAGTAATGTAAACGTACTAAAATGATAGCTTTAATGTAAAAACATTATAAATAATTATAACATTGTTTTGTTTGAACAAAGAGACGCGTAATGCTTTAGTAATGAGAAATATTGTGTCTTTACACATATTGGCAGATGTTTGTATAGTTTATTAACTACACTGTAATTGTGTGTATCTTATAATAAGTTAAACTAAATGATAGTGGCTCACGCGCTCTTAATAAGTAACATTTCGTCATGTCTGTAGGTTTGTGTGATTTCAAACTGGTACTATGTATACAGGATGCAACATAGCAGTGAAACAATATACTGGCAGCGTATAGAATTCACATCAAAATGTTTCATTGTCTTACGCATGATAGTTGCTGAGTAATCTTAAGTTACTTTTAAAAAAACTGAGCAGTGACAACCCTACCGACATATGTGCTAAATGAACGTCGACAAAAGCAATGACATCGTTTGCGGCGGGTCAAGGTATAGCACCGGGTGGGTGGAGAGTGAATAGGATTGCGGGGTCAAAAAAATATATAATTTGATTCCAGATCTGATATGCATTAAACCACTTCAGTATTGTCGCGGTCACATGTTACACCCTGTATATCGTCGTTGCAAAGTTACTACATTTTAAACCCCTGTTTAAAACATAAATCGCGGGGCTGTTTATAAAAATGTAATTTACGAACTCAAATGACTACCAGACTCCGAGCGAGTTCCTCTGGTTCATGAGAGTCAAACCGGAGACCCATGATCCTAAGGCAGAACATACAACCCCTAGACCAACTAGGCAGTTCTATCTCTATACTAATTAAAGGAGAATATTTTTTTCGTGTGAAAGGAGATTACATTAACATTCGAAGTTAGCACGGGGCAGTAGGTAGATTTGTTAGTTTTAATAAACAAGGTGAACAAGTCAATTTAAAATGTCGTTTCAAACTAAATTGTTATTATGTATTTAATGTCATAGAAATTCAGCTTATTTGCAAACATATATGTTAAATTATATAGTGTGATGATTTAAATGATTAAACAATGTGTTTTCATCAATAACTTATCGTACAAGCTTACGTCAACGTGAAATGCTGCCCGTGAATTATAATTTAATCGTTTCTTGAGTGGCTGATTACAATAAAATGATTAATTATACAAATTGTGTTTTCATTAGCCCTTTGTTGCATGTTTTAAGACGCATTTTGGTACCCCTATGAGGTATTGCAAATATGTACCTACATTCATTAATACAATGCTTGTTCTAATTTACATACGCGAGGGAATTCGTAGGGGTTAGAATGTAGCAAAAAGCTAAGTTCTCTTTCCTGATGTTTCGTCGTGGATTTCACCAGCCGTGGGCACAGGCGATCTAGACCCATGCTACAATTACATACATACATCTTCACTATCACTACATAGTATAAAACAAAGTTGCTGTCGTCTGTCCGTCCCTATGTATGCTTAAATCTTTAAAACTACGCAACGGATTTTGAAGCGGTTTTTTTTAATAGATATAGTGATTCAAGAGGAAGGTTTCTAAGTACAATACATCCATAATATTGTAGAGAAACACCGATAAATTTAGAGGTTATCATTGCAACCGTGCGAAGCGGGGGCGGGTCGCTAGTTTATTTTATAAACTATTAACCAGCTAACACGGCAAACTTCGTACCGCCTCAGAATCAATAAATAAAAAACGTGAAAGAAAATTCCAGAATGTTTCAACTTTATTAAAATACTAGTGGCCCGCCCCGGCTTCGCCCGTGCAAAGCGGGGGTGGGTTATACATATAAACCTTCCCCTTGAATCACTATCTATTAAAAAAAACCGCTTCAAAATCCGTTGCGTAGTTTTAAAGATTTATGCATACATAGGGACGGACAGAAGAATGCGACTTTGTTTTATACTATGTAGTGATGTGCAAACCTATTTACAACAGTTAAACCTACTGGAACAACAATAATGCGTATTACAAAAGCCGAAATCTTCAGGAGAAGGAATACTTAATAAGAAATCCAGTGCCATCCCATCTGGCCAGCGTTGTTAGCCTCCATGACGGCCCAACTCAGCAGTGGAGCTATGGGCCTAGTAGTAGATATCGGACGGGACCTAATCGACAGCTTATTAATCCATGACGCAAAACATATTGTTATATGGTCGATATGTGCGTCTGACAATCCTAAACGGATGACCCGCGATATTGTTTGAAAGTGTCTTGTCGGGAGTAGTAAGAAAACCTGCTTAGCCGTCATAAAGACTATCTGTTATCTAGTTTCGTCGAAGGGTTCTCCTTTCTATACGATTCTTAAAACGTACCGCTTCCTTACTTCCTCAATCAATCACTCTTTGATTTCAGTAGATCCCCGTTCTATTGGGCACGGGACAAAATAAAAACTAACTTATCACAACCATTAATAATATCCTATGATCGAAGTTTATATTCTAACGGCCCGGGAAAATAAAATAAGCTACCTAGGTATAAGCCGTAAGTAAGTATACTGTATAACTATATTAGTAGTATATTTGTTGTCCGTGTGGTGCTGGATTAAGAATATATGACGGAAGGCAAACTCTGCCGGGACTTTTAAATTAAAATATTGGGGTCATAATTTTCTTATAGTATATTAGCACATACCCACACACTCATTATCACTCACATTTCGCAACTACTAAAACAGAAACATCTAGAAGGTAAAAAAGAAAAGTAGTTTTTTTAAATATTAGAGAAGTACATGAGAAGTATTATTGCGGGTCG
Organism: Clostera curtula; assembly: GCA_905475355.2. Lineage (NCBI taxonomy): Eukaryota > Metazoa > Arthropoda > Insecta > Lepidoptera > Notodontidae > Clostera > Clostera curtula. The sequence continues at coordinate 14,116,371 of FR997800.1, read as the reverse complement.
CCAACATGACGCCAGACACTAAAAATGTTAACTAGGGAAGGGAAACGTTGCCGGGCCTGTTAAATTAAAATATTGGGACCATAATTTTCTTTACATTGGCAAGTATTACAATTATCAAAAAGGTTGTGGGTCGCCAACACAAACCCATTCCATCCTGAGGGTGTCGTAAAAGCCGATAGACCGATAGCCGATTTTCCACTTTCCACTATATGCCTTCGTAGGGTGCTGGAATTCTTCGGACATATTGCCCGTAAAGAGGGTCACAATCTGGGACAGCTGATGGTGACAGGCAAGGTAGATGGCAAACGTCCCAGAGAACGCATTCCCACGAGATGGTCGGACCAAATACGATCTTCTCTGAACATCAACTTCCACAACGCCCTTCATGAAGGTAAGAATCGCAGTAGATGGAGGGAAATCGTAAGATGGAAACTGATGCAGCGGGGGAGTCACGACCCTCACTATTGAGGAAAACGACGCGAGTAGGAGGTGCCAATTCGTTTGACCAACGATGCACAGTAGGCTAATTACCCTCCATGTAACTGGAGGTCGCCCCGCTCAACAGTGCGTCATCTATGGTCTGAGTACTAGTAGGTAAAATATTAGACTATTATTCTTTATTGATATTAAATATCCTCTTAACTTAATTGGGTTTTAATTAAGCTTCAGTTTACAAGCATTGTTAACAAACTCTGTAAATGTTAAAATTTTATTTTATCCTTAGAAGTTGTCTCAAACGCCGGGGGACGCCGACTCAATTACCGAACCTCCTTAATTACATTACAATATGGCGCAGACTGGATTTGAAATTCTACACCGTCTCATGATAGAAGAAAGCTTTTAATTTCGTTATAGTCGCAATTCTTTTTGATGCAAATCGAGTGATGCGCTTAAATTTAAATAAATGATTCCATTCTGAAATGATCTTCATCTAAACAATTATACCGAGTAACCGAAATAAGTAATTATGTAACGAAAATAATTATTAAGTGTCCTATTTACTTTGTAAAACTAAGTCCTACGACTACTATTAATCCCGTAAATGACCCACTACTGAGTCGGGCCTCCTCCCATCACAGGGAAGTACTTTCTGTGTTTCGTTTCAAGTTTTTCGTCTCTTACGACTAGGTTTTCGGCCTTGTCATTTCCTTTTGTCGGCTCTTACGACACCCTCAGGATGAAATGGGTCGGTGACACTGTGTATTCTAAATCCATCATCACACGGTTAATACACAAAGTAATAACTTAATTATTACTACAGTTTTTTAACCAAAATTAAAAAATACGGTATTACTTGATATAACTGGATGTGCCGCCTTTGGATCAGGGGACCCCGGTTCGATTCCGGGGTCGGGCAAGGTTCTTTGTGTACTCTACTTTGTGCGCTTGCTCCGAGTCTGGGTTGACGACACGGTTGGCGCAGTGGTTGAGCGATCGACTGCTGCGCAGCATGTCGCGGGTGAATTTAACTTAATTAACTCTTGGACGTCAATCCTGTGAGTTGTCATGCTCACTAAAATACTTCGGACAGTGGTAGCGACGTGTGGCGGGTCGACCACTTCCCTTTAATATGGTTGAGGAGATCGATGGCTGCCACACGCGTTATGCTTGTGAACAGGTGCCGCTGTTTGGGGTTGGTCGGCTCACTGGATTCAAGACTTGTAATTTCAGTTTTTTATTATTTATATATAATTCTATATATTTTTTTTCTTATTATAAAATTCATATTTCAGTGGAGCGCCTTTCGGAACCGAACGAAACTAGTTAGTTTTATGTACAAGGTCATTGTAATATGGCGTTTAAAAAAAAGACAAGCCCTCCGAGTTTCTTCCGCCAGGTCTTCTCGGTTGGTGCCGCGTTCCGACCTGGTAGTAGTGTTCTAAAACTTATGTATCCGTTGACGATTGTGAACGCCATAATTGGTTTATACAATAAAGCATTTTTCTATTCTATTCTATTCTATTCTATTCTATTCTATTCTATTCTATTCTATTCTATTCTATTCTATTCTATTCTATTCTATTCTATTCTATTCGATCCCCGCACGGAAGAAATATTTGTACGACCTACAAGTATTTGTACCGGGTGTTTTCTATCTATAATATGTATGTATTTACAAAAAAAAAATGTATATAAGTAGTTTATCATCCATCTCGTTACCATAACACAAGCATTAAGTTGCTTAGCTTGGGACGAGATGGCGTCGTGTGAAATGTACAAGAAAAAAAAATGTGTTCGTCAATTTCGTGTTTGTAAACTGCTCCCGCGATACAGTGCCCTTAAGGTAGTGCAGGGGATTCGCTTTAAAAAAAATAAGGAATAAAAGACCTTGAAACCACCACAAGAAAGCCTCATACACAGTAAAGTCACAAAACACTTCTCATTTTGTCACGTATTCGTATTTAGGCGCAAAGGGATGATCATCCAGCCAGTCGAGGTGTGATGTCTGGCTAGGGGTCGCAGCGCCTATTCCCCCGATAGTTGTAGTCGGGGATATCTTAACTTGCGAATTGCTCTTGAAATTTCGCTATCGCGGTGTAGGACTATTTCGTAATTATCGCATTTGTAGGCGATATTTCTTGATGCAATTAGTTTAGATTTTTCTGGTAAATTGTGTAAAGTATGTAGCATGCGGTCGCTACACGTATATTATGCATACAAAAAGAAATTCGGAGTATTTAAGTTTTATCATCATGTTCCATCATCTATGTACAAAACTAAAAAAAAAATATTACATCTAAACCATCACTATCACTACATAGTTTAAAACAAAGTCGCTGTCGGCTGTCCGTCCTATGTATGCTTATATCTATAAAACTACGCTACGGATTTTGAAGCGGTTTTTTTTAATAGATAAAGTGATTCAAGAGGAAGGTTTATAATGTATAATACATGCATAATATTGTAGAGAAACACAGATAAATGTAGATGTTCATCATCGCACCCGTGCGAAGTCGGCGCGGGTCGCTCGTGCTCAATAAACTATTAATAGGTACATAAATGAAAACCGTATGCAAATTAGTGTGAGATTATCACGAACATACAGCAGACAGATGCGGGGAACTATGTTTTACAATATCTAATGATTGTAACACACGTGCTTGGTACATAATCATACAGCTGGCAGTGAACCAAAACGTTGTTACTGCATAATGTGGATTTATATCCGGCGGTTGGACCCCCAAAGCGAAATTCCGAGACCTTTTGTCGTTAAGACGAACCAAGGATGATGCTACTGATGAAACTTAACAGTTATTGCTATTGTTTCATGATCGTCATCATCATTTCAGCCAAAAGACGTCCACTGCTGGACATAGACCTCCCCAAAAAATTTCCATTGTTTACCACAATTGAAACTATCTGCGTTAGTTAAATACATAAGATGAATTTTATAATCTCCATTGTGCCAGAGTTCAAAAAAGAGTGGACGAGTTCCTCGACTGCCTGCTCCAAAGCCCAAGAACTCGAGTACAATGTCTCCGTGTGGTGACGGATTTAGAATACATAAAGTTAACATCGCATTCCATTCTGAGGGTGTCATAAGAGTCAGCAAAAGAAAATGACAAGGCCGAAAATCTAGCCGTAAGAGAAGGAAAACTTAAAACGAAACCCGGTCCCAACCCGTTTGGCCAGCGTGGTACAGTAGGCTAATTACCCTCCCTGTGATGGGGGGAGGCCGGACTCAGGAGTGGGTCATTTATGGGTTGAGTAGTAGTAGTATCCCACTGTCAGATGAACTGTCACTGTCAGTGTGTTTAGATGAATCCTATAACGTGACTTATGTCGCGTCTTTCCTTATATTTGGTCTAAGTCAACCTCGTCTGGGCCCAAAGCTATTTGCAAGAAAGTGATGCGCTTAAACGCTTCGTCTTACGCTATCTTAATCTGCGATAAATTAATGTAACGAGTTCGGAAGCTGAATTTATTTCCCCCGAGATAAATATCTGTGTGAGACCGTATATGAATCTGCAATTAAGTAATTGGGACCCAGTACTCTATCAGGTAAGCATGGTGTTGGTATCGCGTGATACCTCCCATTTTGCGTCCTTGGGTGATCGTTTTATTAATAACTAGTGACCCGCCCCGGCTTCGCACAGGTGCAATTATAAACCTTCCTATTGAATCACTCTATTTATTTTATTTTATTTGTTATTTATTTTTTTATGCAAAAATGTACATTTCTCTCATCTTGCGAACTTGCTCTCACTATGCTGTTTAGTACTTTTTGTAAACAAGACCAATAATTTTAAAAAAAGCAACTACAGAGTTTCTTGCCCGCTCTTCTCTGTAGAGCAGCCTTCCGAACCGGTGGTAGTTTCGGCATGAATGTGAGTGAACGCAGGGATTGTGAGCGATCAGGGGAGATGGAGGGATTGTAGGAGTGCAGAGTTGTGTGTGAAAGGTGTGAATGTAGGTATGACGACTGAGAGGTGTGTGTGGAGACTACCACCTAGTGTGGGACAGGGGCCGTAAGATGATAATGGTGTTTATAAATATGACGCTTTATAAGAGTTTTGTGATGAAACCTACGTAAATAAAGTTCCTTTTGAGTTTGAGTTATCTATTAAAAAAAACCGTTTCAAAATCCGTTGCGTAGTTTTGAAGATTTAAGCATACATATGGACGGACAGACGACAGCGACTTTGTTTTATACTATGTAGTGATAATAATTAAATGTAATAATAATTTAATCTTAATTTAACAACAATATATTTCAACCACCTAAGAGTATAATAAGAGTAATTGTTCGTGCAATTTTATGAAGATAATTCATTTTATATTGTGTACTCTTGCTATCTAACAAATCACAATCTTTTTTACTTAGTTTAACACTTTATACCCTAATGTAGGCAATTAGACCCCTTACGCACTAGCGGTGGAACGGCCTAGGCGGCTAACAGCGCGGCCTGCCGCTTTTCCAGTTTAATATTTGACTGCCTCGTTGGTCTAGTGGTTAGATGTGCCGCCTTTGGATCAACGGGTCCCGGGTTCGATTCCGGGGTCGGGCAAGTGTCTTTGTCTAAACCAGAGGTACTGGCTCGGAGTCTGGGTGTCATTTCTATCTATAATATGTATGTATTTACAAAAATATAAATGTATGTAAGTAGTCTACCATCCATCTCGTTACCTTAACACAAGCATTAAGTTTCTTAGCGTGGGACGAGATGGCGTTGTGTGAAATGTCCAAGGATATTTATTATTATTATTATCACTACTCACTACATAGTATAAAACAAAGTCGCATTCTTCTGTCCGTCCCTATGTATGCATAAATCTTTAAAACTACGCAACGGATTTTGAAGTGTTTTTTTTTTAATAGATAGAGCGATTCAAGGGGAAGGTTTATATGTATAACCCACCCCCGCTTTGCACGGGCGAAGCCGGGGCGGGCCACTAGTTATTTATAAACATGTAAAGTTAAATCTGTTTAAGTTCCGTGTGGTAACAGGTATAGAATAGACAATGTCACCATCCTGAGCGCGTCTTAAGAGCCGACTAGAGTGACGAAAGAGGCAGATCACCTTCATCATCATCATCATCAACCCACATTAGTCCACTGCTGGACATATGCCTAAACTGCCTAAAGAGCGCTATAGCGCCCTGTCTTCAGCTTGACGCATCCAGCTGCTGCCCGCAACCTTTCGCAGATCGTCGCTCCATCTAGCAGAGGGCCGTCCCACACTACGCTTGCCGATTCGCGGTCTCCACGCAAGAACTCGTCTACCCCAGCGGTTGTCGGTTCTTCTACAGATATGACCAGCTCACTGCCACTTCAGTCTGCTAATTCTCTGAGCTATGTCGGTGACTTTGGTTCTCTGTCGGATAATCTCATTACATCAATGAGATCACCTTACCGCAACAGAAAGAAAACCTGATACAAACCTTATGCCAATCCGTCTTGCCGGCACAGTAGGCAAATTTCATTAATTTTGAAAATGTATGGGCTGAAATGGTGACAGGCAATTAGTGGGGTCCATATTTTAATTCCCGAAAAAAAGAGGGGTTTATAAGTTTTATATGGTTGTCTGTATGATAGTCTGTCTCTGAAATCACTGAAATGCGGGTTGTACCACTCTACAAAATAAAATAAAAAAATTAAAATATACACCTTGGGTTGCAAAATCGCAATTTTCTTACGGATCCCTCATTATTTTGAATAAAATATAACCTTCCTCGATAAATGGCCTATCCAAAACTGAAAGATTTTTTGAAATCGTACCTGTATTTCCTAGGATTAGCGCGTTCAAACAAACAAACTCTGCAGCTGCAATTAGTATAGATAGGACACAATGGAAACTTACAAATTCTCAACAATATAATAGGTTGAGGAAAAAGACTTTTCGCAATATAATATGTATGAACTTGTAATAAAATCTCTTTGGCTATACTATTTTTATCTGGCTGGTTTTGGTATCATAAATTTAAACTTTAAACTTAAAAAATTAAAAAATTAAACTTAAAAAATTTAAACTTTTTGAAAATGAAAATCACACATTTTCCTAATTTGAATTTGGACTTCCAAATTCAAATTAGCATAATGTGTGATTTTCATTTGTTTTTCTGTTTACCTATATTTATGTTTACCACCAGTTTCAAACGACTGAACGACCAATGCTGAGTAAAACTAGCAAGAAACTCAGAGAGCTACATTGCGGTCCTATTTAATATTTATTTCCCCAACAAATTCCATATAAAAACTATTCTATTGAATTCATCTGACTAAATTCAAAAGAGTTTATTCTCTAAAAACATGGATCGTTAAATCGACAGACGTTCACCACGTGTTGAAAGGTCTTAGATAATATAATATAAAAGCTTTCAAGAGAATAGCGTTTCACATCGCGTCTGAAGTATCAATTCAGCTTGTAAAACTACCCTCGGATGTACCAGACCCTTGTGATGGCTGTATCAGAAAATTGCTACGGTGCTCGCCGTGAACAAATCTTTGGGGAGTTGATTTTTATTAAAACTTTTATAGGAGATACTTGATCATGCAGCCGGCGGCGATTCAACTCTTTCTTGGTATCGGTAACTATAACTTTGGCTATTTATTAGTTGTAGTTAGGCTTACTACTAATAGAAAATAAGTAGTATTCTACTACTGAGTCGGACCTCCTCCAAATTCGATGAAGGAAATGAGCCTACTGTACCACGCTGGTCAGATCCTTTGCAAGGTCACCATCACCACCCCACTCGAGGGTGTCGGAAGATCCGACAAAATTATGGCGATAACCTAGCCGTCATCATCATCATCATCATCATTTCAGCCAAAAGACGTCCACTGCTGGACATAGGCATCCCCCAAGGATTTCCACAAAGGCCGGTCCTGGGCCGCCCGCATCCACTGCTTTCCGGCGACCTTAACCAGGTCGTCGGTCCACCGTGTGGGAGGCCTACCAGCACTGCGCCTTCCGGAACGCGGTCGCCACTCGAGGACTTTTCTGCCCCATCGGACGTCGGTCCTGCGAGCTATGTGCCCTGCCCACTGCCACTTAAGTTTGACAATCCGGTGGGCTATGTCGGTGACCCTGGTTTTCCTGCGTATCTCCTCAACCTAGCCGTAAGAGAAGGAAAACTTGATACGAAACCCTATGCCAACCCGACTGGCCAGCGTGGCACTGTAACTGTAACTGGAGGACTGTACTCCATGTAACTTTTTTTTTAACAGTGTGTTGGATGCCTTTGGCCTAGGCTTGCGTGGTGGAAAACAACGTCGGGGTCTAAGATGGAGCAGACAATTCAAGGAAATGCCCTGTCGAGCACCGGCTCTCACATACACACGACGAAATACAGTAAAACTGCTTGGCTGGACTTAGAAGTGAGGGTAGCTAGGGTAGCTAGCCGGGCGGACCATTAGATCCTACCAAGCGTGCTGGGTTTTGTTGACTTTTACGACACGCGTTATTTCCCAGCATGCGGTGGGGAAGTTTTATATTTTGACCCGTTCCCACACGGGGTAGTTGTAACTGGAGGAGGCCCTATCAGCAGTGGGTTACATATGGGTTGACTAGTAGTAGTTGCTACTAATAGATTATAGATGTCGGGCATCCTCTAAATTTATGGAAGGAAATTAGACCATCTCCTCACGCACGTGTTTTCCACATTACCCAGCCCTGCCCCACGGTTGGGGACCTCTAAAAGGATTCCCTATTTTATAAGAAGAAAAAAAAGGGTTTGTATCAGTAACCGGGACCTCTAGGTAGTGGGCCACCCACACCCATAAGAGATCAGGTCCGGATTTGATCTTACCAGGATTAGAAGTGTTTACTTAGAGGCTAATTTCCCTCCATGAGTTTAGAGGAAGCCCGACTCAGTAGTGGGTCATTTAGTGGATTGTAGTGGTAGTACTTGGAATGGAGAAAGAGAAACCCTGAAAACTCAGTCGTCTACTAAGGGTCAATGCAGCAATCAATAAAATAGCAAACATAAAATATAAGTTTTCAACGTTAACTGCTGCACCAATTTTAAAGGATTTCGTGACAAATTTTGTCTTGGAGATGGCTTTAGGGTGTTTGATACTCCGTGTATAAAGTTTAACTCTAACCCAGCCTTAAACACTTACCCAACGCATCTGCTGCCTTAACCAACAAGGCTTAAACAAATATTCACCGTCTCAGAAGTAACCAGATACGTTTGCACATTGAAAAACTTTCACATATCCGACTTGGGCAACTTTGGCAATATCACGCTTTTCTAAAACTGGAATGTATCGTTAAACATAAAAGATGCTTTCCGCGCCGGTGGTCCGGACCGGGAGTTGAAAGAATGCGTCGACCGCGTCGTGAATCTTGTGATCATAGAATTATTATCCTTAGATGCCGAGTTATAATATTTTAGATTTTAGGCTCAAGTACCTTTGAGAACCATATTCTGTTACATCTGATAATGTCATCATTATTATTTCAGCTCATAAATGACCCACTACTGAGTCGGGCCTCCTCCAAATTCATGTAGGGAAATTAGCCTACTTTGTTACGTTGCAAGGCGAGTTGGCACAAGGTTTGTATCAAGTTATCCTTTTGTTGCGGCCAGGTTTTCGGCTTAGTCATTTCCTTTTGTCGGCTTATACAACATCCCCAGGACGGAATGTTGACACTATGTATTCTAAATCCGTCCATCACCCATCCACACACATGCTGCACACAGATAAACATTATTAACGTTTCGGTGTGCGTGTAAAGTAAAACAATTAGATAGTTACCTACGTCACCTACGTGTCGCTCACTCACACACAGAAGGATGTTGGGCTTAAAGATAGAAAACATTATTGTATAACACTATCCCTCTATTATGTTATATTCTAAGCTTGTGATATTTTACCATGGATAGAACGCAAGTTAGACATTCCTTTGGTACTCGTACAAACAAACATCCAACAAATACGTTTTGGAAATGCAAACTGGCGTTCATCCTACGTAAGCGATTCAAAGGGATACCTGCGTTTGAGGTAAACGTAGAAGAATAAATTTGGAGTACATACCTAATAAAATAACTACGCAAATACAATGTTTTGTACAGGCACGCAATATTTGCGTACCCCTCAAAGGATAAAACGGTTTGGTGAAATAGAGCAGAAATTGTTTGGCTATAAACGTTGCTTATAATAATTGACGTACAAAATGTTACTATTTTTTTTTCAAATACATATATTTATTGTACTTAATACATTTCCTTTTTTGCTGTGACCGTACTCTTGAGCGGGTTGGTTTCGGTGCCAAATTACTTGACTCGACGCTGCGCGTCAATTGACACCTTCCCCGCTTTACAGGAGCTCATACTCGCAGTTTTCCACACATGAAATATTTCGTATAAAACTTGCGATACACAAGAAGAACTTTCTGGTCACACAGTGTTCACTATCCAAATATTTGAAATAAGTAATTTACATACATGTTACTATCACAATATCAGCTCACCTTGACTTAAAAATTGAATATTAAAAAAAGCTAAAGCATACAAATACAGGGGTCTAGACTCCAAGGGGTCCAAGAGCTATAAGCATTTTTAAGGAAATAGCAAAAAGGTTAGTCGACATCACAGGAGACCGAAGAGTTGGTAGCTACCTCGGACAAAGAATCAGTCTAGCGATTCAAAGGGGGAACGCTGCCAGTATCTTCAGAACCTTGCCTAAAGGGACTCCTTTAAATAATATATTTTAGTATTTAAGTTTTAGTTCAAAACTCAAAAACTCAAATCATTTATTTCAATTGAACCTATTTACTGGTGTTTTTGAAAAGTCAAAAGTGAAGTTAGGAATCTAGTTGCATGTTCCAAAAAGTTGATCCTATGGAGAAGAACAGGCAAGAAACTCCATGGACACTCTTTTTATCATATTTTCTGTTACAAGCATCTGATTGGGTTACATTGATTTCGTGTTTATTTATAGTAAGCTAAGATGTGAGGACAATGTAACATATTGCACAACAGAAGTGTCCAGGATATCAATATAAAGTTATGTAGGTATGTCAATAGCAGTTAAGGGATGACCGGCCCCAACTGGCGGCACCCGATCACGAATGTGTCAGCCATCCCACAGCTCAACCATATTTTAGGGAACTGAAGGACCCGACACACACGACACCACCAGCATGACCTTTAAGCGAGCATGATATACTCTCAACTGCTTGTTTATATGATAAGTTATATATATACGGTGACTACATAGTGCTCACATTTACAATTCCAAACTTCTAAACAATTATACAAAATAAAATGATGAAGGTCCTGTATAATACGAAGGTCCTGTATACTCGATATAAAAAAAAACAAAGACAAATTAGTCTGCCTCGTTGGTCTAGTGGTTAGATGTGCCGCCTTTGGATCAACGGGTCCCGGGTTCGATTCCGGGGTCGGGCAAGTTTAATTAGTATTTTTAGTCTTGTCAATATGTCCTTAAGTTAGTGTTTATGGGATTAAATGGAATATTTTAAACATGATAAGCTGCTGAAAACGTGTGGTGACGAATTTAGATTACAGTGTCACCACCCCAGTCCAACCTAATGCTGTCGCAAAAGCCGAAAAATGCAATGATGTCCGAAAACCTAGCCGTAAGAGATGGAAATCTTACCAAATCCTGTGCCAACCTTTCTGGCCAGCGTGGCACAGTAGGCTAGTTATAAAAATAAAATAAAAAGCTTTTTATTTCCTTACAAGTTACATTTCATCATCAATAACAAATCTTCCTCGTTGGTCTAGTGGTTAGATGTGCCGCCTTTGGACCAACGGGTCCCGGGTTCGATTCCGGGGTCAGGCAAGTGTCTTTGTCTAAACCAGAGGCATTGGCTCGGAGTCTGGGTGTCGTTTCTATCTATAATAAGTAAAAAAATTATATAAGTAGTTTATCATCCATCTCGTTACCATAACACAAGCATTAAGTTTGCTTAGCTTGGGACGAGATGGCGTTGTGTGAAATGTCCAAGGATATTTATTTATAAATTTAACTACGTTTGAAAAATCTAATCTAAGTTAGTATATTAGTGTTTTATTTAATTATTTGGGTCAGTAGGTAATTTGTGTCTTCTATGTAAGGACCGCCTAGAGCGGTAAAAGCCTCCTCCAAGTGCTTCCACTTTTCTCGATTTTGGGCGGTTCTCGCCCATAGGCTACCAGCTGTGGATACGACGTCATAGTCCCATCTTCTGAATTGTCTACCCCGTTTTCGTTTCATGTTGAGGGGTATCCAGTGAGTGACACACTTAGGCTAGTTACTCTCCATATAATTGGAGGAGGCCTGCCTCAGCAGTGGGTCATTTATGACTGCCTTGTTGGTCTAGGGGTTAGATGTACCGCCTTTGGATCTCGGGTGCCTGGTTCGATTCCGGGGTCGGAGAAGTGTCTTTGTGTAAGCCAGAGGATTTCTCTCTGAGTCTGGTTGTCATTTGTGTTCGTGAATTTTTATGTTTGTAATCTGCCCCCGCGTTACAGTTTATACTCAGTGCTGGAGTAACGTTTTAACAACTTAACGTTTAAAATATCAATATGGCCTGAGTAGTAAACGTTAAGTAAACGGTACGTTTGATCTCATTGACGGACGGCGAAGATGAGGCCTAAAATGATTTACGTTTACCTAGAAGAGTTCTGTTCACTATACCCTTATAGAGGTTCAGATTATATTGTTTCGGAATAACACTTCTCGGAAAAGAATTCGAATCCTTAGCTCTGCGGAGAGCTAAGGATTCGATATAGGAAGAGGCAAACCGCTTCGTGCGTAATGGAAGAATGTCTACAACATCAAGGTGAAACTGGGCGTCGTGCCTAGTAAAACCTATTTACACTTTTCATCAAACACCAGTGAGATTACTTCAAACGTTCTTTATTTAAAATTGTATTAGATATCAAACAAATATTTTGCATATGCAGCCAATATTCGTTCTGAACTAATACGTATAAGGGGTCTGAATATTTGCAAACACATTTGCATTTGGCGTCGTATCTTAATTTTGTCGTAATGTGTGGCGGGACCGAGATTGGTTGTGCTGGGGCGTATAGCCCACATGCCACCATTGCCATACAATTTATTGTTTCAATCTGTGCGAGTCCAAATTAGACTGACATGAATATTGGATGCGTATTTCGTGTTTTAGTATGCAAATTTATTTGTGCTGCCTCCATTATAGTGGTTCGAAAGTGAAGCGGTGAAATTATATATTTAACTACGATACAAACAATCAACTTAATTGGAGAAATACTAATTGTGAGCACAAAGAATATTCCCATGGCTCTGCGTCAGTCCAAACACACACACAAAGACACGGTTGGCGCAGTGGTTGAGCGATCGACTGCTGCGAAGCATGGCGCGGGTTCGATTCCCGCACAGAAGAAATATTTGTACGACCTACAAGTATTTGTTCCGGGTCTGGGTGTTTTCTATCTATAATATGTATGTATTTACAAAAAAAAAAAAAATGTATTTAAGTAGTTTATTATCCATCTCGTTACCATAACACAAGCATTAAGTTGCTTAACTTGGGACGAGATGGCGTTTGTGTGAAATGTCCAACGATATTTATTTATTTATTTAAACTTCTGTAGAATATCGCAAAAACAGATCTAAGTGACCGCACTAGACAAAGAGTATACTTTTTTTTTTGTTAGTAGGTATCTACTACTACTACTCAGCCCATAAATGACCCACTGTTGAGTCGGGCCTCCTCCAGTAACAAAGAAGGTAGTTAGCCACCCTAGCGAGACGGGTTGGCACATGGTTTCGTCTCCCTTCTCTTACGACTAGGTTATCGGCCTTCTCATTTTCTTTAACCGGCTCTTACGACACCCTCAGGATGAAATGGGATGGTAACTCTATGTATTCTCAATCCGTCCCCACACGAACAAAACACACACACACATAGCACACCTATTATATACTTAGAACTGCTATACTAAAAGGTCTTTGCGTAATGCAATATCCATAGAGGTTTAGATTTCTCTCTTTACATTCCAATAAAACACTGAAAGCGCCTTTATGATGAAAAAAATTCAGTTAAAGAGTGGGATTGTTCGCATAAGTGCTCTCCAGAGGCCAAAATACCGAGGACTTGATGCAATAAAAATACCAACGTGAGGTCAATCAGGTTAAGTGTTTTGTCCATGGTCGGCAAAATAATATATTTCATTCGAGATTTATATTAGAGCGGTTCTGAGGGCAGGAATAGTTCGGATATCTGGTGAAGCTGGCATTCCTAGAGCGACGACCTCGAAGGTATACATTCCAATCTCAGAGCTTGCTTATCCGAAAAACTGCGTGATATTTCGAGAGCGGCTAGATGAAATAAAGTTGGCATTATTATGATGTTTCAGAGGAATGTTTTGTTTTATTAGGATCGTGATTAACTACGGTAGACTTGATGTTAAGGTTCATTTAGAAGAGATCGTAAACAGAACTTATTTGGAAAAGCCTCCAAAATGATCTGAACCGCCCCCCGTCTTCTTGGGCAAGGCAACAGGCCTCCTACAATTTTAGGGAGGGAAGGCTAATTTTCTCGTCGCCCAGACAGACCTAAAGTTATTCCTTTTCAAATTCTTTGTTCGATTCCAGGGTCGGGCAAGGGTGTGTGCAACAGAGATACTAGCTCGGCATGTGCGTGTCTTCGAGTACGCGCATGATTAGCCGGTAGGCAATCCCGTCTTATGAAAAAAATTACCTCATCTCATCAAGTACCTACCTTTAGTCGCTTGATACAACTATCCCAAGTATTTTCAGAATGCTCGGGTGCTGTAAAAATGATTTGTGCCGCAACGCAACAGGTTCCTTTTCTGTTAAACTCGCAGTTGACGACGGTTGACGACCTTCGCCCCATCTTAAATTTGTCACAGCATATGTGGTGCTCAGGTAACTTGATTTAGAGACTTACATTTCGCATGCTATATACTTGTGTGCCTCGCGAAAGGATATCAAGGTAAAACTTTTGGGTTTAAAGTTTGACAGTGGGAATACCCATTACACCCACCGCGGTTCTTAATTGATCTTCTCTCGGGTCACGGGTTGCATTTCCCACCCAACTGTCAAATTCCGCGGAACCCAATCACATTCCGCCACCCTCGGAGCTTGCTGTTTACAATAAATGCAATTTAATTTCTTTTTGAACTTAGTTCCGATTACCCATAACATTATGACTATAGTTAGAATAAAATAAATTACATAAATATCTAAAACTGCATACCAATGAGTTCTGTTCACATTAGTTAAAATTTACGTCTAGACGGCCACTGCAATTTAATTTATCATTATTACAACGACACCAGACGTGCTTCTGAAGAAAAATTGTCATTCCATAATTTATTAATAGTCCAGGACTATGCCGGGGACGGCGTCCGCGCTAATTAAAACGGAGAAACAATATTTTTAATGCAATCGCAGTGAGAACTTTGCTTTCAGACTTTTTTTTACTCAAACGCAGACAAATAATTTTGCCGAGTCTGCTCGGCGCGCCATTTTCAGATCGTTTTTTTAAGTGTGCCTTTTTATAATCTGTGCTGACGCGGGTTCATGATTTCAATAATTTGAGTCTATGGAAAATAAGTTTTTACTCTTGCGGCTTACAGTTTTCACAAATGATGGATTATTAATAAAAATATTTAGCCAAAAACTAACAGTATGGCAAGGTAGATACGTTGCAGGATAGTGCCAATGCCAGTACAGGTACGTACCTACCTGTAAGGCAACTTTTGAAGGCCTCCCACATGGTAGTCTTGCGACTTAATTAGGGTCATTGTGGAAATAATCGGAGCGTTGGTGCTCTGTTTTGAGCAACCTATTAGTTAAAGAAAGCTACTATTCAAAAAGTAAATGTTCGCTTCGTATTTGACAAAGTCTGTTTAACTATAGTGCGCGCAACTTCGCTTTCTCGGTATAGGATGTTTTTGGTAATTCTCGCATTTATAGGCGATATTTCTTGATGTTGATAGTTAATTTTTTTAGGGTAAATTGTGTAAAGTACGGAGCATGTAACATGTTGAACTGTAAAATATTAAGGAGAAATCGATTTTATTTACAAAATTGGTTATTAATATCCTCTATGCTAAGTAATGAGGCTTGTTGATCTAGGGGTGGCATGTGCTGCCTTTGGATTATAGGAACGGGTTGGATTCCATGGTCGGGCAAGTGTCTTTGTGTAAACCAAAGGCACTTGCTTTGTCCCTGGGTGTGATTTGTGTTGGTGAATTACATGTTGTAAACACGCGATACGGAATATACATTTTTTTTTTATTCTTGATAGGCTTACACTTGATCGCCAGTTCACCTGATGTTAAGCGCCACTGCGACCTATGATGGAGCGCGCTTGCCTAGAAGAAACCGATTCACTCGTGATTTAAAGACACCCAGATTATATCTATCGGGGAAGACCCACTCGGGAAGCGCATTCCACATTTCCGCGGTACGCAAGATAAATGTGGACTTCAAGAGGGTAAGGGTTGTGTTTATTAAAAAACTGGATAAGCTCAGAAACCCCACGAAACATTGCGGAGCACAAATAACCAAGCATTATACGCAGGTTAGATCGTTAGCTTATTTCCGTTGGTACATCCGATTTTCCACGCAACACACCGTTCCACCCTTAGGGTGTGTTACAGCCGACAAAAAGAAAATGAGTAGGCCGATAGCATAGACATAAGGGAAGGCAAAGTTGTTACAATACCCCACATAGGGCACAATCGGCTAATTACCATCCGTGTAACTGGAGAAGACCCAACTCAGCAGTGCGTCATTTATGGGCTGAGTATAAATAGTAGTAGTATGCGACTTGTGGTTTAGGTGGATGCTTCGGGGTAGCCCGCGAAATTCAAATTTCAAAAACTTTTTCAACGTCAAAGTCATTCTTGCACCTTTATGAGCTTGGAGGGTTGTATTGATGAGTTTGATGATTATAACTCTGTAACTACATACGTCTTACAGCCGCGAATCAAATGTCCATCATCATACGACCTAGCACTGCCCTGCAAATTGCAAAAAACGTAAGAAAAATTGAATTTCGCGGGCTACCCTGGAGCATCCACCTTAAGAAATCGATCTAAGGTAAGTTCTCTACTACGCTTTTGTTAGGCGCCGTCCTATTGCCATCGCTCGCGCGATGATGCGTCCGTCCGACAGAAGTGATCGTGTGACCGTGCGATCAAACATACCTACTGATTTCTACTAAATGTCCTATTGAAGGTCGTGCGATCATGCGATGCGATCAAATTGTTTAAACGCATCGTATTGACTGGACGACCGTGTGAAAAATATTCTGATGTCTACTAAATGTCATATGGTTCGATTCCATGGATTCGTAAAATGATATTCGAAGAGAACTTAATTAATAAAATGCGTGCTCATCCCATTGTTTGGCCTAAATGGAGTGGAGACTATAAGAACAGGCTTCAAAATCACAAAGAGTGGGCTATTATTGCAATGAATTTGAATAAAATAAGAAGATTCAGTGAAAATGTGGATTGATATAACTTACAATACTATTATTATTAATCATCGCACGACCGTAATAGGACAAACTATTTCTCGTCGCGCGTTTGGTTTTATCGCACGATAAAATCGCATCGCAGCATCCCACGAGCGATGGCAATAGGACGGCGCCTTACGCTCTGTATTTATTAACTAGCTTAAAAAAAGGAAGAGGATCACAATTCGTCGTGTCGTGTGTGTGTGTTTTTTTTGTATGTGTGTTACCGCATACCTCCGTCATTTAGTTAGATTTGGATTTTTTTATTTAATCTCAATGTACAACTTATTACGGGATCACCGCATGCACTAACAGTTATTTCCAGTAAGCATGGATATAACATCACTATCATTATCACTATCACTACACATTATAAAACAAAGTCGCTGTCGTCTGTCCGTCCCTATGTATGCTTAAATCTTTAAAACTACGCAACGGATTTTGAAGCGGTTTTCTTTAATGAGAGAGAGAGAGTGATTCAAGAGGAAGGTTTAAGTATAATACATCCATAATATTGTAGAAAAACACTGATAATTTTAGAGGTTCATCACTACACCATTGAAAAGCCGGGGCGGGTCGCTAGTTATTAAAAAATAAAAATAATAATTAAATATATCTATATCATGTTTAAATAAATAATTATAAATTACCCACTGCTAAATGTGCTTCCGTTTTTGGTTAAAAAGGTTTTATCGATATAATGAGAACAGATATTTTACATCGTCATCTTTGGCTAGTAATGTGTAATAATATTGAGCGATGCAGGGAGGTAGACACTAATTGGAAATACATGCGAATTTGCATTTTACTTTGTCTATGGAACTCCCGAGTGAGTGCCTTTTCAACGGTTAATTTGGTTCGAAATTGACGGTTCGAAATTGATGAATCCTTACATATTTTATGTATTCCGTGTCGTGACGGATTTAGAATACATAGTGTTACCACCCCGTTCCACCCTGAGGGTGTCGTAAGAGCCGACAAAAAGAAATGACAAGGCTGAAAACCTAGCCGCAAGAGAAGGAAAACTTGATACGAAACTACTGTGATCATGGACGTATAACAAAAATTGGACAGAGTCTCGCTAACTAAAAACTGTGACATCATAGTCGGCCAGATCAGCTATATGTACAGGCCAGCACGCACACTTTCACACATTAGTCGGCCATTACGCGCGTGAACATATATGCGGCGAAAAAATAAAAACTATAACATATGTCTTGCGTGGTAAAATGGTGTAAAAACCGTAGTGACCGAAAGAAAAACAATCCAGGAATCACGTTTCATACGTAAATGAATAATTCAATCACTTATTTCCAGATTATATACATTAAAATCAATTTGTATTTGCTAGAACAAAACAATTAATTTTAAGTTCAGTGTTGCCAATATTCACGTGAGCAAATTAACCAAAATGTGGGCAATTTTTCGTTTATTATAAAAATCAATATATTATTATGGTTAATTATTTAATAGTTACTACTGGGTATTTTATTCTATATTCCTTTTGCTAGATTTTCTAAAGAAAATTAAGCATGGAGAAATGATTGAATTAAAATTACTTAGTAGAAATTGTAATGGTGAAAATGATTGGATTCCAAACAAATACAGTGTCATTTGCAGTATACATTTTGATGCGGATGACTTATAAACAACTAAAGGAGGATTCCGGCGTGTTGTTACTTATGCAGTACCTTAAAAGGTTAATTAGCAATCTACCAAGACATGGATAATACAAAAAAAAATGAAACTATGCCGCTTATTTTTTCAAAATTAAAATGTACATTTGTAGCTATTGTGTCGGTATATAATAATAATAATAAATATCCTTGGACATTTCACGCATCGCCATCTCGTCCCAAGCTAAGCAACTTAATGCTTGTTTTATGGTAACGAGATGGATGATAAACTACTTATATACATTTTTTTGTAAATACATACATATTATAGATAGAAAACACCCAGACCCGGGACAAATACTTGTAGGTCGTACAAATATTTCTTCCGTGCGGGGATCGAACCCGCGACATGCTGCGCAGCAGTCGGTCGCTCAACCACTGCGCCAACCGTGTCGTCGAAACGTAAAAATATTCATACATTATTTTAATCCCCAGTGCTTTATTTTGTTTTAATATTTGTTTGAGTCAAGACACGTGGCAGAGGAATAAACTGTTACTGTACCATTTAATACCAGTGCTTCTCAAGAGGTGCGCAATAAATTATATTTATTCAACATAAATATATTATCACAAAAAAATTTTTGCTTTTAATTTAGAATCGTTTTCTACACATCTCGAAATTAGAGGAAATTTCAAAACCCTCTCAAAGTAAAAGACATTATTATGAAAAAAAATACTCAGCATTTAGGATGTTAAAGTTAAACATTACAATTTCGAACATTTTTTTTTTATATTTTAACCATGTTTTTATTGCAAAATTTTGTGTATCTTGGCAACCCCAGAATTAACTCACACATACAGAGCTGCCGCCATTTTGGCGTCTCACTTTTGTCTTAGCCAGAGTTCCGTCCGCCTTTTTTTATACGTCCATGACTGTGATGGGAGGAGGCCAGACTCAGCAGTGGGTCATTTATGGGCTGAGTAGTAGTAGTTGTAATCTAACATTATTTGTATCCAATATAACTAACTGTTTTGCAACCTTTATTCCGTGTGGTGAGATTGTGTGAGATATTAAACCCTGTGCCAACACAGTAGGCTATTTGCCCTCCACGTAATTGGCGGAGGCCCGACTCAGCAGTTGGTCGGACTGAAGTTTCTTCCGCCAGGTCTTCTCAGGTTCGCCAGGTTTTATAAAATTACTAGCTGTCCCGGCAAACGTTGTTTTGTCAAATAATTAACCAAACCCCGCGCAACCCCCTTCCCCGCGCAACCCCCACCCCGCGCAACCCTCTAGGTCTTATGGTTCCAGAGATATCGTGATGACTCAATCTATCTATACAACATCTCTTATCGCAAACGTTGTTTTGCCATGTAATTAAATAGGGGTTGATCGTAGAGGGGTGAAAATTTAGCGTTGTTTGTATTTTTGTATGCTGAATGTTAAAAAAATAAAAGCAAAAAATTACTCTAACAAATAAACACTAGTTTTTTTACCCCCCCCCTTAAAATTTAGGGGAATGAAAAATAGATGTTGTCCTATTCTCAGACCTACTCAATATGCTCACAAAATTTCATCAAAATCGGTCACGCTGTTTCGGAGGAGTATGGCAACGAAAACAGTGACACGAGAATTTTATAGGTATATTAGATGCCTCCGTTGACGATTGTTATCACCATAATTGGTTTATACAATAGCCGGAGCGGGTCTAGCGACCCGCTCCGGCTTCACACGGGTGCAATGATGAACATCTAAATTTATGCGTATATTATACATAAAAACCTTCCTCTTTAATCACTCTATCTATTAAAAAAACCGCTTCAAAATTCGTTGCGTAGTGTTAAAGATTTAAGCATACATAGGGACAGACAGACGACAGCGACTTTGTTTTATACTATGTAGTGATATAATTTTTCTATTCTATTCTACAAAGATGTCGAAAAAAGTCAACAATAAAAGTTTTATTCATTATTATATCAGCTCATGAAAGAAAAAAAAAACTGTTAATGTTTTATTCGTTAGGGAGCAATGATTCAACTGACAACCACACAGACAAACTTACCCCTCTGTTTACTACTACTATTCAGCCCATAAATGACCTAATATTTGGTCGGGCCTCCTCC
This sequence comes from Clostera curtula, assembly GCA_905475355.2. Lineage (NCBI taxonomy): Eukaryota > Metazoa > Arthropoda > Insecta > Lepidoptera > Notodontidae > Clostera > Clostera curtula. Next base: position 14,095,700 of record FR997800.1, on the reverse strand, counting down.
AATTACGTGGAGCGTAATTAGCCTACTGTGCCACACTGGCCAGACAGGTTGACCCAGGGTTTCGTATCAAGTTTTCCTTCTCTAGCGGCTAGGTTATCGGCCTTATTATTTCCTTTTGTGGCTTTTTACGACACCCTCAGGATCGAATATGGTGACACTAAGTTTTCTAAATCCGTCACCACACGGATGTCCTCTGTTTGTTGGGGATTAAATATAGCCAGTGGGCTTACTCTCGAACGCGATTCCTATCGATCGGGATTGGAATTGTGACGTTTCGTACTCTTGAGCACAATTGAACGTGACGCTAGCGCTAAATTGTTTCAATATTGTGTGGCCATTGGATGAGCTAATCACTATTGGATTCAATCTTCATTTTAAAAAGTAATTATTAATTTTATAGCGGTTTTCGACTATCTCGACGCAGCATGTCGCGGGTTCGATTCCCGAATGGAAGAAATATTTGTAGGACCTACAAGTATTTGTTCCGGGTCTGGGTGTTTTCTATCTATAATATGTACAATTTAAACAATAAAATGTATATAAGTAGTTTATCATCCATCTCGTTACCATAACACAAGCATTAAGTTGCTTAGCTTGGGACGAGATGGCGTTGTGTGAAATGTCCAAGGATATTTTTTTTTATCTCTCAAGCACAAACTTCCACAATCGCTAGCAAGAGCAAATCCGATTTCAATCCAATGATGTCGGTATTGTTTTTAAGAGTACGGTAATTTGAAAGGATTGGTTATGAATTGGATCGGAATTGGCATTGTATTAAAATTGTTATTGGATTCAAGAGTAAGGCCCCTGATCAGTCGCTTTGACTTAAATAACGTTTAATTCGGTAAAGTTTTGTATATCTATCGAAAGTACCTACGCTTCCCCAAGGGTGTCTGGCAATCAGTGTTGTCGCCGCGCAGCCCGTTCTAAACCCATTACGGATATATTAAGCTAGATCACAAGTACTGTATGCAAATCAGCGTACCGACACCTGCTGAGACTGTAAAGTAAATACCTACATTCCACGCATTTCGCGACTAAAAGGCAATACATGATTCTAGTCTTCATTATTCTTTAAGACCAATATGGAATTAAATGGAATGATCGGAGGAAATTAAGAACATTTTATTTGTGTTTTTAAGTATTTTAATGTTATTAATTTTTAAATGGAATGATTATTTTGATGATGAATTTTTGGCAAAACAACGTTTGTCCCGTGTTTCGTCCAGCTAGTAATAATATAAAATAACAAAAAAAAACATATAACCGAATTGATAACCTCCTTATGATTGAAGTGGGCTAATTGAACATATGTACTACTTCTTGTTGACCTTATCTATCTTCTATATATATAAATATGAATGTTTGTCTTCTCATCTCGTAGAGACCCGTCTTCCATTTTTCGTGGCCTTTGAATGACAGTAATGCATTGGTTACTGACCTGTTATTGCCCATATTTCTGGGCCACTTATTGCATGACCTATCCATTTCTATTTCAGTCTGCTAGTGGTTGCTAAACAACTCACAACAACCAACCCCAAGAATACATAGTATCACCACTTTATTCCATCCTGAGTGTGTTGTAAGAGCCGACAAAAGAAAATGACAAGTCCGTAAAACTAGCCGCAAGAGAAGGGAAAACTTGATACAAAGCCCTGTAGAACAGATAGAGTATAAGTTTAAGAAGAAACCAGACAGGGCTTTCAAATTAATCATATTAGTTTGATTGACTGTTATAAAGCATCAGAAATCCCAATAGTATATCAAGATTTCATCTCTTGCGAGTTAGAATACGAAATGAAATCACTCAGCCAAATTCAATCCTAAATACGTATTTGTAGAAATATTGTAGTCATCAATTCAGTATTACGATAATGGTAAATTTGATTTAGAGGGGCGATGGCGCCCCTCTAAATCAAATTTTCAATATGCACAACATCCATTACTTTCGAAGGTCGAAGGTTATTTATCTTGGTGTCACACGTGAGCTAATGGTATAAATATAAAAATCATTTTTCCTAATTTCATGCGAGCCTAACTGTACCAAATAAAGTTGGTAGTCCACTATTTGCATTATGAGCCAATGTTGGCGGCAAGCTTTTTTTTTAATCCCCTCTACTAGGTATATCCAGTATCGCGGGGCATTTTACAGCGAAATTCACGAACACAAATGACACCCAGACTCAGAGCAAGTGCATCTGGTTTATTCAAAGACACTTGTCCGGCACCCGTTAGTCTAGAGTCTAGAACCCCTAGAGCCTAGGGCCTAGAACAACAAGGCAGACAATTTTATCTGCTCGGTTGCGTCAACGTAACGGCAATGATGGAAATAGAGTGATGATCCGCAGGCAGCACCTGGAAGCGTCAAGTTGAGGCCAGCGCGCTATACTAAGCCCCCGTCCGTACGCACTAGCGGCTTAGTGCTGATTAGGGGGACGATGGGGCTGGTGACGATGATGAACGTCAATTTGTATGGCAGTGCAAAAGTTCAACTATTTGATACTAGATGGCGTTATTTCATATTTATAATATTTAAAACGTTAAATAAACATAACGATGTTAACGCGATGTATATTATGAAAAAAAAAACTAATAAGTACTGAGTACGCAGTTGCCACTTCATTAGTATACCTATACTAACAACATTTTGTTGTAAGCGCTGGCTTTGGATCATGGATCCTTGATTATATTGGTTTGGTTTGTCTGTCGTAGCTGTCCGTTAATTGTATGATTTGTAAGGGTGTTTTTCCACGATGCAAGTTACTGGAGCAAGTGCCTATGCGGGTTACATGCGCGAGTAATATGCACAAGATACTCGCGTGTACTTGCATGGACTTATTGGAGCAAGTAAAGATGCGAGCTACTTGCCCGAACACTACGCAGATCGCGAAAAGCCCGATCCCGCTACGACACCGTATGTCGCTCTTCGTCTATCCTGTTCGTGGGATTGGGTGACTTTGAGCTGGTAAGGCACCAACGGATCTTGATACATCCGAGGATACCGATGTTCGCCAGACTGACGGCACAATCAGTATCTGTGATAATTGATAACATATAATTTAATGACGATTGTTACAATCCAAAATAAATAAAGCTATGTTGTCAAGTAACTTTGAGAAAACAATATCCTCTAACAAAAACGCTAACAGTGCAGCACATGTCTTAAAGCAACATGTTTTATCCCTTTCTCTCTATACTACGATAGAAAAGGATGACACGTCACATCACTAGGTCTGAATTTCATTTCAGGCAAGGGTTTAAGATTAATGATGTCACTTCGCCTCTTAAAAATGAGTTTGCGGGCCCCTATATCATATAGTCGTTACTGTTACTGACGATCACTCACGCACTCAATCTGTTTCAAATAGGGCATGTTGTATAGCCGAGCGACAGTCTTGCTTTTGTATGTCCGTGTGGTGACTGATTTAGGATATGTTGCGTCACCAATCCATTATTATCTTTCAAGAGATGATAGGTTATTTTTAACCAAGGGCGGATCCAGGGGGGGGGTCATGGGGGTCATGACCCCCCCCTGAGCTGCTTCCAGGACTTAGGTGGACCACTAATTGAACATAATGATTTTATTTATAAATTTTATCACCACACAGATTTTATGTAAAACAATACCTTATTACTTTAGTATTATTATATCTGTGACCTTATTAAGGAACAAAAGAGACAAGGACTAATTATTACAAATATATCTATAATCTAAGCAAACAAAGATGCTGCCACCACATATTTAATTTTTATTTTCAAGTAATTATAATTGCATGCAGTCGGGATTTCATTATTTATATAAATTGTCGTATATTTATATTAATTTATTAGATATTATTGGTATTTTAAAACAAATGTAATCATTATGTTTAATGTTTTTAAGTATTGTCGGATTTTTATTTATTGTAATCATTTTTTTTATTTTTTTTATTATTGAATGAATTTGTTGTATTTTTTTGTAGTCTATTTAATTATATAACTACTACACGTCACACGAACTATTCGAAGCAAAAGCATAGACCCCATACTTAGATTTACGTTAGACCTCAAGTGCTTGCAGCTTGGTATCCGTATGCCACTACTGGGATTCAGCAGAATATCAGCGTCAGGTACTGCACTTGACATATGCTGAACTGGATACCCTTTCGGTGCAGTTTCGAGACACATAGCTAATTCAGAAAATTTATTCTTTTTTGGTTTTATTTATTTTTTTATTATTTGGTTGTATACATGGACGTATAAAAAAAGGCGGACGGAACTCTCGCTCAGACAAAAGTGAGACGCCAAGATGGCGGCCGCTCTTTAAGTGTGAGTTAATTTTGGGGTGGCCAAGTTACACAAAAATTTGCCATTAAAACACGGACAACGTAATAAAAAAAATATGTATTGTTTGAAATTGTAATGTTTAAGTCAAAGTCAAATAATTTATATTGTATAGGACACAATGGATACTTACAAATTGTCAACATATTAAAAAAATATATAGAATGCATATATTGTAGTTTACCACCAGTTCGGAACGCGACCACTGCTGAAAAGAACTGGCAAGAAAATCAGAGGGCTCGTCATTCTTTTTTTAATAATTTGCGGTCCTATTTCATTTAATTGAATATCCCAAATGCTGAGTAATTTTTTTATAAGAATGTCTTTTGTGTAATAATCTCTTTTTTTATTTATAGTCGGTAGCTAGTTGTTTGCCCAGGGTGTTAGAAAAAGTTCGCGCAAGACGACCAAAAAGCCGCGTTCTCCTACATCATGAGAACGCTTCTTCACACACGGCCAACAAAACAAAGTCATTTTAGCTTCCGGAAAAGTACAACTCGTCACCCATCCTGCGCATAGCCTTGATCTAGCCCTGTGATTTCTGTATTTTCCCCAAAATCAAACATTTCATGAGAGGTTTCACTTTTACCAACTCCGAAGAGGCAGTGATAGCGTTCAATCATCACGTAGAAAACATGCATTCAGTTCTGTGGTCCTCCTGTTTAATTAAAAAAACGGTTCATCGCATGAAAAAATGTTTGAAATGTAGTCTTTTGAAAAGCAATAAACACAATATTATATTATAGTTATAACATTTTTTTTAAGTAACGCAAAACTTATAGTGTGACCTACGTATGTATTTTGTCTGTTTCTATTTTGTTTGTTGGAAACCCTTGTCGTACCACCTCTTCAATTTTGCGGAGTTTTGCGTCATGTCATGTCGAGGGGTGACATACCTCTAGCTGTTATGACAAAATCATTAACCACGGTTACGGAATTTAAATAGGCTGCCTCATTCAGTGCGTGATAGTGGTTCTCTGGGCGTCTTCAAGAGGGCAATATGTACGTGGATATGTACAAGTTATTATGTGTGGAGTTTTTCAAGAACATTAATAAATAAATAAATATCCTTGGACATTTCACACAACGCCATCTCGTCCCAAGCTAAGCAACTTAATGCTTGTGATATGGTAACGAGATGGATGATAAACTACTTATATACATATTTTTTTGTAAATACATACATATTATATATAGAAATGACACCCAGACTCCGAGCCAGTGCCTCTGGTTTAGACAAAGACACTTGCCCGACCCCGGAATCGAACCGTACTTTACTTGTATCTATTGTTATCAAAATTAAATTATTAGTTCTTGACTTGACCACGACTATGTGACCCCCTCCTGGCGCCAAAGCTGGATCCGCCCTTGTTTTTAACGACTTCAAAAATCGAATGATTTCTCTTAGGTTTTAGCGATTATTACACATTAAAACACTTTTAACGGATTTATTTAATTCCCGACGTGTCGAATGCTTTGCAGTGCAGCAGTCGTGGTCTCGGGAAAGACTAGATGCCATTTGTCTTCAAAAGTACAAAGAAACAGTTAAATCTACCACCTATAATTTTGTTTTATTGATGCCTGATGCCTGTGTTAAAAAACTCCTTCTTTTCAATTCATCTGATTACTTTTTGTAGTTGATTTTTGTGTTACTTATGTGTGTATGTAGTATTTAGAAAATGTAATAACAGAAATGTGCTGTCAATTTCTGTCTTTGACTACTTATTTGTAAAATCAACAACGCTCATTCGACAAACACCGCAAAGTGCAGACTAAATTCTAATTTTCACGCTAGCTAAAGTAACATTTATCGTGTCACGCTGTTTTACCACTGTTTTACCTGAATTGTTTAAACCAGTTCTAGCGTCTCCATACGGTAACAGATACGTGTTTTAAAACGACTACCAAATCTGAGCACCAGCGGAGAAGACAAACACAAAACCCCAAACATACTGATATCGACAATCATTTTGACTTTGACAAGGACGTATGCCACATGCTTCTAACACAGGCACTTGCCAAGAACTTTTAAATTTAGCAGATTAATACTACTTCTACTGACCCATAAATGGGAGGGAAAATAACCTACTGTTCCACGTTGGCCAGACGGGTTTTCCTTCGCTTACGACTAGGTTTTCAGCCTTATCATTTCCTTTCGTCGGCTCTTGCGACACCCACAGGATAGAATGGGGTGGTGATACTATGTATTCTAAATCCGTCTCCACATGGACTATGATTAATGCTAGCAATTGCAATAAGTCAGACGAGTACGTCGACAGAAAATACGAGTAGCTAGTTTGGGGCAAGAAGATTTGTAATCGATATACGAACTGTATATCGCATGAGATTTAGGCACCACTTCTTCTTCCCCTAGTTTCCAGGTCAAACAATCAAATGATCGGACTATAGATTGATCAGTTAATCATCTGTCATAACAACAACAACTACTACTACGGTCATAAAATATTGATTGCTGATTCGGGCGTCCTCCGGTTACAGCCTACTGTGCCACGCTGGCCAGACGGGTTGGCACAGGGGTTTTCCTTCTCTAGCGGCTAGGTTTTCGGCCTTGTCATTCCCTTTTGTCGGCGACACTATGTATTCTAAATCCGTCACCACACTTAAACTACTACCTACTACTACTACCCAGCCCATAAATAACCCACTGCTTCCTCCGGCTACAGCCTACTGTACAGCCAGCTGTTGGTACAGGGTTTCGTATCAAGTTCGATTCCCGCACGGAAGAAATATTTGTACGACCTACAAGTATTTGTTCCGGGTTTGGGTGTTTTCTATCTTTATTATGTATGTATTTACAAAAAAACATGTATATAAGTAGTTGATCATCCATCTCGTTACCATAACACAAGCATTAAGTTGCTTATAGTCCGGTCAATTTAGACCAAAAAATTAGAGTGAAGTTACATAAAGTCCCAACAAGCTGAATTTCAGTGAAATTGTTCAAAATCTACATCTACACTAATATATACTCGTAAAGCTGCAGAGTTTGTTTGTTTGTTTGTTTGTTTGAACGCGCTAATCTCAGGAACTACTGGTCCGATTTAAAAAATTCTTTCAGTGTTAGATAGTCCATTTATCGAGGAAGGTTATAGGCTATATTTTATTTTCAAAAGAATTAGGGATCCGTATGAAAATTGCGATTTTGTAACCCAAGGTGTAAAATCGAAAACCTACTACGAGTTTGTAGGTCTTATTAAAATCTACAAAAAAGTCCGCGAGAGCACATATCTAACTATCATAGTTTAGTCACAATAACCACTTTTATATTCATAAAAAAAAATGCATAGAGATAAGTACGGGTTCGAAGTCCACGCGAGCGAAGCCGCGCCCAAAAGCTAGTATAATTATAAACAATGTCTAGAAGTTCCCCATCATTCCCCTGTAAGGAAAAAAAATATTCAAGGTCAAAGGTAAAAAAATGAGTTTTTCGCGATTTTCAGCAAAACGGTAAGTTTTATCATAAAAGTACCTCCGACAAAAATTCAAAACAACATTCAAAAACAACTTTTATAACTTTTTGAATCGTTATATCTCAGAAACAGTTATATCTCAGAACAGTGAAAAAAAGTATTGACACATTTTTTATAGATAATTTTATGATCTACAATTTTTGTCAGAGGTACTTTTATGATAAAACTTACCGTTTTGCTGAAAATTGCGAAAAACTCATTTCTTTACCTTTGACCTTGAATAAGATTTTTTCCTTACAGGGTAATGATGGGGAACTTCTAGACATTGTTTATAATTATGTTTTGAACAATTTCACAGAAATTCAGCTTGTTGGGACTTTATGTAACTTCGAATGTCTAAATTGACCGGACTATTACCTTGGGACGAGATGGCGTTGTGTGAAATGTCCAAGGATTTTTTTTTTACGCTTTGACCTCGCCTTTTGGCATCTCTTACGAGAAATACGTGGAATAGGGTGACTCATGCTTCCGCTATTCAAAATTGCTATGCTTCGCTGATGATATGAAGATTTTCTCTGCAATATCGTCGGAGGATGACATGAATGCTCTTCAATGTGACTTGGCGCGTTTGGATGACTATTGTCTAATCAATAAGCTAGACTTGAACCCTGCCAAATGTGCAGTTACCTCATTCAGCAGGAAGCGCGTCCCTCTCCCCACATCGTATATGCTTAAAGGGCAGCTATTACAGAGATGTGACGGTGTTCGTGACTTAGGCGTTTTTCACGACTCCAAACTTTTATTTAACGAGCACATTGAGCAAATAGTAGCCAAGGCTTCAAAGTCACTTGGTTTTGTCATGAGGCTGGCTGGATGTTTTAAGAAGGCCAAAACCCTTAAGATTCTATATTGCTCTCTTGTCAGAAGTCACCTCGAATATGCGTCACAAATTTGGAACCCGTGCTATGGCAAATATATAAATCGTATAGAGAGTATTCAAAAAAGATTTATTCGTTTTCTTTGTTTTCGGTTGCGTATACCATATCATTCTGATAATTATTTAAATCTCTGCAAAAAATTCCATTTACAACCACTTGTAGATCGCCGCCGTCTTGCTGATTGCACTTTTTTGTTAAAAATTATAAACAATGAGATTGACTGTCCTGATCTCCTTAGTAAGCTGTACTTCAATGTCCCTCAGAGATCAGTTAGATTCAACCCACCTATGTCCATTCCCTTTTCCTCATCCAACTATAGGCGAAACTCATTCTTGGTGCGAGCGAGTGAGGACTTTAATATTCTTTGTAAGAAGTTCTCTTTCGATCCTTTTTCCTCCAATGCCTACGCCTTACGCACACGGCTGAATTCAAGTTTTTTTAAGGACGCGTGATGTTTCTTTTTTTTTTATTATTTCTTTTGTTTGACCCATGTCGTCGATGCCTGACCTAGTAACTGAGTGTATTTTGTGCTTATTGCTTGTTTTAATTCTTTATATCTGTCATTATTATCGCTTGCCTTTTAGTGATCTAAGAATACTATTTTATTTCTACTCGTGAGAACCTGTAATTGGCTCTGTGTCTCATATTCAATTGTTTCTCATAAATTTTAGCTGTTGGTTCTCCTTACAATAAATAAATAAATAAATCCGTCACACGGTCATAGCAACTCTATGCAGCTTTTATCTTACACAAAGAGGCGTAATTAAAGTCGGCTAATCAGTAAATAGCTTCACGGTATTAACACGCATGGATGGATCTGAATTGCGTCTAAACTCGCGCGGCGTCCTTAGATACCGGGTTTATAATAAAACAATATTAATTATCAATCGACGCTTGAACGAGTCCTTTGTTGTGAAGGATGTTATCAAAGAGTAGTAGATGCAGAAAATCAGACGAATAATTTTTTAAATTTTAATTTATTGCAAAGACACAATAAGACAGACAAGTTACCAACAACCAACGTTATTCTTTTACGTTTTAAAATACTTGTAACAGTGACAAGTTGGCGTGGGTGTATTATGTGTGAAATTCTTTATTGCATTGTACATATAAAACATTGGGTAGATAAGCGATGGTGGGTCAATATTCATAATAAGTTCCGATTTAATATTACAACGTTATTTTTGGACCTCCCGCCAAATTTAAATAAGTAGTTCAGACCATGAAAGTAAACAAAAAAGAAAGAAAATAATAATAAAAGTAAAAGTAAGTAATAATAGTAATAATAAAAGTAAAAGTGTTAAATTACAATGTGCGAAAGCCAACGAATTCTATTTCAAAATGAAAATGATTTTTATTCGAATATGGTCTTATAAAGTGAATAAAAAGTGATAAAGAATTTCACACATGATATAGCCACACCATCTGGTCACAGTAACAAGTATTTTAAAATGTTATTTTTTTGACTAGTAGATATTATCTGTTTCCCATCACTGTTCATCATTGCAAAGTAAAGGTATGATTCCGAACTACACTGCACGCAGCAGTACTGCCGCAACAGTGCTGTCGCGGCACTGCTGGTCCCCATACAATATTTTTAAAAGCTTATATGAGATTACATTCCGAGCTAGGCAGCAATGTAGCGGTTGTATGGGGACCAGTAGTGCCGCGACAGCACTTCTGCACGTGCAGCGTAGTTCGGAATCATACCTTTAAGTCGATCAGAAAAATTGACATCTGTCAAATCAATCAAGCTATCGTGAACAGGTACAGTATTTTTTAACCTTGTGTCAATATTGTACATATATTGATTGTGTTTTAATAACTTTCTAGTGAATTAGTTTCATATTTAATTTGTCTAATAGTATTTAGACGATTAACTTACATTACGTTATCTGTAATTGTCATTAAAAACATGGCATAATTAATGTATATTTATCACTTTTTACATTATTTAATTGATATAAAATATACAAAAACAATAAGGATCAGTCTTTAGTAAAAATAACTGGATCTTCTGTTCCTACATTACGCATAATAAAATTGCACGCGTTTCCTCGAAAACATTTTAACCCACTTAATAATTTTCATTAGGAATGGAACTTTAACACGTTATCTTTAAAGACGAAATTTCGAAAATAGATAAACACAATTTATTTTGTGAAACTTGGAACTATGTGCTTGGTAGAGCGGCACGGACAATAGCCCTATTCGTTTAATAACAACGGAATGTATGCATTAAACCTCCGGCATCTCCATTGCTGTTTAAATAATAAATTGAATTTCTATAAACGCAGCTTCAAAGTATTAAAATGATTATTAAATATTTTTAGACGCGTTCCACGGATGCCTTTGCTTATTAAAATTACGTTTGATATTTAAAAATATACTATATTTTTAAAGTTAGTGTTGATTTATGTATTCTTAACAGACAAATGCGGAATACATCAAAAAGAAACCCTGGATACAAATATAAAATTAGGTTATATTCGTTAAATGTAGAAACTTTGAAAATATCGAATATCTTTACTGTGTTCTCCAATTTGATATACCAATTTAAAAATATCAAATTTAGAACACAATACATTGTATGGCATCGATAATTCATTAATGGAATTCGAGCACGTGAATTTTCTATAAAGAATCAATTTGCTTCCCCTTGACTAAGCGTGGGGCGGTACCAATTTCTTAGTTAACAAATTCAAATTTATTCGGTGATCGGGCGCACGTTTCGTAGCTAACGTATTTAAAAAGTGATTAGAAGTTGAATTGACACAACATGGACTTTTTGTATTCGTCCCTAATCGGGAGCGAGATTACTGAATCAACATTGGACGAGGCGGTGGCTTGATTAGACTATGGAATTCAATTTACCACGCGTCTTTGTTTATCAAAAATTGGTTGAATACTATTATTATGAAAGTTGTGATGGATTTAGAATAAATAATGTCATCTCACTGTACCATTTTGTGGAGGTTGCAAGAGGCGACTAAGAGGACACAAGAGGCAGATTACCACAAGAGAAGGAAAACTTGTTTAAAACCTTTTTGTTTTTTCTTGGTTTCGGGGTAAGTGATTAATGCATACCGGTGCTCTTCGGGGTTGTATCAGCGGTTATGTGGGTTTCCAGAAAACCCGTGACCCTAGTACAAGCAGTCGAGGATCGCAGGCGGTTTTAGTGGGTAGATTGGGGTGCAACTTACCATCTCCGCGTGCCCCTTATTCCCACATAGCCCGGTCAGACCCCAATGGCCGGGAATCAATGAGGATTTCCGACGAGAAAAAACCAGGCCCTACTCAGTAGAGGGTCATTTATTGGCTGAAGTAATGCCTTGTTAGACCACAGAATCTAACTAAGGTTGGCGCAGTGGTTGAGAGATCGACTGCTGCGCAGCATGTCGCGGGTTAGATTTCCGCACGGAAGAAATATTTGGACGACCTACAAGTATGTGTTCCGGGTCTGGGTGTTTTTTATCTATAATATGTATTTATTTACAAAAAGAAATGTATATTTTAGTAGTTTGTCGTCCATCTCGTTACCATAACACAAACATTAATTTGCTTAGCTTGGGACGAGATGGCGTTGTGTGAAATGTCCAAGGATATTTATTTATTTACTTGAGGCACTTGCCACTCCTTTTTTCCTTTGAAAATCTGCATCCCGTCCGTTGGATTCTAGCCGGGTTATGTGGTTCTCCTGGGTGAGCTAATCTGCGTCCCAACCTCTCGACTGCCCACTCCAGAGCCTCCATTGCGCTCTGCAATGGAGGTACATGCCCCGCGAGCCTGGAGAAGGCTTGCAACCACAAAACCAACATTGCATGAATTGGTATCAACCCGCAAAATACAGTTACTTGATTATTCTAAAGAAAATACGCAACTAATCACCATATTTATAACACGAAACTCAATGCTTTTTAATGATAATAAATATTAAATATACATTGTTGCATTTCCTGTGAAGGTGGCCTGTCTGTTATGTTATGGTAAGGTATTCATGAAGCCAACATTCAGACTTCCCGAGGCGAGCAACAGACAGGTTAGTTCAGCATGGGAGGTCCAACGCTTTGTAAGGGGGTCCAATCAATAAAGTAATATTTGCCTTTTCTGCCTGCTGTCTTAGTTATCTTGGTCTTTAAGTTTGGTCGGCATTATTGATAGGTAAGTTTATATTTACTAGCGACCCGCCCCGGCTTCGCACGGGTGCAATGATAAACCACTAAATTTATCGGTGTTTCTCTACAATATAATATATATAAAACTTCCTCTTGAATCACTCTATTTATTAAAAAAACCGCTTCAAAATCCGGTGCGTAGTTTTAAAGATTTGAGCATACATAGGGATGGAAGCCGACAGCGACTTTGTTTTATACTATGTCGTGATAATGAATGTTTGTTCAATACTACGTTATGTATATATTTATTGATTTATGCTAATAATTTAATATGTATCTGTTACACACACCCTCACACACACACACTACACAGCGGAATTATAATAAATTGAAATACCCATCCGTGAGTCACAAATAGGGTTGCCAACGGAAGACCAGCGCTGGGTGAAACCCAGGTAATGCTGAGATGGTGACCTATTCGGCAGGACATGCAGACATACTTAATATTGTATAATTGTGTAGGTATATTGTATAATTGTGTTGTTATATTGATAATATCTTTCTTGTGTGTCCTGTGTGAATGAAGGTATTTTCTTTCTTCATCGTCTTTATTTATGTCATTAAAATTTAAAGTTTAGTATTAGCAATACCGCTATGCCTAGTTCGCGTTAAGAATGCAGTAAGCCATCATTGTCCAGCAGAATAGCCACGCCCCCTCAACCAATCAAATCGTTCCAAACTAGAAAGTCACATTCATAGTGACCAGTTGAAGGTATACTTTCCAACGCTATGGTTGTGTTCCGTTCTTTGTCCGATACGTTCATCAATACACCAATACTTACTGCATTCTTATGCGAACGAACTATAATAACTGGTGTATAGTTAGTCCTCTTACAACTGGAATGCCAACATTAGTAGACAAAATATTAAGCTCAATATACACTTTTTAGGGTCCCCTGACTTTGGGGCAACTAATGCGGCTCTGGGTAGAGTAGAGAACCGAACCGTCTATGTTGGAGTAAAATATGTAATATAATTCCGGCTCAGGTATAATTTGCCAAAAGCTACATCTAAGATAAAGGTATATATTTAATACAAAAATGCCGAAACTTTTTCCGTCAAGTTGTGGTGGATTTAGAATACATAAGGTCATATAACGACGATGGATTTTGTGATTGCATAGTAAGCTAATTTGCTCCATCAAAGGGGGGTGAAGGGGTATAGGTTGTAAGGGCTGACAAGCAATATTGATAAGTTTCGGTCAATTTAACGGAGGGGCCAAGTAGCCGCAACCCCTTGACCACTGGAGAAAGTGTTGTTTTTGACACCTAGTGGTACGGTGCAAGTTATAAGCAGCTTATTAATTAGCGAGAAGACCCAATGAATAACCCACTGCTGAGTCCGGCCTCCTCCAAGTATGTGGAGGGCTAGGTTCTCTTCCTGGTGTGGTAGTGACATCGTCAGGATGGCATAGGACGGTGACATTATATTATGCTCTAAATCCACTGATACGAGTAGTACACCACACACGTAGCAGATTTAAGTACTGAGCCCATTTGATGGCCCACTTAGGAGCCGGGCTTCCTCCAGTTATATGGAGTGTTATTAGAATTAACCTACTGTGCCATGCTGGCCAGACGGGTTGGCACAGGGTTTCGTATCAAGTTTTCCTTCTCTTGTGGATAGGTCATCGGCCTTGTTATTACAACACCCTCAAAATGAACAGGCGTGGTGACGCATTTTTTTTAACAATTACTTGAATGGCCTTGACTTGCGTGACGCCAGGGTCCAAGATGGAGTAGACAATTCAAGGAAATGCCCGGAAATGTTGGGCACTGACTGCCACACACACACACACACGACGAAAAACAGTAAAACTGCTTGGTGCCGGACTTAGATGTGAGGGTGGTAGCTAGCCGGGTGGCGTGGCTATTTAGCTTAAGATTTGGACCAAACCGTCGAAGTTAGATGGCAGCCCTTGGAAAATCTTACGCAACAATGCCCCGGGGATTTCATCCATGTTTGTAATTAAATGACCTTATTGCGTACAACACTTTAGATTAATTTTCTATTAAATGCGCCTTTATATGTCCATCGCAGAAATTATCTTCCTACACTTGTTTGTCTAGGATTTGTAGTAGGACCGCCCTTGTGGTGACGGTTTTAAAATACATAGTGTCACCAGCCCATTCCATCCTGATGGTGTCGTAATAAATAAATAAATAAATAAATAATCCTTGGACATTTCACACAACGCCATCTCGTCCCAAGCTAAGCAACTTAATGCTTGTGTTATGGTAACGAAATGGATGATAAACTACTTATATACATTTTTTTTTGTGAATACATACAGGTCGTACAAATATTTCTTATGTGCGTGTCGAACCCGCGACATGCTGCGCAGCAGTCGAGCGCTCAACCACTGCGCCAACCGTGTCGTCAATAGCCGATAGAAGGAAATGGAAAGGCCAAAAACCTAGCTGCAAGAGAAGAAATACTTTTTTCATCCCCCCATCTCGGAAAGAGTATTTTTGCTCTTCGATATCTGAGTGCAAAAGCCGTTTTTATTCACTAGAGAATAAAGTATTTTTGCTCTTCGATATCTGAGTGCAAAAGCCGTTTTTATGCGCTAGAGAATAAAGTAAAGATTATTCTGTAATACTTACCTGTCATAATGTAGTAATTAATACCTAAACTGAAATAAAAGTGTACCTATCTTGTGATTGTAAACGTCTTTTTTTTGCATTTAGTCATTTCCTCGCTGAGGTGGAATGAAAACTTACGTGTTGCACTCGAGTGCAAAGATTTTTCACCTCGTGCTCTTTTGATTCCCTCGCTAACGTTCAGGATTCTAATTTTAGAATCCTTCGCTTGCTCGGTCATCAAAATTGAACACGCGGTTAAAAAGCAACTTTGCACTCTTGTATAACAAATAACTATTTTATAGTGGGGGAAAACTTTTATAGCCGGGGGACGGGGTTGGAGTATGTGCGAGACGACGCGCTCGAGAAGATGGTGAAGTGCGCCCAGGTTATCCACTTAAAGCTACTACTATTGTTCCAGTCTCAAGCCAAACCACGTGCGGGAAACTTCGTAAACGTCATCAAGATAGGTGGTGGCGTGCTACGAGACCATATGCCAACCCATCTGGCTGACGTGGCACAGTAGGCTAGTAACACTCTTTGTAACAGGAGGAGTGACGACTCAACTTAAATGAGATCCTCCTCATTTGCTTTGTACCTGCGACCAAGATCTGCATGGAATGAATTGCTGAAATAGACACCATGTGTTCCTTGAATCCTGGTAGTTTCTGTGGTGACGGATTTAGAATACATAGTGTCACCATCCCATTCCATCCTGAGGGTGTCGTAAGAGCTGACAAAAGGAATGTACGGCTGATAACCTAGCTACAAGAGAAGGGAATCTTGATGGGAAACCAGTATGGCTAGCCTGGCACAATAGGCTAATTGAAAGGCTTGACTCGGCATTGGGTCATTTATAAGCTGAATAGTAATAGTTCTTGAATCTGTGAGAAAAGTTTTAATTATGATACAGACAGCCAGAAATACGTGATATATTCAATTATGCGAAACGAAATGTATGCAGTATTAATACAAGAGTTTTGCAGTAGTTATTACGGCTGAAAAGTTTCCAACTAACTGTAAGTTACGCGTCTGCGAGGGAGCTAAGTTTGTAACGATAGAGGCTGTGCTGCATTTCTATGGCCAATAAAAAGTCTAGCTGTATCACAGACTGGTTATATGTACCGTCTACCGCGTTTGCGTTAGTATTCAATACGAGCATAGTTAAAGCAAAGCCAAATCCCAACGGCCAATGGAGAGGGCTATGCTCGGAGTTTCCCTGCAACATCGAATCAGAAATGAGGAGATCCGCAGGCAAGCCAGGGTCACCGATATAGCCCACGGATTTGCCAAACTTAAGTGGCAGTGGGCAGGACCAACGCCACATGGGGCAGAAAAGTCCGGAAAGCGCAGTGCTGGTAGGCCTCCCACACGGTGGACCAATGACCTGGTTAAGGTCGCCGGAAAACGATAGATGCGGGCGGCCCAGGACCGGCCTTTGTGGAGATCCTTGGGGAGGCCTATGCCAAGTAGTAGACGTCTTTTGGCTGAAATGATGATGATGATAGTTAAAGCGTCAAAGAACCCTACAAACATACTCTTGAAGTAGTTTGCACCACTACGGCAGTCAAGATAATTGTTCAACTTGTTTGCCGGCTATTATATTACTACCACTACCAGTAGGTAGTCGGGCCTCCTCCAACTACATAGCGGGTAATTAGCCATACGGGCTGGCACGGCTCTTTGTTTTAAGTTTTCCATCTCTTGCTTCTAGCTTCTCGACCCTATCATTTCCTTCTGTCGCCTCTTACGGCACCCTCAGGATAAAATGGGGTGGTGACAATAAGTGTTCTAAATCCGTCACCTCGGGTTAAAGCTTTGACTTTGGAAACGTGAGCGAAGCCCCGCGACATATCTAGTATTAATATACATTGATTTCGAAGGTGCAAGAGGTTTCGCCAGTCGTTACAAATTTAATCAGCTCCCGGCGCTTATGCTAATGTGCAGCAAATGAACGGATTTACCCTCATTCAAATTAGGCTTAGTACAGTCTGCACCTGCAAACTCTGTTATTTATATAAACAGCTTTAAAATACACGATTAACTCGCTCGACTTTGAATATTATTGTTATGTGTTAAGATCTCATTTTGATACGCCAAAGATTTGCTCAGCTGCCGAGGTTAATGGTTTGAATTATTAGAGACTAGCTGCTGCCCGCGATTTCTCTGACGTTGCTCTAAATCGGGATTGAAATATGTTAGGATACCAAGGTACAAACAAATATTTAATTTCGAAAATGCCATGTGATTCTGAGCTCTGGCGCCTTAGACAAAAACCCGTACTTTACCATGAGGAAGTTGTCATTTTTTTATTTTATACTAGCGACCCGCCCCGGCTTCGCACGGCAGCAATTATGCATTTATTATACTTAAAAACCTTCCTCTTGAATCACTCTATCTATTAAAAAAAACCGCTTCAAAATCCGTTGCGTAGTTTTAAAGATTTAAGCATGCATAGGGACGGACAGACGACAGCGACTTTGTTTTATACTATGTAGTGATAATTTAATATTTAAATGCATATTTAATTTTCAGACAGCGAGATATATCGTCTTCTTATGCTACTATTACTTAGCCCATAAAAGACCCACTGCTGGGTCGGACGTCCTCCAATTACATGTAGAGCCAGCAGCACTGCGCTTTGCAGAACACGGTCGCCATAGGTCAGAAAGTTGTTCAGCCCAGCAAAGGATTTTGTTTTATATTTCACACTGAATAGTTAGGAAGTGTGGTGACGGATTTAGAATACATAGTGTCACCACCCCAATTCATCCTGAGGGTGTCGTAGCAGGCGATTAATGGAACGTCATCAGATCACCTCGTCCCAAGAGAGAGAAAACCTGACACAAACCCTTTGCCAACCCGTCTGGCCAGCGTGGCACAGTAGGATAATTACCCTCCATGTAACTGGAGGAGGCCCGACTTAGCAGCGGGTTATTTGTAGGCTGAGTAGTAGTAATATTGTTTCACACTTCTTAAATAGGCTATCTAAGACAAAAAGAACTTTAAGATTGCATCGGCAGTTCCAGAGTTTACCATGTACAAAGAAATACGATACGTCTCTTTCTAAACACAGCCCCTAAAATGAAAGACCCATGTCACGTGGCTCGGCCGAACCCATCTGTCCATGAATGACCGCAATCTAAGAACTGTCTGCGGTTTCTGACCAGAATGCTATAATTAGTTTACCGTCTTGAACCCTACTTGATGGCTTTTAACCCCAGATAAACGAGAACCAAGAAATAGTTGTACATTTCTCGTATGTCCAATTTCTCCTTCACCTTTTGACTGCCTCGTTGGTCTAGGGGTTAGATGTGCCGCCTTTGGAGCAGCTGGTCTCGGGTTCGATTCCGGGGTCGGACAAGTGTCTTTGTCTAAACCAGAGGCATTTACTCTGAGTCAGGGTATCATTTGTGTTTGTGAACTTCATGTTTGTAACCTTCCCCCGGGATACTGGCTATACCCAGTGCAGGTTACGTTTTTATTTAAAAAAGCCACTGTCATTAGGGTCGGTACTGACTGAACTAACCTGGTAGTGGTAACTACTCGTATTTACACGGAGCGATTGCCGTCTGCCCTCCGCGACCCATGTAGTGGGACGACTGGTAATTATATGGTTAGACCAGCCATTGGGTTCACGCTACTGACTACGTGTAATGACTGCCATAGATGATAGAGTGGTAGCCGGGGCCGACGCCTTTACGAGCCCGCCGAGGCACGGGGGAGGTCACATGATACACATAAATGACGGACATGATGGACACCCATCCATTATCTGGCAAAACCAGGCGTTTTTTAACCTGCAGAACGATTGCGTTACGCACAGTCCGCTAGATGTCTCGTTTTGTTTTAAACACATATCAGGAAGATGTTTTAAAAAATATTTATTTAGTTAGGCTCAAAATTGCAAGCTCAAAATATATATGCGTATAAATTTAAAAAGCGGGGCAAGAATTAGTTTAAAGTTTGAGTGACTCTACCACTTTTGCGAAGACGGGACGGATCGTTAGTTAATATTTAACACGGCGTATAATTTACTTAATTATTTTTATTCAGTGAACTTAAAAACCAAAGTATCTGCCACAAAATCTGCCGAGCTGCCTGCATTTCTGACACAAATGCTGTGGATGACTCTTGTTCGGATCACCTTTATCCAAGCCGTCAGGTTTTAGCAGGGGTCTCTGAAAACAACAGAGAGGTTTAAGTGACTGAGGATAAATAAAGGCTTTTTTTAATAGCGGGGATACCTTTTAAAGGTCCAGGAGCCGGAGGGTTTATTTTTTCTATTTATTTAATTTCATCGGTGTCATCGGTTCCGTTTGGTGACGGATTTACAATACATAGAGTCACCACCCCATTCTAACCTGAGGGTGTCATAAGAGTCGACCGAAAACCGAGCCGCTAGAGAAGGAAAACTTGAAGCTAACCCGTCTGGCCAGCGTGGCAATGTAGGGCTCCACGTATTGGAGGAGGCCTGACTCAGCAGTGGATCATCTATGGGATGAGTAGAGATGGCTGGTGGTCATTGTTTTAAGCCGTGTACAGATTTGCGAAATGTAGCATGCAATGTAACATGAAAGGAGCATTTCACAGTGTGGACGCAGGGCGCGCACGAACTGAGCATATAGTTACGTGCTCGCATCTGTTCCAGGCATGCGTTCCGCAGTACACACACAACCCGCCCACACTGGCGCACCATGAACTCTGCGCGCCCCTTTGTGTTCGGCGATAAAACCGACAAATGGGGAATCGTAACGCGTATGAGTTGAAATGCTCTGTTCGTGCTATGAAAACACTATATGAATTCTGTTACATTACATACATTGCGACAATGTGGACAGCAAATTCTTTCATTGCGTGTTACATTGCAAGCTACATTTCGCAAATCTGTTCACGGCTTTACCTGTATATGAGCATAGACGGCAATGTTACACTTGGAGCACATCTGGGAACAGTTCGCCCAAGAGTTTGCGCTCATCCATCTTCTGTTACATTGAGAACATTTGTATTCGCCGAAGCACCGTCCTTTTCCTTTGTATGGGGTCTGTTAAAAGAAAAAGATGTCAGTAACTCCTCACAATGCTGTTTGCATTACCATTTCAATTCATAAATCTGCCTTGATGGTCTAGGGATTAGATGTGCCTTTGGATAGCGGGTCCGCGGCTCCATTTATATATTCCGGGGTCCAACAAGTGCTTTTTGGGTAAACCAGAGGCACTTTATCCGAGTATGGGAGTAAAAAAAATTTTATTGCCCCTAAACGTTCGCTGCGCAATACACCTTTTTTCTGTCTTCCTATAGTTTCCACTAACTATCGCCGCTTTCATATATAGATCATGTACAATATATAACAGCATGGACTTCGCAAGTGACCTGGATATAGCTACATGTAATGTTCCAGCTTTGCGGATTAAATAGAACGAATTGTTATTTTAGTTATGACTAGCTTTTGAGCGCGGCTTCGCCCGCGTGGGCTTTGAAACCGTGCTTATCTCTATGCATATTTTTAATGAACATAAAATCGGTTATTGTGACTAAACTATGATAGTTAGATATGTGCTCTCGCGGACTTTTTTGTAGATTTTTATAAGACCTACAAACCCGTAGTACATCATTTTGTTCTATTGCCAATAGTTTTTGCAGCGCACGCATAAATAGGTTCTCGATTTTACACCTTGGTTTACATAATCGCAATTTTCATACGGATCCCTAATTCTTTTGAAAATAAAATATAGCCTATAACCTTCCTCGATAAATGGACTATCTAAAACTGAAAGATTTTTTGAAATCGGTCCAGTAGTTCCTGAGATTAGCGCGTTCAAACAAACAAACAAACAAACAAACTCTGCAGCTTTATATATTAGTATAGATTAGTATAGATTAGTTGCTATCTGTAGTTACATTACTTATTTGTAAGGATACCTTGTTTACTCAAGTGCTATAAGTGGGAACACACAATGACTCTCCTGTTAATTAATTCTAGAATAACTCAAAGTAATAATGTAGTCGATGGTTCTCCTTGAACATATAATAAATAAATAAATTTGTGTTCTTGAATTTCATGTTTGTAAACTGTCCCTGCGGTACAGATTATACCTAGAAAAAAAAAAGATAAAATGGTCCAATGCTGAGTCGGCTCCTATGTTATAGTCGGAAATTAGCATCTACGTGAGATCATGAATGGGGTTCATGATAGTGGTTGTAGTAAAGCAAATAACCACTGGTTTGTTAGAGCTGACCGACTAAGGAAGGACCCCCAAATACGTACCTAGCCTACAGATAAGCCATTGTTGAGTCGGGCCTCCTCTTGTTACATGGAGAATAATTTGCCTACCTAGCCACTGATTCGTATTAAGTTCGCGGTACCCATCGTCCGCCACGGGAGGGCGGGTGTTGGTGCACGGCGGATGGTGAGGGCCCCATACTACCCCGTAGTCTCCCCGGACGCGGGATGTGTGGTCAGGCATTTTTATCCGCCATACCAAAAAAAAAAGGATTCGTATCACGTTTTTCTCCTCTTGCGGCTAAGCTATCGGCCTTGTCAATTCCTTTCTCTTACTCTTACGACACCCTCAGGATGGAATGGTGTGTTGACACTATTTATTCTAAATCCATCAACACACGAACGTAATTATACTGAAAATATTCCGCAGCTAATTACGTTGGTCGCACATCGGTTGGGGTTTTTAAAAAGAACACGGATAGGAGTAGTTATAGATTTAATTAAAATATTCTTATAGGACTAACTTATCTAATGCACTATTTGGTTTGCCGCGACTTCTCCGATCGGCGATCGATGGAATAAAGCGTTGGCCGATTGGTCATGCGGTTGCAGGTGGAGGCGCGATGAATCGCCTCTTGCGAAATTTGGAGTTCTTGCTAAATTGCTGACAGTCCCAAAAGATCGTGGGAATGTTTGGGGCTAGCGGGCATCTGCACTCGTAACACCTCCCCTCCTAGACCGATAACTCTTTGCTAATGTCTAATGCAAAAGTTGCGGCTTTCAAATCCTGTAGAGACATCTCACTAGTAGTCGAAGAATCCTTTTTATTAGAGACGAGTGACATGATGTCCGGTTTCTTCACTTTTCCACGAATGTAGAATACGATTATTATTGCAGAAATTATACTTATTACTGCCAAGAAATTAGCTGGAATTATGGCGTGGTATATGCTTGGTGAGTCAGTACTCTCGGCTTGCATCGGGACTTCCATTGAAACTTGCTGTTGAATGTTATGCAATTTATTCAAGTCGATTGTTGTAAGATTATAACGGGGTCCGTCGTTCTGAGAAAATGAGACTCCTGGGAATGACATAATTTCCATCGGTTTTCCACGTAACTGGTTGTTGATATTAGCCAACGTGAATTCGGGCGTACTTAATTTGCAGTTATGAGGAATGGTTACTAGAAAACTGCCTTCTATGATCTGGTGTTGCTCCTGACTGCAAGACATCTGTACTTTAGTTGGCCTTGGGAATGAAATGATGTAATGTTGGTTATCTAGCTCAACTAAAGCTTCCTTGGACAGAAAGATAGGCGTGGGTTGACACGTTTCATCTATCTCCTGTGAAGTTATAAGATGGTAGATGCAATCGCGTTGAGTTCGGGTTTGGTGATTGATGTTTTCTTCGCATAGATACCAAGTATCTATCTTCGGGCATTCAGCCTCCATGTACACATACTCATTGGGATTGGTTGCCATAAATGGAAATGGAGATAGGATGACTTTATGATTACTGTTAGGGACTGGACAGAGTCTATATAAATGATAAGTAGAGGATGAGGTAATGGGGAATTTAAGAACTACCACGATTTTAGTATCTATAAAGTAAGTGCCTATTCTTATCATATTATAATAATATCTTAAATCAAGATCTAAAATTTGATCGGTGCTGTAAATACTTTTTAAAGTGCTAATTAAACTTTTTAATTCACTTATACCTAATATAGAATGGTGCATGGTGCTAGTACGACTAAAAGCTAATATGTTTTCTATTCTAACGATCTCCGTAGAGAGATCTTCGACATTTTCGCTAATGATAAAAAATAGCTGAGATATCTGAGTATAGTAAGTAACTCGTTCGTTACCTATACTTGTATAATTCGTTATGTAATTTAAAGTTTTAATTATCTGTTGCTGATTCCTAGTTAAATTACTAAGTACCTGAGATTGTTTCGCTGTTAACTCCTTGAATAAGCTAATGTGTTCATTAAAAGAATTTGAAAACTTTAGATCATTGCTTTGTAAAATATCAAGTGAATTTTCGAATTTTATAGCGTCATTGTGGTCAAGATTGCCTGTAATACTTTTTACGAACGTTCCGAGGGGATTAAATAGTCCTCTCTTGATTCTAACAGGTTCTAGAGAGTCAAGCTGACGAGACAACTTTTCAATCTTATCAAATAAATATCTAATTTGATACTTGAATAAGGTAAAATTTCTGTTGGAAAGTTTGTTTGAAGAATACGTTATATCTGAGTGTAATGAATTAATGTGATGACGAATGTTGTCTAAGTCAATGTCTTGTAGAAATGTGTGGTAATGGGAAATAATTTTAGTTGGTCCTAAGTCAAAAGGTAGTAACCCGGGTCCGTCACGTAGACTGTCAAGTCGGATGTCTTGCGCTAGGGCCAGGTATGTCAGGCATATTGGGGTCCTGTAACAAATTAGGATTATTATTTTTTAAAGGTCTTTTAATTCTATTCTTTGCCACAGGGCCTCGTTTTTTAGAAGTGTATATGTGTATTGGCAAATTCGTGACAACCTTATCATGTGTGAATCTACTTGCTAGCTTATTTCTGTCAGCTAATGGATTTCTAATGTAAATTTCTTGGTCTTGCTGGTAGTCTATCACTGGTTGTCTATTTGTATTGTGTCGAGTTGTAATCGCTACTCGATCACCGTATGATGATTCATGAATTATCTTATAGACTGTTTCCATTTTGTCACGATGTTCCTGCATATATTGTTGTAATAATCGTTCCGTCAAGTTTATGTCTGTCGGGTCTCTAGGGTCGAAATGTCCTGTAGTAAGGTCATAGGGCCTACATTTTGTCAAACTATGTACGGAACTGTTATAGGCAATCAAGGCATATGAAACTAAGTTTGAAAGTGGTTCGTGCTTATGTTGTAATTTCAGGAGTCTAAGGTGTTCCAATAAAGTACTGTGGAAACGTTCTATCATGCCGTTTTCATTTGGGGCATGCGCGGCAGTAGTGTGGTGCTGTACTTTATGCATTCTTAAAAATTCAGCTATAATCTGATTCGTGAATTCCGTTCCCTGATCGGTTGTCAATGTTAACGGGAATCCATGATGGCTGGAAAATATTAATAGTGCTTTAAGAATGTTGGGGGCTGTACTGTCGGGGATTTTATAGGCTTGTGCGTACTTTGAGAAGGAATCTATGATTGTCAAATATTTATCATGATCGATACTTAGAACATCGGCGTGTATTAATTCAAATGGTTTGGAAGGCGGTGGCACTATTCTGAACTGTTGCTTTATAGGATTACGGTCGTATTTTGCACAACCGCAAATTACACACTCGTTTATGTATTGAGTAATGCTGTCTTTCATTTTAGGCCAGAAGTAGCGCTGTGATAGCGATAAGAGAGTTTCGTTGATACCGCGATGGTTCGTTTTTCCTTCGTGGTACTTTTTTATGATATCTTGTTGGTTTAAAAATTCAGAAACATTTTCTAGATCGCTTTTTACCAAGTATAAATTCATTGATGAATTTTTGAAAGTTTTTTGTATGATTGGGACAATATTATACATTTTATTTAAGGGTTGTACTAATATGGCGGTTCGAATTTTAGGGTCCACGTAACTTTTGATAGCATTAATTATATCGTGTTCTAGCTGCTCTTCAGAAATATCAAGAACTATTTTATTGTAGGTATCAAAAGGTTTTGTGAATTTTGGTCTAGTTTTAGTCGAGTTTACTATGTTTAAAATAATTTGTCTTTTGTATTTATTCAAAGGCAATTCCGTGATAGGTATATCAAGTATCGGGTTTTCTAAACCTGTGTGGACTGTTGAGGTGGTATCAGGTATGTCGTTTAAGTCAGGAGTCGGACTAACAATAGGTCTTAGACTAGGCGCGGTATCAGTAGATGACGAACTTATTAGTGGTCTGTCGTCTGGTGCGGTCAAGGTCGAAGATGATGATGATGATGAATCGGAAATGTTAATGACCATTGATTCTGTTTGTTCATTGTGAATTTCTATGCGAGACAAGGCGTCTGCATTACAATTAAGTTTACCTTTCTTATAAGTTACTGTGAAATCGAATTCAGATAATTTTAATTTCCATCTAGTGAGCCTTGAACTCGGCTCTTTTAAGTTCATTAGCCATAACAAGGGCTTATGGTCGGTGACTACTTTAAATTGATGACCAAAGAGATAATGCCTGAAGTACTTGGTAGCCCAAACTATCGCAAGGAGTTCTTTTTCGATAGTTGAATAATTTAATTCGCTGTCATTAAGAGTTCTTGATGCGTATGCGATTGGTCGATCAGAACCTATAGGTCCTTGGGATAAAATTGCTCCTAAGGCAACGTTTGATGCATCTGTAGTCAAGATGAAGTCTTTTGTGAAGTCAGGGTATTGCAAAATAGGGTCATTGGTCAAAAGTACTTTACAGTCTTCGAAACATTTTACGTATTCGGGGGACAAATAAATTTTTGCGCCTTTTTTCAAACATTTAGTCAAAGGTTTCGTCAGTCGAGCAAAGTCAGGTATAAACCGTCGGTAATAGCCTATTAGTCCTAAGAAACCTTTGATTTGTTTCGATGTCCTTGGAATAGGATATTTTAAGATTGCGGAGATTTTATCTGGATTTGGTTTGATGCCTTCCGGGGTTATAATGTGGCCTAAATACGGCGTCTCATGCTTTAAAAATTCGGATTTATCCATTTGGATTTTAAAATTTGATTCCCTTAGTCTTTGAAATATTTTTTTGAGATTGACCATGTGTTCCTGAAGGGAAGTAGAGAATACTAAAATATCATCTAAGTAAACCACGCAAATGACGTTTTGAAGGCCCCTGAGCACATTGTCCATAACTCTTTGAAAAGTGGATGGAGAGTTTTTCATACCCATTGGCATGCGAAGGAATTCGTAATGCCCATGATCAACACTGAAGGCTGTCTTGTGAATATCTGCTGGGTCGGTCTCCACTTGGTAAAAACCACTTGCCAAATCAAGGCTAGTAAAGTACTGGCACTTGCCAAGCTTGTCTAGTATGTCAGTTATGTTGGGAATAGGGTATTTGTCATTTATAGTCTTTTCATTGAGTTTTCGAAAGTCAACTACCAGTCTCCATTTAGTTTTGCCTGATGCGTCCACTTTTTTGGGTACGATCCAGATTGGTGCGCTCCAAGCTGATGTTGAAGGTCGGATGATACCTTGTTCTAACATCTTAGTAATCTGATTTTGTACTTCCTGTTTATGTACATGAGGATATCTATAAGTTTTACTATATACGGGAATTTCATCAGTCGTCCTAATGTGGTGTTTTATTTTATTAGTAAAAGTAAGGGGTTCGTCTTCTACGTAAAACACGTCTGAATATTCTTTGCACAAATTTAACAAATTAGCTGTCTCTTCTGCATTTAAATGCTCTGTGCGCAAATGCGATAAGACATGTCGCGTGCGTTCTTTCGAAGAAATAGTTATCGGAGTATATTGTTCATTATAAATGTGAGTTTGGTTCTTAGAATTTGATAAGTCAGGTCTACTACTGACCGTAGTAATTGTGTGGGCGTCCAACGTAAACAAAATATCTTTATAGGTGGGGTTTCCTACTTCTACTATACAGTGGCAATTAATTACTGTAGTTATGCATGCAGGAATACGGCAATGTTGGATTATTTGTTCCCTTACCAGTATATCACCGTCGGGTGCATTTAAAGGAACTTTTAATAACTTAGATGTTCGTGCGGGTATAGTTTCTTCAAAGAATAGAGCATTCTGAGAAGTGTACTGTCTGATTGGGTTAAGTGCGAATTTTGTCTTAAGTATGAAGTCCTTTAGGTCGATCTCTGCTTCCCATGCTTTTAGCAAATCATGTCCAATTAGTCCGTCAAAGTAATTATGAAATTTATACACATATAATTTAATATAACTCATTGAGTTAAATTCTGGAAAACAAGGAAGGGTGATTGAATAGTTATTTCTAGTTGTTGCGTGTACGTTAGTTACTTCAAATGGGTCAAAGTTCAAAGGAATATCAGAAAAAAAAAATTTCACGGCTTCCGGGCTAATAAATGATTGGTTAGCACCAGTATCAATTAATAGATTTAAAGGTGGGTCTTGTATCTGTATATAAGGTAAGTGTCGTTGATTATGTATATGCAATTCTATTCTGGGGCATTGAGATCTGGGTCTAGGCGAAAATCCTGTTGGTTTTCAGGTGTTTCGTCTTGTAGATCCGGTTGGATCCGGGAATTTTCGTAGTCACGTTCATATTCTAATGCGGGACAATCTTCATAGGTGTCATGGCCATAGTCATAATCATAGTCTTGTTCTGTCATGTAGGGATGATTAAACTCATTATGGTTCATCTCCCTGGTCTTAAAATAATTATGTGGTGGTGGATTACCGTGTGATCGCCAGTCATGTCTAGACGGAGGTAAAGTACGTGCTACGGGATGACTAATGCCACTCATAGGCTGAGGGCGATTATTATTATTAATAGCTTGTACTCTAGGTGGAATTTTAAATCCGGTGGTCATGTTTGATCGAGGTATAGATCTGAACATTTGTTGGGTCCTTGAAGGCCCTTGGAAAGGTTGAGTTCCTGTTTGATAGCTACTGGGTTGTGGTCTATCCATAGTAAAACGGTGACTCATGTGAAATGGTGTGTGTGCTGGTACAGATAACGTATTAAAATTTTCCGGTTTTCTATTGGAATTAGTACTATGCTTATTCTGAAGGTATACAATATTTAATTCTTCTTGAGCGTACTCAAGAGCAAGTTCGATGGTAGCAGGTCTCATACATCGAATGCGAGAGCCTAAGGGTTCTCTTAGTCCTTTCAAATAGGTTTGTAAAGCTAACTTTTTATAAAGGGTCCTTTTGGCTTCTATTGTCGTATCTATAGTCTCGTGCAGCTGGACATATGTTACGATAGTACTAAGGAGATTTTGAATGCGTTCATAAAAAATACTTGGGCTGTCACTATCTTGCTTAAGTAGTGATAGATCGCTATACAGTGACGACTCATCTCGGTGGTCTGAAAAGTTGTTAATTAATGTGTTTCTAATACCGTTCCAATCACTAGGTGTACCATTAGTGGAAAGTGAACGCGCTGCTGGTCCTGTAATTTTATTAAGTATGCCATTGAGCAAGGAATAGTTCTGGAGCTCATGGCCAGGTGCAGGGTTCATATACGTAACTACTAGTTGGTCACATATATTTAAAAATCTAATTAACACATTGCTGTTACCGTCAAAATCAGGTACCAAGCGTAATGCCCTATATATTTGGTCGGTAACGTCTCCTATCCTAGTTTGGCTGACGTTATCTGACTGTGGATTAGCCATTTCGTTATCTTCTAAAATTCTATCTAAATTACGATTAGTGTCCCTCTGCTCGATGCGGCGGGCGCTTCTTCCTAAATCTAATTTGTTGTCCACCCTACCAGATCGTGGGTGGAACATAAAAATTGCGATAATTTTTCCTATCTCTAATCAAATTCCTACAATTCTACGGTTAACGTTCCTCTGCACGGTGCGGAGTACGTTTTTTTTTTTTTTTTTTTTTTTTTTTTTTTAATTACGTTGTTCTATCCCTACTCGATTGTGGGCGGAACACGTAATAGAAGAAATTGCGATTAATTTCTGCCTAACTATTCTAACTTCTAAATTCTATCTACCCTACTAGATCGTGGGTTCAGCGATAGGGAATTAGGAAGATTAACTAAATCTAGCGGCAACCAAATGAGATTGTGCAGCTCACAGTAACAATTCTGCGAAGTTCATCTCTTCGTGGCGACGGACGTCGATGTCTGGATGCCCTGCACGAAGTCCTCTCCCCGTGTCTGGAACCGCGATGGCCCTGGCCCTCCGATGGCTTCCCGTAGGTTTCACTCGGATAGTCAACTCGTCGACGAAACGACTATCAGCGCGGAAACGATAGCGGAACACGCACTGACTCGACTATCCTCTACCGACTGCGCCAATTACGTTGGTCGCACATCGGTTGGGGTTTTTAAAAAGAACACGGATAGGAGTAGTTATAGATTTAATTAAAATATTCTTATAGGACTAACTTATCTAATGCACTATTTGGTTTGCCGCGACTTCTCCGATCGGCGATCGATGGAATAAAGCGTTGGCCGATTGGTCATGCGGTTGCAGGTGGAGGCGCGATGAATCGCCTCTTGCGAAATTTGGAGTTCTTGCTAAATTGCTGACAGTCCCAAAAGATCGTGGGAATGTTTGGGGCTAGCGGGCATCTGCACTCGTAACAAGCTAAATAACATCAACTTGGGTTGTGTTTTGTTTCTGCGCTGTGAGTTACGTCGCCAAATATCGTGTATCAGCGGAAGCATCGCGCTGGCTCCGGATGGCATCCACGTGTGGTAGAATACATTGTGTCACCACCCCATTCCATCCTGCGGGTGTCGTAAGAGGTGACAAAAGGAAATTATTAATAACATAGCCACGAGAGAAGGAAAACTTGATACGAAAGCCTGTGTCAACCCGTGATTGGAGGATTCCCGACTCAGATGTAAAGTGATAGCTCCAAGTAATCCAGAGAATTACGGAAAATACGTAATATATTATTAAATTTATCAACCAGTACTTACGTCAGACATTTTGTCGCCACAAGCACACTTGTCAAACTAACTTGGAGTAAGCACGAACAGAAATGAGAACTAATGTTTATACCAATTAATTTATAAGGAGCCTTACATTGAACAAAGGTCATTATGTTCAAGCTAATAAATGTCAACCAAACATACCATTTCTGATAACAAATGTTTGTAGTGATGGGAAATTATATTTTAGATATTTTTATTCACTTCACTTCCGTAACTGTGCCAAATGTCACGTTGGACAGGTAAATGAAGGGGGAAAGGAAAATAACAAAAAGAATCTAAATAAATTTGATTGCTGTTTTCATCTTGGATTAAAAAATCTAAAAATGAAATATTATTATAGTATCTATACAAATAAATATAATTGGAGTGTCTGTTTGTAATAATAAAATAACCACTTTTTACTAAATACGTAAGTAAGTATACACAGTACCTACATAGACCAAAATAGGTTTTTTTTTTTGTCTGTCTGTGGTTGTTCCGGCTAATCTCCGGAACGGCTGGACTGATTTTGACGGGACTTTAACTGATAGTTAGTTGATGATTTAAGGAGTAAGTTAGGCTACATATTTTTACAAGCTTCGCAACCTAGCGCGTACTGTGAACGTAACTGATCTGCAGGTTTAAGTATCAATTACATCTGACCTCCTCCCAAAAAGAGGGGTAATTCTATACTCATGGGCAATCTGTTTACTCTTTGTTCCCCCTTCTAAGAGCACATACAAGCTCATTTATTAAAAGTGTGAGCAGGCCATTTAATGAGGTCTCCTTCAATTACATGGCGGGTACAAGATGTTCTTGTCTTGCGGCTAAGTTATCGGCCTTGTCATCTCCTTTTATCGGCTCTTACGACACCCTCAGGATGGAATAAGGTACACTATGTATTCGAAAGCTGTGTCCACACGGACAAATACGAAAAGCAGATGCTTACGACATAGAGACCAACTTTTTTGTCAATATCCGAACAAAGTATTCGTTCGCAAGTACTAGTACCTCACTAGCCATTAGCAACTACTTTTGTGCCTTTTGCCGCGTGAGCAGTCACTTCTTCTGGGGACTCTCTGAGGACCGGATAAAACTAATTAATTACAACGTATTATAAATTTGTCCGTGTGGTGACGGATTTAGAACACATTGTGCAACGTTATTCCATCCTGAGGGTGTCGTAAGAGACATGACAAGGCTAATAATATAGCGACAAAAGAAGGATAACTCGATACGAAACCCTTTTTTTTTATTGTTCGCCCGGGGTAATATCCTTTATAGACTTCCTCGCCGGCCACGGGGATGGCCAGCGAGGGGAATGTGGGACTCTCCCCCATAGTGGGGGCCTACCCACTAAACTTCCCCGGAGTGCTGGAGGAGGCCCTCCTCCTCTTCTCAGGCTCCTTACGATACGAAACCCTGTACCAACCCGTCTGGCCAGCATGGCGCAGTAGGCTAATTACCCTCTATGTAACTGGAGGAGACCCGACTCAGCAGTGGGTCATCTATGGGCTGAGTTCTTTACACCTCATACGGCGCTCAGAGGGTGGAATGGGCTGGTGAAACTATAATATTCTAATGCCCATAGACAAGAAAGTTGAAGACCGCTTTACGCGCTTCTTTTCGTTACACTTTCACGCAAAACTACTTGGATTTTAATGTAACTTTACAATACATCTTGAACACGAGGATAGCACATAAGAAAACATATAATTGTAGACGCAGACGTGCAGATGAAGTCACGGACAGAAGCTAGTTGTGTATACAGTGTGTAACAAAAACCCTGTAGCCATCCGAAGTGAGGGCTTAGAGCTAATCAATAGAAACTTCTCTTAAATAAAAATGAATGTTGATATGTATGTCAACGGGTCCCGGGTTCGATTCCGGGGTCGGGCAAGTGTCTTTGTTTAAACCAGAGGCACTGGCTCGGAGTCTGGGTGTCCTTTCTATCTATAATATGTATGTAATTACGAAAAAAAATTTATATAAATAGTTTATCATCCATCTCGTTACCATAACACAAGCATTAAGTTGCTTAGCTTGGGACGAGATGGCGTTGTGTGAAATGGCCAAGGATATTTTAATCATTTGATGATCATTAGCAAAGGTTTCTGAAGAAAAAAAAAATATTTTTTATGCATTTTAAATTAAGAATTAACTATTCACGATGGTCAGATTTAAATAAAAGCTACGTTGCATACCAAGCCAATATCTAAGTGAGATCAATCCTGAAAGAAAAGCCTGAAGATCAATTGCCTTCTACATTTTTAGGCTACAAACTTGTGCGTTCTAATAACATAGCTGTTTAAAGTCAAAGTCAAGTGAAAGTGTCATATTGACTGCCTCGTTGGTCTAGTGGTCAGATGTGCCGCCTTTGGATCAACGGGTCCCGGGTTCGATTCCGGGGTCGGGCCAGTGTCTTTGTCTAAACGTATGTATTTACAAAAAAAAATGTATATATGTAGTTTATCATCCATCTCGTTACCATAACACAAGCATTAAGTTGCTTAGCTTGGGACGAGATGGCGTTGTGTGAAATGTACAAGGATATATTTATTATATTTATATTGATAAAAATAGTAACTACTACTAAGTCCGTAGATGGCCCAGTGCTGCGTCGAGCCTCCTCCAGTTACAGTGGAAGGGGGGGGGGGGTAATTAGCCTACTGTGCAGCGCTGGCCAGACGGGTTGCCATAGGGTTTCGTATCACGTTTTCCTCCTTTTGCGGCTAAGTTTTCAGCCTTGTCATTTGTTTTGCTACGACACTCTAACGATGGAATGGGTTGGTGACTCTATGTATAATATATCCGTCACCACACGGCTGAAAATGATACAATGCAAAGTTTTTAATCACATAGCTTTTTTAAATTGGTCTCACTCCATCGAGCTCTTAGCTCAGGCCCTGTTAAAATAATATCGTCTTAAGTGCAAACAGGCTGAGAACGAGTTGTTTGGTCCTACGGTAATTAGACGAGCGCCCAGAGTCGTGCCTCTTGAATCGTTAATCAGTGCAACCCAACCCTTCCTAGAGACAGTGTATCTCAAACTTGACTTTCGTTACCCATGTACCATGTGAACATAGGCTCTGCGAACTTTAGCGTATGTATACTCGTGAAGAAACGTTTTATTATCATTTTTTATTCTCTAATACAGTGACCAATTAGTACTAATTAAATAAATATCTAAATACCGTCCCTGGCCAAATTATTAGACGCACTGCAAGATTTCATGTAAAATATTATTAGCCGAGAGATAATGTACCGTTTTATAATTTTAAATTGATTTGTTTTTAATTTTTAATATTATTCAATCAACTACCGATTAGATTAGGTTAAATATACCATTATTGAATAACAACTCTTAAGAAACATAAAATGATTAAAAAAATATACAGTGTGTCTAATAATTACGCCAGCGACTGTAAATGATAATAACAGTTTTCTTTACGAATGTACATGCGCTAAAGATCGCAGAACCTATGTTCAAACTCGCCAAGAAACCAAGAATCCAACCAAAATACGTAACATACGTATTTTGACTCACCAGGTGTTACTGAGTAGATATTATGGTACTTACTTACCAAGTATTTTTAATTGAATTTTGGACCATGTATTTTTGAAATATTGGGTTCAACTCACATAGAAAATGTTTGTGAAATCTTTTGCTTTGGCAAAAGATTTCACAAACATTTTCTATGTGAGTACAAACATCCAATACGATAACATAAATAACCTTGTTAATAATACGTGAGATTACTAGCATGATATGAATGAATGATTCATTCATTTGATACAAAACCGGTTTTGTTAGGTAAATGATAATTAATGCATTTTATTATATGAATAAAATGTATGGTATTTATCGCTAGTGTATAATAAATGCATAAAATTGTAGAAAAACACTGATAAATTTAGATGTTCATCATTGCACCCGTGCGAAGCCGGGGCGGGTCGCTAGTTTTTGATAAAATACTATCTATATCTTCTATATCTATCTATCTATCTTCTATCTATCTATATCTATACTTATAATAAATCTGTAGAGAGGTCAATTCTGTACATGAAAGATATTTCCAAAATAACTATCAGCGGGTGATTAGTGATCGATACTGACGCCAAAAATGCAATCAGTAAAATTTTTGTCTGTCTGTCCGTCTGTCTGTCTGTCTGTATGTTCGTTATAGAAACAAAAACCACTCGACGGATTTCAACAAAACTTGGTACAAATGTTCCTCATACTCCTGGGCAGGTTATAGTATACTTTTCATCACGCTACGATCAATAGGAGCAGAGCAGTGAAGGGAAATGTTGGGAAAACAGGAGAACTTACTCCATTTTTTAAGCTTCCGTCGCGTGTACAGCATTAATAGTTAAAGCTACACAGAAATCATGTATGGCGGAAATGTTCTCCTTAAAATTATATAAAAAATATTCCGCGACAGCAAATGTCTATCTTTTATGGTTGACTCACAATAACACGTGTAACTCCCGATAGCTTAGCAGTTCAGAGCTTTCTGATTATATTTGTCTACTCTTACGTTTATAACACTCTCAATCATCCCTAATTAATAAATGTTAACATTATTACCTATTTAATTAATTTAATTAATAAAAAAAGAATCATAGAAATCGGTACAGAAACACCAAAGTTATACATGAAATACGCTAATAAGCCATCGCGCGTGAATACTGAATCATGCTTTAAGGATGATTTTTGTGTAACCGTCGCCGTGGGAGGTATAAAACGGCGGGGGATCCAAAATCCAAACGCGAACTTCATAGTTTCATACAATATTTGGCTGTTGATGCGAGTAGACGTTCCGAGCATTCGACCTTATTGACAGGCAATATTGTTTATCAGCGCGACTTTTAGTCTTTAAATTAATTTAGTTTTCTTTTGTTGTTATTTCATAAAATAGGTATTAGTTATTTTGATAGCGTGTTATATTCGTTCAAATTACAAATTATTAATAGTTTACATTTTATTTCTTTATTATCGGAAATTCCCTCCCAACGGGGAGAAAAGGGGGGTAAATTGTTTTTTTCCGGAAGTCATTATTCCACGCGGACGAAGTCGCGGGCAAAAGCTAGTCGTAAATAATAGTCAGCAATTTAGTAGTAAATATTATTCGCCAACAAACTGTAGCACATCATGGTGTTGTATGTATTGTTATGTGGTTTGTATTCTTTTTGGATTTTTGCTACCGTATAAGTCTGTCATCTATAAAAGGCAAGAGGTAGTCTTGAGTCCGGCTCCTAGTAACGCCTCTTAACTCAAAAACTAAACTTGATTAATTTAATTTCTTTGGACTAAAATGATTTAATCACTACATAGTATAAAATAAAGTCGCTGTCGTCTGTCCGTCCCTATGTATGCTTAAATCTTTAAAACCACGCAACGGATATTGAAGCGAGTTTTTTTAATAGATTGAGAGATTCAAGAGGAAGGTTTATATTTATAATACTTACATAATATTGTAGAGAAACACTGATAAATTTAGATATTCATCATTGCACCCGTGCGAAGCCGGGACGGGTCGCTAGTAAATAATATTTTAAAGATGTTAACGAAAAGTTTGAGAGCCATTGACACGGAACGTTGCATAGCTTTTTGTGAAACGGAAACCATCAACTGAGTGCTAAATTAGTAGCTATCCAACACTCTTTTTGGTACTTGCGCGTTAATTTAATCCCTGGTTTTATGTGATGAAGCTACTAACCTAAATTTGTATCTGACTGAATACCCGTAAGCCTGCTGAGTGTCGAAATCCTACGAATATTATTATTTTGTGCCAGAGCAACTATATATAACTATTCAATTAAATAAAAATTGAGTGTCTGTTTGTAATAATAAAATAACCACTTTTTACTAAATGCGTAAGTATGTATACACATTATATATACCAAAATATCATTTTTTTTAAATTCGTCTGTCTGTCTGTTTCTTCCGGCTAATCTCTGGACCGATTTTGACGGGACCTTCACTTTTAGACTAGATTCGCCCCACACCGTTCCCCGCGGCACGTCAATATAACGATAGGTGTCAGGTAAGCGCGGGTGAAACCGCGGGGCGGTCTCAGTGTAATATATTATATTAATGTATGGCTAAGTTTTAATATTAGTAAAAAGTTAAATCGCAATGAAATTAAACACTTTAAAAGGGATTTATCGCGCGTATTTTATATTATCTAAGTAATTCCCGACGTTTCGGATGCTTTGCAGCAGTCGTAGTCACAGAAGAGACTAAAATACATTTCTGAATTTAATAATTAACAGACATGAAAATAAAAAATAAACATATTATTATTTATATTATATTTTTTTAATAAAATAAGACGAATTTAATAATTTGGGCCCATGTGGTTATCTGGCTAAAATACTGGCAGCATTTCTCCTTTGTATAGCCTTATCCGTGGATAAGCCTTATCCACTGTCCGTACAATTAATCCGTTTATTTAAGATACGGTATTTCGTGGCAATACATCATATAATGTAACAGATAATGTAACAGTATAATGTAACATAAAACTTACAGATTGTTCATATATTATACGCACCCCCCTTTTCCCATTCCTTGTCAAGCTCCAACCAGCCAAAGACAGAGATGTCCTTACAATCTCACTAAACATAAATATTAGTCAATACACACTAAATTATCAACACATTTAACCCTTAAATGACCCACTAGGGCCCAGACGGGCCTTCTCCGAATTAATGGAAGGAATTAGCTTACTGTGCCACGCTGGCAAGACGGGTTGGCACTGGCCCTGGCTTGGGCAGTTAAGGATCGCCGTCGGTTTTAGTGGGTAGGTCGGGGCGCAATTTACCATCGCTACGCGCCCGGAGTCCCACATACCCCGGCCATTTCCCAACGGGGGTATACATGAGGATCTCCGACGTAAAAACAAACAAAAAATGGGTTTGAATGAAATTTTTCGTTTCTTTAGTCGCCTCTTACTACACCCTCGGGAGGGTATGGGTTGGTGATTGGGTATTCCGCAACCATACGGAAGAACTTAATTATATTTATTTATAATTTAGATGTCTTAGGTTTTCACTATCCTTGTATTATTAATTAGTGGTTTATAATCGTGTTACGAGTAACTTAGTGTAATCCCAACGTTCTGACACTGCCGTTTCCAAGGGGGGGGGGGGGGGGGGGTTAATCAAGTGGTCAATTTTCGATTTTTAGTGTCTGTTTAAGGTATTCTGAAGTCCGTTTACTCGTATATATAAAAAAAATATTTTTAATATCATCCTATTTAAGTATGCTATGTAAAGGAGTTGAATAACAACAAACCTTTGTTGATTACTTACTTAAAGTTTAATACCAACCTATTGAACTTGTTTCGACTACTGATAAGTCGGGACCAATCTCAATCAGAATTTTATCCGAGAAATCGGTGTATTAACAATGAATTGAGGTAGCAGCAGACACAAAAATTACATACAACCGGTTTCTGATGATTTCTTACATTTCCTTCTCTTACGGCTAGGTTTTCAGCCTTGTCATTTCCTTTTGTCGGCTCGTACGACACCCTCAGGATGGAATGGGGCGGTGACACTATGTAGTCTAAATCCGTCACTACACGGACTATCTTAGAGACTATCTTCGGTAAACTGAGCGCATCCCTAGTTTTGAATATCCCATGCGCGGTCAAGCGTGAAATCTACAAAGGAAATGTATTACCTATCTTTTATTGCGTTTTCCCTCTTTCTGAGTGACCACCCTTCAGAATAACACCATTTTTATGACACTGTTATCAATAACGACTATTCTTTGACTATTCCGATGTTTTATGCGTTTGTATTTAAATATTTAAGTAGAAATATATGATAGAATGTGTAAATCTGTATGATAGAATGTACGGTGTGGAACGAAATCGTAAAGAAAATCTAGCTCTGCATATTTGTAAAGCCGGGTACTCATTAAAGAACTGTAACCGTAACTGTTGCATGTTATGTAACCAAAAATCATAGTGTGTACGTGGTTCGCGAACTTGCCGCGAGCGGATCGAGTCGCAGTTCGCAGCGAGCCGATGAATTTCGGTTCTTGATGGGCACGAAGACTACAACACGCGTACACACTAGAACCAAGTTACTGTCAAATTCAAATCATTTATTGAAAATAAATATAAAAAGTCAACATTATTCATTACATTATATATTAAAAAAGGTCTACCGTCTACCACCAGTTCAGAACGCGACCACTGCTGAGAAGAACTGGCAAGAAACTCAGAGGGCTTGTCATTTTTTTTTCATTGCGGTCCTATTCCTTATGTACTTATGTACTTGTCTTACTTATGTACTGTAACTATACTGTAACTATGTACTGTAACTATGTACTGTAACTGTCCGGTTACAGTTACAGTTCGCTAATGAGTACCCGGCTTATCTAGCCGCTACCCGCCACTTCGTCCGCGTGATATTTAACAATGTAGAAAGCTCAGTAACTATAGGCTCCTGTTAATAAAAGAGTATTTTATTTCATATACATTAGCATGTTTGTAATATTATATTTAAATACATAAAGGTGTCGCCTAATGTGCCAATATTTAGCTATCGTCATTTCAGTAAACAGTCAATTAGCGTTGACGGCGTTAATTAGAGACTTAAAAAGGCTAAGAACAGTTCTAAGTATCCACTCAATCAAATCTCGCTTCCTTCTTAGTAATACAACCCTTTTCTCCGATGTCACCGGTTCCTTTCGCGTCAATCGCAGAATTGAAGGGGGTACTTAAGGTTGACGCACACATGGTTACGTTCTTGTGAAACTGTTTAAAAAATAAAAGGAATTCATCGAAAACCATGTTTTATCTTCACACGCCTGAGTAGATTTACCCAAGGACACTTTTTATTATTTAGCCCATAAATTAACCCCTACCGAACCGGCCGTCCTCCTTAAAGTGGGGATATTAGCATATTGTGGTTTCTTATCAAGGTTTCCTTATCTTGCGGCTAGAGGGTTCTGCCGTGTAATATTCTCTTAGTAAGTATGGTAGACGAGTTCTTGAGGGGAGACCGCGAATCGTAGTGTGGGACGGCCCTCTGCTAGATGGATCGACGATCTGCGAAAGGTTGCGGGCAGCAGCTGGATACGTCAAGCTGAAGACAGGGCGCTATGGCGCTCTTTAGGGGAGACCTATGTCCAGCAGTGGACTAAAGTGGGCTGATGATGATGAAGTATGGAATGGGGTGGGGACATTATGTACTCTAAATCCGTCACCATACGGCAACTGTCTGTCTCTATGTCTATGTATGTACTGTCTCTTTGTGAAGTACAAGTAAAGATAACTGTGCTCTAGCCTCTTCCGCGGACACGACTGCTGGAAAGCATCCGAAGAAGAAGAAGAAGCGCTCCCGTTACTACGGCAACGCATCCGAAACGGGGTCGGGAACTAAATAATGTTACGCTGTGAAGTAAGTTAGATATTGTTCCATGTGACATCAGACATCAGAATTTAATTTCAATCTTACTAATATTATAAACGTGAAAGTTTGTAAGTATGGATGGATGGATGTTTGTTACTCTTTCACGTAAAAACTACTGAATGGATTTTAATGAAACTTTACAATAATATAGCTTATACATCAGAATAACACATAGGCTACAAGTTATAAAGATATTATGTGAATTACACCAATATAAACAAGTCGAATTCAAAATTTCTAATTGTCAAATTTTCGACCATATTAAACTATAGACAACAAAACGTTTCGCTGTCAGTTGCGTTTTGTTAAAGTAGGTTATAGGTATACGGACGGGATAAAAATCTCAGGTATCCTATGTCCAACTTTCTTTTTGTTATAAATATATATAATGCGGAACAAAGTTCGCCGGGTCAGCTAGTGTGTTATAATTTCGAAAACCTTTTGCAAAGTTCAGCAAAGTATACGTCGACCTTATAAAGCTTAATTGAAATAAATATTTGCTCATACAATTTTCTTTCTAACGATCCTCGTCCCTCAATTGGAAACGCAATCCTTTACGTCTTTACTTTTCTAATTATTTGTCTTTTGTAATGAAGTCTGTTTCTAAGCTCGTCGAATGACTTTGACATGTTTTTCTTTACAAAACGAGTTATATTCAGATTTGTTATTACCGTATTATACAGGACTAGCTTTTACGCGCGGCTTCGCCCGCGTGGGCTTCGCACCCGTGCATATTTTTTATGAACATAAAATCGGTTATTGTGGCTAAACTATGATAGTTAGATATGTGCTCTCGCGGACTTTTTTGTAGATCTTTATAAGACCTACAAACCCGTACTACATAATTTTGTTCTATTGTCAATAGTTTTTGCAGCGCACGCATAAATAGGTTTTCGATTTTACACCTTGGTTTACAAAATCGCAATTTTCATATGGATCCCTAATTCTTTTAATAAATAAAATATAGCCTATAACCTTCCTCGATAAATGGACTATCTAACACTGACACAAGATTTTTTGGAATCGGACCAGTAGTTCCTGAGATTAGCGCGTTCAAACAAACAAACAAACAAACAAACTCTGCAGCTTTATATATTAGTTCTAGATGTGACAAACACGCTTTTTTTGTTGTTGGAAATCCTCATAGATACCAGGCCGTTGGGACTAGCCGGGGTATGTGGGACTCCTGGTCGCGGGAAGATGGTAATGGCGCCCACTAAAACCAAAGCTTCAAGCTCCAAAGTCGCGGGTTGCGAAAAACATTGTAAGAAATGATGAATGAATATTGATGTACCAAACACCCTATTGCTGTAATGAAAGGGTCAATGTTATACTGAATAGCGCTGTGTAATTTTTTTGAATTAAATAAGATTTTTTTTCTTATGCATTTGTTTCCATCTAGTGACGGAAATGCCAAAAGTAGTAAGCACGTATTGGGAAAAAACTTTGTGAATAGAGATTATGAAGCTTATATGATAAATAGACGATAGTTAGACGTAAAATTTGATTCAGACGAACATCAGATTCTCCCCCATATTTCAATACTAGCTGACCCGGCGAACTTTTTTCCGCATTATGTATATTTAAAACAAAAAGGAAGTTGGACATAGGATACATGAGATTTTTATCCCGTCCGTATAAAACCTACTTTAACAAAACGCAACTGACAGCGAAACGTTATGTTGTCTATAGTTTAATATGGTCGAAAATTTGACAATTAGAAATTTTGAATTCGACTTGTTTATATTGTTATAATTCACATAATATCTTTATAACTTGTAGCCTATGTGTTATACTGATGTATGAGCTATATTATTGTAAAGTTTCATTAAAATCCATTCAGTAGTTTTTACGTGAAAGATTAACAAACATCCATCCATCCATCCATCCATCCATACTTACAAACTTTCACGTTTATAATATTAGTAAGATAGTAAAAATATTTGATGCCTTTCACCTT
Organism: Clostera curtula; assembly: GCA_905475355.2. NCBI lineage: Eukaryota > Metazoa > Arthropoda > Insecta > Lepidoptera > Notodontidae > Clostera > Clostera curtula. The sequence continues at coordinate 14,054,044 of FR997800.1, read as the reverse complement.
ACTTCGAATGGGGTTTGTGTTACATCTTGTATAACTGTTTTATTTTAAAGACTTAATCTCCCTGGTGACGCATTTAGAATACCTCCTGCCACCAATGCTGACGGAACCAACGGACGGATTCCTTTGAGTGTTACGCAGTCTGGTTGCAGGAGAAATTAATAACACCCACATTACATGTTATCCATCACGCTAACGAGGCACAAGTTTATTTCTCTGCATTAACCTTACTTTGTTCTACAGTGGGACATTTATGGCGTATCCCTGCAAAGCCAGAGCAGGTAGGTACGTCGGAAGGAGATACACTTGGCTATGGGAAAATTGAATTGAATTAGACCAAAAGAATTAGCCCCAAACTTACAAATTCAATAAATTCGAAGACGAGAACACAGAGAACACACGAGAAGACAGACGATTTTGAGAGAATTGGTAACTTACGATCTGACACTACAGTCTATACTGTAGTGTTAGATCGGGACGTATGCCACACTCTTTTGATAAGCCACCTTTGGATCAACGGGTCTCCGGTTCGAGTCCGGGGTCAGGTAAATGTATGCTCTGGGTCTGAGAATGATGTGTTTGTAAAGAGTGCGTGTGTTGACGGATTTAGGAATTACAATTGATGGCATTTCCCCATCAACTGACGTGACTAAAAGAATGCCAGGTAGATCACCTAGCAGAAAGATAAAGAGAAGTTGTTACGAGTACAACCCCTGTGCCACTCCCGACCTTTCTTACCAGCGTGGCACGATCGCCAAATTTCTCCAAGAATTGGAGGAGACCCGCCATATAAGATATAACTAGTGCAAGGGAGTATTTTTTAAAGTCAAATAAAATAGAACCAGTGGCGGATTTACAGATTTGCCGCCCGTAGGCTTTTTATGCCGCCTCTCCAGTTCTTGAGACGACCTTTTTTTTAGAAGCGCTTTGATGTTTCTACCTTTTTTAGAGTCCAGTCCACTCTTTTTGACTACCATTTAGACGTCCACTCTTTTTGACTACCATTTAGACGTCCACTCTTTTTGACTACCATTTAGACGTCCACTCTTTTTGACTACCATTTAGACGTCCACTCTTTTTAACTACCATTGTGAGGAGACCTTTTTTTAGACGTCCTTGACGACCTTTTTTTTAGACGTCCTAATCTGCCGCCCCTTGAAACATGCCGCCCTAGGCTCCAGCCTACTCAGCCTGCTGGTAAATCCGCCACTGAATAGAACGGAAACCAAATTCAAACTATAGGGTAACAGACATATCAATAAAGTTGGCAGTAACTAAAAAAAGTATATTATTGGAAGGTACGGTTACGATTGGAAGTACACTTTAAGGATTCCATCTCGTTGGAATGCATGATATGATCCTTGTGTCATGTGAACATATAATATAAGCAGTAGATAAGTAAACTTAATCTTATGCATTGAACAGTGACTATTTATTTACTTTTTAGTTATTCAATAATGATCCTACGGCTAATTCGGTTTTATATATACCCAATACGTTATTTCTAAAACGAAGCAGTTGATATCTGCAGCAATATCGGAATTGCACATAAAAAAAAATCATTTTGCCTAAAGCGCCTCGTCCACGATAGATTAAAATTACGGAGAGCGACTGTCATGGGGCAATCTACGAATTGTACACATTAGCGAGACTACCCTAGCTAATGTGTCACTACAGTCTACGTAGACAGGCTCGGCTACGTGTACGTAGAAATTAGAGTATAGATTAGATTAGTTGTCAAGCTGTCTAGCTCTATTCCCTCTGCGTTGAAGACGCGCTTTAGATGTCCAATAACAGCGACCAGTCAATGTGACACCTCCTCTCCCTTCTTTTGACGACACGGTTAGCGCAGTGGTTGAGCGATCGACTGCTGCGCAGCATGTCGATCCCCGCACGGAAGAAATATTTGTACGACCAACAAGTATTTGTTCCGGGTCTGGGTGTCTTCTATCTATAACATGTATGTATTTACAAAAAAAATAAATGTATATGAGTAGTTTATCATCCATCTCGTTACCATAACACAAGCATTAAGTTGCTTAGCTTGGGAAGAGATGGCGTTGTGTGAAATGTCCAATGATATTTATTTATTTATTCTTCTTTCCCTGACACTCGGAACAACAGCAATTAGTAAACAGCGTTACATAACAGGGCTGTCCGATAAAACAGTAGCTACTACTCGGCCCATAAATGACCCACTGCTGAGTCGGGCCTCCTCCAGTAAGATGGGGGGGATTTAGCCTACTGTGCCTCGCGGGCCAGACGGGTTGGCACAGGGTTTCATATTAAGTTTTCCTTCTCTTACGGCTAGGTAATCAGCCTTGTCATTTCCTTTTGTTTGCTCTCACGACACCCTTATGATGGAATGATGATCATGATGGTTTTTTTTCTAATGTTTGACAAAATGCAGATTTGAGTTACTGGTTAGATTTTACATACATTCTAATATCATCCTATCTGGTTTTATCGAAACCAATGTCAATCGCGTACCACTAATGGCCCAATGCAATTGAAACCAGTCTTCGAGTAATAGTGCTATAAGTATGCAACTCTAGATTCAGTTCCAACGTTGTCCTGAGATGTCTAGCTCTACAATGCAGTAAATGTTTAGTCATTGGAGGTACTTTTAAGGTTTCGTTTTAAATTTAGACCGCTTTTGCTAAATTGGATATTCCCTATACTTCTATTGAGCTTACTATCAACACCTGAGTTTACTCTCAGAGAGCTATGATCGGAGATTCCCTGCGACGCAGGAGAACCAGAGGTTCTGATATAACCCACAGGTTTGCCAAAATTTAATAGTAGTGAGCAGGGCACATAGCTCGCAGGACTGACGCACGATGGGGCAGAAACGTCTTCGAGTGGCGACTGCGTTGTGGAAAGCGCAGCGCGGGTAGACCACCCCCATGGTGGACCGATGACCTGGTTCAGTTCGCGGGTAAACAAAGGACGTGGGCAATGCAGGACCGTGCAGTGGACGTTTTTTGGTTGAAATAATGAGGATGATGTACATTCATTATTTTTCCGCCTCCTTGTGTCGTATTCCTCTGTTGGTAATGGCCTCCCCTCAATAGACAATTTCTGACTCTGCCACGCCATTGATCCCCATTACTGGTCGTTTGTAAGTCATCTTGTTTCCACGCCATTACTGTCTCCACCCCATTCCATCTTGAGGGTGTCGTGAGAGCCGATAAAACCTAGCCGCAAGAGAAGGAAAACTTGAAATTAAACCCTGTGTCAAGCCGTCTGCCTAGCGTGGCACGGGCTAGGCTAATAACCCCTCTGAAATGGGGTGGTGACACTATGTATTCTAAATCCGTCACCACACGGACACACTTATACTAAGTTACTCAATGTCTATGTTATGTAGGCGCATGTCGAAACAAGCTCACTTATTACAGTCATATAAGCAGCAATGTTTCCTTGGTTACCACTTACAAAGGCTATAGAGAAAAGAAATATCCTTGCCAGCCGCCCGCCATATGTGCTTAACCACCCAATCGGCTGTATTAACGTTATAAATTGGGATGTTACCGCGTCTACCCACTTAAATAACAGTATACAGTCGCGTTTAGTGCCGTTACCCGCACTTGTGGGGATACCGGACAAGTTATGTTGCTCACTGTATCCAATCATCTTTTAACGCGCTGGCGGAAAATGCCGAGTTTGACCCAGGACAAAAAAAAATGAGGAAGTAAAGTCTGTGGACTGTATGAGTATGAGATCTTTATGGCGAATAAAAATAACATTTAGTAACAAAATATATATTCAAACTAACTGCACTGCGCCTGCGAATAAATTTTTTCGTCTCTTTTTTTTCTACTTACTGACACTTATTGCTATATTTTGTACAATTCACACAATATCTTTATAAATTGTAGCTTATGTGTTAGTATAAGCTATATTATTGTAAAGTTTCATTAAAATCCATTCAGTAGTTTTTACGTAAAGGGTAACAAAGATGTCTAAACCAGAGGCACTGGCTCGGAATCTGGGTGTCATTTCTATCTATAATATGTATGTATTTACAAAAAAAAATGTATATAAGTAGTTTATCATCCATCTCGTTACCATAACACAAGCATTAAGTTGCTTAACTTGGGACGAGATGGCGTTGTGTGAAATGTCCAAGGATATTTATTTATTTATTACTAGCTTTTGCCCGCGACTTCGTCCGCGTGGAATAATGACTTCCGGAAAAAAACCATTTATCCCCGTTTTCACCCCGTTGGGAGGGAATTTCCAATAATCCTCTCTTAGTGGTAGCCTACTCCTCCCAACAAACACACAGGCCAAATTTCAGCTCTCTACTGCCATTCGTTTCCGCTGTGCGTTGTCTGTCAGTCACTCATTAACGGAAGAGTTTTATATATATAGATAGCTGTGCCCGCAACTCCATCAGTGTGTAATTCCTTGTGTATTATTAAGTTAATGTATTGGTAATATTGTTTAGATCACGTTCACATGAGGCTTAAGTACCTATTCAACGAAAATACTTCAGCGCATAGCTTCCGGGTAAACTATCCTACTTCACTTAAAACTAAATACCTATAACATAATTAATAATACCTATACCTTTAATTAATAAAAGTACCTACGCTTTTACTTACTTATTATTATTATTAAAAAAAACTGAACATAAATTAACCAAAACTTACCTACTACTAACTAACTACTACTTAACTTCACCTAAAAAGAAATAACTATTAATAATTTGTAATTTGAACGAATATAACACGCCACCAAAATAACTAATACCAATTTTATGAAATAACAACAAAAGAAAATTAAATAAACTAAATTATTGTAAAGACTAAAAGTCGCGCTGATAAACAATATTGCCTGTCAATAAGGGCGAATACTCGGAACGTCTACTCGCATCATCAGCCAAATCCAAATATTGTATGAAGTTCGCGTTTGGATCCCCCGCCCTTTTAAACCTCCCGCGACGACCCGATGCGACGGTTACACAAAAATAATCCATAAAGCATGATTCAGTAATCACGCGCGATGGTTTATTAGCGTATTTCATGAATAACTTTGGTGTTTCTGTACCGATTTCTATGATTCTTTTTTTATTAAATAGGTAATAATGTTAAAATTTATTAATTAGGGATGATTGAGAGTGTTATAAACGTAAGAGTAGACAAATATAATCAGAAAGCTCTGAACTGCTAAGCTATCGGGAGTTACACGTGTTATTGTGAGTCAACCATAAAAGATAGACATTTGCTGTCCTGGAATATTTTTTATATAATTTTAAGGAGAACATTTCCGTCATACATGATTTCTGTGTAGCTTTAACTATTAAGGCTGCACACGCGACGGAAGCTTAAAAAATGGAGTAAGTTCTCCTGTTTTCCCAACATTTCCCTTCACTGCTCTGCTCTTATTGATCGTAGCGTGATGAAAAGTATACTATAACCTGCCCAGGAGTATGAAGAACAATTGTACCAAGTTTTGTTGAAATCCGTCGAGTGGTTTTTGTTTCTATAACGAACATACAGACAGACAGACAGACAGACAGACAGACAAAAATTTTACTGATTGCATTTTTGGCGTCAGTATCGATCACTAATCACCCGCTGATAGTTATTTTGGAAAAATATTTCATGTACAGAATTGACCTCTCTACAGATTTATTATAAGTATAGATAGAAGATATAGATTATTATCCATCCAACCATCCATTCTTACTAAACTTTCGCGTAATATTATTATGGTTTAATACCATTTAGAATTTAAACCGAATTTGAGATGGAACCAAACAAAAAAAGCACTTCAATACAAATATTATTTTGCCCGCCGCGAACAGAAGAAGAAACGTAACTCGTTGTCCGTATGGTGAATTAAACCGAGTTTAACAAGATTTTTCACTGTTAGGTGTGACTGTAGATGTGACGACTGATAGGTGTGTATGGAGACTACCACCTAGCGTGGGACAGGGGTCGTAAGATGATGATAATGGTAACTGTAAATATGACGATTTATAAGAGTTTTGTGATAGAACCTACGTAAATAAAGTTCATTCTGAGTTTGAGTTAGGTAACATAGTGACGTCACAAATTGGCACACTCACACGTTAGTTATTTGCATGTGTGCGTGATTTGCCTTCACATAGAAGTATATTGTGATAGACGGCCAGAATTGCTAGCTATATTTTAAGAATGTAGATAAAACAATATAACCTACAATGACTATTGCCGTCTATACACTAATGGTATTACTGCGAGACATGTCGACTGTGTCCGCCGCAGATACTCGAGCGGCGCGATGCATACTTATTGCTTGATTTTCCGTACACTAGTTTCAATTGTAGGGGTATCCCATTAGAGGTATTCGATTGTCTGGGATAGAAATGGAAGGGATGATAATGGCCGCAATACATTTACAGCTTAGTCTGTTGGATATTGTTGGTGATACTGAACGCATAGATAGGTTTATTTAATATTATTTTTTTGTAATATTACAAGACATGTTTGTGAATTACATGTTTGTAAACTGCCCCCGCGATACAGGTAATCTGTAATCTAAACCCTATTTTAAAACAATAATATAATGGATTTACCAGCGGTTCGGAATGCCATTCCACAGAGAAGAGCCGGCTAGACATGTCATTATTGTTTTTTAAATAAAAAGGTTATAATGATGGTGGTACCAAAAAATCTCACAGATAAGTAAATTAGGTTTATGAGAATTTTGTGACAAAATCTACGTAAATAAAGTTCCTTTATTGCCTGCCAAAAGACGTCCACTGCTGGACATAGGTCTCCCCCAAGGATCTCCACAAAGGCCGGTCCTGGGCCGCCCGCATCCACTGCTTTCCGGCGACCTTAACCAGGTCGTCGGTCCACCGTGTGGGAGGCCTACCAGCACTGCGCCTTCCGGAACGCGGTCGCCACTCGAGGACTTTTCTGCCCCATCGGGCATCGGTCCTGCGAGCTATGTGCCCTGCCCACTTTTGAGTTTAAGTGAAAGTAATTACATGCATACGCATATAGGGGCTGGACGGATGACGTCTAAAAAAAGGTCGTCAAAAGAGTGGACGTCTGAAAAAAGGTCGTCTCAAGAACTGTAGAGGCGGCATAAAAAGGCTACGGGCGGCAAATCTGTAAATCCGCCACTGCTGCATACACAGCACAGCCAAACATAATACTGATATAAAAATTGGAGCAAATAACCCAGAGTCCCACACGCTGGATTAGCCAGCTTCAACGACCGGGTATCTACGAAGATCTCTGACGTAAAAAAGGGGCCCGTCTCCGAGCTGCGAGAGCGAAAACCAATGCACTGGTTCGGGCAGTTGGGTTCTTTTAGTGGGGGCACTAATTTTCATCTTTAAGCGCCCCGGAGCCCCACATAACCCGGACAGCCCCAAACGCCAGGGTATAACATTTGAAATGTTGTTTATATACTACATAGTAAATCACTATCACTACTCACTACATATTATAAAACAAAGTCCCTGTCGTCTGTCCGTCCCTATGTATGCTTAAATCTTTAAAACTACGCAACGGATTTTGAAGCGGTTTTCTTTAATAGATAGAGTGATTCGAGAGGAAGGTTTTTATCTATATCATCATTGCACCCGTGCGAAGCCGGGGCGGGTCGCTAGTACAATATAAATACTAACATAAACTAGCTTTGCGTTACTTATAAATAAACACAAGCGACTGCAATTCTCTCTTTTTATTTATGTAGTAAGAAAATGAGTCACCTTTCGTATTAAACATTGGCCTTGACTTGGCGCGATTACTGAATCACTCGGGAAATGAGTCATGCGTTATATGGAGCAATGAAGAGAGTTTTCACGAAATACTTATGACCCAGTAAAAAAAGTAGATGGATGTATTGAATCCTTAGACTTACCTATTAGGTTAGTGTACCTATAATGATACTACTACTCAGCCTATAAATGACCCACTGTGCCACGTTGGCCAGACGGGTTGGCGCAGGGTTTCCTTTTAAGTTTTCCTTCCCTTGCGGCTAGGTTTGTGGCCTTTCCCATTTCCTTTTATCGGCTCTTACGACACCCTCAGGATGCAGTGGGGTGGTGACGTCACACGGAAAATCACCATCACTATCACATAGTATAAAAAAGTTGCTGTCGTCTGTCCGTCCCTCATCATCATCATCATCATTTCAGCCAAAAGACGTCCACTGCTGGACATAGGCCTCCCCCAAGGATCTCCACAAAGGCCGGTCCTGGGCCGCCCGCATCCACTACTTTCCGGCGACCTTAACCAGGTCGTCGGTCCACCGTGTGGGAGGCCTACCAGCACTGCGCCTTCCGGAACGCGGTCGCCACTCGAGGACTTTTCTGCCCCATCGGGCGTCGGTCCTGCGAGCTATGTGCCCTGCCCACTGCCACTTAAGTTTGGCAATCCTGTGGGCTATGTCGGTGACCCTGGTTTTCCTGCGTATCTCCTCATTTCTGATTCGATCTCGCAGGGAAACTCCGAGCATAGCCCTCTCCATTGCCCTTTGGGTGACTTTGAGCCTTCTGATGGAGCCCATAGTGAGCGACCACGTCTCTGTTCCATATGTCATCACTGGCAACACACACTGGTTAAAGACTTTTGTCTTCAGACACTGCGGTATTGTGGACGAGAAGATCTTACGCAGCTTCCCGAACGCTGCCCAGCCGAGTTGGATCCGACGATTGACCTCTTTCTCGAAGTTGGACTTACCTAACTGGACAGTGTGTCCCAGGTAAATGTAATGGTCAACAACTTCGAGGGTAGAACCTCCGATGTTAACAGGAGTGGCTTGAACATGGATGTTAGACATGATCTTCGTCTTCTCCATGTTCATCTTAAGGCCGACTCGTTCGGAGGCTCCACAGAGGCCATCGAGCATCGTAGTGAGGTCCTCCATGGTTTCAGCCATTACGACTATGTCGTCAGCGAATCGAAGGTGAGTGATGTACTCGCCGTTCACGTTAATGCCCAGCCCTTTCCAGTCCAGAACCTTGAAAACATCTTCCAGTGCAGCGGAGAACAGTTTCGGAGAGATAACATCTCCCTGTCTAACACCTCGCTGCAGCTGGATCGGTTTCGAGGTCTGGTCCTGGAGTCGGACTGACATGGTGGCGTTTTCATACAAGCACTTCAACACTTCGATGTACCGATAGTCGACTTGGCACCTCTGGAGAGCCTGCAATACTGCCCACGTCTCGATCGAATCGAAGGCTTTCTCGTAGTCCACGAACGCCAGACAAAGGGGCAGGTTATACTCCTCGGTCTTCTGTATAACCTGCCGTAGCGTTAAAATATGGTCTACGGTGCTGAAGCCTTCTCGGAAACCGGCTTGTTCGGGAGGCTGGGAATCGTCGAGCCTGCATGCGAGACGATTCGTGATGACCCTCGAGAACAACTTGTAGACATGGCTCAAAAGTGAGATGGGTCTGTAGTTCTTCAATAAGGTGTTATCTCCCTTCTTGAAGAACAGCACCACCACACTTCTGTTCCATGCCTTTGGCGTTCGTCCTTCGAGTATGACGGAATTGAACAACTTCTGAAGGGCCCTAAGGATCGGTTCTCCACCCGCCTTCAAAAGTTCTGCGGTAATGCCGTCATCACCCGCCGCCTTGTTGTTCTTAAGTTGCTCGAGAGCCATCCCGATCTCACACAGGCTGACGTCCGGTAGGTCTTCTGTGTAGTGCCGGGTTAACCTAGCTCGTGGGTCGTTTGCTAGATTTATGACGGGTTCGTGTGTAGACGTGTACAGTTGTCCATAGAAACTCTCGACCTCACCCAAAATCTCGGACTTTGACGTGACGATCCTGCCGTCATCAGTCTTCAGCCTGACGAGCTGGCTTTGCCCAATAGACAGATCCCTGGCGAAAACCTTGGAGCCCCTGTTGCGTTCAATAGCCTCTTCAACACGAATCGTGTTGAATCGGCGTATATCACGCTTCAGGGACTTTGATATCTGTCTATTGAGCGTCCGAAGCTGCGTCGCATCATCTGAAGACTTCAGGACCATTTTCCGTCGCTCGTCCATGAGATTTAGGGTGAGGTCCGAGAGCTTTTTGGCCGTTTTCTGGCGTTGGGTCTTACAGTATGCTTAAATCTTTAAAACTACGCCACGGATTTTGAAGCGGTTTTTTTAATAGATAGAGTGATTTAACAGGAAGGTTTATTTGTATAATATATCCATAGTATTGTAGAGAAACACTGATAAATTTAGAGTACCCGTGCGAGATTGTACCCGTACGAAGCCGGGGCGGGTCGCTAGTGAAAATATAAATATGTAATAGCTGATCCAGCAATCGTTTTTTTGCCATATAAATATAAATAAATATAAAATAGGGGTTGACTCGAAATGATTTAACACAAACAAATCACAAATCAGTGCTAACTGTCTAATCACACAATTAAACCGTCATAATTAAACAATAATTTTGCAAGAAAATAAAAATGGCCATTAGTCGCAGAAACGGTGCGCAGGCTTTGGTCCGACCCGCACGAGCGCGCGTCCCAAGATGGCCGCCCCGCCACCGTCCGTTCCGCCAGGATGGCGTTCGGATTTACGCTCCTTTTTCTTCGTGTTCATTTTGAAGACGCGCCGTCATATTAATGATACATTTTATTCTTCTTTGCGTTTTTTCCAATTTCACCAATGCCAATAGCCAAAATTACACGAAATTTTCGATATTTGGTTCTCTTTGGCGGTGATTGGCGGAGAGGCATAAGCCGCGCGATTGGTTGATGACATGCGCGAACTTTCTCCCAATAGGCCGGTTTTGGTTTGAGATGTTATAAGCTACTTCAACGACTGCCATTGATGGCAGCATGTCAGCCAAGACGGAGAGGTACGCATTGACTTCCACAATATGTTTTTATTAGAAATGTTAATCGTTTACAGTTCATTCGTACCTATATTTAATCATCATTATCATTTCAGCCAAAAGACATCTGATGGACATATGCCTTATCCAAAGACTTCCACGTAGGTCTTGAGCCGCCCGCATCCTTCGTTTTCCGGCGAGCTTAACTAGATCGTTGGTTCGCCGTGTGGGAGACCTACCAACACTGCGCTTTCCGGAACGCGGTCGTCACTCGAAGACTTGTCTAAGCCATATGGCGTCAGACCTGCTAGCAATGTGCCCTGCCCAATGCCACTAAAGTTTGGCAATCTTTGGTTTTTATATAGTATTATCACGTGTATAGGATAATAATGTGTGCACACATTCATTTTGTAGGCCTCTCACACGATGTACTGATAACCTGGTTAAGGTCGCCGGAAAGCGATGGATGAGGGCCCAGGATCGACCTTTCTGGAAATCATTGGGACAGGCCTATGTCCAGCAGTGGACGTCTTTTGGCTAAAATTATAATGATGATGACGACACGTGATAATTCCGTAAAAAAAGTTTGTATTTTGAACCTTATGATGATGATGGCAACATTCAGTTTCGACAACCCTGTGATTCGCTTGCAGGTAGAAACGAACAGATGCTTGGAATAACTTAAACAATGCGTCTGAAATCTTGTCTAACTGCTCGACATACCGACTGTTCGATTCCCGACGCCATCTCGTCTGCGGCTTGCCTTGCCACCAGTGACTTGATGAATACTTATGTTCAATATCACCTCCATTCTCACGGATTCTTCTAGAATAAATCAAATTGCCTGTTCGTAATATCCTGTTAACTACTCTACTACTAATAAACCCATACATGTCCAACTGCTCAGGCTTTCTCCAATTACATAGAGAGTACCTCTGCCTGTGCGGCCAGGTTTTCGGCCTTATCATTTCCTTCTGTCAACTTTTCCGACATCCGCAGGATGGAATCGGGTGTTGACACTATGTATTCTAAACCCGTCACCGCACGGAATACTATTTTTTAATTAGTTAGATTTTTATAAATGTCTGATATTCGGAGGTCGGACAGATGTGTCAAAAATGACCTTTGTAAAATGTTTTTGAAGAGCCCTACAATACTGAAGACGTTGTGAAGGAAAACGGGAAAAAGCAAAAAAAATACACTGTGGCAATAATATATTACCTTTTTGTTTAACAGATTTAACGAAACATTTTAAATACTATTGAAATAAGTATGTATGGATCTTAACGACATTTAAACTGATTTTTTACATAAAGGATCGAAAATCTTGCAAAAATACTGGAAGAAACGTTTTGTTAGTCGCAATTTCTGAAGCAAAAAGTACACAAACGTCGTACGGATCTTGTACGTGCAGTAGTTTTATCATTTTCTCAAACTTTGTCTCTATGTTACTCAAATGTTGTGTTAGGTCCTTAATTATTATTTATTTAGATAATATGGTGGTGCTGTAGCATAAAGCACGCCTAATGGTAAATAGTTACCGTTGCCATTGGACGTCTGCAATATCAGTGTCACTCATGTCAACCCTTTTTTTTCGTCGGAAATCAGTCAAAGTCAAATCATTTATTTTGTATAGGACACAATGGACACTTTCAAATTGTAAACACATTAATAAACATTATACTTATCAAAGTAATATATTTTAGTTTACCACCAGTTAGGAACGCGACCACTCGATATGAGAAGCAATGGCAAGAGACTCAGAGGGCATTTCATTCTTTTTTTATTGCTTTGCGGTCAGTAAAAATCAGTTTTAGTTCTATTGGCGTCAAGTACAATACAAAATAAACTTGAATAAAACGTCCTTAGTCCAGCGAGCTCAACCCCAAACAGCAGCACCTGTTCACAAGTATAACGCATGTGTCAGCTATCGATCTCCTCAACCATATTCAAGGGAAGTGACTGACCCGTCACATGTCGCTACCGCTGCTCAGAGTATTTAATTGAGCATGAATCTTCATGGGGACCAGGCCGTCAGGGCCTGGACGGATTAGTTACTAAGTTAAGTACGGTTAGATGCTAAGTTGCGCCCCAACTGGGGCCAGGGGTTTCACTCTCCTATTGGATGAGCATGCTCCGCGACCGTGGGGCCCACCTTGTTTAAAGCAGACGCGTCGCCAACCGTGAAAAAGTGAAAGCAAAGCTGGCAGTGACAAGAAAAAGTGGATACCTAGTTGCCAGCTTATTTTTACCTGGTAGAGCTCTGGTCACTTTACTTACTCGCAGAAATATAACAACACGGGTAGTGCTATATTTCTGCGTAGGTGTTATTTAACTGCGGTATTCTGTGAGGTGGAGCCATCCTTTCCTTTCTCTTAGCCCATAACTGACACGCAGCAGTATTTAGCCTCCTTTAAGTACGTGAAATAATATTAGTCCTCTATGCTACGCTGGCCAAGTTGGTTTGGGTTTGTGTCAAATTTTCCTTCCATTGCAGCTAGAGTCACTGCTTTGTCTTTTCGTCTAGTCAGCTATTAGGATACTCTTGGGATAGAATGGGCTGTTGAAACTGTGTATTCAAAGTGCACCACTACTCGGACAACTTAAAGTATTTTTTAAATGTATTTTGATTTTCAATCGATTTTCAGAACAATTTAAATTAAGAAGGGGTCCAAGAGTCTAAAGTTTGAGAAACTTGTGCTTCACATAAATATTGTTGGTTACATTAGTCGCAGTGCACGTCTAGCCCTTATCTTTGCCGGTTGCCTCACGTCATGTACGTTCTATTTCGCTTTATTTGTGGCCATTTCATTTTCAGTGGACTGATATGTTAGAGATTGCATTGAACAAAATAAATGTCACTCACTTTTGAACTGTTCAAAGAATAGCGTAGTTGTTTGGGATAATAATAATATTTTTATGTCCCATTAGTTATGCCCTATAGGTCAGGCAGCCGTCCGCTGTGTAAATATGGTCATTATCCGATTCCAATGATATTGGAAAAGGTAAATTGCAAGGCAGAATTTGGCCATGTGGTTATGGACTCAATATTGACAATGTCACCACCCAAATTTGTGCTGTGAGTGTAAAATCCAACTGACGGAATGCCAGACAAAAGAGGAGAGAAGGAAAATTTAATGTGAAAAACATGGGTGTTTCACTACCCTTTTGCAGTCTAGTCGCTAGTTAAAATTGTAGTCATATAATAATGTATTGTAAAATCACCACTACATACAAACAATAAATAGCGATAAATGTTTGAATTAGTTCCGTGTATGTTCGTGTGGTGATTATGGCCTAAATAATTGTACTGCGGAAGTCGTTATAAGTAGATAACTAATAAATAAATAAATATCCTTGGACATTTCACACAACGCCATCTCGTCCCAAGCTAAGCAACTTAATGCTTGTGTTATGGTAACGAGATGGATGATAAACTACTTATATACATTTTTTTTTATAAATATATACATATTATAGATAGAAAACACCCAGACCCGGAACAAATACTTGTAGGTCGTACAAATATTTCTTCCGTGCGGGGATCGAACCCGCGTCATGCTGCGCAGCAGTCGATCGCTCAACCACTGCGCCAACCGTGTCGTCATCTCAATACAAACTACTACTACTACTCAGCCCATACATGACCCACTGCTGAGTCGGGCCTCCTCCCATTACATTGGAGGTAAGCCTACTGTGCTCGCTGACCAGACGGGCTGGCACAGAGTTTTGTTTTAAGGTGAATGTTCTAGGGCAGCCCGCGAAATTCAAATTTTCTTAGGTTTTTTTCAACTTGCAGGTCAGTGCTAGGTTGTATGTTGATTAAAATGTTATTCGCGGCAGTAAGACGTATGTAGTTATAGAATTATAATCATCAAAATCATCAATACAACCCTCCAAGCTCATAAAGGTGCAAAAAAAAAACTTTTTCAAGCTCAAACTCATTCTCACAAAACATTCACCTTAAGTTTTCCTTTTCTTGCAGCTTGGATTTCGGCCTTGTCATATCCTTTTGTCGTCACGATACCATGAGGATAGAATGGGGTGGCGACACTATGTACTTTAAATCCGTCATTACACGGATGCTCACTAAACAGCAAGTTTATAAAATGTAAAAGCGTCTGTCATTTTTTTTGCGATACCTTGCTTGCGTTTGGCAGTCTTGTCACGTAGCACTCTTAGCACATCCCGCAGCGAAGAGGAATTACTTGCAAAATCGCACTGCATTAACACAGGAACGTTAAAGGCTATGCCAAATTGAGCAATTTATTAGTTTCTTAGTTACTTCAAATTAAAAACAATCCAATCAACCAATTAAACATATTATAATTCAGTATTTCAATTCATAATATTCAAATTTAACAAATCTATTATAATTTTGAATTAGTAATTCTACTACCCGGCGCAAAACCGGGAAGAATGGCGTGCATTGGAAGAGACCTACACTCAGAATTGGGTGGTGAAGGGTTGAAAAAGAAGAAGAGACTTCTAGTAAAAGTTTCTAAATTTATTTTTAAAATCATCAGCGTTCTCTAGTCGTGGGGCGATGGATTTGGAATACACAGTGTCACCAACGTATGCTATCCTGAGGGTGTCGTAAGAGCCGACAATAGCAAATGAAAAGGCTGAATACCTATTATGAGGCCCACCTTGATACGAAAAACTTTTGCCATCACGTCTGGCCAGTGTAGCACAGTAGGCGCATTGCCTTCCTTATAATGGAAAGAGGCCCGACTCTCATATACGAGGTCTCATATTCTATTCTAAACTGTTAAATAGCGTCTTGAGGACTACTACTACATGCCATAAATGATCCACTTCTGAATCGGCCTCCTCCAAATTCAGGGAGGGAAATTAGTCTACTGTTCCACGCGGGCAAGACAGTTTTCCCTCTGAAGGTAGGCTAGATGATCAGCCTCTTGTTTTCCTATAGACGTCGCTTAAGACACCGTCAGAATGTTTTGGGTTGGTGACATTTTGTATTCTAAATTTGTCACCTCACGGAATCGTGTGGAATCAGCTTTAATATATCTTGAGAAGCTATCCTATGCAGTGGTAACGATGCCAATTCTCATAAAGCGGGCCGAAACACGAGCCACTTCATCACAGCGAGGGCATAATTTGGTGAAAATACCAGACGAAGCGGAGAGCCATTAGGCACTCGTTCATAAGATCCCGGCTTAAAAGAGAAATATTCTACTAGTGCTTATTTAAAAAAAGAAAATCTGTGGACACTTTAAAATTAAACCGACCTTTGCGTTGATGTTCCGTATTTTTATTGGGACTGTTTTTTAAATTTCGAACGAGTTTTTTGTTTTTTATTTTGGTAATTAGCCTACTGTGCGACGGTAGCCAGAAGGCCAGAAGGGCATATGGTTTCGTATCAAGTTTTCCTTTTCGGATATAGAATACATTGTGTCAATACCCCATTCCATAGTAAGAGTCGACAAAAATTACCGCTCCTACTTATTTATTAGCTGACCCCTGGTCCCCCAACGCGATGTATTTTTTTATTTTTTACTTTTTAAAGGGTACTTAGGTCATTGTGTCGGGGGTTTATTTAAATTTTAAATTTAATTTATATTTTAGCTTTTTATAGGTACACGCTTATTATGATGTAGATGTTGTTAAGTTGTTAATACATAGATTCTTGTTGCATCCTCATTTGCTCCCCACCACATATATTTGCAGATATTGGGTATTCCCCCCCCCCTCTTTTTTTACCTCCAGAGTTTTTTCAGGGCTCAACAGATTTTCATGGAGCATATTATTTTGTAATGTGCACGTGATGCGCTTTCATTTGAGACCCCACTCGATTATATCGGCAGACATTCGATAATTCTTCCCCACTTCCACCCCCCGTAACTTTTAAACGACTCAACCGATTTTCATCAAACATGTCTAAGAACACTCGCCCGTAACTCACCTGTCATACAAAACTGTATTGAAATCGCTTCGTCCGTTCGCGAGCTACGGTGCCACAGACAGACAGACACGTCAAACTTATAACACCCCTCTTTTTGCGTTGGGGGTTAAAAAGGAAATGACACGGCCCTTATCCTAGCCGCAAGAGAAAGAAAACTTCATACGAAACCCTGTGCCAACCTTTCTGGCCAGCGTGGCACAGGGTAATAATTACCCTTCACGTAATTGGAGGAGGCCCAACTCAGCAGTGGGTCTTGTGTCGGCTGAGTAGTGATAGAGCTTTCTTTTGCAGCTAGGTTTTCGGCCTTGTCATTTCCATTTGTCAGATCTTACGACACCCTCAGGATGGAATGGGCTAGTGAGACTATGTATTTTAAATGCGTCAGCACACGGCAAAGTGAGCTATTGTATATGATGACAACAAGGAGGTATAATTTGGTTTACTAGGTCATATTCTGTAATATACAAGATTTCATTTTGATACAATTATATTCACAATAAAAAAATGTATGCAATTTCTTCTGAGCACGCCTTTACTCCAAAATTAAGGTCACATGCGATTCCACGAAAGTCTAGTAACGCAGCGATAAAATACTTCTAAAAATAAAAAAAGTACAAATGATTTTCCAGTACATCGTTCCAATTATTCGGAAATTTCACGGGATTACTGCGAATTTGTATAAGAAGTGGTTCAAACGAAATATCTATAAATATACATGTCAAGGCCAGGTGACGCATTTCGAATACATAGTGTCACCACCCCATTCCATTTTGGGCGTGTGGTAAGAGCCGATAACCCAGCCGCAAGACAAGGAAAGCTCATCTAAATTTCATTCGTATCTGTTCAGCCACTTGCCTGATTAAGTATCGTCATCTAAACTGTACTATTGAAACTGATTTAACCCGGGGTGCCGTAAAAGGCAAATTAAGGAATGCAAGAGGTAGACGGGCTAGCTCACGAAAAGGCATAATTGCCTTAATAGGATTCCCGCCATATTGGGGAAGGCTCGAATCAGAAGTAGACTTTTCATGGGCTCCGATGAGGTGAGATTTAAGACAAGTAAACTCAATAGGGGCTCCATCAGAAGCCTCTAAATCACCCACAGGGCAATGGAGAGGGCTATGCTTGAAGATTCCCTGTGACATTGAATCAGAAATGAGGAGATACCCAAGCAAACCAGGGTTACATAGCCCACAGGATTGCCAACCTTAAGTGGTTGTGGGCAGGGCACATAGCTCGCAGGACTGACACCCGATGGGGCAGAAAAGTCCTCGAGTGGCGACCACGTTCCGGAAAGCGAATTGTTGGGAACGATGGATGCGGGTGGCTCAGAACTAGCCTTTAAGGAAATCCTTGGGGGAGGCCTATGTCCAGCAGTGGACGTCTTTTGGCTGAAATAATGACGAAGATGATGAAACAAGCAATAGAGCTAAACGATACGCTCAGTTTTCCCACAGTAAAATCTGTGTAAACACAAAATCACTTCATTGAACATTTCGCAAGTAGATGTACTGAAAATCAAAAGTTTCCCAGAGTTATCCCTTGAGCTTCATTGCTGTAGTTAGGGTTATTTACATGTAGAGCTTAGCGTTCATCGATCGTTTGCGCCAGACTGAGCGCCACTTAATAATTCATAAACTTCGAAAAACTCGACTTCCCACGCGCATCGTTTGCTGTTTACCCGCTTCTTATGATACTAGCATTAGGATAATAGCATAGAATGGTTTGTTCATGCCAATATTAAGGCTTAAAAATTAAGGTTTTTTAGACCTGGCCTATAGAGGTGACCGCCATGTTGAGTCAACCAGTATTATTCCGATCAGTGCAAGGTTTGATATCGAAATGTTTTGATGGACATCTAAATTAATTCTCGATATCCGGTTGGGTTAAGCGTCTGATGCTAAAGGCCTCTCCTTGCAGCCCTAACCACTAGGCGGCTTGAAGATATTCCCGCTTTGCCAAATTGCGTTGCATTTTTTTTATATATAGTGTTCTATGTAAAAGAATATGAATAAAGAAAAATTATGAGTTTGCGCCGTTTGGGGTTGAAACGCTGGGGTCATGGGGTCCGAGTGCACATCTCCTATTCAGGGAGATCTCTAGGAGACTTGTTGACGCTACGCGTGACCAGAGGGCTGGACTTTTTTTGGGTCAACGCATTGCAATCGCAATTCAGCGGGGCAATGTTGCCAGCCTTCTGGGAACGTTACCCGGTGACAGCGATGTGGAGGAATTTTTTGATGCTTAGTTTTACTGTAAATATGTACCTACATAGTTTTAGTTTAATTTTATTGTAATTTTTTAAGTTGTTAGATGTCTCTTAATTTCTTTTATAAGATATGTTAAACTCGTAATAAAGAATATATGTATAAAGAAAAGTAATATTTTAGGGCGGCGCCCAGTACATGTTCTTGGAACTGGACCAGTACTTGCAGCCTTGCGTGTTGACAAAGTTGCCGAAATTGGTCTTCTGTCAAACTGTAAAATATACCGTGTACCACACACATGTATGTGTGATGATTTACAGGATTGTGGTGACGGATTTAGAATGTGCGGTGTCACCACTCCATTTCTGAGGGGGTCGTAAGAGCGGAGAAAAGCCAGAAAACCTATCCGCAAAAGGAAAACTTGAAGAAAAACCCTGAGCCAACCCATTCGGCCAGCGTAGCCCAGTAGCCTAATTTCCCTCCTGGGCGAGGAGGCCCGGATCTATTACGGGCTGAAGGGAGAGAGTTACACACAGAGAGAGACTTAATATAGAGAAAGATAGAGAAATATATATAAAGAGAGAGATATAAATATATATAAAGAGAGAAAGAGAAAGATAGAGAAAGAGAAATAAATATATATAAAGAGAGAGAGCGAAAGATAGAGAAAGAGAGAGAAGTAATAATTTTGTCTAAACTATTTTAAAGAAGATAAATAATACGCTTGTTTTGGAATTCGGTTAAAAATAGTATATTATGCTGTGCCTGCATTCGACAGCCCAACGTTTCCATAAAATACACGAACTGGCATGTTCCTTTGAGGAGCTTGTACCTACTTTGTAGCGGTATTGTTATCCGGTTGTTTACAGATTGCTTATTTCTATAACAAAAGAAAACCTAGACCGTACAAGCCTTAGAAATATCTAATATTAGTTTCGATTGTACTGGAATAAACGATAAAGTCATTGTATACACTGTGTGTACAGAATTTACAAACATAAACCATGAACTGTTCGTTTGGCGACGGATTAGAAATGCACAATTTCACCAACCCATACCATCCGGTGGGGTAAGAGGCGACTCAAGAACGCAAGAGGCAGGGCCCCTAGCCGCATTAGAAGGAAAAATTAACAAAACCCATCTTGTCGGTGTGGCACAGTAGGCTAATTTCCCTGCATGAATTTGGAGGAGGCCCGGTATATAAAAGTATAGAAGGCCCTATCTTATCTTACTAATATTATAAACGTGAAAGTTTGTAAGTATGAATGGATGGATGGATGGATGGATGTTTGTTACTCTTTCACGTAAAAAATACTGAATGGATTTAAATGAAACTTTACAATAATATAGCTTATACATCAGAATAACACATAGGCTACAAGTTATAAAGATATTATGTGAATTACAACAATATAAACAAGTCGAATTCAAAATTTCTAACTGTCAAATTTTCGGCCATATTAAACTATAGACAACATATTATAAACGTGAAAGTTTGTAAGTATGAATGGATGGATGGATGGATGTTTGTTACTCTTTCACGTAAAAAATACTGAATGGATTTAAATGAAACTTTACAATAATATAGCTTATACATCAGAATAACACATAGGCTACAAGTTATAAAGATATTATGTGAATTACAACAATATAAACAAGTCGAATTCAAAATTTCTAATTGTCAAATTTTCGGCCATAATAAACTATAGACAACATAACGTTTCGCTGTCAGTTGCGTTTTGTTAAAGTAGGTTTTATACGGACGGGATAAAGATCTCAGGTATCCTATGTCCAACTTTCTTTTTGTTTTAAATATTTATAATGCGGAACAAAGTTCGCCGGGTCAGCTAGTCCAAAATAAATATGAGAGGGGGAACCTATTTTCCAATCCAACTTTTATTCACAAAACGTATGTTCCATCAGATACATATGCATCAATCTGTCCTGATTATTATACTATCCTACTAACATGACCCAATGCTAACCCGGCCTCTTCCAATTACATGGAGGACATTTAGCCTGTGCCACGCTGGCCAGACGGGTTGGCACAGCTTATAAAGTTTTCCTTTTGTCTTTCGGTCTTGTCATTTTCTTCTACCGGCTCTAACGACACTCAGGGTGGAATGGGGCGGGGACTCTTAAATAAAAGCTTTTAAATAAAGCTAGAGCTTAAATAAAGCTTTAATCCAATGATAAACCACATTGCCAATTGGCAAATTGTACCTCGATCTCAACGATACAAGGCAAATGTTTAGTCTGACATTTAATCTGGTCCCTCGTCTCCATTACTATTAGTTTTTAAGCTCCAAATTGAAATCGAATTCTATTACAGTTCAATCCCTTTATAATTGGATTTCGAAATTGCAATTACACCTCCATAGGTATTGTAAATGCGATAGCAATTAAATAAAAGCGGTTTCTGAAATGATTTCTCGACATCGCTAAACTTAGGTTTATCTAATGAGACTTTCTTTAAATAAATCAAAGGTATTTTTAAATCACAGAGATTTTGTGCTACGGTTTTCTAACCTCGAATTATTGGTGACTCGGTCTCGGTGACCCTTATATGAGATGGCTCAAAGTGTTTTTTTATTGGCTGTAGAATCGTTTTTTCATCGCACGTTGAGTGACTCTCAGCCGCCTAATAAGCCCCATTGTGAACGCCCACGTCTCGGATCCGTATGTCATCGCTGGCAACACGCACTGTTCGAAGACTTTTGTCTTCAGGCACTGAGGAATACTGGATGAGAAGATATGACGTAGTTTCCCGAACGCTGCCCAGCCGAGTTGGATTCGACGAGTGGCCTCTTTCTCCAAGTTGGACTTACCTAATCGGACCAATTGTCCTAGGTACTCGTCAACAACTTCGAGAAGAGAATTCCCAACGGCATTTGGGTACGGTGCAACATGGACATTTGACATGATTTTCGTCTTTTCCATGTTCATTTGTAGACCCACTTGTTGGGAAACTCTATTGAGATGGAAAGAGCTATGCTCGGAGTTACTCTACGCGATAGAATCAGAAATGAGGAAATCCGTAGAAGAACCAAAGTGACTGACATAGCTAATAGGATTGCACAGTTGAAGTGGCAATGGGCAGGCCACGTGGCCCGAAGAACAAATGGCCGCTGGGGCATAAAAGTCTTGGAGTGGCGTCCACGTACGGCTGGTAGATAGATAGATAGAATCGTTTTTACTGGCTGAAAATGAAGAGATTTCTTCATTTATTTATATTTTCTGGCCAGTCACATTTCCACCGATTATTCTATGTCCTCATTCCCAGTTTTACTCGTAAACTTACACACCAGTTGTGTCATCAAAAGTCATTGCTATTTTTAAATAGAATTTATTATTATTTTATTAATAGAATTATTTACGATATCTATGTCCAAACGATTCATTTGTCTTTGGTTTCGAAATTAATGCATTCTAATATCAGCCCATAAATGACCCACCACTGAATAGGGCCTCCTCCACGTTCATGGAAAGCCATTAGCCTACATGCAACGGGCACAGGGTTTGTAATAAGCTTTCCTTCTCTTGCGGCAGGTGATTTGCCACTTCCTTTAGTCGCCTCTTGCGACACTCTCAGGTTGGTATGGGTCGGTGACCGTGTGTATTTTAAATCTGTCACTACACAGACATTAAATTTAACTTACCATTTAAAATATCCCCCTCAATAATAAATTTATTTTCACATACTTATTTCACTTTCGTTTTAAAAGCTCACTTTTAAAAAGTAATTCCAAAAATGCAGTGACGGCTTCAATATTAGCTCGGAGTGCCGTGTGTATTTTCGTCGGACGTGTGCAATGGGAAAAAAGGGCGAAAGTGGAAAGTGTCACGAACAGCATTTGGCATTCAGCCACTGGTATTGATGCGGCAGACGGGGGCTACTTATTTATTCATAAACGTTCAAAAACTTGTCAGCGGGCCCCAGGACGGTGTGCACTGCACTATTAGTGCGAGCGGGAATTATTCGAAAAGTCATATTACGAAATTTCTGGTCAGTTTTAATGTTTTTAAGGAAGTTTTAAAACAATTGCCAAAATCTACAGCAACAAATTTTAACAGATATTTTTTTTAAAAGTTCCTTCTTTGTTACTTTCTGAACTATTCAAACCAGGAATAATCTGTGAATTAATGTTCTACATACCTATACGTTTTATTATGTTCTATAATAGAAGACTGTGCTCTAGTGAGTGTGGTGACGGATTTAGAATACACAGTCGTTGGTCTAGTGGTTAGATGTGCCGCCTTTTGATCAACAGGTCCCGGGTTCGATTCCGGGGTCGGGCAAGTGTCTTTGTCTAAACCAGAGGCACTGGCTCGGAGTCTGGGTGTCATTTCTATCTATAATATGCATGTATTTACAAAAAAAAATGTATTTAAGTAGTATAACATCCATCTCGTTACCATAACACAAGCATTTTAGTTGCTTAGCTTGGGACGAGAGAAATGTCCAAGGATATTTATTTATTTATTTATTACAGTGTCAGCACCTCAATCCCTGAGGGTGTCCTAAGAGTCGACTAATAGAATGCAAGAGGCAGATCATCGAGCCGCAAGAGAAGGAACACTTGACACAAACCCTGTCTGGAGAGCGTGGCATGTAATGGGAGGACGCCTGAGTCACCAGTTTTTTTTAATCTTACGTCACCTACCTTTTTTATCATTGATCAAAACTTACGCCTTCACGGTAAAGGGATACCTGGTAGTGGGCAGTGGTAATGAAGGTTACAACATTCACACATTCTTGTTTATTTTTTACTAGTGACCCGCCCCGGCTTCGCACGGGTGCAATGATGAACCTCTAAATTTATCAGTGTTTCTCTACAATATTATGGATGTATTATACATATAAACCTTCCTCGTGAAGCACTCTATCTATTAAAGAAAACCGCTTTAAAATCCGTTGCGTAGTTTTAAAGATTTATGCATACATAGGGACGGACAGAAGAA